>CM051241.1:152003324-152603324 GCA_027917425.1 Gastrophryne carolinensis | reverse complement strand
CACAGGTGCGTCCACCTCAGGCAAGCCAAGCCAGACACAGGCGCTTCCACCTAGGGCAAGCCAGACACAGGCCCTTCCACCTCGAGGCAAGCCAGATACAGGTGCTTCCACCTCAGGCAAGCCAGACACAGGCCCTTCCACCTAGGGCAAGCCAGACACAGGCCCTTCCACCTCGAGGCAAGCCAGATACAGGTGCTTCCACCTCGGGCAAGCCAGACACAGGCGCCTCCACCTCAGGCATGCCAGGCACAGGCGCCTTCACCTCGGGCAAGCCAGACATAGGCGCCTCCACCTCGAGCAAGCCAGACACAGGTGCTTCCACCTAGGGCAAGCCAGACACAGGCGCCTCCACCTCGAGGTAAGCCAGACACAGGCGCCTCCACTTCGAGGCAAGCCAGACACAGGCTCCTCCACCTCGAGGCAAGCCAGACACAAGCGCCTCCACCTCGAGGCAAGCCAGACACAAGCGCCTCCACCTCGAGGCAAGCCAGACACAAGCGCCTCCACCTCGAGGCAAGCCAGACACAAGCGCCTCCACCTCGAGGCAAGCCAGACACAAGCGCCTCCACCTCGAGGCAAGCCAGACACAAGCGCCTCCTCCTCGAGGCAAGCCAGACACAAGCGCCTCCACCTCAAGGCAAGCCAGACACAAGCGCCTCCACCTCGAGGCAAGCCAGACACAAGCGCCTCCACCTCGAGGCAAGCCAGACACAAGCACCTCCACCTCGAGGCAAGCCAGACACCAGCACTTCCACCTCGGGCAAGCCAGACACAGGCGCCTCAACCTTGAGGTAAGCCAGACACAGGTGCCTCAACCTCGAGGTAAGCCAGACACAAGCGCTTCCACCTCAAGGCAAGCCAGATACAGGGGCTTCCACCTCAAGGCAAGCCAGATACAGGCGCTTCCACCTAGGCATAGCCAGATACAGGTGCTTCCACCTAGGCATAGCCAGATACAGGTGCTTCCACCTAGGCATAGCCAGATAGAGGCGCTTCCACCTCGAGGCAAGCCAGATAGAGGCGCTTCCACCTCGAGGCAAGCCAGACACAGGCGCCTCAACCTTGAGGTAAGCCAGACACAGGCGCCTCAACCTTGAGGTAAGCCAGACACAGGCGCCTCCACCTCAAGGCAAGCCAGACACAGGCGCCTCCACCTCGAGGCAAGCCAGACACAGGCGCCTCCACCTCGAGGCAAGCCAGACACAGGCACTTCCACCTCGGGCAAGCCAGACACGGGCGCCTCAACCTGGAGGTAAGCCAGACACAGGCGCCTCAACCTCGAGGTAAGCCAGACACAGGCGCTTCCACCTAGGCATAGCCAGATACAGGTGCTTCCACCTAGGCATAGCCATATACAGGTGCTTCCACCTAGGCATAGCCAGATACAGGAGCTTCCACCTAGGCATAGCCAGATAGAGGCGCTTCCACCTCGAGGCAAGCCAGATACTAGTGCTTCCACCTCAGGCAAGCCAGACACAGGTGCGTCCACCTCAGGCAAGCCAAGCCAGACACAGGTGCGTCCACCTCAGGCAAGCCAAGCCAGACACAGGCGCTTCCACCTAGGGCAAGCCAGACACAGGCCCTTCCACCTCGAGGCAAGCCAGATACAGGTGCTTCCACCTCAGGCAAGCCAGACACAGGCCCTTCCACCTAGGGCAAGCCAGACACAGGCCCTTCCACCTCGAGGCAAGCCAGATACAGGTGCTTCCACCTCGGGCAAGCCAGACACAGGCGCCTCCACCTCAGGCATGCCAGGCACAGGCGCCTTCACCTCGGGCAAGCCAGACATAGGCGCCTCCACCTCGGGCAAGCCAGACACAGGTGCTTCCACCTAGGGCAAGCCAGACACAGGCGCCTCCACCTCAGGGAAGCCAGACACAAACTTTGGCTCACAAAGAAGTATGGATTCAGACTTGGCAATGGATTCAGACACGAAAATAGATTCAGCTACTGCAATGGCTTTAGACACGGCAACAGATTCAAAAGCAGGCTAAGGCACGGGAGCGTGCTCACATGTGGGCAAGGGGGACATTATTTTGGATTTGGTCAGGGCAGAGGGTTTCTCATGCTGAAGAGGTGCAGCAATGGCATCAGGTGGAGACCTGGGAGTCATAGACTTGGGAAAAATCACTGTCTCGGGTAGAGTCACCAGGGGCACCGGCTCCGATGTACCTACTATATGTAAAATGGTATCAGTAGGAGCAATTTTTTTTTTATTTTTAGCATTTTTCACAGGGGCAATAGCTGGAGCTTCTGATTTCCGGGCTGGAAAGCTGCTGTCACATTTAGATGTGTAAATACCGTCTCAAAAACACACAAGTAGGATGTAACTACAGGAAATAAACAAAATTCTCACTGTAGGAGCTGTGACACTGTCATAGTCTTTAACATCAGATGCACTTGTGGGAATCACATGGCCTAATCCAGGAATCCCAGTATAATTTGGCTGAATCATTCCATCAGGACCAGGAGACCTATATCACTGGGCAGTTTTGGAATTTCCTGGCATAGGCAAGGGAACTGTGGAGACTTAGGCAGCTTTAAGGGGTAATTTCACTTTTTGAAATTGTATATTTTTGTGTGCTAAAATTAATTTGTTTTCTTATTTAACAACACATACAACACGTGTAATGTACACCAAGAATAGAGAAATGAGCTCTGTACACACAGAACGCAGCTGCTGGGCCTGTGTAAGGGTGAGCGAGCTCCCTCAATTCAGCAGGTGTAAAGACCTGGTGTACGTTACCAATAGCAACAGAATGCAGGCAGTGAAAACTGATTCCATAAAACACACAATTGCTAACATAAGTAGATATATAAAAAATACTAGATCAGCTCAGCATTGGCATCATGAAACTGCTGAAGCACCTGTAACCTCAGAGGCGGTGGCTCTAAGAAACATTTTCCCAGAGGGAACTCTGATTGACGTGGTAGGAAGGAATCGAAATTCAATCAGACACAAGAATGGAATAATAGAGAGATGTTCACTCCTGTGTACGACCTGGCTTTCTTCCTGACTACATCTCATCCTCTGCACCTGTGTACGACCTGGCTTGCTTCCTGACTACATCTCATCCTCTGCTCCTGTGTACGACCTGGCTTGCTTCCTGACTACATCTCATCCTCTGCTCCTGTGTACAACCTGGCTTGCTTTCTGACTACATCTCATCCTCTGCTCCTGTGTACGACCTGGCTTGCTTGCTGGCTACATCTCATCCTCTGCTCCTGTGTACGACCTGGCTTGCTTCCTGACTACATCTCATCCTCTGCTCCTGTGTACGACCTGGCTTGCTTCCTGACTACATCTCATCCTCTGCTCCTGTGTACGACCTGGCTTGCTTTCTGACTACATCTCATCCTCTGCTCCTGTGTACGACCTGGCTTGCTTGCTCGCTACATCTCATCCTCTGCTCCTGTGTATGACCTGACTTGCTTCCTGACTACATCTCATTCTCTGCTCCTGTATTTGCTTCCTGACTACATCTCATCCTCTGCTCCTGTGTACAACCTGACTTGCTTCCTCACTACATCAGTTCTTCCACTCCTGAGTACGACCTGGCTTGCTCTCTGACTACATCTCTTCTTCCACTCCTGTGTGTGACCTGGCTTGCTTGCTGACTACATCTCATCCTCTGCTCCTGTGTCCAACCTGGCCTGCTTCCTGACTACATATCTTCTTCTGCTCCTGTGTCCAACCTGGCTTGCTTCCTGACTACATATCTTCTTCCACTCCCGAGTTCGATCTGGTTTGCTTGCTGACTACATCTCATCCTCTGCTCCTGAGTAAAACCCGGCTTGCTTCCCTGACTACATCTCATCCGCTGCTCTGGTGTATGACCTGGCTTGCTTCCTGATTACATCTCATCCTCTGCTCCTGTGTATGACATGGCTTGCTTTCTGACTACATCTCACCTGCTGATCTGGTGTATGACCTGGCTTGCTTCCTGACTACATCTCATCCTCTGCTCCTGTGTACCACCTGGCTTGCTTGCTGACTACATCAATTCTTCCACTCCTGTATACGACCTGGCTTGCTTCCTGATTACATCTCTTCTTCCACTCCTGAGTACGACCTGGCTTGCTTGCTGACTACATTTCTTCTTTCACTCCTGAGTACGACCTGGCTTGCTTCCTGACTACATCTCATCCTCTGCTCCTGTGTATGACCTGACTTGCTTCCTGACTACATCAATTCTTCCACTCCTGTGTACGACCTTGCTTGCTTGCTGACTACATCTCATCCTTTGCACCTTTGTATGACCTGACTTACTTGCTGACTACATCTCATCCTCTGCTCCTGTGTGTGACCTGGCTTGCTTGCTGACTACATCTTATCCACTGCTCCTGTGTACGACCTGGCTTACTTCCTGACTACATATCTTCTTCCACTCCTGAGTGTGATCTGGCTTGATTGCTGACTACATATCATCCGCTGCTCCTGAGTACGACCTGGCTTGCTTCCCTGACTACATCTCATCCGCTGCTCCGTTGTATGACCTGACTTGCTTCCTGATTACATCTCATCCTCTGCTCCTGTGTATGACCTGGCTTGCTTCCTGACTACAACTCATCCTCTGCTCCTGTTTACGACCTGGATTGCTTCCTGACTACATCTCATCCTCTGCTCCTGTTTACGGCCTGGCTTGCTTCCTGACTACATCTCATCCTCTGCTCCTGTGTACGGCCTGACTTGCTTGCTGACTACATCTCTTCTTCCACTCCTGAGTACGACCTGGCATGCTTCCTGACTACATCTCATCCTCTGCTCCTGTGTACGATCTGGCTTGCTTGTTGACTACATCTCATCCTCTGCTCCTGTGTATGACCTGACTTGCTTGCTGACTACATCTAATCCTCTGCCCCTGTGTGTGACCTGACTTGCTTGCTGACTACATCTCATCCTCTGCTCCTGTGTATGACCTGACTTGCTTGCTGACTACATCTCATCCTCTGCCCCTGTGTGTGACCTGACTTGCTTGCTGACTACATCTCATCCTCTGCTCCTGTGCATGACCTGACTTGCTTGCTGACTACATCTCATCCTCTGCTCCTGTGTACGACCTGATTTGCTTCCTGACTACATCTTATCCACTGCTCCCGTGTACGACCTGGCTTGCTTGCTGACTACATTTCTTCTTTCACTCCTGAGTACGACCTGGCTTGCTTCCTGACTACATCTCATCCTCTGCTCCTGTGTATGACCTGACTTGCTTCCTGACTACATCAATTCTTCCACTCCTGTGTACGACCTTGCTTGCTTGCTGACTACATCTCATCCTTTGCACCTGTGTATGACCTGACTTGCTTGCTGACTACATCTCATCCTCTGCTGCTGTGTGTGACCTGACTTGCTTGCTGACTACATCTCATCCTCTGCTCCTGTGTGTGACCTGGCTTGCTTGCTGACTACATCTTATCCACTGCTCCTGTGTACGACCTGGCTTACTTCCTGACTACATATCTTCTTCCACTCCTGAGTGTGATCTGGCATGATTGCTGACTACATATCATCCGCTGCTCCTGAGTACGACCTGGCTTGCTTCCCTGACTACATCTCATCCGCTGCTCCGTTGTATGACCTGACTTGCTTCCTGATTACATCTCATCCTCTGCTCCTGTGTATGACCTGGATTGCTTCCTGACTACAACTCATCCTCTGCTCCTGTTTACGACCTGCATTGCTTCCTGACTACATCTCATCCTCTGCTCCTGTTTACGGCCTGGCTTGCTTCCTGACTACATCTCATCCTCTGCTCCTGTGTACGGCCTGACTTGCTTGCTGACTACATCTCTTCTTCCACTCCTGAGTACGACCTGGCATGCTTCCTGACTACATCTCATCCTCTGCTCCTGTGTACGATCTGGCTTGCTTGTTGACTACATCTCATCCTCTGCTCCTGTGTATGACCTGACTTGCTTGCTGACTACATCTCATCCTCTGCCCCTGTGTGTGACCTGACTTGCTTGCTGACTACATCTCATCCTCTGCTCCTGTGTATGACCTGACTTGCTTGCTGACTACATCTCATCCTCTGCCCCTGTGTGTGACCTGACTTGCTTGCTGACTACATCTCAGCCTCTGCTCCTGTGTATGACCTGACTTGCTTGCTGACTACATCTCATCCTCTGCCCCTGTGTGTGACCTGACTTGCTTGCTGACTACATCTCATCCTCTGCTCCTGTGCATGACCTGACTTGCTTGCTGACTACATCTCATCCTCTGCTCCTGTGTACGACCTGATTTGCTTCCTGACTACATCTTATCCACTGCTCCTGTGTACGACCTGGCTTGCTTCCTGACTACATATCTTCTTCCACTCCTGAGTATGATCTGGCTTGATTGCTGACTACATATCATCCGCTGCTCCTCAGTACGACCTGGCTTGCTTCCCTGACTACATCTCATCCGCTACTCCGTTGTATGACTTGACTTGCTTCCTGATTACATCTCATCCTCTGCTTCTGTGTATGACCTGGCTTGCTTCCTGACTACATCTCATCCTCTGCTCCTGTTTACGACCTGGCTTGCTTCCTGACTACATCTCATCCTCTGCTCCTGTGTACTGCCTGACTTGCTTGCTGACTACATCTCTTCTTCCACTCCCGAGTACGACCTGGCATGCTTCCTGACTACATCTCATCCTCTGCTCCTGTGTACGACCTTGCTTGCTTGCTGACTACATCTCATCCTTTGCACCTGTGTATGACCTGACTTACTTGCTGACTACATCTCATCCTCTGCTCCTGTGTGTGACCTGGCTTGCTTGCTGACTACATCTTATCCACTGCTCCTGTGTACGACCTGGCTTACTTCCTGACTACATATCTTCTTCCACTCCTGAGTGTGATCTGGCTTGATTGCTGACTACATATCATCCGCTGCTCCTGAGTACGACCTGGCTTGCTTCCCTGACTACATCTCATCCGCTGCTCCGTTGTATGACCTGACTTGCTTCCTGATTACATCTCATCCTCTGCTCCTGTGTATGACCTGGCTTGCTTCCTGACTACAACTCATCCTCTGCTCCTGTTTACGACCTGGATTGCTTCCTGACTACATCTCATCCTCTGCTCCTGTTTACGGCCTGGCTTGCTTCCTGACTACATCTCATCCTCTGCTCCTGTGTACGGCCTGACTTGCTTGCTGACTACATCTCTTCTTCCACTCCTGAGTACGACCTGGCATGCTTCCTGACTACATCTCATCCTCTGCTCCTGTGTACGATCTGGCTTGCTTGTTGACTACATCTCATCCTCTGCTCCTGTGTATGACCTGACTTGCTTGCTGACTACATCTCATCCTCTGCCCCTGTGTGTGACCTGACTTGCTTGCTGACTACATCTCATCCTCTGCTCCTGTGTATGACCTGACTTGCTTGCTGACTACATCTCATCCTCTGCCCCTGTGTGTGACCTGACTTGCTTGCTGACTACATCTCATCCTCTGCTCCTGTGCATGACCTGACTTGCTTGCTGACTACATCTCATCCTCTGCTCCTGTGTACGACCTGATTTGCTTCCTGACTACATCTTATCCACTGCTCCTGTGTACGACCTGGCTTGCTTGCTGACTACATTTCTTCTTTCACTCCTGAGTACGACCTGGCTTGCTTCCTGACTACATCTCATCCTCTGCTCCTGTGTATGACCTGACTTGCTTCCTGACTACATCAATTCTTCCACTCCTGTGTACGACCTTGCTTGCTTGCTGACTACATCTCATGCTTTGCACCTGTGTATGACCTGACTTGCTTGCTGACTACATCTCATCCTCTGCTGCTGTGTGTGACCTGACTTGCTTGCTGACTACATCTCATCCTCTGCTCCTGTGTGTGACCTGGCTTGCTTGCTGACTACATCTTATCCACTGCTCCTGTGTACGACCTGGCTTACTTCCTGACTACATATCTTCTTCCACTCCTGAGTGTGATCTGGCATGATTGCTGACTACATATCATCCGCTGCTCCTGAGTACGACCTGGCTTGCTTCCCTGACTACATCTCATCCGCTGCTCCGTTGTATGACCTGACTTGCTTCCTGATTACATCTCATCCTCTGCTCCTGTGTATGACCTGGATTGCTTCCTGACTACAACTCATCCTCTGCTCCTGTTTACGACCTGCATTGCTTCCTGACTACATCTCATCCTCTGCTCCTGTTTACGGCCTGGCTTGCTTCCTGACTACATCTCATCCTCTGCTCCTGTGTACGGCCTGACTTGCTTGCTGACTACATCTCTTCTTCCACTCCTGAGTACGACCTGGCATGCTTCCTGACTACATCTCATCCTCTGCTCCTGTGTACGATCTGGCTTGCTTGTTGACTACATCTCATCCTCTGCTCCTGTGTATGACCTGACTTGCTTGCTGACTACATCTCATCCTCTGCCCCTGTGTGTGACCTGACTTGCTTGCTGACTACATCTCATCCTCTGCTCCTGTGTATGACCTGACTTGCTTGCTGACTACATCTCATCCTCTGCCCCTGTGTGTGACCTGACTTGCTTGCTGACTACATCTCATCCTCTGCTCCTGTGTATGACCTGACTTGCTTGCTGACTACATCTCATCCTCTGCCCCTGTGTGTGACCTGACTTGCTTGCTGACTACATCTCATCCTCTGCTCCTGTGCATGACCTGACTTGCTTGCTGACTACATCTCATCCTCTGCTCCTGTGTACGACCTGATTTGCTTCCTGACTACATCTTATCCACTGCTCCTGTGTACGACCTGGCTTGCTTCCTGACTACATATCTTCTTCCACTCCTGAGTATGATCTGGCTTGATTGCTGACTACATATCATCCGCTGCTCCTGAGTACGACCTGGCTTGCTTCCCTGACTACATCTCATCCGCTGCTCCGTTGTATGACTTGACTTGCTTCCTGATTACATCTCATCCTCTGCTTCTGTGTATGACCTGGCTTGCTTCCTGACTACATCTCATCCTCTGCTCCTGTTTACGACCTGGCTTGCTTCCTGACTACATCTCATCCTCTGCTCCTGTGTACTGCCTGACTTGCTTGCTGACTACATCTCTTCTTCCACTCCCGAGTACCACCTGGCATGCTTCCTGACTACATCTCATCCTCTGCTCCTGTGTACGACCTGGCTTGCTTGTTGACTACATCTCATCCTCTGCTCCTGTGTATGACCTGGCTTGCTTCCTGACTACATCTCATTCTCTGCTCCTGTGTGTGACCTGACTTGCTTCCTGACTACATCAATTCTTCCACTCCTGTGTACGACCTTGCTTGCTTGCTGACTACATCTCATCCTTTGCTCCTGTGTATGACCTGACTTGCTTGCTGACTACATCTCATCCTCTGCTGCTGTGTGTGACCTCACTTGCTTGCTGACTACATCTCATCCTCTGCTCCTGTGAGTGACCTGGCTTGCTTGCTGACTACATCTTATCCACTGCTCCTGTGTACGACCTGGCTTGCTTCCTGACTACATATCTTCTTCCACTCCTGAGTGTGATCTGGCTTGATTGCTGACTACATATCATCCGCTGCTCCTGAGTACGACCTGGCTTGCTTCCCTGACTACATATCATCCGCTGCTCCGTTGTATGACCTGACTTGCTTCCTGATTACATCTCATCCTCTGCTCCTGTGTATGACCTGGCTTGCTTCCTGACTACATCTCATCCTCTGCTCCTATTTACATCTCATCTTCTGCTCCTGTTTACGGCCTGGCTTGCTTCCTGACTACATCTCATCCTCTGCTCCTGTGTACGGCCTGACTTGCTTGCTGACTACATCTCTTTTTCCACTCCTGAGTACGACCTGGCATGCTTCCTGACTACATCTCATCCTCTGCTCCTGTGTATGACCTGACTTGCTTGCTGACTACATCTCATCCTCTGCTCCTGTGTATGACCTGACTTGCTTGCTGACTACATCTCATCCTCTGCCCCTGTGTGTGACCTGACTTGCTTGCTGACTACATCTCATCCTCTGCTCCTGTGTATGACCTGACTTGCTTGCTGACTACATGTCATCCTCTGGCCCTGTGTGTGACCTGACTTGCTTGCTGACTACATCTCATCCTCTGCTCCTGTGCATGACCTGACTTGCTTGCTGACTACATCTCATCCTCTGCTCCTGTGTACGACCTGATTTGCTTCCTGACTACATCTTATCCACTGCTCCTGTGTACGACCTGGCTTGCTTCCTGACTACATATCTTCTTCCACTCCTGAGTATGATCTGGCTTGATTGCTGACTACATATCATCCGCTGCTCCTGAGTACGACCTGGCTTGCTTCCCTGACTACATCTCATTCGCTGCTCCGTTGTATGACCTGGCTTAGGTGCCAGGTGCCTAGTAAATCAATACGCCGCCATGAGGTTGCTCCGCCCCCGACTCGGCACCAGAACCAGTGACCTGTGAATAAAGGTCTGAGCCGTCTCTGCCCAGGGGAAGTCACAACAGAGTCATGCCAGGAAGTGGCGGGCTCCCTCGCGCCTCCCTGTGGCCGCTCTGCATCAATACATATCATGTGACTGCAATGGGGTGACTGACATACCCCCTGTATTTGCCCTTCTGACCTGTGTACGGATGTATGTAGATTGGCGGGTGCCATCTTAAAGCGATTAAATATAGAGCTTAATCTCGAGCTGCTCTGTTATCCTGACCTCGAACTCGTGCTTGCAGGAACTTTCCCATTCCAGGCCTCAGATTGGTGGCGCCAGAGGGCCGAAGACTCGGAGTGGGCGGGAGAGGACACACAGGCCCGGGCCCAGCTGCTATTACTCTACACCCACCACTGACCACACCCACCTTCATTCTGCACCTCACCGGGCTCCGGAAAAAGTGGGTGCGAGAGAACCAAAGACTCCCAGAAGAAGGAAGATGGCGGGAGAGACAAGGACAGCCAAAAGGGGGAGGGGAGATAAACAAGGAGAAGGAGCTGAAAGAGACCCCATCTCCTCCTTTGAGGACACGTCCTCCCAACTTGGAGGGTCCTCCGGCTGAATGCTACTGAGGCCCAACAGGCTGGTGACCTCCGCATGGCCCTGCCCGCCTTTCCACGTCGGGCAAGCCGGACACAGGCGCTTCCATGTCGGGCAAGCCGGACACAGGCGCTTCCACATCGGGCAAGCCAGACACAGGCGCTTCCACGTCGGGCAAGCCAGACACAGGCGCTTCCACGTCGGGCAAGCCAGACACAGGCGCTTCCACGTCGGGCAAGCCAGACACAGGCGCTTCCACGTCGGGCAAGCCAGAAACAGGCGCTTCCACGTCGGGCAAGCCAGACACAGGCTCTTCCACGTCGGGCAAGCCAGACACAGGCGCTTCCACGTCGGGCAAGCCAGACACAGGCGCTTCCACGTCGGGCAAGCCAGACACAGGCGCTTCCACGTCGGGCAAGCCAGACACAGGCGCTTCCACGTCGGGCAAGCCAGACACAGTTGTTTCCACGTCGGGCAAGCCAGACACAGTTGCTTCCACGTCGGGCAAGCCAGACACAGGCGCTTCCACGTCGGGCAAGCCAGACACAGGCGCTTCAACGTCGGGCAAGCCAGACACAGGCGCTTCCACGTCGGGCAAGCCAGACACAGTCGTTTCCACGTCGGGCAAGCCAGACACAGTCGCTTCCACGTCGGGCAAGCCAGACACAGGTACTTCCACGTCGGGCAAGCCAGACACAGGCGCTTCCACGTCGGGCAAGCTAAACACAGGCGCTTCCACGTCGGGCAAGCCAGACACAGGCGCTTCCACGTCGGGCAAGCCAGACACAGGCGCTTCCACGTCGGGCAAGCCAGACACAGGCGCCTCCACCTCGAGGCAAGCCAGACACAAGCGCCTCCACCTCGAGGCAAGCCAGACACAAGCGCCTCCACCTCGAGGCAAGCCAGACACAAGCGCCTCCACCTCGAGGCAAGCCAGACACAAGCGCCTCCACCTCGAGGCAAGCCAGACACAAGCGCCTCCACCTCGAGGCAAGCCAGACACCAGCGCTTCCACCTCTGGCAAGCCAGACACAGGCGCTTCCACGTCGGGCAAGCCAGACACAGGTGCTTCCAAGTCGGGCAAGCCAGACACAGGCGCTTCCACGTCGGGCAAGCCAGACACAGGCGCTTCCATGTCGGGCAAGCCAGACACAGTTGTTTCCACGTCGGGCAAGCCAGACACAGTTGCTTCCACGTCGGGCAAGCCAGACACAGGCACTTCCACGTCGGGCAAGCCAGACACAGGCACTTCCACGTCGGGCAAGCCAGACACAGGCGCTTCCACGCCGGGCAAGCCAGACACAGGCGCTTCCACGCCGGGCAAGCCAGACACAGGCGCTTCCACGTCGGGCAAGCCAGACACAGGCGCTTCCACGTCGGGCAAACCAGACACGGGCGCTTCCACGTCGGGCAAGCCAGACACGGGCGCTTCCACGTCGGGCAAGCCAGACACGGGCGCTTCCACGTCGGGCAAGCCAGACACGGGCGCTTCCACGTCGGGCAAGCCAGACACGGGCGCTTCCACGTCGGGCAAGCCAGACACGGGCGCTTCCACGTCGGGCAAGCCAGACACGGGCGCTTCCACGTCGGGCAAGCCAGACACGGGCGCTTCCACGTCGGGCAAGCCAGACACGGGCGCTTCCACGTCGGGCAAGCCAGACACGGGCGCTTCCACGTCGGGCAAGCCAGACACGGGCGCTTCCACGTCGGGCAAGCCAGACACGGGCGCTTCCACGTCGGGCAAGCCAGACACGGGCGCTTCCACGTCGGGCAAGCCAGACACGGGCGCTTCCACGTCGGGCAAGCCAGACACGGGCGCTTCCACGTCGGGCAAGCCAGACACGGGCGCTTCCACGTCGGGCAAGCCAGACACGGGCGCTTCCACGTCGGGCAAGCCAGACACGGGCGCTTCCACGTCGGGCAAGCCAGACACGGGCGCCTCCACCTCGAGGCAAGCCAGACACAAGCGCCTCCACCTCGAGGCAAGCCAGACACAAGCGCCTCCACCTCGAGGCAAGCCAGACACAAGCGCCTCCACCTCGAGGCAAGCCAGACACAAGCGCCTCCACCTCGAGGCAAGCCAGACACAAGCGCCTCCACCTCGAGGCAAGCCAGACACAAGCGCCTCCACCTCGAGGCAAGCCAGACACAAGCGCCTCCACCTCGAGGCAAGCCAGACACAAGCGCCTCCACCTCGAGGCAAGCCAGACACAAGCGCCTCCACCTCGAGGCAAGCCAGACACCGGCACTTCCACCTCGGGCAAGCCAGACACAGGCGCCTCAACCTTGAGGTAAGCCAGACACAGGCGCCTCAACCTCGAGGTAAGCCAGACACAGGCGCCTCCACTTCGAGGCAAGCCAGACACAAGCGCCTCCACCTCGAGGCAAGCCAGACACAAGCGCCTCCACCTCGAGGCAAGCCAGACACAAGCGCCTCCACCTCGAGGCAAGCCAGACACAAGCGCCTCCACCTCGAGGCAAGCCAGACACAAGCGCCTCCACCTCGAGGCAAGCCAGACACAAGCGCCTCCACCTCGAGGCAAGCCAAACACAAGCGCCTCCACCTCGAGGCAAGCCAGACACCAGCACTTCCACCTCGGGCAAGCCAGACACAGGCGCCTCCACTTCGAGGCAAGCCAGACACAAGCGCCTCCACCTCGAGGCAAGCCAGACACAAGCGCCTCCACCTCGAGGCAAGCCAGACACAAGCGCCTCCACCTCGAGGCAAGCCAGACACAAGCGCCTCCACCTCGAGGCAAGCCAGACACAAGCGCCTCCACCTCGAGGCAAGCCAGACACAAGCGCCTCCACCTCGAGGCAAGCCAGACACAAGCGCCTCCACCTCGAGGCAAGCCAGACACCAGCACTTCCACCTCGGGCAAGCCAGACACAGGCGCCTCAACCTTGAGGTAAGCCAGACACAGGCGCCTCAACCTCGAGGTAAGCCAGACACAAGCGCTTCCACCTCAAGGCAAGCCAGATACAGGGGCTTCCACCTCAAGGCAAGCCAGATACAGGCGCTTCCACCTAGGCATAGCCAGATACAGGTGCTTCCACCTAGGCATAGCCAGATACAGGTGCTTCCACCTAGGCATAGCCAGATAGAGGCGCTTCCACCTCGAGGCAAGCCAGATAGAGGCGTTTCCACCTCGAGGCAAGCCAGACACAGGCGCCTCAACCTTGAGGTAAGCCAGACACAGGCGCCTCAACCTTGAGGTAAGCCAGACACAGGCGCCTCCACCTCAAGGCAAGCCAGACACAGGCGCCTCCACCTCAAGGCAAGCCAGACACAGGTGCCTCCACCTCGAGGCAAGCCAGACACAGGCACTTCCACCTCGGGCAAGCCAGACACGGGCGCCTCAACCTGGAGGTAAGCCAGACACAGGCGCCTCAACCTCGAGGTAAGCCAGACACAGGCGCTTCCACCTAGGCATAGCCAGATACAGGTGCTTCCACCTAGGCATAGCCATATACAGGTGCTTCCACCTAGGCATGGCCAGATACAGGAGCTTCCACCTAGGCATAGCCAGATAGAGGCGCTTCCACCTCGAGGCAAGCCAGATACTGGTGCTTCCACCTCAGGCAAGCCAGACACAGGTGCGTCCACCTCAGGCAAGCCAAGCCAGACACAGGTGCGTCCACCTCAGGCAAGCCAAGCCAGACACAGGCGCTTCCACCTAGGGCAAGCCAGACACAGGCCCTTCCACCTCGAGGCAAGCCAGATACAGGTGCTTCCACCTCAGGCAAGCCAGACACAGGCCCTTCCACCTAGGGCAAGCCAGACACAGGCCCTTCCACCTCGAGGCAAGCCAGATACAGGTGCTTCCACCTCGGGCAAGCCAGACACAGGCGCCTCCACCTCAGGCATGCCAGGCACAGGCACCTTCACCTCGGGCAAGCCAGACATAGGCGCCTCCACCTCGGGCAAGCCAGACACAGGTGCTTCCACCTAGGGCAAGCCAGACACAGGCGCCTCCACCTCAGGGAAGCCAGACACAAACTTTGGCTCACAAAGAAGTATGGATTCAGACTTGGCAATGGATTCAGACACGGAAATAGATTCAGCTACTGCAATGGCTTTAGACACGGCAACAGATTCAAAAGCAGGCTAAGGCACGGGAGCGTGCTCACATGTGGGCAAGGGGGACATTATTTTGGATTTGGTCAGGGCAGAGGGTTTCTCATGCTGAAGAGGTGCAGCAATGGCATCAGGTGGAGACCTGGGAGTCATAGACTTGGGAAAAATCACTGTCTCGGGTAGAGTCACCAGGGACACCGGCTCCGATGTACCTACTATATGTAAAATGGTATCAGTAGGAGCAATTTTTTTTTTTATTTTTAGCATTTTTCACAGGGGCAATAGCTTGAGCTTCTGATTTTCGGGCTGGAAAGCTGCTGTCACATTTAGATGTGTAAATACAAGACTAACAGCAAGACTACAACTCATCCTCTGCTCCTGTTTACGACCTGGCTTGCTTCCTGACTACATCTCATCCTCTGCTCCTGTTTACGGCCTGGCTTGCTTCCTGACTACATCTCATCCTCTGCTCCTGTGTACGATTTGGCTTGCTTGTTGACTAAATCTCATCCTCTGCTCCTGTGTATGACCTGACTTGCTTGCTGACTACATCTCATCCTCTGCCCCTGTGTGTGACCTGACTTGCTTGCTGACTACATCTCATCCTCTGCTCCTGTGTATGACCTGACTTGCTTGCTGACTACATCTCATCCTCTGCCCCTGTGTGTGACCTGACTTGCTTGCTGACTACATCTCATCCTCTGCTCCTGTGCATGACCTGACTTGCTTGCTGACTACATCTCATCCTCTGCTCCTGTGTACGACCTGATTTGCTTCCTGACTACATCTTATCCACTGCTCCTGTGTATGACCTGGCTTGCTTCCTGACTACATATCTTCTTCCACTCCTGAGTATGATCTGGCTTGATTGCTGACTACATATCATCCGCTGCTCCCGAGTACGACCTGGCTTGCTTCCCTGACTACATCTAAATCCGCTGCTCCGTTGTATGACCTGACTTGCTTCCTGATTACATCTCATCCTCTGCTTCTGTGTATGACCTGGCTTGCTTCCTGACTACATCTCATCCTCTGCTCCTGTTTACGACCTGGCTTGCTTCCTGACTACATCTCATCCTCTGCTCCTGTGTGTGACCTGATTTGCTTCCTGACTACATCATCTTCTGCTCTTGTGTACGACCTCACTATTTTACTCAGCACAAAGCATCTCTAGACAAAATAAACAGGAAGTGCTGCTCATACATTAGTGAGCGACTCCAGGCCACACAGCAAAGATGGTCCTGAGCAGTGACAGTGCTGAGCCATAAAGGTGAGTAATCCCCGAGAATGACATGGCAGAGCGAGGTGAGTGTCCAGCATCCTGGTGCACAGCCAATACCTCAAGTGCAGATGTATGAGACACACAGCGCATGTGGAGAGGCCCAATAGAGGGAATATTACTCACCTGGGCTGATCTGTACAGAAAATTTCTCCTTCTTGGCCTCCACAAATCCATCTCCCGCCTTCTCAGATGTCACATGTGTCACTGGGGTCTGTGAATAGAGATGAGCGTCACTCCCCTGTACTGAGATCTATGAGACACCAGAGAGTGCAGAGTGACCAAAATGGGGGGGGGGAATATTTGCTATAGAAGGTTTATTACTCACCAGGGCTGATCTGCAGAGGAACTTCCTCCTCTTCATTCTTCACAGATATTTTATCTCCATCCTCCTCAGTTTTCACATTTCTCACCATCATGTCTCCGGGATCTGTATATAAAAATAAGAAAGAACATTAGAGTGTGTGTAGTAAGTGAGGGGAGGAGGAAGCTCAGTGACGGGGTTCTGTGGGTAACACTAAAACCCCCTGTAATCAGATATAGCCCCGCCTCTTACCCTGTGATGGGAGGAGCCCTATCATGGTGTCCCCCTTGTAGAGATGTTGGTGTTACTCTGTAGGCGTCGCTCTGGAAGACATGAGATGTGACATCAGAGATATGGGAGGAGCCAGGTGGGGAGATATCTCAGCAGCACACTCACAGCTGAGGGGGCTGAGCATGTTGTAGGGGAGAATTATTACCGGTATTATCTTCCATGTCACATGATTTGAAGCAGTCAGGGCTGTTGGTTGCTGAGGCCCGGTGGTCGGATCATCTGAGGTTTAAGGGTAACGCTGAAAGGTTTTGGAAAGCGTTGGGGAAGGACATTGCAGAGGAGGGGAGTGTCACGTGTGAGGTCCTGGCTGCGGGGGCGGGAGGAGGTGATCAGGGCGGAGGACATGAGAAGGTCCCAGGGAGAGTTTGTGTATGGGTTGGTATTTGTTGTTATGCAAAGAAATGTAGGGAGGGGCCTGATTGCAGAGAGCGTGACAAGTGGTGTCCGGTGTGAGGAAGGGGCAGACCCGGGAGATGAGTTGGTGGTGACAAGAGTTGGGGCTAGTGACTGAGGTGTGATGAGAGAGGAGTCCAGTAGAGTCATTGGATGGGATTATGTGCGGGGCCCCTGAGGACCAGAGAGCTCTGCTTAGGAGTCACATCAGACAGTGGTGTTCGGTCCCATAAGGCGCTCGGCCTGCTCACAACAAAAACTCAATGCACCACCAAAGATTAACAAACACGATGCTAGCTGGAGGGGGCGTGCTCCAAATACGCACGCACCAACAGCCGGGGTGCTGCCCCCCCAACAAGCACTGCCCCCCCCATGCGCTCCCTCACTCAAGAGGCTGCACAAGTAAAGTAGTAATAATCTATACAATTGTATTGATACAACACATAAAACATACACTAAACAGAAGGAAACATCAAAAAGATCTAAAAGATTCCAGGGCCATCCAAGTTCCCCTCCTTGGGGCATCCTGAATTGTAATGCCCTGCTGTGTAAACCCCTCCAGAAGCCTCATTTCACTCACCTTGTCCAGGCGCTCTTGCTGTGTCTCTGTCCCACGGCCGCATCCCGGCTCACCACTAGTCGTGCGCACACCCACGTCTGGCCTTTCTGAATTGGTGGTGTGGGCACGCAACGGCTAGGAGGTGAGCGGGGGATGCGGCCGGCCTGGCTCCCATTGGTGCTACTCGTCTGCTTAGCTGTCAGCGGAGCCAAGTGAAAGCTAGCGTACCTATTGGTTGAACGGGCCGTGCAGCCAATCAGCTCGCTTGATCTTGCCTGAGTCTGCGTTGTGGGAGTGACCGGAAGGTAAGTAACAACACCGCAAAAAGTGAAAATGGGGTGTGTTGTTCCTCTTTAAAGTGGACCAAAACCCAGGGTTTTGACTATCTTGGGTTTTGGTCTTTTCCCCCTCACTGTGTGAAGCCTCCCAGATCGCCCAATCAGCTCGCTCGGAGCCTCTGACATCACGCCGCCTTAATCTAAGGCCTGCGGCTCCAAGAGCCCTGACAGCCGCATCCCCCGCTTTCCTCTCACCGGCCATTCACAAATGCCTGGGCCCTGCTAGAAGGATAGCGGGGATGCGGCCACGCACTGATCATGTGCCGTTGGACCAAAAGGCAAGGTAAGTGTATGGAGCGACCTGGGGGGTTTCACACAGCAGGGAATCCCGATTTTGGCCCCGGGGGGGGGGGGAGGGAATCTTATAGATTGGGTTTTGGTCCACTTTAAGAGCTGCACATAAACAGGCTGGGTCAGTACAAAGGTAATAACAATACAATGTAAACAGTATAAGGAGCCAGGCTCCACTTTTAAAGGGACACAGCAGGCAAAGGTAAGGGTTACACCATGGTGTCGGACTATGTTTGGCGCTGTCCTGAACTGTTTTCCACTTTTAAATTGGAGAAGAAATGGAATTTATCTTCTGAGGTGTGTGGGCGTGGCCCTTGGCTCTGTGATGTTGCATAATAATCAGCATAATGGTGTGTAAGACAGGAAATTATTATCACCCTGGCTGTTATCCCAGTGTCCACAGTCTGATTATGTGGAGCTTTAGATTACCGGCTTAGCCCTATGATTGGCGGGCTATGTTAAAGGAATTCAGGGGGTGTGTCTCTACTCTTTGCCTTGTTTCTACTATTACCAGCAGCTGAGTTCTGACAGGAAGGAAGCGCCGCCATGATGAGGTGAGCTGCTGAATGAGTTTATATACAGAGTCCCTTTAATAAATGTTGGTAAGTGTTGCAGAATATCCACTATACATATAGGTGCCTAGTAAATCAATACGCCCCGACTCGGCACCAGAACCAGTGACCTGTGAATAAAGGTCTGAGCCGTCTCTGCCCAGGGGAAGTCACAACAGAGTCATGCCAGGAAGTGGCGGGCTCCCTCGCGCCTCCCTGTGGCCGCTCTGCATCAATACATATCATGTGACTGCAATGGGGTGACTGACATACCCCCTGTATTTGCCCTTCTGACCTGTGTACGGATGTATGTAGATCGGCGGGTGCCATCTTAAAGCGATTAAATATAGAGCTTAATCTCGAGCTGCTCTGTTATCCTGACCTCGAACTCGTGCTTGCAGGAACTTTCCCATTCCAGGCCTCAGATTGGTGGCGCCAGAGGGCCGAAGACTCGGAGTGGGCGGGAGAGGACACACAGGCCCGGGCCCAGCTGCTATTACTCTACACCCACCACTGACCACACCCACCTTCATTCTGCACCTCACCGGGCTCCGGAAAAAGTGGGTGCGAGAGAACCAAAGACTCCCAGAAGAAGGAAGATGGCGGGAGAGACAAGGACAGCCAAAAGGGGGAGGGGAGATAAACAAGGAGAAGGAGCTGAAAGAGACCCCATCTCCTCCTTTGAGGACACGTCCTCCCAACTTGGAGGGTCCTCCGGCTGAATGCTACTGAGGCCCAACAGGCTGGTGACCTCCGCATGGCCCTGCCCGCCTTTCTCCTCCAACAGGAGCCCCTTCCTCTTAGGCTCCGCCTCAGCAGAACAGCAGCTGTGTGCCACGGAGACCCCTGGTGGGGCCCAGATCCTCCATCGTGTTATGCAGCCTGTTCCGGTTGGGATATCGGGCAGGAGAGGATTCCGGGATTGATCCTCACCACTTACTACAGAGTCCCTCCCCCAAGGAGCATAATGCCCCTCCCCCTGGACTGTGACCTCCACAGAGGGGAGAAGCTGCAGGAGGGGGTGAAGTCTGGCAGGAGAGATAACACAGGGGCTGGGCTTGTTGCTGGGGTCACCATGGAAACACCTGGTAATGCATGGCCCCTCCCAGGCTGCAGAAAGGGGTGGAGTCTGTCAGGAGAGATAACAGAGAGGGCTGGGCATATTGCTGGGGGTTACCATGGAAACACCTGGTAATGAATAGCCCCTCCCAGGCTGCAGGAGGGGGCGGAGTCTGTCAGGAGAGATAACAGAGTGGCTGAGCTTGTTGCTGTGTCACCATGGAAACACCTGGTAATGAATATCCCCTCCCAGGTTGCAGGAGGGGGTGGAGTCTGTCAGAGATATTAGAAGGGGCTGGGCTTATTGCTGGGGGTTACCATGAAAACACCTGGTAATGAATAGCCCCTCCCAGGCTGCAGGAGGGGCGGAGTCTGTCAGGAGAGATAACAGAGGGGCTGGGCTTATTGCTGGGGTTCACCATGGAAACACCTGGTAATGAATAGCCCCTCCAAGGCTGCAGGAGGGGGCGGAGTCTGTCAGGAGAGATAACAGAGGGGCTGGGCTTGTCGCTGGGGTCACCATGGAAACACTTGGTAATGAATAGCCCCTCCCAGGCTGCAGGAGAGGGTGGAGTCTGTCAGGAGAGATAACAGAGGGGCTGGGCTTATTGCTGAGGTCCACATGGAATCACCTGGTAATGAATAGCCTCTCCCAGGCTGCAGGAGGGGGCGGAGTCTGGCAGGAGAGATAACGGAAAGGCTGGGCTTATTGCTGAGGGTCACCATGGAAACACCTGGTAATGAATAGCCCCTCCCAGGCTGCAGAAGAGGGGCGGAGTCTGGCCGGAGAGATAACAGAGAGGCTGGGTTTATTGCTGGGGGTCACCATAGAAACACCTGGTAATGAATAGCCCCTCCCAGGCTGCAGAAGAGGGGCGGAGTCTGTCAGGAGAGATAACAGGAGGGCTGGGCTTGTTGCTAGGGGTCACCATGGAAACAGCTGGTAAGGAATAGCCCCTCCCAGGCTGCAGGAGGGGGCGGAGTATGGCAGGAGAGATAACAGAGGGGCTGGGCTTATTGCTGGGGGTCACCATGGAAACACCTGGTAATGAATAGCCCCTCCCAGGCTGCAGGGGGGGCGGAGTCTGGCAGGAGAGATAACAGAGGGGCTGGGCTTATTGCTAGGGGTCACCATGGAAACACCTGGTAATGAATATCCCCTCCCAGGTTGCAGGAGGGGGTGGAGTCTGTCAGAGATATTAGAAGGGGCTGGGCTTATTGCTGGGGGTTACCATGGAAACACCTGGTAATGAATAGCCCCTTCCAGGCTGCAGGAGGGGGCGGAGTCTGGCAGGAGAGATAACAGAGGGGCTGGGCTTATTGCTAGGGGTCACCATGGAAACACCTGGTAATAAATAGCCCCTCCCAGGCTGCAGTAGAGGGGCGGAGTCTGTCAGGAGAGATAACAGGGGGGGCTGGGCTTATTGCTAGGGGTCACCATGGAAACAGCTGGTAATGAATAGCCCCTCCCAGGCTGCCGGAGGGGGTGGAGTCTGGCAGGAGAGATAACAGAGGGACTGGGCTTATTGCTAGGGGTCACCATGGAAACACCTGGTAATGAATAGCCCCTCCCAGGCTGCAGGAGGGGGCGGAGTCTGTCAGGAGAGATAACAGAGGGGCTGGCCTTATTGCTAGGGGTCACCATGGAAACACCTGGTAATGAATAGCCCCTCCCAGGCTGCAGGAGGGGGTGGAGTCTGTCAGGAGAGATAACAGAGGGGCTGGGCTTATTGCTAGGGGTCACCATGGACATTCACAGCAGGGCCTCAGGACCCCCGTGACTTTGGCTCCTAAGACCCAAACCCATGCCACAGAACCTCTTAAGACCAAAGCCTAGGTAACCAGAATCAGACCTTCCTGTGACTCTAGGAAACCCTTCAAAGTCTCTTTGAGCCAGTCACTTAAAGAACCTCCAAGGCCTTCCTTACCATGATTACCAGAGGGACAGAGATGGGGTTCAGGCATAGGGCAGGCCTTAACAGGGCCCTCGGCAGGGCATGCAAGGGCAGAAGCAATTGGGCACATCAAAACAGGCAAAAACTGGAGTGGAGGCAACCACTTGGCATGCATGTGCAGAGGCAGCAACTGACTGTTGAGGTGGACTCTGGCATTAGAGGCTCAGGCAAGGCAGACACTGGCATTAGAGGCTCAGGCAAGGCAGGCACTGGCATTAGCGGCACAGGCAAGGCAGACGCTGGCATTAGAGGTTCAGGCAAGGCAGACACTGGCATTAAAGGTTCAGGCAAGGCAGACACTGGCATAAGAGGCTTGGCAAAGGCAGACACTGGCATAAGAGGCTCGGGCAAGGCAGACACTGGCATAAGAGGCTCGGGCAAGGCAGACACTGGCATAAGAGGCTTGGGAAAGGCAGACACTGGCATTAGAGGCTCAGGCAAGGCAGACACTGGCATTAGAGGCTCAGGCAGTACAGGTGCTAGCATTAGAGGCTTGGGCAAGGAAGGAACTGTCCTTAGAGGCTCAGGCAAGGCAGGCACTGGTCTTAGAGGCTCAGGCAAGGCAGGCACTGGCATTAGAGGCTCAGACAAGGCAGATACTGGAATTAGAGGCTTGGGCAATGAAGGCACTGGTACTCCCACCTTGTGTAAGCTGAACTCAGGCACTTCCACCTCAGACAAGCCAAACACAGAAACTTCCACCTCAGGCAGACTGGACACTAACAGGCTAAAACTGGGCAACACATTGAAACTTGGCAATGGATTTAAAGTGGAACAAATCCAAGGAACGTGACTTAGTTCCATGCCCCTGGGGCATCCTGAATTGGGATGCCCCACAGTGTGAAAACCCCCAGTTTGCCCACTACAACTGACCTTTCCACACTCCAATGGCACATGCATGGGCTCTTGTCCGTGATTAGAAAATTCATTGGGTGGCTCTCATTTTATTTTCTGCCCCTTCACTGTCTGCTTTACGTCACTCCCCTCCTGTGATGTATGTAGCCACACACGAGACCCCAGAGAGGCTCCCCTACCCCATACGCAGTTCCTAGCTGGGCCAACCAGAATGGGAGAAGGACCTGTGTCCCCCCGATCTACAGCTGGTGGCGGAATAGAGAAAGGCAGTGCCCAGTGGAGAAAAAAAGATGGGGACCAGAAAGTAGTGACATTTAGAATAAATGTATTTTATTTGGTGTTCTATTTTTAACTACTTGTGATAAGCTAGTTAGGAGTACAGGGGAACAATTCTAAGGGTATTGGGCCACCTAGTCACCTGCCAGCATTGATGGGTGACATGGCGGTACCCAGCACAATTACCCACACCCCCATTTGGGATGCTGACAGTGCGGAAGAGCACGCTGACCATCGACAAGAGCCCCGAACCCATTCCAAGGGGCTGGTAAACCTGTAGGGGCAGGGACAGCAGCTGGGTAGCCTCTGAGTCCTGGGTTACCAAACCTTGTGCCTGGGCTAGTTGGTTATTGGAGGGGTACTTACTTTTTTTACATTTTAGAAACATAGAAAACAAAATAAACAAATGCTGGCTGTCATTGTATCAGTGAAATAAGCAGGTCAGTTAGGTAAGTAGTCCATTTACTCCTGCTATTACAAGAGTACATTGACTCCTCATCAAAACCTGTTTGTGTAGAATTTCACACCTGCAAATCACTCCCTGAATCACGGGAAATTACACTTTTGGAGATCTGGCTCAATACGCACAAATACTCCAAAACAATCACCCTAAAAAGTCTGCTGACTCGGGAGTAAGGGGAAATGATTTTACTCATGAAAACTGTGCGCAAATGACTTTAGTCCTGGTGCTAAACCAAACCTAATATGGGCATCATTATATATGATCCCTTTTTAGATCTATTAGGAGTCCGTAGCAATGTTGTTGATACTACAGCTGTATCACTTATAGTTCCTGAGGATGCTCTTGGGCGGGCTATTCCTCTTTGATCTAGTAAGGAGGCCCCGTATTTCGAGTTGCACCAGAAGCTTTCATATTGCCACCTTTTCTAATGGGTTGTTGCAGTGTTGACATGATGATTAATGCTCACTTGTTGAAAAGTCCAGTGGGTCAGTGTAAAGAACTGTCCCTTGTTCAATGAGGGACTGTATTACTTGAGGTCCTTGCAGCATGGGGTGCTTCTTACAATAGCAGCAGTAGCCATGTTGCCTGCTCCTTCAGGGTTAGGTCAATTACTGACCACAGGGGTAGGTTAAAAACTTCAGTTGGGTGCAGGTGGAGTGCCGCACCATGCTTCAATGGAGTGGAGAAAGCAGGGAGGAAGGGCAGACTGTTGGCACTCGGATGATCAGCATTTAGCTATTCTGCCAGCAGACACTGTCTTGCCTGCTGTTAGCTTCCTCTTCCTCTACAGCATCACGCTGTTTGTGTAGCATCAACCAATATTCATGTGAACAGAAAGAATACCAGATTAATACTAATAGAATACGTCTTGATAATTCCATGGTTTCTTTATCCCCCTCTTCATAGCTGGCAAATCAGCTCCTCTTTCAAGGATAATCCTGGAATATTTAATCAATGGTTTCGTCTATTTTCCTCCTTTTTTTTTTCTCTCCTCATCATTTTTCTTTCCCTTTCCTCAACCCTTCCCTTCCTGATTCTAACCCTCTATTTTTACTTTACACTACTTTTTAAAATTCCTCTCTATTCTTACTTTCCCACCTCTATCTCTTATCTCCCTATAACAGGTAAGTAAAATGCATATTTTACTGCCAGACCGATATAAAAATGTAAAGGTGGCTTAGTAGAAAGTCATATAAATGTCACGCTCTGGGTACTACAGCGATCCACTTAGATAACTCCAGCCCTCTCAGTAAGACCTCAACCCCCAATCTCCGCAGCCAGCTTCACCTATAGGAGCCCCCGCTTGCCGGGACGCAGAGCACGCCTGCCCGGGATCGGTTGCCCCCAGGACTTCAATGGCTCAAAGATTGGAGTCTTACTGTTCAGAGGCCTGGAGAACCCGTGGCTGGAAGTGGTGCCGAGCAGCCCAATGGCTGAGCGTATACGGAAGTCCAACAGGCTTTGGGTCGGCAACGGAAGTTCTGAGATGGCAACGGAACAATAGGGTTGGACAATTCGTGGTCGAGGATCAAGCAGAGGTCGGCAACAGGAGATCAGATCGGGGATGGTCAAACACAGGCGAAGGTCGGCAACAGGAGATCAGATCGGGGATGGTCAAAAACACAGGCGAAGGTCGGCAACAGGAGATCAGAATATTCACAAGAGACAAAACGCTACTAGGTACAAGGCACTATCACAGGCAATTCCCAACTGAGGGGGAATTGCTTTTATAGGGACAGACAGGGGAGGGGAAGTGTAGGTGATTGGTGCAACTACAATCCTGGAAAACATTGGACGGAACCAAAAAGGGCGTGTAGCCCAAAACCTCTCTTTTGGGCTCATTGGCCCATAGCCTGAACCAAGGGGGCGTGCCTGTGCCCCTTGGTTCAAACCTTTTCCCACTACAGCCTCCGGCGGGCGCGCTGTGTGCAGCGCCGCCGGAGGGCATAAAGGTTACGTGCTCGCGCGCGCGAGACAGTAACGTGGGCGCGGGCACGAGGGAGGAGAGCGGCCGTGCGCGGCGCCGCCTGAGCCGCCGCCGCCACCGCTGCTCGGCGTGGCCGCCGGGCAGGAGCTGCTGCGGCCGGGCGCCTGAAGCCAGCGTTGGAACGGGGCTCAGGTAAGCGCCGATTCCTGACACTACCCCCCCCTTCATGAGGGGCCTCCGGACCCTCACCGGGTTTCCCTGGATTGTCATGATGAAACTTCTTTACAAGAGTACTGGCGTGCACATCCTTAGCTGCTACCCAGCACCTTTCCTCGGGACCGTAACCAACCCAGTCCACCAAATACTGTAAAGAATTACGCACTTTACGTGAATCTAAGATCTTATTCACTTCATACTCGGGCTCATTATCAACAAGAATGGGCGAGGGACCAGCAAGAGGAGTACTTTTCGCCGGTTTTAACAATGAAACATGAAAAGAATTAGGTATTTTCATAGTCGGCGGGAGTTGAATCTTAAAAGACACATTATTCAACTTCTTGATTATCGGAAAAGGGCCAATGAATTTAGGACCCAATTTGCTAGAAGGTTGACGGAGCGCAATATTTTTAGTGGAGACCCAAACTAGATCGCCTACTTGAAGAGTAGGTTCCCGTGATCTACGACGATCAGCAAATTTCTTATATCTTAAACCAGTGGTTTTAAGAATTTCCTGAACATGTGTCCAGATATTCTTCCGTTCCTGAAGCCACTCCTCCAACGCCGGCAAGTTGGAAGGTGCCCCTGAAAGGGAAGAAGCTCTAGGATTTTTCCCCAAATTACAATAAAAAGGCGACATCTTGGTACTCTCACTAGGCGCATTATTGTAAGCAAATTCGGCGAAATCAATAAATTCTGCCCATCGTTCTTGGGCATCCGAGACATAACACCTTAAGTACTGTTCCAAAGTTTGATTAGTTCTTTCCGTCTGCCCATTGGACTGGGGATGGTAGGCAGACGAAAGAGAGATCTGTATACCCAGCCGCGAACAGAAATGTTTCCAAAAACGGGAAGTAAATTGGACGCCCCGATCAGAGACTATATTGGATGGAATACCATGAATACGAAAAATGTGTGAAGTAAATAATCGAGAAAGCTCTGGTGCAGAAGGAAGCTTAGCCAAAGGAATGAAGTGTGCCATCTTACTGAAACGATCTACGACCACCCAAATAACAGTATTCCCGTGTGATAAAGGTAAATCTACAATAAAATCCATAGAAATATGAGTCCAAGGTTCAGCAGGGATTTCAAGAGGAACCAAACCGCCACTGGGAGCCTTATGAAGCCCTTTACTTCGAGCGCAAACAGCACAAGCGTCGATAAAGGCGGTAATATCGCGTCTCATGGTTGGCCACCATACATGGCGACGGGCAAGCATAAAGGTTTTTCGGTTACCCACATGACCAGCAGTTTTAGCATCGTGAAACTCGCGAATTACATCTGAACGCAAATGTGGCGGTACAAACTGGCATTCCAAGGGAACATCACTAGGAGACTGGTCTTGAAACGGCGCCAAGGTGTTAGAGAGATCAGGAAGTAATGCCCCGACCACACAACCCATAGGTAGAATTGGGTCACCAGTATCACCCCGATCCTTACATTCACCGAACATGCGAGATAGGGCATCCGCTTTAGTATTTTTTACACCCGGCTTGAACGTAATAATAAAATTAAAACGCGAGAAGAATAATGCCCAACGTGGTTGACGAGAGTTCAATCTCTTGGCAGACCCAATGTATTCGAGATTTTTGTGATCCGTATACACAGTTATAGGATGTAATGAACCCTCCAGCCAGTGTCGCCATTCATCAAAAGCCAGTTTAATAGCTAATAGCTCCCTATTACCGACATCATAATTTTGCTCCGCGGTACTGAATTTACGTGAAAAATAAGCGCATGGATGAAGACGCTCAGGATTACCGGAATATTGCGACAAGACTGCACCCACCCCCAGCTCTGAAGCGTCCACCTCAACAATGAAGGCCTTACGAATGTCTGGGTGAATTAACACTGATGCCGAAGTGAAGGCCCGTTTCAAGGCCAGGAAGGCCTCACAGACAGAGGGAGACCAGTTAGCAGTAAAGGCCCCCTTGCGGGTAAGATTGGTAAGAGGTGCAACAACATGAGAGAAGCCTTTGATGAACCGCCGATAAAAATTAGCAAAACCTAAAAAACGCTGCAATTCTTTTAAGGTCTTGGGTTGAACCCAATCCTGAACCGCCGAAACTTTCCCCGCGTCCATCTCCAAACCCTGGTTGGTGATAATATACCCTAAAAAAGGAACTGTGGTGACTTCAAACACGCATTTGGAAAGTTTAGCAAATAAGTTGTTCTCTCTTAATTTTTGTAGTACCAATTTAACATGACGTCTGTGCTCCAACAAGGAATTAGAAAAAATGAGAATATCGTCTAAGTATATGACCACAAATCTACCGAGATACTCTCTGAAAATATCATTAACAAAATCTTGAAAAACGGCTGGTGCGTTACAAAGACCAAAAGGCATGACCAGGTACTCGTAATGGCCGTCTTTCACATTAAATGCGGTTTTCCACTCATCCCCCTGTCGGATGCGAATCAGATTGTAAGCCCCTCTTAAATCCAACTTGGAAAAAATTTGAGACCCTGTGACTTGATCCCCGATCAAGGGCAAGGGGTATCGGTTCTTAACAGTGATCTTATTCAAGGCTCGATAATCTATGCATGGTCTCAGGCCGCCATCTTTTTTCTCTACAAAAAAGAATCCAGCCCCGGCAGGAGAGGTAGAGGGGCGAATAAATCCCTTCCTTAAATTTTCGGTGATATACTCCCTCATTGCTTGCTCTTCGGGCAGAGTAAGATTATAAATTTTTCCCCTCGGGGGAATCGTGCCAGGAAGCAAGTCAATAGGGCAGTCATAAGACCGATGTGGAGGAAGGGTATCCGCAGAACGTTCAGAGAAGACATCAACCCAGTCTGCGTATGGTTGAGGTAATCCCTGAGGTAAAACTTGCACACTTCTAAGGCCTGTAGTGAAGCAGTGATTTTTGCAATGGTCACTCCACTTGATCAATTCCCCAACCCGCCAATCTAACACCGGGTTGTGGAGTTGTAACCAGGGGTATCCCAAAACCACCGGAGTCTCTGGACAGTCGAAGATGAAAAATTCTAAGAACTCAGAGTGGGAAGAGCCAACAATCAACCGAAGAGGTGGGGTCTTGGTGTTTATAGGTCCCCCCTGAATGGCCTTCCCATTGATGGCCAAAACTTGTAGGGATCTTTCAAGAGGAACTAACGGAATACCTAAAAGAGAGATCATGCTCCTATCCAGAAAGTTTCCCGCCGCACCGCTGTCGATAAAGGCGGAAACTGTTTGCTTGGAAGAACCCCAAGATAGGTCAATGGGTACTAACATTTTATTTTGGCGAGAGTTGCAAACTGACTCACCCAGATCAGTACTCTCTACCTGGTCTGGGTGCGGAAGTTTTCCGCCGGTCTCCCCTTGTTGGGACAGGACCCTGCGAAATGTCCCGAGTTCCCACAATATAGGCATAACCCATTGGACCGCCTACGCTGCTTTTCCTCTTGGGTTAACCGGGTTCTCCCTAATTGCATGGGTTCTTCCTGGGAAGGAGATGAGGTATTTTCCCCACGGGTAGCCGGGGAACTAAGACTCTGGGAAGACCTGAAGGACGTGGGAGCCCTGGCTCTCTCCCTAGCCCTCTCTCTAAGACGCCTGTCTATTTTAATGGAGACCTGCATTAATTGGTCTAGGTCTGCGGGTGGAGGAAAATTTACCAAAGCATCCTTGATGCTTTCCGACAGCCCCACCCTGAACTGACTACACAAAGCGGGATCATTCCACCTTGATTCGACGGCCCAGCGGCGGAATTCAGCACTATAATCTTCAGCCGAATTCCGTCCTGGTCTTAAGGCCCGAAGCCTATTTTCTGCCGTAGATTGTTGATCAGGGTCAGCATATAAAACGCCCATAGCAGTAAAGAATGCTGTAACGGATTGTAGGGCAGAATCATGAGATGGCAAACTGAAGGCCCAGGACTGCGGGTCTCCTTGAAGCAAAGAAATGACTAGGCCTACTCGTTGGGACTCAGTGCCTGAGGAAATGGGTCTCAGCTTGAAATACAGTTCGCAGGCATTCTTAAAGTTGGAGAATTTAGCTCGTTCTCCAAAAAACTTTTCCGGCAATGGAATCTTTGGTTCTGAAATATGAGGTGGTACAGAGGATGCCGGTAACTGTCGAGATTCTTGAGTGGCCACTCTTTGAGCGAGCTGGTTTATCGCCGTAGCCATAGCTTGTACCTGCTGTACCAGGTCATCCATCTTTGGCCTGTGATAATGTCACGCTCTGGGTACTACAGCGATCCACTTAGATAACTCCAGCCCTCTCAGTAAGACCTCAACCCCCAATCTCCGCAGCCAGCTTCACCTATAGGAGCCCCCGCTTGCCGGGACGCAGAGCACGCCTGCCCGGGATCGGTTGCCCCCAGGACTTCAATGGCTCAAAGATTGGAGTCTTACTGTTCAGAGGCCTGGAGAACCCGTGGCTGGAAGTGGTGCAGAGCAGCCCAATGGCTGAGCGTATACGGAAGTCCAACAGGCTTTGGGTCGGCAACGGAAGTTCTGAGATGGCAACGGAACAATAGGGTTGGACAATTCGTGGTCGAGGATCAAGCAGAGGTCGGCAACAGGAGATCAGATCGGGGATGGTCAAACACAGGCGAAGGTCGGCAACAGGAGATCAGATCGGGGATGGTCAAAAACACAGGCGAAGGTCGGCAAGATGAGATCAGAATATTCACAAGAGACAAAACGCTACTAGGTACAAGGCACTATCACAGGCAATTCCCAACTGAGGGGGAATTGCTTTTATAGGGACAGACAGGGGAGGGGAAGTGTAGGTGATTGGTGCAACTACAATCCTGGAAAACATTGGACGGAACCAAAAAGGGCGTGTAGCCCAAAACCTCTCTTTTGGGCTCATTGGCCCATAGCCTGAACCAAGGGGGCGTGCCTGTGCCCCTTGGTTCAAACCTTTTCCCACTACAGCCTCCGGCGGGCGCGCTGTGTGCAGCGCCGCCGGAGGGCATAAAGGTTACGTGCTCGCGCGCGCGAGACAGTAACGCGGGCGCGGGCACGAGGGAGGAGAGCGGCCGTGCGCGGCGCCGCCTGAGCCGCCGCCGCTGCTCGGCGTGGCCGCCGGGCAGGAGCTGCTGCGGCCGGGCGCCTGAAGCCAGCGTTGGAACGGGGCTCAGGTAAGCGCCGATTCCTGACAATAAATAAGCAACATCGGAACTGTGATATTACAGGACAGGTGTGCAGAAAGCTTTTGGCAAATTGTTTGGATATTACTGGACGGTCTGTTTCATTTGCTTGCTTACTACTTCTATATATGCTGTGAACTATCCACTTCCACTCTTACTGTTACATATACCAGGCCATAGGTTTAATAGTTTGCTTATGGTCTGCTTTGTAATCCTTCTCGGAAAATCCTTAAATAAAGATTATTTTTTAAAAATTATAATTTTATTAAAGTTATATAATAAATGAATAAATGATAAACATACGGTCACAAATTAACTAAAACACCTGGTGTCCTTGGTTGTCTGATCAGGAAAGAGGTACACAAACCTAACACCCACCCCAAATTAGAATAACACAAATCCTTTTTCTTGAGCATAGAGAACTTCTGGAGTGATAATACCAATAATGTAGGCGCTCCCACTTTTCTCTCTCTTTATATACAGTATAATATTTATTTATTCAGATATCACCTCTCTCACACAACTCTCCCCTTCCCTTCTTCCTGTGTTTTTCTCTATTCCTCGCTGTACTTTCAAGTTCAGTTGTACAGCCCCTGCCTGTTTTTTGCCAGTTTCAATATAATCTAATATGCTTCATTGGAACCCAAATCTGATAAATAACCTGATCTGGCTGTTGAAAGAGTTTCTATCTGTACAATTATCAACTGCTGAAAAAATAAATCCAATATTTACATGATCAGAGCTTCCACTTTAACAATTTAATGTGGGACTTCTGAAACATTTCCCACATTCCTCCCTGTATGAACTCTTTCATGTCTGATAAGGTCTGGTTTGCGAGAAAAACATTTCCCACATTCAGAACATGAATATGGCTTCTCCCCTGTATGAACTCTTTTGTTTGGTAAGATCTGATTGGTGAGAAAAACATTTCCCACATTGAAAACATGAATATGGCCTCTCCCCTGTATGAAATCTTTCATATGTGAGAAGACTTGATTTCTCAGAAAAAAATCTTTCCCACATTCAAAACATGAATATGGCTTCTCTCCTGTATGAACTCTTTCATGTCTAAGGAGGGATTTGTGAAGGAAAGATTGGCCACATTCAGAACAGGAATATGGTGTCTCCCCTGTATGAACACTTCTATGACTGGTAAGCTTTGATCTGTGAGAGAAAAAAATCCCACATTTGGAACAAGAATATGACTTCTCCCCTGTATGAATTATTTTATGTTGGAAAAGAATTGATTTATCTGAAAAACATTTACCACATTCAGAACATGGATATGGCTTCTCCCCTGTATGAATTCTTTCATGTCTGTTAAGCTGTGATTTGTGAGTAAAACATTTCCCACATTCAGAACATGGATATGGCTTCTCTCCTGTATGAATTCTTTTATGTGTGATAAGCTGTGGTTTGTGAGAGAAACATTTCTCACATTCAGAACAGGAAAATGGCTTCTCTCCTGTATGAACTCTTATATGTTCGATAAGCTGTGATTTGCAAGAGAAACTTTTCCCACATTCAGAACAGGAATATGGTGTCGCCCTTGTATGAATTCTTAAGTGTTTGATAAGGGCTGATTTATCAGAAAAACATTTCCCACATTCAGAACAGGAATATGGCTTCTCTCCTGTATGAACTCGTTCATGTGTGAGAAGGTGTGATTTGTGAGAGAAACATTTCCCACATTCAGAGCATGAATATGGCTTCGCTCCTGTATGAACTCTTTCATGTGTGATAAGGTGTGATTTGCAGGAGAAACATTTCCCACATTCAGAACATGAATATGGCTTCTCTCCTGTATGAACTCTTTCATGTCTGATAAGGTGTGATTTGCGAGAGAAACATTTTCCACATTCAAAACAGAAAAATGGCTTTTTAGAACTAGGAGCTGTATGATGGGCGAGGACATCCATATAACAATCCTGTGTAGATGGGTGAGAAAAGAGATGTGTGGGGTGCACATGGTGGTTTGAGGTAGTTGGTTCTCCTGTAGACTGAGCTATAGTATCATCTCCTTTTTTAGCATCTGCAGACTTAACAGCATTGGCCAAATTATTTTGGTTGGATCTTCGACTTGGGGAATAAGAAATAGAGGGGAAAATAGATTAAATTATAACTCTATTTCACAAGATGGACAAAGACCAGGATCTGTTGAAATCAATTACAAAGAAAATGTTTCAAGAGAAACAAAACCCAAGATTTTCTTATTCATGGGGTTTGTTGCTAGTGTTTGGGGCTTCCTAATCTTAGACGCCCCCCTGAGTATTTCCCATAAACTCACCTTTTCCTTGGTCCCATTGGGGTATATGCAAAAGGCTAAGCCAATAAGCAGTGTGTGATCTTTTCAGATTTCCCTTGCTGCTTTGAGCACAGAGTGACAAGAAATATACCAATCTTATACTTGGCTTGTAAAATGTTTTTTTCTTACAGGGACACTGGGGAATCATTAATGGGTTAACTAATAGCCAAAAGGCAGGACTATGAGCTGAAATTTCTCCCAGGAGCAAGTATAATGGCCAGCCAACTGGTGGGTTTCCCAGTACAAAAGCAGACCTATGGGAGGAATGCCAAATGACAATAACATTTATTAACAAAAAAGGCTGGTGAGAATCAATGGTCCTAGAAGCTTGTCAAAGGCAACAGAAATAGGCACAGTCGCAATACCCTTGGGCGGATGCAGTGTTCCTGTTTGAAAAACGAAGGAAAAAACATTTTACAAGATAAGTACACAAATTGTATTTTCTAAGTATACAGCACGTCCTGTTCCAGTAATTCCTTACACTTGGGTTATTCCGCCACAAGGTGGCGCAGTAGACTGCAGAAAGACCTGTGGCCACTACTGGCCCCATAAATAGCCAGGAACCTCCCACCAATTCCCAGTGTTTCTCTGCAGTCTGGACTGCGAAGATAGAAGATGGCTCTCTATTGCGCAGCGAGCGGGGCTTTTCAAGCCTAGGGCCCTGCAGGCTTATTTCCACCCGTTCTGGACCCACTGCCTCCCAGCCTCGGCTGACGGTTCGGGTGAAGGTAGGATAGCACTAGGGTCAGGTGCTGAAGGAGCGCTGCTCCGGGCCGCAAGACCCTGTACCAAAGGGTAGCCGGCGACAGGCCTTCTATGGTGAGCCTCATTGGGATGCCCTATCCTCAAATCTTGGGTCCTTGTTCCCTCTTCCTCACCCTGTCTCCCCTCCCCTCTAGAAGGTTGGGCGCGACCCCTTTGTTGTGGCCCGTTCGGCTGGCAGGGGGCGCCCGGGGAGTCCGTGATTTGTGTGCGTTATTTTTTATTATTGGTGTGTGTGCAGGCCATTGTACGGCACTCCACAGTAGTTGGTGCTATGTATTTTTTGGTCCTGTCATGGCGCCCGCGTCTCACGTAATCACAGTTTTCACGCTCTTCGGGGGGGGCGAGAACCCTGGTTTGACGCGCTCTGCTTCATGCGCTCGCGGTCCGCCCGTCAAGGTACTGCTGCTGGCGCCATTTTGTGGCCTTGTCCTTGCGGTGCTGCGACGCGGTCTGGCTGTGCTTTACCTCTCTGGGCGATCTGCCCACCTGGTCCGTGAGTCCCTTACAGGGTTTTTATATTGCTTTACTCTGTATGCGCTGGGGATGTTTTGCGCCTGTATCTAAAATCATATGGAGGCTTCCGGGGACAATGTGCTTGGGGTTCCTTCGGGACAAGCCCTGCTGTGTGTTGCGTGTGGGGTATCCCCTGTTAGTGACAGTGTCAGGGTATGTTTGCCCTGCACCCAGCATGTACTTGCACAGCAGGCTAGGTCGTCTGCTACGGGTCCCGGTGCTGCGCCTCCTTCTGATTCGCCTACCCTCCCCCCACGCTTGCATCTGACTCCCAGTGAGGGGCATACTAGCAGGGAGTCTGAGTATGACTTGGCTTCATGGGTGGCCAGCATTGAAAAGCATATTGCTGGGTCAGCCCCGCGTAAGGCTTCTGCCAAGAAGCGGCACTTATCTCCTGCTGCTTCCCTCTTTTCTGTGGAGGATGAGGAACTTTACTCCTTTTCTGGCCTTTACCCCCTCGAGGAGGGGGAATTATTCTCTGATTCAGAATCCTCTGAGGAACAGTCTAAGTTTTATGGTGGTACCGGGTCTCCCTTTGGAGAAGACCCATGGTCCTGAGATGACCCTGACAGGTTATTGACTCACATTTTTGAAGTGCTTTGTATTTCCCCTCCTGCCGTGGCTCTGCAGCAGCAGGGTGAGCTTTTCCATCCTGTTAAACCACGCTTGGAGTTCCCTGAGCAAAATCACTTTAATAATCTGGTGCTCAAAGAGTGGGAACGGCCTAGTAAGCTACCTGGGGTGCCCAAGAGTTGGGATAGGAGGTATCCTTCTCCCACTGATGTGATTAAGCGTTGGTCATGGTCTACCGAGGTGGACTCGCCCGTTCTAGGGTTGTCAAATACATCAGTCATGCACTCACCTGACACTACTACCCTGCGGGATGGTGAGGACCGGCGCATGGACCAGCTGTCCTGTCATGCCTTTGCCTGTGTGGGGGCTGCGCTGCGTCCGTTTTGTGCCTCTGCCATAACGGATATTGCTATTAAAGTGTTGCTTAAGTGCCTCTGATGACGCGGGAGGAGAGGATTATAGATCTCTCCTACTTTGCTATGTATTAGTTGCATATATTCTTTCTGCCATGGATGATGCCATTAGAATGTGTGGTAGGACTTCTGCCCTTTTGGTGGCTATACGATGCTCTGTCTGGCTACGTCAGTGGGTGGCTGATAATGCTGCTAAAAAGGCCCTTACTGGTTTTCCTTTTAAGGGGCTCCGGCTCTTTGGTGACCAAATCCTCCCCCAAGCCCCCTCAGGCATGAGGAGGCACCCTCACCCATCCAGGTGGGGGGACGGCCATCTATTCACGGTTCCCAAAAAGGATGGGTCCCTCAGGCCCATCCTGGATTTAAAGCGCCTCAACAAGTTTGTCAGATTCAAGCACCCTACGCTCAGCAGTCAATACTCTGCGCCCGGGCAACTTCATGACATCCGTAGACATCAAGGACGCTTACCTTCATGTACCAATCTTCCCAAGTCATCAGAAATTTCTCAGGTTCGCTCTGGAGGATCAGCACTACCAATTTGTGGCCCTACCTTTCGGTATCACCTCGCCTCCCAGGGTATTCACTAAGGTGCTGGCGGGCGTGATGGCTCTGTTGAGATCTCAGGGCATTCGCATCCTTCCTTATTTGGACGACATTCTGATCTCCTCTCAGTCCTTCCATCAGGCAGAACTGGATACCCAGATGGTAGTGTCCACACTGGAGTCCTTTGGCTGGGTGATCAACCATCCCAAGTCTTTTCTGTCCCTGTCACTGGTGAGGTCCTTTCTGGGCATGACTCTGGATACATCTCAGGTCAAGGTTTTTCTCCCTCAACAGAAGGTGGAGAGTCTTCAAGCTCAGGCCCAGTTTCTTCATTTTTGTCCTCATCCCTCCATCCGGCAGGGGATGCAACTGGTGGGCCTGATGGTGTCTTGCTTCGAGGCGGTACCCTATGCTCAGTTTCACAGGAGACCTCTTCAGCTACACCTCTTATCTGTGTGGGATCAGGACCCTGTGTCCCTGGATTAGGTGTTTGTTCTGTCCCTCTTGGTCAGACGGTCCCTGTCGTGGTGGCTGGACTCAAGGAATCTCTTGGTGGGCAGAACCTTTCTGTCCCCTTGCTGGGAGACTGTCAGTCTGACAGGTTGGGGGGGCTTCTGGATGTCCTTGAAATTCCAGGCTCAGTGGGTCCCCCAGGAGGCCCATACTCCTATCAACATTCTGGAACTGAGGGAGGTAATGTTGGTTCTCGCCCAATTGACCCCACACCTTCGTGGTCGGGCTGTTCAGATCCGCTCGGACAACCAGACGACGGTTGCCTACATCAATCATCTGGGAGGGACCCGGAGCAAGAGGGCCCTCAAGGAAGTGTCTCTGATACTGTCCTGGGTGGAGGAGAATGTTCCCTGCATCTCGGCAGTGTACATCCCGGGGGTGAAAAATCTGGAGACGGACTCCCTGAGCAGGGGGACTTCTCGTCTGGGAGAATGGTCCCTCAGCAGCACGGTGTTTCACTCCCTGTGCCACCGCTGGGGTCAGCCGGATGTGGATCTGTTTGCGTGCCGTCACAATCACAAGCTTCCAGTCTTTGTCTCTCTGTCCCAGGACTCTCTGGCCTTAGCCATGGATGCACTAGCAATATCTTGGAGGAGCTTTTGGCTCCTCTATGTGTTCCCTCCGTTTCCTCTGCTGGGCAGGGTGCTGCACAAGATAGCCCAGGAAGGGGTGCCAGCCATCCTGGTGGCCCCCTGTTGGCCAAGAAGGGTGTGGTTCGCAGACATCGTGCAGTTTGCAGTAGATCAATACGCCCTGCCCAAGGACCCAGACCTGCTCACTCAGGGGCAGCTACGCCATCCCAATTTACAAACGCTGGCCTTAACGGCCTGGCTGCTGAGACCTCCATCTTGATGGAAAAGGGGCTGCCTGCCTCTGTTGTTACTAGCATGATTCGGGCTAGGAAGAAGTCCTCGTTCTTTATCTACTATGGGGTATGGCATGCTTACATTGCCTGGTGTGAGTCTAAGTCTTTTCCCTGTCGGGTGTTTTCTATTCCCAGGACCCTGGAATTCTTGCAACATGGTTTGGATTTGGGCCTTTAGCTTAGTACCCTCAAGGGACATGTTTCAGCCTTGGCCAATTTCTTCCAAAGATCTTTTGCCAACCACCGTTTGGTTAAGACTTTTTTTCAGGGGGTTACTCACGTACTCATGTAAGCCTATGTTGCCAGTCTGGGATTTGAATTTGGTTTTATCTGCTTTGCAGGGTCCTCCTTTTGAGTCTCTACGTGAGGCTGCTTTGCCTATTTTGACTCTTAAGGTAGCCTTTTTGGTGGCTATCACTTCTGTTAGGCGTGTTTCTGAGTTGGCGGCGCTTTTCATTGAACCTCCTTACTTTGAGCGACACCAGGACAAGGTGGTGTTTCGGTATTAGCCAGATTTTTCTGCCTAAGGTTGTCTCAATCGGGACATTGTTTTGCCTTCATTGTTTTGCCTTAAGTGTCCCAATCCTGCTAACTCCAAGGAGCGGACTCTACATTCCTTGGATGTGGTCAGGGTTCTGAAGTCTTATTTGGTAGCTACTGAATCATTCAGGAAGACTGATGCTCTTTTTGTTCTTCCTTCTGGACCTAGGAAAGGTTTGCCTCCGGCTAAATCTAATATCAGCAAGTGGATCCGTCAGGCAGTGGTGCAAGCCTATTCTGCTAAGGGGAAGGAACCTCCCTTCCGCCTTACTGCTCATTCCACTCCTGCTATTGGTGCCTACTGGGCCTTTCAGCACCAGGCTTCTGTTGAACAAGTTTGTAAGGCCGATACTTGGTCTTCTGTTCATACTTTTCCTACGTTTTACAAGGTTGATGTTAGGGCCTCAGCTGATGCTGCTTTTGGCCTCAAAGTTCTTCAGGCGGCAGTGGTTTAAACTGCCCGCCGTTGTCCTTTGGGGATTCCACCCTACCTTACGGACACTGCTTTTGGATGTCCCAAGTGAAATGAATTACTGGAACAGGACGTGCTGTATACTTGGAAGAATACAATTCTGTGAGTACTCACCTGTAGAAATGATTTTATAGTATACAACACATCCTGTTCCATCCCTCCCTTGTTATCATTTTTCTTACCTCTGTATCGTGATTGTTGTAAAGTTCATTTTGGGTTCTTATCCATTTTTTGAACTGCTTGTCAACACTGGAAATTGGTGGGAGGTTCCTGGCTATTTATGGGGCCGGGAGTGGCCACAAGTCTTTCTGCAGTCCACTGCGCCACCTTGTGGCGGAATAATCCAAGTGTAAGGAATTACTGGAACAGGACGTGCTGTATACTATAAAATCAATTCTACAGATTTGTATTTTTCCCTTTCAGGTTGTCCATACAAGGATGTGTAATCATGAATGGGATGTACAAAGCAGCCCCAGAGGGCCTGATAAGCCTGATCAAAAAAGTGACTGTGTCAAAGCACCATATTTAGTGTGGTGAAAAAATACAGATGTCAGGCTGTGGAATGCATCTGTTCTATGCACAGAAGCTGTAACTGCTGAATAATACTTTAAGGCATGTGCTACATCAAGTGGGGATAAGATTAGATCCTTTGAATGAGCAGGATTTGGATAAAAGGAACGACAGAAAATGTCCTAATTCAAAAGAAAAGCCGAAACTACCTTTGGCAAGAAGTCCTCCTGCAGATGTAGGACAACCTTGTCCTTATGAAAAATCAAAAATGATGAAAAAGTCAAACTCTGCGCACTGAGGTGATGGCCACCAAGATCACCACCTGTAAAGAGAAGGAGGCTTCAGCCTTAAGCTCAAAGGGAGGCTTCTGCAAGGAATAGAGGACCAGAATGAGATTCCAAGTCGGTGTTGGAGCCTTACAGGGAGGGCGAATGTGTGCCGTCCCCTGCATAAAAGTGTGGGCCAAGAAGTTCTCTGCTATAGGGCACTGAAAAAGGATGGATAAGGCCAAAACCTGACCCTCAAGGGTTCTTAGTTGCAACCCATCATCCAGATCCTTCTGCAAGAAATCCAAGATACGAAGGACAGAGAAGCACACCAGGCGAATTAGGTTCACTGTGCCCGATAGTAGATCCTGGCCGAGGAAGCTTTCCTGGCACGAATCAAGGAAACTACCTGCGGCGAGAGCCCTGCAGCACCTTGGCCTCAATCGCCAAGCCGTCAAAGCCAGCAACTGTAAACAAAGGTGCAGCAGATCTGGCCTGTCTGTTGGAGTGCGTATAGTCTGTCAGTCTGACCACATCCGCGAACCTAGTTCGCCTTGAAGAATGAGGCGCGAACCAAGATGATTGTGAAGCCTTCTAGAATAATCTTCTTCATCAACCAAAGAAGCAGTGAGAGTGGCAGGAAGATGTAAACTAGCCGAAACTGGGATCATGGACCAGGGTATCCACACCAAGTGAGAGTTATAAACCTCATCACCTTCTTGTGCCTAGACACAAACAGGTTCACGTTGGGAACACCCTATCTGCTGCAAATCAAGTGAAACACCTCAGGATGGAGGGCTCACTCTCCCTGGTAGACAATCTCCCTGCTGAGGAAGCCCGTCTGGGTGATGTCTGCCCGTAGAAAGTACACAGCAGAAATGCACAGGATGTTTTTTTCCTCCCATCTGAAAATCTTTGCCCCCTCAGAATGCCCTCTCGCTCCTGGTGCCTCCCTAGTGATTTATGTATGCAACAGCCGTTGTTTGATTCTGATCGGGAGATTCAGCAGATAGTCCATCTAATGGGACAAAGGAAAATAGTTCTGAGCCTGAGGACATTGATGGGCAGCCAGTTCACTGATGACCATCATCCCTGAACCGTCTGTTGGTTCCAAACTCCTCTCTAACCACTCAGACTAGCATCTGTGGTGATCACAATCCACTGGACCATCAGAATGGAGTGGAGAGTGAAGGTTCTCTCCAGGTCTGATGGAGAACACTCCCAATAGACTCCTGGTTTATGTTCCCAGTCCTCTTCTGGGGACTGTGCTGCTGCCCCATTAGGGAGGCCGGAACCTGGGAGTAACCTCCAGGGTTCATGTGCAGAACTGCCTCCCAAGTTTTTCCGGATTGGTGGTTGGACCACTTCTGGAAGGGGTGTAGGGTTGCCCATAGCTGGAATCATGTGTCTGCCACCTGCTGATGGAAACCCTTCCTGCTTTATTCACGCCAGGGGCTCTTGTGCATTTGAAGGGGTAGCACCCAGTTTATGCCTGCGGAAGCTCCAGCAACTGCGCCATAAACTGGATCTCCTGGATGGAGAGTCTACCCTGGGGGAAATATTCCCGGATAATGATTTCCCGCAGGGGGGTACCCACCCTGTAGGTCCAGGTAGGTCACAAGACCCTGCGTTTGGGCCTCTGGGTGACATAGTTCACTGCCATTAGTCAGAAGCTCTTTCTGTTCAGCTTCCGGTGGGTTGCTATGACTCGGCCTTGCCACCCTCAGCCTCTGATAGGAGTAGGAACAAACGGCAGTGCTTAGCCACAGCGAGCCCCACTTGTTTCGAATGACTGAGTGCATAGGGATCGCCAAGAATCTCCAAGTGTACCGCTTCTCAGCCCTGGACAGATAGGGAAGCACCAACTACTGGTCGTCGGGCCGCACCTGGCTGAACCATTATCAGGTACAGCTGCACTTGGCCCCCAACCATCCACTTGTTGTCTGGGTTCAAGTGGGGAGGTGCCTCCTGCTCGGTACAAGCTCCCTGGGTGGAATGGTTGAGATCACCATTTCTTCAAGCAGTATTCCAGCAACTGTCTCTAGGCCTCCACCTGTTTTGGCAGCCACTTGGTTGCCGCTGAAGCCCCGGACAGCACCGGCTCCTCCAATCCTTAAACCCAAGTCGTCGGTCTAGACGGACTAACCTGGTCCTTTAACACCCTGGATGTGATGAAACCCTTCTGTGGGGACTTACCTGGGGGTCCCAAATCTCCTGCCATGGCCCTCACCCCCATCTGCAGGTTCCATCACAGCTGCTCCTTGCCTGGACTTGTCCTCTTGGGCTGAGGTACCAGGATCCCCGGAAATGGCGTGGTCGGCATAGCAGAGACCGTCCCAGCCCCATCTGTTTTCATGTTCTATGTCATTAATAAACAAGTTGAATAGAGGACCCAGCACCAAACCCTGGGGTACACCAGCTTATACCTGGGGACCATTCAGAGTAGAGATCATTACCCACAACTCTCTGCACACGATCCTTCAACCAATATTCAATCCAGTTACAAACTGGATTTTCTAACCTTGAAGACCTCAATTTCCACAATAAGCATCTATAGGGGGCAGTGTCACACTGCACCATCCAGAGACCCCCGATCTACAGCCACCACTGTGCAAGGCAGAGAGGACGAGAATGAGTCGGCGTTGGAGCCTTAGCGGAGGGAGAATGTGTGCCGTACCCTTCATAAAAGAGCGGACCAAGGAGTTCTCTGCTATAGGGCACTGAAAAAAGATGGATAAGGCCAAAACCTGACGCTTAAGGGTGCTTAGTTGCAACCCGTCATCCAGACCCTTCTGCGGCAAACAGGTGGACGGGGTCTCAAGCTGGGAACGGGTTAGCAACAACAAAGCAAACAAGGTACAGCAGGGATCAGTGGACAGAAGATGGCCAAGCCTGGCAAAGACAATGGAGGATCTGAATCAGACCTAAATCCAACCTTCCTGTGATTTGATGAGATCTCTTTGAGCTGGAAACCTGGAGAAATCCTCAGCAGACTTGGAGCAATAACAGACTGCACATTGCAGGTTCAAGGCCCTGTCGAGGTCAGTCCTCACATTCTCTCTGTCTTTTGGGTGAAATGGCTGAAGAACCCGTAGCCTGGGAGACAGCCATATACTGTACAAGCTGTGGGGCCAATGTGGCAGATTATACTCAGGATGATTTTCGGCCTTAGCGATAATAGTCGGGATTTCCCCTTTCAAAAAAGGCATTGGTATCATGAACGTGCTAAAGCACCTGTAACATCAGACCTCAGAGGCGGTGGCTCTATGATACAGTTACCCAGAGGGAACTCTGATTGATGTTCGATTCCTTCCTACCATGTCAATCGGACATCGGATAGGAATAATAGAGAGCAGATATCAACTGAGTAAATGGCTCAATAGTTCGGAGAGCTTACAGGGTTGATTCAGCACCATATGGTCACATTTTGTTTTGTTTTTAAAAAATGCATTTTCTCATCTGTACACTTTCCACTACTGTGTACAACCTGACTTGCTTGCTGACTACATCTCTTCTTCCACTCCTGTGTATGATCTGGCTTGCTTGCTGACTATATCTCGTGTTCCATAACCGTGTACGTCCTGACTTGCTTCCTGACTACATCTCTTCTTCCACAACCATGTACACCTGACTTGCTTCCTGACTACATCTCTTCTTCCACAACCATGTACACCTGACTTGCTTCCTGACTACATCTCTTCTTCCACTCCTGTGTACAATCTGGCTTGCTTTCTGACTACATCTCATCCTCTGCTCCTGTGTATGATCTGGCTTGCTTCCTGATTACATCTCTTCTTCCACAACCATGTACAACCTGGCTTGCTTCCTGACTATATCTCTTCTTCCACTCCTGTGTACGATCTGGCTTGCTTTCTGACTACATCTCATCCTCTGCTCCTGTGTATGATCTGGCTTGCTTCCTGATTACATCTCTTCTTCCACAACCATGTACGACCTGACTTGCTTCCTGACTACATCTCTTCTTCCACTCCTGTGTACGACCTGACTTGCTTCCTAACTACATCTCTTCTTCCACTCCTGTGTACGACCTGGCTTGCTTCCTAACTAAATCTCTTCTTCCACAACCGTGTACGACCTGACTTGCTTCCTGACAACATCTCTTCTTCCACTCCTGTGTACGACCTGACTTGCTTCCTAACTAAATCTCTTCTTCCACAACCGTGTACGACCTGACCTGCTTCCTGACTACATCTCTTCTTCCACTCCTGTGTACGACCTGGCTTGCTTCCTAACTACATCTCTTCTTCCACAACCGTGTATGACCTGACTTGCTTCCTGACAACATCTCTTCTTCCACTCCTGTGTATGACCTGACTTGCTTCCTAACTAAATCTCTTCTTCCACAACCGTGTACGACCTGACTTGCTTCCTGGCTACATCTCTTCTTCCACTCCTGTGTACGATCTGGCTTGCTTCCTGACTACATCTCTTCTTCCACTCCTGTGTATGACCTGACTTGCTTCCTGACTACATCTCTTCTTCCACAAACGTTTACGACCTGACTTGCTTCCTGACTTCATCTCATCCTCTGCTCCTGTGTATGACCTGACTTGCTTCCTAACTAAATCTCATCTTCTGTTCCTGTGTACGACCTGACTTGCTTGCTGACTACATCTTATCCTCTGCTCCTGTGTGTGACCTGACTTGCTTCCTGACTACATCTCATCCTCTGCTCCTGTGTACGACCTGACTTGCTTCCTGACTTCATCTCATCCTCTGTTCCTGTGTGTGACCTGACTTGCTTCCTGACTACATCTCATCCTCTGCTCTTGTGCATGACCTGACTTGCTTTCTGACTACATCTCAACCTCTGCTCCTGTGTGCAGCCATATGTCTACACATCTGTCCTCGGGCAGCCATATGGATAATTGATCATCTTTTATCCAACGATCTCTGATCCTGGTCTGTCCTCAGCCATATGGTTCCGTGTTACCTGACCTGCTGTTTTCTGTGCAGCCCTACGTGTCCTCCCTGGAATTCTAGGCTTCAGGTTGAGTAGGAGGTCTGTCATGTTAATCCCTGCAATCAGGGCTCCACCTTCATGGTGTCCTCACCTACCCCAGCTGTAGCCTATACGGCTACTCCCCACATTGCTGTCATTAACCCATCAGCAGGAATCACAGCTCCCCTTCAGCAGCTACACAATTCTCCCACTATGCCGGGAGAGGTGGTCTCAGCCATGATGGGGGTGGGGTCAGTGAAGGGACTCACTGGTAGCATTATTATATTGAAATAAACGTCAGCCGTCATCTCACTATTCTAATCAGCACAAAGCATCTCTAGAAATAATAAACAGGAAGTGCTGCTCATACATCAGTGAGCGACTCCAGGCCACACAGCCAAGATGGTCCTGAGCAGCGACAGTGCTGAGCCATAAAGGTGAGTAATCCCCGAGAATGAGCGAGGTGAGTGTCCAGCATCCTGGTGCACAGCCAATACCTCAAGTGCAGATGTATGAGACACACAGCGCATGTGGAGAGGCCCAATAGAGGGAATATTACTCACCTGGGTTGACCTTCTTGGCCTCCACAAATCCGTCTCCCCCCTCCTCAGTTTTCACATGTGTCACTATAGGTTCTCCGGGGTCTGTGAATAAAGATGAGAGTCACGCCCCTGTACTGAGATCTATGAGACACCAGAGTGGGCGGAGTGACCGAAACGTGGGGGAATATTTACTATGGAAGGTTTATTACTCACCTGGGCTGATCTGCAGAGGAACTTCCTCCTCTTCATTCTTCACAGATATTTTATCTCCCTTCTTCTCAGTTTTCACATTTCTCACCATCATGTCTCTGGGATCTGTAAATACAAATAAGAAACAACATTAGAGTGTGTGTAGTAGGCGATGAGAGGAGGAAGCTCAGTGACGGGGTTCTGTGGGTAACACTAAACCCCTGTAATAATATAGCTCCGCCTCTTACCATGTGATGGGAGGGGCAGCTGAGCCTCCATCATGGTGTCCCCCCCTGTAGAGATGTTGGTGTCCCCATACTCCCCCTGTAATCAGATATAGCCCCGCCTCTTACGCTGTGATGGGAGGGGTTGCTGAGCCTCCATCATAGTGTCCCCCCCGTAGAGATGTTGGTGTCCCCATACTCCCCCTGTAATCAGATATAGCCCCGCCTCTTACCCTGTGATGGGAGGGGTTGCTGAGCCTCCATCATAGTGTCCCCCCCGTAGAGATGTTGGTGTCCCCATACTCCCCCTGTAATCAGATATAGCCCCTCCTCTTACCCTGTGATGGGAGGAGCTGCTGAGCCTCCATCATAGTGTCCCCCCCTGTAGAGATGTTGGTGTCCCCATACTCCCCCTGTAATCAGATATAGCCCCTCCTCTTACCCTGTGATGGGAGGAGCTGCTGAGCCTCCATCATAGTGTCCCGCCTGTAGAGATGTTGGTATTGCCCTGTCTGTCCGCTCTGTAGGCGTCGCTCTGGAAGACATGAGATGTGACATCACAGATATGGGAGGAGCCAGGCAGGGAGATATCCCAGCAGCACACACAGAGCTGAAGGGGCATTTGGGGGAGAATTCAGCACCCGGAAACGTGTGAGAGCTGTCGCAGACAGGGGAGGGCGTGCTCCTGCATTGTTTGGGTGCAGCACAATCCACTGAAGGTGGGAGGTACTGGCCTCATTACAATACATGCCCCCACTCAATATGCCCTACCCCCTCCTCATCTCCATTCATCATCTGAATGACAGCCGCTACTTGTTTGGCGAGTCCCTCTGATCTCTGTCCTCCCACCTCTCTCCGGCCACCTAAACTGCCCCCCCCCACTGCTCCTGGCCAGGGCCGGCAGCAGCCACTGCACCCCCCCCCACCTTCTCCCTCCTTCCGACCAATGCTGGGCGGTGCAGCCCCATGCAGAGGGGAGGGGGCAGCTTGTAACCGGATAGACACCAGCGCGGTGCTGGGAATATCTGGACCGCTGCTCACCTGAGCCACAAGCCCAATACATGTGCAGAATCTGGAATCCCGGACACACCCACACCGGGCCACTCCCCCGATATACTTACCTCAACAAGCCCACGGCACATGCATGGAATCATAGAGGGAGGCACTCAAAAAATTTTTATAGAAAAGGTATATTTTATTACATATCACTGAATCAATACACATAACCACTACACAATTAAAATCCATTAAAAAACACATAACGAGACAATAAGTATAAGACAAACCAACATAAAGGTGTGTAGGAGATGGGGAGAGCACTGACACACATAAATATCAATCAGCATCCATATTTAAAACACATAAACACAAGTGATCTAATCAGTGCAAATAACAATGTGCAAATCCTACCTATGATCCGGATTCTATATCAAATAACTATAAAGTGCAAAGTGCAACCAATCAATAGATACAAATACAATGTGTAATCACAAACATAACCTACATAATTGCCCAATAACTAAATACCCTAAAAAAAATATATATAAATGACCACAAAATACTTCACCAATGTAGATGGTAGTAACAATCAACCATTAAATACCAAATGCAGTGCAGAAAATACCATTTTGTGAGTACTCACCTTTAAAATGGGTATTACACCCCGCTTCCACCATTCATGACATCTGGGTAGTCTCCAGTAGAGGGCAAACTTCTGCAGAGATGAATGCAAAAAAGAAGCTCCTCCCGGTCCATAAATACTTGGGACCTCCCACTAATCCCCCAGTGTATGATAGCAGTAAGAGTACCAAGAAGAACCAATATAACAACAGAGACCAGCCCTTTCAAGGTACTAAGCTGGAACCCCAGATCCAGACCGTGTTGAAACTCCAAAATCTTAGGGATAGAAAACACCCTACAAGGTAAGGCCCTAGCCTCACACCAGTCAATATAGGACCGCCAAGTCCTATAGTAAATATCAGAGGAAGACCTCTTCCTAGCTCTAATCAAAGTCTGAACAACAGCATCAGACAAACCTTCCTCCTTCAGAATGAAGGTTTCAGCAGCCAAGCCGTCAAAGCCAGCGTTTGTATATTGGGGTAAAGTAGTTGACCCTGAGATATCAGGTCCGGAACCAGGGGCAGCCTGTTCTGCTCTACCGCCAGTCTTACGACGTCTGCGTACCAAACCTGTCTTGGCCACATTGGGGCCACCAGAATTGCTGGCGCCCCTTCCAGAACCAGCTTGCGAACTACCTTGCCCACCATGAAGAAGGGGGGAAACAGATACAGGAACCCCAGATCCCTCCAGGCAAGAGACAAGGCATCCACCGCCAGAGCCAGAGGATCCTGAGATAGAGACACAAAGGATGGAAGCTTGTGATTGTGCCGTGAGGCAAAGAGATCCCCACTTGTGACACAGGGACCGAAAAATCCCGAGATTGAGAGACCACTCCCCTCGGTGAGAGAAGCCCCTGCTCAGGGCATCCGCCTCCGTGTTCTCCACTCCTGGAATGTAAACTGCCGAAATGCAAGGGACATTGCTCCCCGCCCAAGTCAAGATCAGAGAGACTTCCCTGAGGGCACTCCTGCTGCGAGTCCCTCCTTGGTGATTGATGTAGGCCACCGCCGTTCGATTGTCTGATCGAACCTGAACCGGCAAGCCCTGTAAGTGAGGTGTCAGCCTTGACAGAATAAGCCGGATGGCTCTGAGCTCTAGGACATTGATGGGGGTGTGAGCCTCCTGAGGACCCCACAACCCCCTGAACTGATGACTCTTCCAGAAACCTCCCCAGCCCGAAAGGCTGGCATCCGTGGTCACCGTTTCCCAACAAGGGGCCAGAAAAGACCTGCCCCTCAACAGATTGCTTGGCTCCAGCCACCACTGAAGTGACTTCCGAACCCTGGGAGACATCCGGAAGGACTGATCCAAGGACTGCGGACATCTGTCCCAATGCAACAACAGGTGAAGCTGGAGCGACCTCATGTGGAACTGGGCAAAGGGGACTGCCTTGAAGGACGCCACCATCAAACCTACCAGTTTCATCCCCATCCGGATAGAGGGGCAACGAATGGCCAGAAGAAGGCGAATCAGATCCTGAACCCCCTGCACCTTGGGTCGAGGTAGAAACACTCTGGCCTGAGTGGTATCCAGATTCATGCCCAGGAATGAAATCTCCCTGGAAGGAGAAAGAGGATTTGGGGTGGTTGATCACCCATCCAAACCTCTCCAGAGTCGACACCACAGTCTTGGTGTCCAGTTCCGCCTGACGGAAGAAAGAAGCTGAAATCAGCAGGTCGTCCAGATACGGCACAATGCGAATGCCCTGGGCCATTATGCCCGCCAGAACCTTGGTGAAAACCCTTGGTGCTGAGGTCAGCCCGAACGGGAGGGCCACAAACTGAAAATGAAGATCCTCCACCGCAAACCTGAGAAATCTCTGGTGCGCTGGGAAGATTGGAACATGCAGGTAAGCATCCTTGATGTCTATGGACGTCATAAAATCCCCTTGACGAAGGGAACCGATGGCAGAGCGCAGAGTCTCCATGCAAAACTTCTTGGTTCTGATGAACCTGTTGAGAATTTTTAGATCCAGAATGGGTCTTATGGATCCATCCTTTTTGGGGACCGTGAAAAGATTGGAGTAGTAGTCCCTGTCTCTCTCCGAGGGAGGCACAGGACATATGACTCCCATGTCCCGATGATTTTGGACTGCCAACAGGAGCCCCTGTGCAGCCTGAGAGTCCGTGGGCACCCGAGACCTTAAGAATCTTGGAGGGGGCCAGTACTCGAACTCCAGCTTGTACCCGGACGAGACCACTTCCAGAATCCATCTGTGACCTCCTGGAAGAAGAGCCGCAGCCGCCCCCCCACCCGTACGTGTGAGGGCGCCTCCTCATTGCTGAGTTGGTTTGGCAGGGGGCTTAGGTTTGGAGCCCCAGGCAGATACTGGACGGGCCCGTCCTCTGCCTCTGCCCCAGGAGGAACCTCTGACGCCTGAGTAGGCGAAACCTGATGGCTCTGGCACCTCGAAAGGAAGGGTTGAAGGAGCTCGCCCCCCGAAAGGAGCAACGCTGCTTCTTACGCTGGGGTAGCTTACCACCCTTAGCCACCGCATCCAACTTATATCCAAACAGCCGCATACCCAGGAAGGGAAGAGCGGTGAACGATTTCTTGGCTGCAAAGTCCGCCGCCCACTGGCGAAGCCAGACCGATCGGCGCATGGCCACCAATAAGGCCGAAGTTTTACTACACATAACAATAGTGTCTTCCATAGCAGCCAAGACAAAATCCATAAACAATTCACATCTTTTAAGGGCAGCGAACTCCGCGCTAGCCGGATCAAAATGGGCACTATTTAAAAACTCCCTAACAAGGGATCTATTAGCCACAGCCGCTAGCGCAGATGCACACACAGGCCGTAAGGCTGAACCCACACTGGCAAAGGCATGGCAAGCCAACTGATCAATGCGCTTATCCTCACCATCTTTGAGGGTAGTGGCATCAGGGGTGTGGACCACAGAGGTGTTGGACAACCCCAAAACAGGCGCGTCGACCTCGGGAGGGGAAGACCAGCGTTTTACCGCATCAACCGGGAAGGGATACTTCCTATCCCATCCCTGAGGAACGCCGGGAAGCCGACTCGGTTTCTCCCATTCCCTAAGGATCAATGCTTCAAAATGACTTTGCGTAGGAAACTCCAAGCGGGGCTTAGAGGCCCCGAAAAATTCCCCTTTTTTGAGAGGGGCCGCCTCCGGTGGGGCAATGTCCAAAACCTCCAGGAGATGGGCCAGAACTTTAGAAGTGTCAATGGCATCCCCCAGCGCCTGCACAACACCATTATCACACAACTGCACATCGTCAGATTCTGATTCCTCAAACAACTCCCCCTCCTCTAACGAGGAATAATCTGACCACTCATCCTCATCAAAATCCAAAGCCGGATAAATGTCTCTTCTTGGCATGGGCCTTTTTGCCCACTGCGCCGGAAAGAAATCTCTCAATGCTGGCCAGGCGAGCACAAACATCAGAGTGCGACTCCCCACTAGTGACGATGTCACTTGGGGTACGGATAAAACGGGGAGGGGTAGGCGATGAAGCGGGCGGTGCTGACCCAGAAGCCTGGGAAGCAGACTGCCATGATATGGCCTTTTGTGCACATGGAATACAAATTAGCACATTCTCCCCCATAAGGGATACCCCACAACCCACACACAGCCGGGATTGTCACGAAGGAAGCCCAAGCCCAGTATCCTGCGGAGCCTCCATATGGTGATATTTTGGGGTAGTCGCAATGACCCTAGGGAATTAAGCTGGTAAGCAACCCTGGGATGCCCCTTTAAAGTCCCAGTGGGAGGATTTGGAAAAGGTGTAATTTAAAGCTAGGGACCCTAGGACCGGGAGAACCCCCTAACATGCAGAACACAGGGAGTCCTCCTGAAAGACACAAATGAAAGGAGACCCATCAGCCAACACTCATACATTACCTAAAACTATAATATATATATCTATATAGATACATCTATATACACAATATGTACAAAAAGGACAGCGCAGCCCCCTGCGGAGAGGGGTGCTGCCTTAACAGGAAGAGAGGGGGCCCACAGGGCACTCACAAAACAGTGGAGCCCGCAGCAGCAACAGGAACAAGATGGCCACCGGAGCCCAGCACAGCCTTGCCTGGAGGGAGTGAAGAGAAGAAGAGGGGTGGGTCAGCGCAGAACGCGCGCTCGTTAGGCCACGCCCCCCTCCCGCAAGTCCAGCAACGCGGATCCAGGCCGTGGGCTGAGCCTCAGCAAGGCGCCAAAACGAGGGGGAGGGGTGGGCCGCGGCAAGGGCCCGGCCCCGCCCCCCCAACACGCAGCCTGAGGGGGAGAAGCTCCCTCTGCTAAACGCTGCACAGCATGGTGCAGACCCACAGCATAGTGACAGTACACCTCAACATGCGCACACACACACACACACACACACTGTAAGCACCCACACAATAAAGGGGGACAAGCCTGCCCCCCCCCCCCCCCCAGCTGGAGGGTTATGGAAGGGACCCGGAAGGTGGGGGATCCGAAACCAGAGTCTGGTGGACGGATACGGCAGAAGGGACAGGGCATCCCAACCCGGACACCGCCTACCCCTTGCAATGGGGTCTCACGGAGGAGCAATGCTCCTTAAACACCTACAAAAGGAGTTTCCTATCCTCACCAGGACCTACAGCCAAGGCTGGGAGGCTCATACAGGACAATGGAATAAGGTCCAGGCAGAAACAGGGGCAAGAATGGCCGGGCGCGAGCCTGGCTTACCTGCAAGCAATAGAAGTCTTCATCTTCTGACTTGCTCGTCGCTCTTGCAGAGAAGGAACTGGGGGATTAGTGGGAGGTCCCAGGTATTTATGGACCGGGAGGCGCTTCTTTTTTGCATTCATCTCTGCAGAAGTTCGCCCTCTACTGGAGACTACCTGGATGTCATGAATGGTGGAAGCAGGGGGGAATGACACACTTAGAATATATATCCAACCAAAATATACTCAAGGTATCACAGGTATGCCAGTAAAGGGTCTCCCCACCGCCTACAGCACCAGGAGCCACGCGTTCAGTGGGTGTATCCCCCACTTTGCGTTCCGTGGGTGTATCCCCCACTTCATCAGGCTATATGAATGCTGGCAGAGCAAAACTTGAATACAGCGCCTCCTCGCCCCCCCCCCCCCCCGCCCCCCATTCAATGTGGCCAATGTCTCAACCGGAACCAAAATCAAATTCGGGTGAGAGAGTGGCGTGTATGCGCACATATCAATGTGCAGGTGCGTGTGCTTCCTCCCCATTCAAAGTGGCCAATGTCTCACCTGTTTCACAGATCACAACCAGGTGAGAGAGCAGGAAGAGACACATGTCCATAGCCAGCGGGCGTGCGCACCTCTGTATCTCTCAGGGGCTAAGCAGCTACGTCTCCGTGCCTGAGATTGTGTCATGGCAACAGGGGCAGCGTCACTGTGCTGCTGAGTGAATAGACTCATGATGCAGCCACACAGCACTCGCTGATAAAGCAAATGACAGCAGACCGATGGACGGGGAAGAGAGAGCAAAGGAGGGAGGGGGGGAGAAGCGCTGCCCTCAAGTCTGTATCTGCTCATTTTACAAGTACATGCAAAAACACACAAAGTAGACAGTAATACATAACCATGAACAAGAATGCAATATTTGTGTGACAAATATTATATTAAATCAAACAATATCTATTCACCATAGGTTAAGTTGTTTCTACCCACAACAATCAATAGCAATTTATATCGATTGAGGTGACCAAAACAAAATAAAATAAAGGGGAAGCAGATGCCAGGGTTGAGCCCACACATGTGACCACACCAACATGGATCAAATGCATCAATTAAATAAATGAATAATTTTCAATGTACCAGTCCCATGTGTGGGCACACCTGATCCACAATCAATCATATATAACCTATAAACCAGTGGTTCTCAACCTGTGGGTCGGGACCCCAGCGGGGGTCGAACAACCAAAACAGAGGGGTCACCTAAAGCCATCGGAAAATACATATTTCCGATGGCTTTAGCTGCTGAGAAGTCGCGCTACTGTCTGCAGCAGTGCTATTCAGCTGGAACGCACTCCGTTATAGATGCGCGTTCCAAACTGAATGTCTGCGCGCACAAGCAGACGTGATTGCGTCATCTGTCCGGGGCCTAAGGGGCGGGGGGAACGTTCCACAGTCCATAGAAGCGCATTACGTGTGTCCAGCGCTTGCCGACATCATCAGTGGGCGGACGCAGCAAGCGCCGGAGGACAGAAGCCTAGGAGGCGGAGAGGCAAGAGAGCCTGCGAGACAGCCTGCTGGTGTAAAAAAGGTTAATAATGTAAAAACAGTACACACACAATACTGTGTAAGTGTAAGGTGATTCGTGTGTAATCATTACACAGTACACAAAGCAGCTTACACTTACACAAAGCACCATATATTTACACAGTGTGAACTACATCGGTCTTATAATATAAGAGACCACTATAAGATGTAGTTCACACTGTTCCCCAATGTATAATTATCTCCCATATCTCCCACTATTTTCCCATATTCTGAATGAGGAAACTGCTGAAATCAGCGGTTTCCGGCATTGAATCCGTCTCCTATTGATTTCATTGTGAGTGCGGCGGATTTTGTGGAAGAGAGCTCCCGAGAATCTCAAGTTACCACACAATCCGCCGCAGCCTCCTATTAATTTCAATAAGAGACAGAGAAATTACAGTTTCCGACACATGCTATGCCATGGTGAAATTCCAGATTCCATGTTTAAATTATGTTTGATTTGTAACAATGAGAATACATAATGCATATCAGGTATTTACATTCCGAACCATAACTGTAGCAAAATTACAGTTTTGAAGTAGCCACCAAAATTATTCTTTGGTTTGGGGTCACCGCAACATGAGGAACTGTATTGCGGGGTCACGGCATTAGAAAGGTTGAGAACCACTGCTATAAACAAATGATATAACAATACAGTGTATAAACAGATGTAACAATGGCTGTGTGCGGCCACACCCCCCATATCTGAATGGCTGTGTGCGGTCACACCCCCCATATCTGAATGGCTGTGTGCGGCTACACCCCCATATCTGAATGGCTGTGTGCGGCTACACCCCCCATATCTGAATGGCTGTGTGCGGCTACACCCCCATATCTGAATGGCTGTGTGCGGCTACACCCCCCATATCTGAATGGCTGTGTGCGGCTACACCCCCCATATCTGAATGGCTGTGTGCGGCCACACTCCCCATATCTGAAGAGCTGTATGCAGCCACCCCCCCCCCCCCATATCTAAATGGCTGTGTGCGGCCACACTCCCCATATCTGAAGAGCTGTGTGCGGCCACACTCCCATATCTGAATGGCTGTGAGCGGCCACACCCCCCATATCTGAATGGCTGTGTGCGGCCACACCCCCCCCCCCCCCATATCTGAATGGCTGTGTGCGACCACACTCCCCATATCTGAAGAGCTGTGTGCGGCCACACCACCATATCTGAATGGCTGTGTGCGGCCACACCCCCCCCCATATCTGAATGGCTGTGTGCGGCCACACACCCCCCATATCTGAATGGCTGTGTGCGGCCACACTCCCATATCTGAATGGCTGTGTGCGGCCACACCCCCATATCTGAATGGCTGTGTGCGGCCACACCCCCCCCCATATCTGAATGGCTGTGTGCGGCCACACACCCCCCATATCTGAATGGCTGTGTGCGGCCACACTCCCATATCTGAATGGCTGTGTGCGGCCACACCCCCATATCTGAATGGCTGTGTGCGGCCACACCCCCATATCTGAATGGCTGTGTGCGGCCACACCCCCCCCATATCTGAATGGCTGTGTGCGGCCACACACCCCCCATATCTGAATGGCTGTGTGCGGCCACACTCCCATATCTGAATGGCTGTGTGCGGCCACACCCCCATATCTGAATGGCTGTGTGCAGCCACCCCCCCCCCCCATATCTGAACGGCTGTGTGCGCCCCCCCCCCCATATCTGAATGGCTGTGTGCGGCCACACACCCCCCCATATCTGAATGGCTGTGTGCGGCCACACTGCCCCTATCTGAATGGCTGTGGGCGGCCACACCCCCCCATATCTGAATGGCTGTGTGCGGCCACACACCCCCCATATCTGAATGGCTGTGTGCGGCCACACCCCCCCATATCTGAATGGCTGTGTGCGGCCACACTCCCCATATCTGAATGGCTGTGTGCGGCCACACTCCCCATATCTGAATGGCTGTGCGCGGCCACACTCCCCATATCTGAAAGGCTGTGCGCGGCCACACTCCCCATATCTGAATGGCTGTGTGCGGCTACACCCCCATATCTGAATGGCTGTGTGCGGCTACACCCCCCATATCTGAATGGCTGTGTGCGGCTACACCCCCCATATCTGAATGGCTGTGTGCGGCCACACTCCCCATATCTGAAGAGCTGTGTGTGGCTACACCCCCATATCTGAATGGCTGTGTGCGGCTACACCCCCCATATCTGAATGGCTGTGTGCGGCTACACCCCCCATATCTGAATGGCTGTGTGCGGCTACACCCCCATATCTGAATGGCTGTGTGCGGCTACACCCCCCATATCTGAATGGCTGTGTGCGGCTACACCCCCCATATCTGAATGGCTGTGTGCGGCCACACTCCCCATATCTGAAGAGCTGTGTGCGGCCACACTCCCATATCTGAATGGCTGTGAGCGGCCACACCCCCCATATCTGAATGGCTGTGTGCGGCCACACCCCCCCCCCATATCTGAATGGCTGTGTGCGACCACACTCCCCATATCTGAAGAGCTGTGTGCGGCCACACCACCATATCTGAACGGCTGTGTGCGGCCACACCCCCCCCATATCTGAATGGCTGTGTGCGGCCACACACCCCCCATATCTGAATGGCTGTGTGCGGCCACACTCCCATATCTGAATGGCTGTGTGCGGCCACACCCCCATATCTGAATGGCTGTGTGCAGCCACCCCCCCCCCATATCTGAACGGCTGTGTGCGCCCCCCCCCCCCCCATATCTGAATGGCTGTGTGCGGCCACACACCCCCCCATATCTGAATGGCTGTGTGCGGCCACACTGCCCCTATCTGAATGGCTGTGGGCGGCCACACACCCCCATATCTGAATGGCTGTGTGCGGCCACACACCCCCCATATCTGAATGGCTGTGTGCGGCCACACCCCCCCATATCTGAATGGCTGTGTGCGGCCACACTCCCCATATCTGAATGGCTGTGTGCGGCCACACTCCCCATATCTGAATGGCTGTGTGCGGCCACACTCCCCATATCTGAATGGCTGTGTGCGGCCACACTCCCCATATCTGAATGGCTGTGTGCGGCCACACTCCCCATATCTGAAAGGCTGTGTGCGGCCACACTCCCCATATCTGAATGGCTGTGTCCGGCCACCCTCCCCCCTATATCTGAAGAGCTGTGTGCAGCCACCCCCCTTTATCTGAATGGCTGTGTGCGGCTACACCCCCATATCTGAATGGCTGTGTGCGGCCACACTCCCCATATCTGAAAGGCTGTGTGCGGCCACACTCCCCATATCTGAATGGCTGTGTCCGGCCACCCTCCCCCCTATATCTGAAGAGCTGTGTGCAGCCACCCCCCTTTATCTGAATGGCTGTGTGCGGCTACACCCCCATATCTGAATGGCTGTGTGCGGTCACACCCCCATATCTGAATGGCTGTGTGCAGCCACACCCCCATATATGAATGGCTGTGTGCAGCCACACCCCCATATCTGAATGGCTTACGTGGGCGGGCACAGCTGATACATGCGAGTTATGCCCCCAACATGTGTAACTGGGATTCCATTCAGCTTCTTGCACATTAATATTCGTCACTGGGGAAGCTGATTGGACGAGAGGCCGCACATGCGCTACCAGGATATCTGGGAGGATCTCACACAGTCGGGCGTCCCCAAAATCCTGAGTTTTGGTCCACTTTAAAGCGGATCCAAACCTGGGATTTGGACCATCCCGGGTATTGTTTCCAGTTTAGAAGCCCCCCCACCGCGATTGGGCACCTGACTCACTTTTTCCAGCATTGGAGCATGTGCGGCCTCTGTGTGTATAATAGCGCAGCTACAACACCACGAACACCGCTTCCGCCCGCAGCAGAGGGGGCGTTACTCGTGCATTGTTAGGCCATGATACTTTTCTATGGAAGCTTTATGTTCCCTTTCCTGTATGGGGGCGTGTCCGCCTTCTTCCCGCTACGATTGGAGGGCGTGGCCTGAGGCGCGGCGGCCATTTTTCCGGAGCCCGGTGAGGGACAGAGGAAAAGAGCAACCGCGGGCCGGCGCTGTGTGAGGTAAGCGGGAGGGAAGCTTCTAGATTATTCTGTGACCGCCAACATGGCTGCCTCACCTACATCGGACCCGCGCGTCACATTGCTGAGAGGCGGCATCTGCCACGTCACGTGTTTCCATGGTGACCCACAGCCCCTCTCTTATCTCTGCTGCCAGACTCCGCCTCCTCCTGCAGCCTGGGAGGGGCTATTCATTACCAGGTGTTTCCATAGTGACCCCAGCAATAAGCCCAGCCCCTCTGTTATCTCTCCTGAAATACTGTGAAGGATACAGTCCAGGGGGAGGGGCATTATGCCCCTCGGGGGAGGGACTCTGTAGTAAGTGGTGAGGAGCAATCCCTGGAAACCTCTCCTGACCGATGACCCAACCAGAACAGGCTGCATAACAAGATGGAGGATCTGGGGCCTGTTCTGCTGAGGCGGAGCCTGAGAGGAAGGGGCTCCTGTTGGAGAAAGGTGGGCGGGGCCATGCAGAGGTCACCAGCCTGTTGGGCCTCGGAAGCATTCGGCCGGAGGACCCTCCAAACACATTTGGGGAGGATGCCTCCTCAGAGGAAGAGGCGGGGTCTCTTTTAGCTCCTCCTTCTCCTTGTTTGTCCCCCCTCCCTCTATTGGCTGTCCTTGTGTCTTCGTTCCTCTCCCGCCAACTTTTTCCGGAACCCGGTGAGGGGCAGAATGAAGGTGGGTGTGATCAGTGGCGGGTATAGAGTAATAGAAGCTGGGCCTGTCCTCTCCCGCCCACTCCGAGTCTCGGGCCCTCTGGTGCAACCAATCTGAGGCCTGGAATGGAAAAGTCCCTGCAAGCGCGAGTTCGGGGTCAGGATACCAGAGTAGCTCGAGATTAAGTTCTATATTTAATCGGGTAACTCCATACAGTTACCTTGCCTCAGTCCAATAGCGCATGAGCAAGCCGTGGCCCCATCCCCACTATACCTCTAGCAGGGCCCAGGTATTTGTGAATGGCCAGTAAGAGGGAAGAGGGGGATGCGGCTGTCAGGGCTCTTGGAGCCGCAGGCCTTAGATGAAGGCTTAGACAACGTGATGTCAGCAGCGAGCTGATTGAGCGATCTAGGGGGTTTCACACAGTGGGAGGGAAAGGACCAAAACCCAAGTTAGTCAAATTCCTGGGTTTTGGCCCACTTTAAAGAGGAACAACACACCCCATTTTCACTTTTTGGGGTGTTGTTCCTCTCAGTGGGGGCTTCCCGGATTGGGATGACCCACTGTGTGTAGACCCCTAGGTCACTTACCTTCCAGTCACTCCCACGATGCAGACTCAGGCAAGGACAAGAAAGCTGATTGGCCGAACGGCCCGTTCAACCAATAGGCGCACTTGTTTTCACTTGGCTCCGTTGACAGCTAAGTAGCGCCAATGGGAGCCAGGTGCACTGCCGCCGCATCTCCCGCTCATCTCCTGGCTGTCGCGTGCCCGCGCTACCTATTCAGAAAAGCCAGGCGCAGGTGTGAGCAGGACTAGTGGTGAGCTGAGATGTGGCCGCAGTGCAGAGACGCAGTGAGGGCTTTTGGACAAGATGAGTGAAACGGGGCTTCTGGGGGGGTTTTACACAGCCGGTCATCCCAATTCAAGATGCCCCAAGGAGTGGAGCTTGGAGTGGAGGTGGTGCCTCCAATGTTTCCTTTAGTGTATGTGTCACGGATATCTCAAGGGAGATATCCCTTAATAAAGAGTGACCAATAATTAGAGTACTGCAAGGCAGAGAGACTGGGATTGTGCAGCAAACAATGTGTTTATTGTGAGAAACAAGCAAACATAAACACTCAGATTGCTATACATACAGTGCAGTGAGGAAAAACATACAGGCATGAAGTCCAGTCCAGCGCAAACAGAAGGAAAACCAATGGTTCACAAGGAAGTCCTTGGTTCAGGATACATGATTCAGGGGCTCTGCTACAGAGTTCAGGTTCCAGGATACAGAAGCTCTGCTACAGAGTTCAGGTTCCAGATGACAGAGTAAAATGCTGAGCCCTGACTACATGCCAGACTCGGCATATAAAGGCCAGCAGCTAATTATCCCAGGTGCTGGCTGATCTTCAGGAGCTCTGCAGGACAGCACCACCTGGTGGTCAAGCTGCATACTACAGAGAAGCAGGCGAAGGAGGAACTCCAGGCATGACAGTATGTTTGATGTGTTGTATCGCCCCCTCAGCTGTGTGTGTGCTGCTGGGATATCTCCCCACCTGGCTCCTCCCATATCTCTGATGCCACATCTCATGTCTTCCAGAGCAACGCCTACAGGGGGGAAATGATGGAGACTCAGCAGCTCCTCCCATCACAGGGTAAGAGGCGGGGCTATATTTGATTACACAGGGAGTATGGGGACACCAACATCTCTACGGGGGGGACACCATGATGGAGGCTCAGCAGCTCCTCCCATCACAGGGTAAGAGGCGGGGCTATATCTGATTACACAGGGAGTATGGGGACACCAACATCTCTACAGGGGGACACCATGATAGAGGCTCAGCAGCTACTCCATCACTGGGTAAGAGGCGGGGCTATATCTGATTACAGGGGATTTTAGTGTTACCCTTAACCACAGAATCCCTCCCTTCACTTACTACACACACTCTCTTTCATTTTTATTTACAGACCCCGGAGACATGGTGGTGAGAAATGTGAAAACTGAGCAGGAGGGAGATAAAATAACTGTGAAGAATGAAGAGGAGGAAGTTCCTCTGCAGATCAGCCCAGGTGAATAATAAACCTTCTATAGCAGATATTCCCCTACGTTCCGGTCACTCCGCACTCTCTGGTGTCTCATAGATCTCAGTACAGGGGCGTCACTCTCATCTCTATTCACAGACCCCGGAGACTCCATAGTGACACATGTGAAAACTGAGGAGGCAGAAGGATTTGTGGAGTCCAAGAAGGAGGAAGTTCCTGTACAGATCAGCCCAGGTGAGTAATATTTCTTCTATTAGGCCTCTCCACATGCGCTGTGTGTCTCATACATCTGCACTTGAGGTATTGGCTGTGCACCAGGATGCTGGACACTCGCCTCGCTCTGCCATGTCATTCTCGGGGATTACTTACCTTTATGGCTCAGCACTGTCGCTGCTCAGGATCATCTTTGCTGTGTGGTCTGGAGTCGCTCACTAATGTATGAGTGGAACTTCCTGTTTATTATTTCTAGAGATGCTTTGTGCTGAGTAGAATAGTGTGATGACGGCTGACATTTATTTCAATATGATAATGCGACCAGTGAGTCCCTTCACTGACCCCGCCCCCATCATGACTGAGACCACCTCTCCCGGCATAGTGGGATGATTGTGTAGCTGCTGAATGGGGAGGTGTAATTCCTGCTGATGGGCTAATGACAGCAATGTGGGGACTAACAGGACTGACCTACTCAACCTGAAGCCTAGAATTCCAGGGACGACAGCAGGTCAGGTAACACAGAACAGGTTTCACCATATGGCCAGACAGGACCAGGATCAGAGATCGTTGAATAAAAGATGATCAATTATCCATATGGCTGCCCGAGGTCACACACAGGAGCAGAGGATGAGATGATAGATAGTCAGCAAGCAAGTCAGGTCATACACAGGAGCAGAGGATGAGATGTAGTTAGGAAGCAAGCCAGGTCATACACAGGAGCAGAGGATGAGATGTAGTCAGGAAGCAAGTCAGGTCGTACATAGGAGCAGAGGATGAGATGTAGTCAGCAAGCAAGTCAGGTCATACACAGGAGCAAAGGATGAGATGTAGTCAGCAAGCAAGTCAGGTCATACACAGGAGCAGAGGATGAGATGTAGTCAGCAAGCAAGTCAGGTCATACACAGGAGCAGAGGATAAGATGTAGTCAGGAAGCAAGTCAGGTCATACACAGGAGCAGAGCATGAGATGTAGTCAAGAAGCAAGTCAGGTCGTATACGGGAGCAGAGGATGAGATGTAGTCAGGAAGCAAGCCAGGTCGTACACAGGAGTGGAAGAAGAGATCTAGTCAGGAAGCAAGTCAGGTCGTACACAGGAGCAGCAGATTCAGTACTGTATTTTTTGACTCATATATATTGAGATAAAACAATTTTTCTAAATGTTTTCCCCTTGGTGCAATTCTTTCTGGAGTATAGCCTGCCACATAGGCCCCACAGCTTGTACAGTATATGGCTGTCTCTCAGGTTATGGGTCAGAAGCTGCCAGACTAACCTGATTGGCTTCTATGAGGAGGTGAGTAGAAGCCTGGACAGAGGGGTGGCTGTAGATCTGGGGTCTCTGAATGTTGCAGTGTGACACTGTCCCCCATAGATACTTATTGAGGAAATTGAGATCTTTAGGGTTAGAAAATACAGTTTGAGTGGATTGAAAACTGGCTGATAGATTGTGTGCAGAGAGTTGTGGGTAATGATCCCTACTTAGAATGGTTCCCGGGTGTAAGTGGTGTACCCCAGGGTTCAGTGCTTAGTCCTGTATTATTCAACTTGTTTATAAATGTCACAAAAGATGAGATTAAGAGCATGGTTTCTATTTTTGCAGATGACACAAAGATATGTAGCACAGTGCAGTCTATTGAAGATGGTCACAAGCTTCAGGCTTACTTGGACACTTTGGTAAATTAAGTTCAATGTGGAGAAGTGTAAAGTCATGCACTTGGGGTCTAATAACCTGAAGGCCACATATGTGCTTGGGGGAGTAATCACTTGTTGAGAAGGATCTGGAGGTACTGGTAGATCACAGGCTAAAGAACAGCATGCAATGCCAAGCGGCTGCTTCCAAGGCTGCCAATATATTATTTATTAATAGAGACCTGGAATCATAGGATAGGTGAGTAATATTTCCTCACCTTGAATATGCTGTCCAATTCTGGGCACCAGTTTATGAGTCTTATGCTCTGATTTTTGGAAAAGCTGCTGAGGAGAGCCACCAAACTAATAGGAGGAATGAAGGATCTTAGTTATGAAGAAAGAAAGAATTAAATCTGTTTAGGTTTGAGAGGCGTCTGAGGGGGGACATGAGTAACTTGTATAAATATAAATGCTGTAACAAGTCTCCAAAGCTTGTCCCTCCTCTCAGTTCCATTTCTACATGACCACGTACAAATGTGGTTACATGGCCGCCCCTATCCCTTGCCATTGTGGTATGCTGGGGACATGGTGCTAAGGGCCAGGGGTTGCCATGTCACCATGTTTGGAGTGTAGTCAAAACTGACTTGTTCTTGTGGAAAACAACTTTCTTACATTTCTAGTAATTCTTTTATTTTACTCTGATTGTTTGTGGCCACTGAACCCTCAAGGTCTGGTCCCCTAGACTGCAGTGCAATGTACACCCCTGTTTGATGTGGCTGGTGTGTTTAACCCACCATCTACAGTGAATGTGGGTGTGGGTATTGTAGCGTGCGCTTCTTCCTCCCGGAGGAAGCAGGTAATCCAACATGCTGGAGCCGGCTGTACCCTGAGGCTGTCGCAGAGTGGATAAGCCAGGGGTAAGCAGTGACTGTGGAGGAACCTGCGACTGAGGTGAGGGCTGTTCTAAAAGACGTGGGATGCCTAGGTAAGTTTGCATCTCAAGGTTGTTCCACAACTGGGTTGAAAGAGGGCCAAGCTGGTCCATCTGGGCTGGCGGCTTGGGTGGAAGTGTAAGGAAGACAGGAGCTACCTAAGGTCACAGCAACTTGGGCCACTGCCATGGAGCGCTGGGGACCCCTTAGGGGTCTGATGGCTCCCCTCCTTCTGACCAGGCAGCTGACAAATCCAACAGGATCTGGAGATAGGTCCCAGGAAACAGACGGAGGTGGGGCGGTCCGAGTCCCAGCAACCCACCAGAAACTTTGGCGAACAGAAATAGCTTTGTACTGATGGCAGTAAACTATGTTACCAGGATCAGAGGTCGTTGAATAAAAGATGATCAATTATCCATATGGCTGCCCGAGGTCACACACAGGAGCAGAGGATGACATGTAGTCAACAAGCAAGTCAGGCCATACACAGGAGCAGAGGATGAGATATAGTCAGGAAGCAAGTCAGGTTGTACATAGGAGCAGAGGATGAGATGTAGTCAGGAAGCAAGTCAGGTCGTACATAGGAGCAGAGGATGAGATGTAGTCAGCAAGCAAGTCAGGTCATACACAGGAGCAGAGGATGAGATGTAGTCAGCAAGCAAGTCAGGTCATACACAGGAGTAGAGGATGAGATGTAGTCAGCAAGCAAGTCAGGTCATACACAGGAGCAGAAAGAGGGCCAGGCTGTTCCATCTGGGCTGGCGGCTTGGGTGGAAGTGTAAGGAAGACAGGAGCTACCTGAGGTCACAGCAACTTGGGCCACTGCCATTGAGCGCTGGGGACCCCTTAGGGGTCTGATGGCTCGCCTCCTTCTGACCAGTCAGCTGACAAATCCAACAGGATCTGGAGATAGGTCCCAGGAAACAGACGTAGGAGGGGCGGTCCGAGTCCCAGCAACCCACCAGAAACTTTGACGAACAGAAATAGCTTTGTACTGATGGCAGTAAACTATGTTACCAGGATCAGAGATCGTTGAATAAAAGATGATCAATTATCCATATGGCTGCCCGAGGTCACACACAGGAGCAGAGGATGACATGTAGTCAGCAAGCAAGTCAGGCCATACACAGGAGCAGAGGATGAGATATAGTCAGGAAGCAAGTCAGGTTGTACATAGGAGCAGAGGATGAGATGTAGTCAGGAAGCAAGTCAGGTCGTGCATAGGAGCAGAGGATGAGATGTAGTCAGCAAGCAAGTCAGGTCATACACAGGAGCAGAGGATGAGATGTAGTCAGCAAGCAAGTCAGGTCATACACAGGAGCAGAGGATGAGATGTAGTCGGCAAGCAAGTCAGGTCACACAGGAGCAGAAAGAGGGCCAGGCTGGTCCATCTGGGCTGGCGGCTTGGGTGGAAGTGTAAGATAGACAGGAGCTACCTGAGGTAACAGCAGCTTGGGCCACTGCCATGGAGCGCTGGGGACCCCTTAGGGGTCTGATGGCTCCCCTCCTGACCAGGCAGCTGACAAAGCAGACAGGATCTGGAGATAGGTCCCAGGAAACAGACGGAGGTGGGGCGGTCCGAGTCCCAGCAACCCACCAGAAACTTTGGCGAACAGAAATAGCTTTGTACTGATGGCAGTAAACTATGTTACCCAGGGGCCCAAACGCAGGGTCTTATTACCTATTGGGGCCTACAGGGTGGGTACTCCCCTGCGGGAAATCCTTCCCCAGGAATATTTCCCCCAGGGTAGACTCTCCATCCAGGAGATCCAGTTCATGGTGCAGGTGCTGGAGGTTCTGCAGGCATCAGCTATGTGCTACCCCTTTAAATGCACAAGAGCCCCTGGCATGGATAGAGCAGAAAGGGTTTCCATCAGTAGATGGCAGACACATGGTTCCAGCTATGGGCAACCCTACACCCCTTCCAGGAGTGGTCCAACCGCCACTCCAGAAGGATGTGGGAGGCAGTTCTACACAGGAATCCTGGAGATTACTCCCAGGACAAACAGTGCATAGTTCCGGCCTCCCTAATGGGGCAGCAGCGCAATCCCCAGAGGGCTGGGAACATAAACCAGGAGTCTATTGGGATTGTTCTTCATCAGGCCCGGAGAAAACCTTCACTCTCCACTCCATTCTGATGGTCCAGTGGATTGTGATTGCCACAGATGGTTGGGGAGGAGTTTGGAACCAACAGACGTTTCAGAGATGATGGTCATCAGTGAACCGGCTGCCTATCAATGTCCTCAAGCAATTCTCCTTTGTCCCATTGGACCGACTATCCGTGGAATCTCCCGATCAGGATCAGACAATAATGGCTGTTGCATACATAAATCATCAGGGAGGCACCAGGAGCGAGAGGGTGAGATTTTCGCATGGGAGGAAAAACACGTCCTGTGCATTTCTGCTGTGTACTTTCTATGGGCAGACATCACCCAGACGGGCTTCCTCAGCAGGGAGATCGTCAACCGGGGAGAGTGAGCTCTACATCCTGAGGTGTTTCACTTGATTTGCAGCAGATGGGGTGTTCCCAAAGTGGACCTGTTTGCGTCTAGGCACAAGAAGGTGATGAGATCATTCTTGAAGGCTTAACCATCCTGGTCGCGCCTCATTCTCCAAGGTCCACATTTTCATGCATAGGAAGCCACACGTTCCCCCCTCCCCACCCTGTAAGGCTGCAACGCTGACTTGGAATCTCATTCTGGTCCTCTCTGCCTTGCAGAAGTCTCCCTTTGAGCTTATGGCTCCTTCTCAATAAAAGTGGTGTTCTTGGGGGCCATGGTGTGCAGAATTTGAGTTGACCATTTTTGATTTTTCATAAGGACAAGGTTGTCCAACATCTGCAGGAGGACTTCTTGTCAAAGGTAGTTTCGGCTTTTCATTTGAATTAGAACATTTTTCTTCTTTCTTTTTATCCAAATCCTGCTCATTCAAAGGATCTGATCTTATCCCCACTTGATGTAGCGCATGCCTTAAAGTATTATTCAGCAGCTACAGCTTCTGTGCATAGAACAGATGCATTCCACAGCCTGACATCTGTGTTTTTTCACCACACTAAATATGGTGCTTTGGCACAGTCACGTTTTTTGTTCAGGCTTATCCCCACCCCTCTGGGGCTGCTTTGTACATCCCATTCATGATTACACATCCCTGTATGGACAACCTGAAAGGGAAAATACAATTTGTGTAAAACAGGAACACCGCACCTGCCCAAGGGTATTGAGACTGTTGCCCTTGACAAGCTTCTAGGGCCATTGATTCACTCCAGTCTTTTTTTGTTAATAAATGTTATTGTCATTTGGCATTTCTCCCATAGGTCTGTCTCAACTGCTTTTGTACTGGGAAAGCCACCAGTTGGCCGGCCATTATACCTGCTCCTGGGAGTAATTGCGGCTCATAGTCCTGCCTTTTGGCTACTAGTTAACCCATTTATGATTCCTCAGTGCCCCTGTAAGGGAAAACCATTTTACAAGCCAAGTATAAAACTGGTGTATTTCTTGCCACCAGGGCCAGATTATGAGGGGGCCGCAAGGGGCTCTAGCCCCGGGGCCTCTACCACTTGCCCTGCAAAGGGGGCCTCCACCATCCGCTGGGTTTCTCCTGGTCCAGGAGGCTTTTCTTGGTACAGCAACAAAGCTATCAGTGCCCCCCGCACCTGGGAAAGCCTTGTTTTTTTGCAAATCTGCAGCCAAAGCCACTACAGGCAGGTAGGATAGTCTAGAGCAGCAAAGCTACAGTGATGGGTACGTGCAGAGCTGTCACTGCATAAGCCACCAAGCACAGCCACTGGCAGCTTAATGCAGGGAACTGTTTTCTGCTGGACCAACTGGGCAATTACACTACCCCCACCCAGAATGGCAAATCAGGGGTTCCCGAGCAACACGCACCTGCACAAGGGTGGCACAAGGAACTCGATCTGACATTCCAGTAGGTGGGCGGGTGCCAGACAACCACCAATCAGTTATTTGGCTATTATTTTAAAGGAAAAAAAATACTGTATCTGGGGCCTCCACCAGATTTTGTGCCCCGGGCCTCCACCACACTTAATCTGGCCCTGCTTGCCACTCTGTGCTCAAAGCAGCAAGGGAAATCTGAAAGGATCACACTCTGCTGATTGGCTTAGCCTCCTGCACATACCCCAATGGGAACAACAAAAAGGAGAGTTTATGGGAAATACTGAGGGGGACATCTAAGATTAGGAAGCCCCAAACACGAGCAACAAAACCCATGAATGGGAAAATCTTGGGTATTGTTTCTCTTGAAACATTTTCTTTGTAATTGATTTCAACAGATCCTGGTCTTTGTCCAACTAGTGAAATAGAGTTATAATTTAATCTATTTTCCCATTTATTTCTTATTCTCCAGGTCGAAGATCCAACCGAAATAATCTGGCCAATGCTGTTAAGTCTCCAGATGCTAAAAAAGGAGATGATACTACAGCTCAGTCTACAGGAGAACCAACTACCTCAAACCAACATGTGCACCCCACACATCTCTTTTCTCACCCATCTACACAGGATTGTTATATGGATGTCCTCACCCATCATACAGCTCATAGTTCTAAGAAGCCATATTCCTGTTCTGAATGTGGGAAATGTTTCTCTCGCAAATCAAACCTTATCACACATGAAAGAGTTCATACAGGGGAGAAGCCATATTCATGCGCTGAATGTGGGAAATGTTTCTCTCGCAAATCAAACCTTATCACACATGAAAGAGTTCATACAGGAGAGAAACCATATTCATGCTCCGAATGTGGGAAATGTATTTCGAATAAATCCTTGCTGATCAAACATAAAAGAAGTCATACGGGGGAGAAACCATATTCATGTTTTGAATGTCGGAAATGTTTTTCTGAGAAATCAAGTCTTATCGTACATGAAAGAGTTCATACAGGGGAGAAACCATATTCATGTTTTGAATGTGGGAAATGTTTTTCTGAGAAATCAAGTCTTATCATACATGAAAGAGTTCATACAGGGGAGAAGCCATATTCATGTTCTGAATGTGGAAAATGTTTTTCTGATAAATCAGCCCTTAGCAGACATAGTAGAGTTCATACAGGGGAGAAGCCATATTCATGTTCTGAATGTAGGAAATGGTTTTCTCACCAATCAGATCTTATCAAACATAAAAGAGTTCATACAGGGGAAAAGCCATATTCATGTTATGAATGTGGGAAATGTTTCTCTCGACAATCATATCTTCTCAAACATAAAAGAATTCATACAGGGGAGAAGCCATATTCATGTTCTGAATGTGGGAAATGTTTTTCTGATAAATCAAATCTTATCACACACCAAAGAATTCATACAGGAGAGAAGCCATATTCATGTTCTGAATGTGGGAACTGTTTTGTTAATAAATCAAGTCTTACCATACATGAAAGAGTTCATACAGGAGAGAAGCCATACTCATGTTCTGAATGTGGGAACTGTTTTGTTGATAAATCAAGTCTAATCATACATGAAAGAGTTCATACAGGGGAGAAGCCATATTCATGTTCTGAATGTGGGAAATGTTTCTCTCGCAAATTAAACCTGATCAAACATGAAAGAATTCATACAGGTGGGAAGCCATATTCATGTTCTGAATGTGGGAAATATTTCTCTCGCAAACCAGACCTTATCAGACATGAAAGAGTTCATACAGGTGAGAAGCCATATTCATGTTCTGAATGTGGGGAATGTTTCTCTCGCAAATCACGCCTTATCACACATAAAAGAGTTCATACAGGGGAGAAGCCATATTCATGTTCTGAATGTGGGAAATGTTTCTCTCGCAAATCAAACCTTATCACACATGAAAGAATTCATACAGGGAGGAATGTGGGAAATGATTCAGAAGTCCCACATTAAGTTGTTCATATAGTGGGGAAGCTCTGATCATGTAAATATTGGATTTATTTTTTTCAGCAGTTGATAATTGTACAGGTAGAAATTCTTTCAACAGCCAGATCAGGTTATTTATTAGAGCTGGGTTCCTATGAAGCATATTAGATAATTTTGAAACTGCCAAAAAACAGGCAGGGGCTGTACAAGTCCAAATTATTTTCAAAGCAAATACAGGAACATTTTCTGAGGGCCTGCTGCAGATAATTATAATAAACAAAATAAGAAAATAGGGTTGATTCTTGCTACCAAACGAAAAATCACGCAAAAATGAAAACATTTCACACAAAAATTCTCGCAGATAAAGGCTCTGCCAAATCAGACGAGGAGGAAAAATGGATGAGAACAGAAATTTTCATGCAAAAATAGTGAGAAAGGGGCTCTGAATCAACCCTAATATGAACTTGAAAGTTCAGAGAGGAGTAAAGAAAAACACAGGAAGAAGGGAAGGGGAGAGTTGTATGAGATGTGATATCTAAATAATGTACTGTATATAAAGAGAGAAAAAAAGAGGGAGCAACTACATTATTGGTATTATCACTCCAGAAGTTCTCTAATGCTCAAGAAAAAGGATTTGTGTTATTCTAATTTGGGGTGGGTGTTAGGCGTGTATACCTCTTTCCTGATCAGACAACCAAGGACACCAGGTGTTAGTTAATTTGTGACCGTATGTTTATCATTTATCATATTACTTTAATAAAATTATGATTTTTTTAAAATAATCTTTATTTAAGGATTTTCAGAGAAGGATTACAAAGCAGACCATAAGCAAACTATTAAGCCTGGTATATGTAATAGTAAGAGTGGAAGTGGATAGTTCACAGCATATACAGAAGTAGTAATTAAGCAAATGAAACAGACCAGCCAGTAATAGCCAAACAAATTGCCAAAAGCTTTCTGCACACCTGTCCTGTCCCCTGTAATATCACAGCTCCAATATTGCTAATTTATATGACTTTCTACTAAGCCACCTTTACATTTTCATATCGGTCTAACAGTAAAATATGGATTTTACTTATCTGTTATAGGGAGATAAAAGATAGAGGTGGGAAAGTAATAGAGAGGAATTTTAAACAAGTAGCGTGAAGTAAGAATAGACGGTTAGAACCGGGAAGGGAAATAAAAATGATGAGGAGAGAAACAAAAAAAAGAGGGAAAATAGACAAAACCATTGATTAAATATTCCAGGCTTATCCTGGAAAGCAGAGCTGATTTGCCCTGGCCTGTGGATCAGCTGTGGAGGGAGGATAAAGAAACCATTATCAAGATGTATTCTATGAGTATTAATCTGGCATTCTTTCTGTTCACATGAATATCGGTAGGTGCTACACAAACAGCGTGATGCTGTAGAGGAAGAGGAAGCTCTCAGCAGGCAAGACAGTGTCTGCTGGCAGAATAGCTAAATGCTGATCATCCGAGTGCCAACAGTCTGCCCTTCCTCCACTCAATTGAAGCATGGTGTGGCACTCCACCTGCACCCAACTGAAGTTTTCGACCTCCCCCTCCGGTCAGTACTTGAGCTAACATTGCAGGAGCAGGCAACCATGGCTACTGCCACTATTGTATATCCCCATGCTGAAAGGACCTCAAGTAATACAGTCCCTCATTGAACAAGGGACAGCTCTTTACACTGACCCACTGCACGATTCAACAACTGGGCAGTAATCATCATGTCAACACTGCAACAACCCAATAGAAAAGGTGGCAATATGAAAGTTTCTGGTGCGAAACACAGGCCTCCTTACTAGATTAAAGAGGAATAGCCCACCAAGAGCAACCTCAGGAACCATAAGTGAGACAGCTGTAGGATCAACAAAATTGCTACAGACTCCTAATAGATCTAAAAAGGGATCATAAATAATGATGCCTATATTAGGTTTGGTTTAGCACCAGGACTAAAGTCATTTGCGCACAGTTTTCATGAGTAAAATCATTTTCCCCTTACTCCCGCGTCAGCAGACCTTTTGGGGTGATTCTTTTGGAGTATTTGTGCGTATTGAGCCAGATCTCAGCTGCATTTTAACTCCAAAAGTGTAATTTCCTGTGATTCAGGGAGTGATTTGCAGGTTTGAAATTCTACGCAAACAGGTTTTGATAAGGAGTCAATGTACTCTTGTAATAGCAGGAGTAAATTGACTACTTACCTAACTGACCTGCTTATTTCACTGATACAATGACAGACAGCATTTGTTTATTTTATTTTATATGTTTCTAAAATGTAAAAAGGGATTACCCCCTAATAGCCAACTAGCCCAGGCACAAGGTTTGGTAACCCAGGACTCAGAGGCTACCCAGCTGCAGTCCCTGCCCCTACAGGTTTACCAGCCCTTTCTCCATTCCGCCACCAGCTGTAGATCGGGGGGACACAGGTCCTCCTTCTTCCATTCTGGTTGTCCCAGATAGGAATTGCGTGTGGGGTAGGGGAGCCTCTCTGGGGTCTGGTGTGGCTACATACATTACAGAAGGGGCATGACATAAAGCAGACAGTGAAGGGGCAGAAAATATTATATAATGAGAGCCACCCACCGAATTTTCTAATCAAGGACAAGAGCCCATGCATGTGCCTTTGGAGTGTGGAAAGGTCAGTTGTAGTGGGCGAACTGGGGGCTTTCACACTATGTGGCACCTTACCTGAGCCTCTAATGCTAGTGTCTGCCTTGCCTGAGCCTATAATGTCAGTGTCTGCCTTGCCCGAGCCTCTAATGCCAGTGTCTGCCTGAGCCTCTAATGCTAGTGCCTGCCTTGCTCGAGCCTCTAGTGCTAGTGTCTGCCTCGCCTGAGCCTCTAATGCCAGTGTCTGCCTTGCCTCAGCCTCTAATGCTAGTGTCTGCCCTGCCTGAGCCTCTAATGCTACTGTCTGCCCTGCCTGAGCCTCTAATGCCAGTGTCTGCCTTGCCTGAGCCTCTAATGCTAGTGCCTGCCTTGCCTGAGCCTCTAATACCAGTGTCTGCCTTGCCTGAGCCTCTAATGCCAGTGTCTGCCTTGCCTGAGCCTCTAAGTCCAGAGCCCACCTAGCCCGATTTATACCAGTGCCCACCTCAACAAAGTCAGTTGCTGCCTCTGCCCCGGCATGCCAAGTGGCTGCCTTCACTCCAGCATTTTGCCTCTGTTCTGGTGTGCCCAGTTGTTGCCGAGGGCCCTGCTAAGGCCTGCCCTACGCCTGAACCCAATCTCTGTCCCTCTAGTAAGGTTAAGGAAGGCCTTGGAGGTTCTTTAAGTGACTGGCTCAAAGAGACTTTAAAGGGTTTCCTAGAGCCACAGGCAGTTCTGATTCTGGTTACCTAGGCTTTGTTCTTAAGAGGTTCTGTGGCATGGGTTTGGGTCTGAAGAGCCAAAGTCATGAGGGTTATGAGGCGCTGCCAAGAATGTCCTGGTCTCCCTAGGTGCTGCCATGAAGATCCCAGTCCCCTGGTACTTGGCCAAGAAGTTCCTGGTCTCCATGGGCAGGGCTGCGATGGCTAAAATCCCCCCTGGGCATTATTCCCTAAATTTTGTTTATAATGTGCTGACTGATGTGGTGCTGATGTGTGTCGCTGGATGTGTGAGCTTCTCCCCTGAGTGCTAAAGCTCTGTGCTTTCCCCCCATCATCATGGCTCCCAAACCCCCAATGCCTACAACCCAAACCCTCCATTGTCTGTACCAGGACTCTAATCCTCCATTGTCTGCACTTGGGCCCAGGTCTTCCACTATCTGCACTGGGGCCCACACCATCCATTGTTTGTCTTGCTGTGTACATCTGCCCTGTGTATCCCCTCCATTCTTCAAGCCGTGTCCTGACTCCCACACTAGAGAATTCCCAAACCCCTCGGAATGTCACCTGGGCACATCCACCCACCCTCATACCCACCCACCAGTCCACCCTCATACCCTCCCACTCACCTGTCCACCCTCATACCCTCCCACCTGCCCCTCCCTTATACCCACCCACTTGCACGCCCTCATACCCATCCACCCACCCTCACACCCACCTGCCCGCTCTCATACCCACCTGCCAGTCCTCATACCCACCCACCTACCCTAATACCAACCCACATGCACGCCCTCTTACCCATCCACAAGCCCTTATACCCATCCACCCACCTGCCCTCATACCCCCCCACCCACCTCTTCGCCCTCATACTCACCCACCTGCCCACATCACTCACGTCCTACGGGGGCTGTGTGTGGCCACACGTTCACTGTATCTGAATAGTTGTTTGCAGCCCCCCCGCTGTATCTGAATAGCTGCGTGCAGCCCCCCCCATGCTGTATCTGAATAGCTGTGTGCAGCCCCCCCCCACTGTATCTAAATAGCTGTGTGCAGCCCCCCCACTGTATCTGAATAGCTGTGTGCAGCCCCCCCCTGCTGTATCTGAATGGCTGTGTGTGGCCACACCCCCATATCTGTATAGAGGGATACCACCGGTGTGCGACTGGGATTCCATTCAGCATCTCTCATATAAATATGCGTCGCTGGAGAAGCTGATTGGACGAGAGGCCGCACATACGCCGCAGGTGATCATGGAGGGTCTCACACAGTCGGCCGTCCCAAGTTGGTATGCTCCAGGGGCATGGACCAAAACTGGGGGTTTGGTCCACTTTAAAGCAAATTCAAACCTGGGATTTGGACCAATCCCGGGTCTTGTTCCCAGTTTAGTAACCTCCCAGATTGGGCTCCTGACTCACCTTTTCCAGCATTGGAGCATGTGCGGCCTCTGTGTGTATAATGGCCTCCCCGGCTTCGCTGCACAGTGTGACGCGCTCCCGACGCAGGGATGCAGAGCTACATGGAGGGGCCCAAATTACCCAAACCCCAATGCGTCCAGCCATGTCATCTAGAAGATTCGAGAGCCGGCCTCCCCCGGGGCTTCCCAAACCCGGATACCCTACTGCTGCTGCTGTTTTTATGGCACTGCATCACTTCCAGCTGTGTCACGTGACCAATGAGGTGGCACATGAGGGGTTAATGTCTCCCGCACTTACGAGACAGCGCAGCCACAACACTCCCTATGCCTTTCCGCTCCCAGCAGAGGAGGCGTTGCTACTGCATTTTAGGCCACGCGTATGGAAGCATCCTGTTCCCTTTCCTGTTTGGGGGCGTGTCCACCTTCGTCCCGCTATGATTGGAGGGCGTGGCCTGAGGCACGGCTGGCATTTTGCGGGAGCCCGGTAATGGGCAGAGTGAAGACGGGTGTAGCGGAAGAGCAGCAGCAGCCCAGCCCTGTGTGAGGTAAGCGGGAGGGAAGCTTCTAGATTATTCTGTGACCGCCAACATAGCTGCCTCACCTACACCGGACCCAGGCCTCTCATTGCTGGGAGCTGTCTCCTAGGAGATGGCCATAGCCAATCAGGAGACGGCATCTGCCACGTCACGTGTTTCCATAGTGACCCTCTGCACTTCTGTTATCTCTCCTGACAGACTCCGCCCCCTTCCTGCAGCCTGGGAGGGGCTATTCATTACCAGGTGTTTCCATGGTGACCCCCAGCAATAAGCCCAAACCCTCTGTTATCTCTCCTGCCAGACTCCGCCCCCTTCCTGCAGCCTGGGAGGGGCTATTCATTACCAGGTGTTTCCATGGTGACCCCCAGCAATAAGCCCAGCCCCTCTGCTATCTCTCCTGCCAGACTCTGCCCCCTCCTGCAGCCTGGGAGGGGCTATTTATTACCAGGTGTTTCCATGGTGACCCCAGCGACAAGCCCAGCCCCTCTTTTATCTCTCCTGCCAGACTCCGCCCCCTCCTGCAGCCTGGGAGGGGCTATTCATTACCAGGTGTTTCCATGGGGACACAGCAACAAGCCCAGTCCCTCTGTTATCTCTCCTGCCATCCTCCGCCTCCTCCTGCAGCCTGGGAGGGGCTATTCATTACCAGGTGTTTCCATGGTGACCCCAGCCATAAGCCCAGCCCCTCTGTTATCTCTCCTGACAAACTCCGCCCCCTCCTGCAGTCTGGGAGGGGCTATTCATTACCAGGTGTTTCCATGGTGACCCCCAGCAATAAGCCCAGCCCCTCTGTTATCTCTCCTGCAGACTCTGCCCCTCCTGCAGCCTGGGAGGGGCTATTCATTACCAGGTGTTTCCATGGTGACCCCAGCAATAAGTCCAGCCCCTCTGCTATCTCTCCTGACAGACTCCGCCCCCCCTCCTGCAGCCTGGGAGGGGCTATTTATTACCAGGTGTTTCCATGGTGACCCCCAGCAATAAGCCCAGCCCCTCTGTTATCTCTCCTGACAGACCCCGCCCCCTCCTGAAGCCTGGAAGGGGATATTCAATACAGGTGTTTTCATGGTGACCTCAGCAATAAGCCCAGCCTCTCTGTTATCTCTCCTGACAGACTCCGCCCCCCTCCTGCAGCCTGGGAGGGGCTATTCATTACCATTTGTTTCCATGGTGACACAGCAACAAGCCCAGTCCCTCTGTTATCTCTCCTGACAGACTCCGCCCCTCCTGCAGCCTGGGAGGGCTATTCATGGCCATGGCCCTCTCCAATTCGGTGCGTAGGACTTTGTGGCTGTGGCTGCGTACCTGGTCAGGGGATACAGGTTCAAAGATGTGTGCCATACCCTTAAACGGGGAATTCCTGCTAGACAGGTCTGCTTACAGATTCGTCTTTTCCCACAAAGAGTAGGGATTTCAGGAATAGGATTTTTTTCTAGTTAGTCCTTTTATAGATGGCCCTTTCTTATCAAGGACTCATTTACAGGGGCCCCTGAGAGGTAAGTTCAGAGGATCCAACGCCTAATAGGTGCCTGGGGAATAAGGGAGGGTTTCTCAATATAATTAATGCACGTCCCTCCCAGGAACCTCCTTGTTACGCCTCTACTAGGGGACAGGGAGGAATTGGCCTTTTGCAGCAGCCTAGATTAATTTTTCTGGTAAAGAAGGCCTCCAGGGGATTCCGCTTCATTCTCAATTTGCTTCTGTTCACCTCACCTCTGCCTACCTCTACTCACCTAACTTCCTCCCCCTTAACCTCTGCTGAAATGACCTTTCCCTGCTTTACCTTTGGCCACTCTCTCCTTACCTCTACCCACCTTCATTTCACCCCACCTCTGCTCACCTTTGCATATACATAAATGCATTCACAGCTTACATTTTTTAGTTTTGAAGTTGAACAATGTGGCCCCTAGACCAAAAAAGGTGCACCCCTGGTGTAAGGGGTCATTTGCATGGGTCCGCTGATGGCAAAGGATTCTGGGAGAAATTCTGTCCTCTGGCTTGTATGTTCCATGCAAATACTTTTCATTTTAGGTACTGAGTCTCTGCCTTGTACCTTCCAATATAAGGCTTTTAGAACCCTTTATTCCCCCTATACCACCTAACATGGGTTTCTCCCTAACCTGACAGTATATTATACCTTGGCAACTAATTATTAGGGGGTTTGCCTTGGCCAAGATTGTTTCCTTGGCTGTGTCTTACCACTTTTCAATAACTAGACTAGAGCTATACAGCCAGAGGTATATGTAGGCTGGGAGGAGCCAGACCTTTTTATCTTGCATTCATTGCTATCGGTTAACCCATAAGTATCATATTTGTGATGACCTGGAGTGAAAGACATGAGAAATCAATTCTATGGGTGGGATAGTCACGGAGTTGTGTTGTTTCTTTACAAGTGAATTCAGTAGCCCTTGTTTTATGTGCAGGTTTGGGAATAGATGCCCTTCAACCTCTTCTCTTTTTTTCCTCTCAATGTTTTCCTTTCTCCAGATGGAAGATACACTCAGAATGATATGACTGAACAGGTCGTTATCACTCCTGGAGGTAAGAGGGAAGATGATGATATCACAGCACATGTTATAGGAGAATCTACTACCTCAAGCCCCCCTCCAGCGCTGCCCCCTGCACATTTGTTACCCTCAACCCAGGAGGAATATCAATCTGTTTTTCTTGCCCATCATGCAGATCAAAGCTCTAAGAAGCCATATACATGTTCTGAAAGTGGGAAATGCTTCGCAATCCTCCTCATCCATACAAGGGTTCATATGGGAGAGAATCCATTTTCAAAATGTTGGAAATGTTATTTTTAGAATTCGTCCTTCTGAAACATGAAAGAGTTCATGAAGGAGAGAAGCTGCACTCGTGACGTGAATGTGGGAAATCGTTCTCTCAGAAATCTCTTATTAGTAACAAACAAGTTAATACGGGCAGGAGCCGTATTCTTGTTCCAAGTGTGGGAAGTATTTTTCTCAGAGATCAAAGCTGATCAACCATGAAATAATTCACACAGGAGATGTTCTGTATTCCTGTTCTGAATGCACTGAGAAGTCTGTTCTCGTTTGATAAAAGTTTCCTTCATAAATCGACATTTAGCAAACACAAGAGATCCCACAGAGGACAGAAGATGTAGTCATGTTCTAACTGTGAGAGAAGTGCTTCTTAAAAATCCGACCTCATTAGACATAAACAAGCTTGTACAGGAGAGAAGCCTTATTCCTGTCCCACATGTGGGAATTGTTTTTCTCAGAAAACAGACGTTATCAAACACAAAACAGTTCATACTGTGTATATGTGTCTGTAAAAGCAAAGTGGAGGACGGCAAAGCAACAGAGTGATCTGCACACAAAAATACAATTATATATCCAATTTTATTAATCTTTTAAATCACTGAAATGTAAAAGACACATACAGATACAAAAGACATGACACATTAAAAAATAGAACGTTAGCAGCCTCCAAGACACGTTGGATCAATCAATAGAAAGTTTAAGAAATCTTAAAGCACATGGCAAATAAGTATCATCAGGGCAGGAAATCGAATTCCAGAACAGTGCAGATACACTAATCACTAATAAATTAAAAGAAACTATAATACTATCCCAATCAAAGAAACACCACCATATTTGTCATAAATAACCTATTTATAATACATCCTATAAATTGAAAGTGAAAGCGCAATATTAAAAATGACATAGCTACAAGTGTAAGCTGCTTATCTGAAACTGTAGGCCCAAACAGGCTTAGTGGGGTGCGCTAGCAAGCACCCGCACGCTCCATGGCTACTTTACCACTTTGCCCGGATGTTTAGATGGATTCTCAGGCCTATTTGCCACATTAGCTAGAGAGCTCCTGCCGAACACATATTCATGTGGCCCAATTCAAGCCCTCAAGTGCCTTCTTGTGTGTCCTCCACTGCCTGCAGCTCTCATGTGGCTTTTTGTCTGTCGACTGCTCTCCTCTCTCAGATGGCTTCTTGTCTGTCCTCCACTGCCTGTACCTCTCACATGGTATCTCTCACATGGTTTTTTGTATGTCCTCCACTTCCTGCACCTCTCAAGTGGCTTCTTAGCCTCGATTCAAAATCCCAAATGTCATTGTTTTCGTATTTGAAAACGAAAGTTTTTGTGGGTGTTTGTCATTTTTTCCTTTTTTTTTGGACATTTTCGACTCGCACGAACGTTCGAACATAGACGTATATGTTTCGTATTTCGAACTGAAATCTTTTGATTTACGCTAGTTTGGGCCCTTTTTAATTCGAAATCGTAAATGTTTCGATCGGTCCAAATATTTACGTCATTGCAATGGGCTGGCGATTAATTCAGAGAGCTGATTGCCAAGTATTCCGACGCCCATATAATCATTTCCTTGTCGAGCGTCTTATGGCACCTTTTTGACCTCGGGACTAGGCAGCCAAGCGTGATGGAGAGTGACTTTGAAGAGCATCAAGCTCTTCTTCTGTTTGGCATTGATGGGATCCTGAGGTCAGAGGCCAGATTGCACCGGCGGCGATGCATGAACATCAATGGCATGCATGACGTTGAGTTGTTCGAGCTGACCAGGCTTAATCGCGCTTCCCTCCATAAATTGTAAAGTGAGCTGCGGCCATGGTTAGCCCGCACCACAAGGAAGGGGCAAGCAATTTCAGGTATGACCAAGATGCTTGGCTGCCTGCAATTTTTGGCGAACGGCTCGTTCCAGAGGCTGGGTGCCCTCTCCGTGGGGATCTCACAGCCTACGCTGAGCCGCGCACTATCCCAGTGTTTTGAAGGCATGGCTACCCTAACCAACAAATATATTTTTTTCCCAGATGATATGGTAGCCAGAAACGCCATTAAGCTTGATTTTTATAATATCGCCGACATGCCCACGTCATTGGTGCCATTGACTGTACCCACGTCGCCCTGGTGCCTCCGGCTGCTGACGAGTACATATACAGGTAAGTATTTAATTTTGTAATTTTTTAATAATTTGGGAAAACCCTCCTTGTAAAGATCCCTCCTTGTAAAGATCCCTCCTTGTAGAGATCCCTCCTTGTAGAGATCCCTCCTTGTAGAGATCCCTCCTTGTAAAGATCCCTCCTTGTAAAGATCCCTCCTTGTAATGCTCCCACCTTGTAATGCTCTCACCTTGTAATGCTCCCTCCTTGTAATGCTCCCTCCTTGTAAAGATCCCTCCTTGTAAAGGTCCCTCCTTGTAGAGATCCCTCCTTGTAATGCTCCCACCTTGTAATGCTCCCACCTTGTAATGCTCCCTCCTTGTAATGCTCCCTCCTTGTAAAGATCCCTCCTTGTAAAGATCCCTCCTTGTAATGCTCCCTCCTTGTAAGGCACCCTCCTTTTAATGCTCCCTCCTTGTATTGCTCCCTCCTTGTAAGGTTCCCTCATACACTATTTGAAATCATTGTGTAGTTTACATAGGATTAATTGATCCCTCCTGTTCGAAATGTGTGTGTAACTTTTAGACAAAGCCTTGCTGATGTTTTCTTTTGTAACTTTTTCACCAGGAACCGCAAAATGGGCCACTCATTGAATGTCCAGGCAGTGGTGGCCCCGGACATGCGGTTCCTTAGCGTACTCGCCGGCTACCCAGGCTCAGCCCATGATGCGTACATCCTTAGACGATCAGGATTGTTCCGACGGTTTGAGTCTGGGGAATTTTCCGGGGCATGGCTCCTTGGTAACTTAACAGAAACCACATAATTTAGTTGTGGATGTTTTGGTGGAATTTACATTTTGATGTAATGTCAGCAAAAATTTCAGCTTCAACAACCTTCTTGCCATGTGAAAACACACTTGAATGTTAGTTTTGGGCAAGTTTGTCCTGCATTAGCCACATAATAAATTATCTGTTTGTCTAATTTAAGAATCCCTCTTCCACCACACTCGTGTGGAATAGTGCACTTAACTTTAGCATAGTGTCTGACCCATCTTTGCTTAGATGGTTAGATGGTTTGCACTTCCAGAGGAGAGGAGAGCGGGATAAAGTGCATGTGGCGTGTTTCTGCTGTTTTGGTCTCACACAAAGCATATAAGGGGTCAGCAAAACCTACATCCTAAGCACACTTTGAAACCCAGAGCTGGGATCCTTATGTATGATTGGCCATCATCCTCAATATTTGTATGGTGAACTTTTTTAAACATCTATGACATATGTTTAGTTAGGGACTGGGACAGTGGCAAATGTTTGCTCATCTTGATCACACAATTGACAAATAGCCTCATATTGATGTTGCTGGTGTGTTTATGGTCTTACACTTATTTTATTTTAATCTTATTTATAAGGTGATTCTGGATACCCGCTGCTGCCGTGGCTCTTGACGCCAGTACTCCGGCCCCAGGATGCCTACAACCGTGCGCACCGCAAGACCAGGGCTGTGGTGGAGAGGGCGTTTGGTCTTTTGAAGACTAGGTTTCGTTGTTTGGATCATACCGGGTGCGCCCTGCAATATGATCCTAAAACGACATAATAATGGCCTGTGCGGTTCTGCACAATTTTGCAATTTCCCTACGGGTCCCCCGGTATGTAGATTTGGCTCCCTCTCCACCCAGCGAAGACCAGGAGGACTCATTTCTGGGCACACACAGTAGTGTGTCCGGGCAAAGTGTGCGGACTAATTTGATTGCAACCCATTTTGCTTAATTTAACCGTGATTTGCCTTTGTTTAACATTGTGTTGTTGTTTTTGTTTTGTTACCCTTTGTGTATGTTTTACGACTCTTTTTTTGGGATGTGTGAACTGTGTGAATGTACAAGTAAATTTTTCTTTGGGACACCCAAAAAAGAAACAAACAAATTACTGAGCCACAGGTGTCTTTAACTGTTTAATTTCAAACATTAACATCACAAACTTGGAGTTGCTGCTCACTCCAATTTTGTAACAAAATATATGTAACAACAAATGTAAAATTGGTATATCAACCATGCCACATTCCAATTGCACACAGCCATGAGTTTAGATGGAACTTCCTCCTGACTGACGTTAATGTCAATTACACATCGAAAGATATAATAGCTAAACAATGTAAATAATGTAAAACACAAGTATTTACAAGGTCAAAAATCAAAAAACACACTCTCATGCTTTCCCACATTTGACACTGGCACAGGTGTAAAGCAGACATACCTAGGCCACATCTACATCTTGAATTCATGGCACACCCAAACCAGAACACCCAGTCCCCAGGCCAGTCCAGTGAAATCTTAGGCAGGAGGCAAGGGATTATGTTTGCAGGGCCGATTGTCACACAATCAGGTCTACAAACAGGAGGACCCATAACCAAACTAAGGCCGCACAATGCGTAAGGGCAACAGCTTGAGTGGCATGTTCAGTGAACATTGAACTATGGCATTGGCTAGTGGCCTACCTCACCACTCTAATGAGCTATATGGGCGCAAATCAAAACCAAACAAGCAAAGGCATACACAAAGGGTATCTTGGTTTGCCTCACCAGACAAGTCAATACAGTAGGGATTTGGAGCAAAGATGTTGAACAGATTCACGGAGTTGAGACATTAATATGGGTGATGGCCATAGAACCCAGGTTGTGGCCCTTGCTGATTGGACCTAACGTGGGCCTGTGTGGCATTCTGAATCTGCAACTGGTCCAAAATGTTTCTCATGATAGTTATCATTTCACCCCTGTAGGCACGGTTATCATTGTTAGCATTCTCCATGTGGCTGTTGAGGGTCCGCAATTCTGTCTGCACAGCCTGTAAGGTACTATTGAGGGTCTCAATCCGGCCATGCAGTGCCTCTCGGTTCCTTTGATTTTGTTGTTGGAAGGTAACCCTCTCGTGGTGCCATGCGTCCAAAATTGCCATGCCCCTCTCCTGGTTGCGACGTAGCTGATTCCGCCTCCCAAGTCCCCTGGTTCGGGGTCGTGCCGATGAGGTTTGTCTTGGCCCCTCACCAGACACAGGCATGCTTACCCAATCCTCAGCAGCAGAGAGAACACTGGGGACTTGAGTGTCAGTCTCTGCATGCTGGCCACGATATGCAGCCAGCTTCCCTCTGCTGCTGCGGAGTTGGGGAAGAAACATTTTGGGCCAGTTGCAGATTCTGTCCCAGGGGGAGATCTTCTGAAGGGCACATCAAGGATCCATCCTCCTCCAGCTCCTGGATTTCATCCATGAGTGTGTGGGTCTGTATGGACATTGACAAATTATATGTTAGCTTGGGCACTACATATGTCAATCTGTTAGTAGTAACATGCAAAGTCACATGGATAACCTACATTTGGTCAATCAACTTACCAAAAATATCGGATCCTCCCTCCTAGGCTGCACGGAAGTTGACGGCATGTCAAAACTGGCAGTGGATTCCACAGTAGCTGAGGGATGATGCTGTGCTGCATGAGAAGCAAAGACACTATGTAAACACACACCTATGCATTGTTGACGGATCAAAAGACATATGCATAATTATTTAACGGGTCCAATCTGTCATGGGCGCTACAACAACGGTGACAATTAATCTTCAATTCCCATGCCATTATCTGTAAAATGTTTAATTGACTAACTACTTCCACATTGTCCCCCTCAACTATCCCAAACATTCAAGTTCTGCTTGTTCTGTGGCTGGCAACATCCCTTATAGGCCATTAAGTGTACACACTCAGCCTGGAAATAGCAGGGACCTGTTTTTTTTGGCTGACTAGCAATGTATATTTTCAAAATTTTAAACAAGTATGTTTTGTGCTTTGTACCCAACCACAGCTCACACACAACTAGACAACAGATCAAGATTGAAGTGTGTGATGTCATGGAGTGTAAAGACTTAACGGCCAGGTTAATGCGAACCCGCAAACTTTTGTACTCGGGTTAAGTGGTCATTAACGTCATGTATGTGCCTAAAAAATATGAAGTTAACTGGCCACACACATGCCACACCCTGGTCCAACACAGAAATCCACTACAAGCCACACCCTAGGGGCATGGCTTAACATATGTGTTAATGGCTAATTGTGCATGCTCACAAATTGTAAGGGTCACATAAAGCTTCCTCACCTGCAGGACAGGTCGGTGAGTCTGTGTCCCTTAGGGCCGCGCGTCCCTCGACGGCGACAGGATGCATCAATCCCAACACCATCTCCTCAGCCGGTGTAAACTTAAATTTTGAGGGAAATCCTCCTCCAGTTTTCATGCTGAAAAACATAGTTAGGCAAATTTAGAAAAATGTGGCCAATACTAAATCAAGTCAAATCCTAAAGCTAACATTTTTACCTGTAAATCCGCCTTTTATTTTCTTTCTTCCGCGCAGCATATTTGAGGTCCGATATCTTCCGCTGAACCTGTTCAACATCCTTTAACTCTCCCCCCGCTGCATTCACTTGTCTGGTTAGGTCGGCCAAGATGTTTGCTCTGCGCTGTTTGGGGGTGTCTTTCGATTTGCGCCCATATAGCTCCTCATAAACTAAGGTCAGGCCACTAGCCAAGGCCATAATTTGGCCCTCACCAAAACGCCCACTCAACTGGCCTCTTCGCAATGTGCGCCCTGTTGTTTGGGGTTGTGGCTCCTCCATGGTTACATCAAAATGAGGTGACATCCTTGCCTGGGTCTGTGGGGGATAATGCAGGGACTGGTGGCTGGCTGGTGATTGGACTGGACTGGGCAAGGGACTGGGTGTTCTGGCCTGGCTGGCCACAGAAGTTCCAGGTGTGGATGTGGCATAGTAACCTTGCCTTCCCACCTGTGCCGGTGCCAAATGTGGGCGAGCAGGAGAGGTTATTTCTGAGGCTGAAGTTGTGCTACCCTTGGAGGTAGTAGGGCGGACCAAGGGTGAGGGCGAACTTGCAGGGCCGGCCCTCTTCTGCTGTTGTTTTTTGACCCCTGCGGGTGGGGATGTTGATGCACCAAATTTACCTCTTGGGGGTGTGCGGCCCTTGCTTCTGTCTCTTTGGGGGCTGCGTGCTCTGCTTTGGCGTCTAGGGGGGCTGCGGGACCTGGTTCTGCCTCTTTGGGGGCTGTGTGCCCTGCTGCAGCGTCTAGGGGGGCTGCGGGACCTGGTTCTGCCTCTTGGGGGGCTGCGGGACCTGCTGCAGCCTCTTGGGGGTGTTGTTGTGGGGCAGGGTGGGGTGGGTCTTCGGACCCTCTTACCCGATTTTGGCCCAGTAGCCATAATAGCCTTTGGGGCCTGTGTCTTGACTTTGGCTGCCGGCTCCTTTTTTTGGCCATAGCTGGTAGTTGGCTGGGCCGGCGCTTTGGTACTAGGCCGTAATTTGGCTTTTGGCTGTTGGGACCTGGTTTTTGGCCCTTCGGCATGCTCCTGCCGCTTGGCTGCCTTCTTCCCCGTTTGCTCCTTTCCCATTTTGCCAGCTGCTTTTTTGGGTGCCAATTCATTGATTAGAAGAATGAGCTGTGTGTGCAGGGACCTTTAACTAAGCTAGCCGGCGTGTGACGCTTACGCGCCGGCATGTGAGGCGTACGTTCGCCCGTTCGCACGGCCGTGTAGAACCCGGAACCCGCTGGGGCATTACTTATCTGCTGCCGAGAACAAGAAGCAAGATGGCGCCCACTATCTTCACCCGCCAACAAGAAGAGATCATCATGCTCGTAGGTGTATTTTAAGGACTTTGCTTTGATTTGTAAATGCTGCTCTACATGTTAAGGAAGCGCAGGAAGAAATGGCTTTAGTTCTAAATGTGATAAACTACATGCACAACCAAAGGCACGCCACACATGTGCCAAACAACATTTAGGCCAAATTGTGAAATTACAGAACTCTAGAAATGTGTGTGTGTGTTAATGGCATTTCCTAAAATAATGTCTTGTTGGCACATATTGATAGGTATTTAGAAGTAAATTCTATGTTTGCTTTCTGTTTTGTAGACCATGCTGGAGCTCAGGCATTTTAGGGCGGCGAACCCGCCATCGCTAAGGAATAAGGTATTCCCGACCTCTTACCATTCCTATTCCCGGGACTCGAGGTCCAGAGGGGTGAGCATCCTACTGTCCAAATTGGTCCCCTGGGAAGAGGTGGGTGTCCTGAGTGGTGGAGAGGGGAGGTGGCTTTTTGTCAAGGGGAAAATTAGATCAGAGCTATTCACCCTCGTGAACCTTTATGTGCCGAACGTGGGGCAGGTCTCCTTCTTAGAGGATATCTTAAACAGGGTAGCAGATTTTGCAGAAGGCAAGCTTGTGATTGGAGGGGACCTTAACCTCCCTCTCGAACCCCTGCTGGATACGTCCAAGGGCCATTCATATCTCGCCTACTCTAAGTTGAAGAGGGTTAGAAAACTCTTGCATACACACCAGTTGGTGACCCTTAGCGCATACTTCACCCAGACACAAGGGACTACACATTCTATTCGGCACCCCATAACATGTACTCGCGGATTGACCTGTTCCTTATTCAACACCACATGCTGCAACGGGTCTCCCCAACTTCTATAGGCAACATCACGCTTTCTGACCACGCCCCAGTACACCTTACATTAGCAGCCCAAACAACAGCACCCCGCCCGTGGACCTGGAAACTGAATAGCTCTCTTATCCAGGACCCTTTTATAGTGGAGATAGTGAAGCAAAGCCTACAGAACTATTTTGCAACTAACGCAACCCCTGAAACTAGCCCTCCTATTGTATGCGAAGCCCATAAGTGTGTAATCCGGGGTATACTGATTCAACAGGGGGGATAGAGTTAAGAAAGAAAGAGGCAAATTAATTACAGAGCTTTTGGCTAATATACGGAGGCTAGAGACGCTTCACAAACAATCACTTGTAGCGGCGCACCTGGCGGCCCTGACCTCCCTCAGAGAGCAGCTCAGGGGGGTGTACAATGATAAAGCGAAACTCCAGCTCATTAAGTGCAGAAGGGTTTTTTATAAATCAGGAGATAAAAGCGGATGCCTCCTGACTGCAGCTCTGAGGAGGGAAAGGGCCAAAACATACATCCCTAAACTCCAGGATAGCGAGAGGAACATGAGGCACTCCGACAAAGACATAGCCGGAATTTTTAGGCAAAACTATGAGACCTTGTATAATATCCCAACTAGTAGTGCTGGTGCAGACATGAACAAGTTGAACCAATACATACAACAATCGGGTCTGCCCAAATTACCCCGCGGAGTGTTGGAGGACCCAATTACATCTGATGAACTCGCCAAAGCCCTTAGGGAGTCTGCCAACGGGAAGGCACCAGGCCAGATGGCCTCCCCCTCCTGTATTATAAAACTTTCGTGGAGGTTCTCGCGCCGAAGATGCTGAAAGCCTTTTACTCCCTGGCTTCAATGAACTCCCTCCCGGCAGACAGTCTCAGAGCCCACATCTCGGTCATACCGAAGGAGGGCAAAGACCCCACATTGAGTGTGAGCTACAGGCCGATCTCCCTTCTCAATGCCAACATTAAGCTATTTGCCAAAATACTGGCGTCCCGTCTGGCTCCACATTTACAACACATAATACACCTAGACCAGGTGGGTTTTATGCCACACAGAGAGGCCTGTGATAACACTGCTAAAGCCCTGAACCTCATACACACAACCCTAAAGACGAGCATACCCACTCTACTCCTCACTAACGATGCCGAAAAGGCATTTGACAGGGTGCAATGGGACTTCATGTTCGGATTACTAAGGCACTTTGGTCTTGGATCTAATATGCGTGCCTGGATTGCAAGTCTCTATCAGCACCCCTCTGCCTTAGTTAGAGTAAACGGCATGCTGTCGGAGCCTTTCGGCATCAGGAACGGGACGAGGCAGGGGTGCCCCCTCTCCCCGCTAATTTTTATTTTGACGCTAGAGCCCCTACTCTGTAGAGTAAGGAGGAACCCGAGCATACAGGGGATTTCCCTCCCGTCAGGGCAATACAGCAGCATATGCGGACGATTTACTTTTCTTTGTGACCAGCCCGGAGGTGTCCCTCCCTAACCTGGTCAACGAATTGGAGAACTACAAGCGAGTTTCCAATTACAAAATAAACATGCAAAAGTCTGAAGTTTTAAATATAAATCTTCCCCCAGAAAGAGAGGCTAACCTCCAGCGTTCTTTCCCCTTTCAGATGGGCCAAAGAGCACATCACATACCTGGGCACGAAACTGGGTAGATCGTTAGACGAGATTTACTCGTTAAACTTTCCCCCCTTGCTGCGAGCATTCTCCAAGGACACGGAAGCATGGGCCCTCAAAAAACTCTCGTGGTTTGGTAAATTTAATGCCATTAAGATGAATCTGTTACCACGCCTGCTGTACTTGATACAGGCCCTTCCCATAGAAATACCCAACTCGTTCCTTCGTAGGCTGGGGTCTCTTTTCTCAAAATTCATTTGGTTAGGCAAAAACCCCAGAATTAGTAGGAAGATGCTGATCAGGGCCAAGGAGGAGGGTGGCCTGGGCCTTGCCGACCCGGGAATGTACTACGTAGCGGCACACAGGGTTATAGACTGGTGTAGGCATCCGCGACAGCAGTGGGTACAGATTGAACAGAGCAGTACATCCCTTCCCCTGAAATCCCTCCCATGGCTTAAAAAACAGGTCCTTGGCCCTGAGTTGAAACACCCAACAGTCGGGGCCTCCCTCAAAATATGTCAGAAGTACTTTCTGTTTAGGGACATTTCAACGACCCCTCACCAATGTTTCCAATCCTGGGGAATCCCGAATTCCCACCGGGAATGAGCGGCAAGTTTGCAGAGAAATGGGTGGAGAAGGGGGGGTGTAGAGCAAGACAGTTCCAGAATAAGCAAGACCAGGGTTCCCTGGAAGAGCTGGCACACTCAAAGGGGCTGCCGAGATGGGATGAGTGGCAAAGGATGCAGCTGAGCTATTTTCTCACGACCCTCAGACACCGTACCTGCCAAATGAGAGAACCCACCATTTTTGAAAGGCTTTGTGAGGAGGGGGACCCAATTAGACACGTGCTTTCGACCACATACAAGCTACTCATTAGTCCACAACACTAAACTCCTCTCCCTTTCATCCTGAAGTGGGAGAAGGACCTGGGGGTCACCTTTACACAGGGGGAAAGGGGTAAGATAATGACTCTGGCTCATAAGACCTCTACTTGTACCAGATACAAGGAGAGTAACTATAAACTGCTAACGAGGTGGTACAGATTGCCAGCCACACATCTTCTGGGGACCAAGAGATATCGGAAGTCGGTCCTGAGTCAGATGGCGAATGATGGCGAATGCCGCAAAAGCGTGTATCCCATCGCATTGGAAGAAATCAACACCTCACAGTGGCTGAGTAAAGTAGCGGAGATAGAAAGGTATGAAGGCCTTATCGCAGCCAGTAATGAAGCCACAGAGGCGCATTTTCGTAAGTGGTTTAGTTGGGTGGAATTCACCGCCTCTCAGGACTATAGGGACCTGCTGGAGGCTGACATCTAGACAATTGGGTTGATTCAAAGAAACATGTAACAGCTTGGATTTGGGTGCCGATCATCCTATTTTTCCCGTACGCTCGTGCGTTCGTATGAACTTGCGAGTGATTCAATAAGCAAATACGTTTCTATCCTAAAATATACGTCCGTTCGTATGGCAGTTCGGGAATCAGACCTATGTCAGTTTCCATCCTGAATTTTCCGTTTCATTTCTCAGGTTGCAACATTGGTTTTGCCCTTTTTCCTTTTTTGTCTGGACGTAAATCCTTCTGATCTTGCGGCTCCGCACTACAAACTTACCTCATTAAAGTGCATTCTAAATATTTGGTTTTTTATTTTTCTTTATTTCATTCATTTTGTAGTAACCAACCATTAATGAATGCATTTGCATAAGTAAATCTTACTTTGTTTAATTTTTAGTTAACTTGCATTTTTTACTTGTGGATTTAATTTTAATATTTATGCTTCAAATGGTACAACTTTAAATTTTTAGTGTGGTTACCCACACCCTCTACATACAGATTGCTCACAAATATTAAAAAACACCCAGCAACTTCTGCATGTTATGAGCCTAGAAACAGCCAAGATGGCGGCTCAGGTATTATCGGGCAGCCTGCAAACAGAAAGGGCCTTGTGACTGTGTTGCTCTGGATTCTTTGATTTCTGACCTTTCCATGCCCCCAGCTCTGCTGTGTCTGTGCAAAATACAGCAGTAACCCACATCCTGCACTTTATCCCGCTCTCCTCTCCTCAGTAAGTGTGATGCATCTGACCAAAGATGTGCTTAAATAATTAAACAAAGCAAAGGTAAACAACTACACCAATAAATGCAATCTAAAAATATTATTCTAGGACCTCAATTTTAAAATAAATAACAAAGGACATAAGTTTCTTTAATTAACGCAAATATATTGCAAAATAAAGGTTTACATGCAAAGGACTAATTAAGGTCCACATTAAAATGCTTTTATAAGGCATACATGAATCAGGTATGCATTGCCATACAATTTATGGCCTCGGCCATGCTGATACATGCAGTTCATTGGAGCTCAAGACGCACAGACTCCTCCACATAGCCAAAAAACCTGTTCAAGAACAGCAATCCGGCTGCTAAAAGGTGTCGGCTGTGGCTTTCTTTTAAAACGCGTTTAGAGGTTTCTCTGAATCACACCTAAACACATCCAATTAACCTAAGTTTTACGTTTTGATCGTAAGTTTTAGGATTTGATTCTAAGTTTTACGTTTTGATCCTAAAATTTAGGAACGAACTTCCGCTGATCGTAAGAGCATATACGCATTCGTACGTAGGCTCGTGCGAGTCGTAAATGGCCAAAAAAACAGGAAAAAATGACTAACACCCACCCAAACTTACGATTCTCGATACGAAATCAATTAACTTTTGCTCTTTGAATCGAGGGGAATGTCATCAGCACATTCCCCTCTCCTCCCCCTCTATTCCTCCCCTCCTTGTAGCTGATATGGGGTTGGATATGTGACTACGAAGCGATGGGGGGATTGCTCTCCGGGCGCCCCCGCGGAGCCCATGAACGGAAAGGCCATATCGGGCATCTGAAGGTGTTATCCCGGCTGGTATTGGTGGTGGGAGTGCCCCCTTCGCGTAAGGATATTGTTTTGGAACCACCCAGTTGGAGTCAACAAACGAAAAACCAACTGCATTGCATGAAACAAATCCTTGTCTGCATTGTTTGTTTATTGCCTTTTCTTTGTTTCTATGTGGATTGGTTTTTGTGTAACTTGAAAACGATGCAAATAAAGAATATATAAAAAAAAGAGGTTAATACTGATAGTATCAGCGGTTGCAAAAAAAAAACATTCTCCAGAATTGGATTGGTGCGAACCCCCCCCCTCCTTCCGACACTTCATGGAAAAGTTACAACAGGTTTTTAAATTTGATTGGACAGATGCAACATTGGACAAGGAGAAAAAGACGCCCAATTTTTTCAAAACGTGGGAAAGCTTTATTGACACCTTACATATAGAAGTCAAGCAGAAATGATATCAAACATTTAGAGACACCACATGGTATCTGACTAGAATGATGGTAGGAGATAACCCGGTGGATCTTACTGGGAGAAATGTCCCTGAGGTGTCGCAGCCCTCACCTTGTGTCAGTGAATCCATGGGGTAGACAAGAATGCACGCAACAATCACATGGGTAACTTATGATGATAAATGCTAATCCACTGTTTGATATAGAAAAGGAAAACATAGCCATGGTTTCATATGACATCGTAAAAGCTTTATTTTTCTGTGATATACCAAAATAACTATGTAACAATGTTGTATTATGTACATTGTATATCTAGTTGCATAATGTGTGTTGTGTATATGTATATCTAGCAAATGTATGAACCCCTCGATGTATATAGTGTGTCCAGCAAATGCTCAACCTCTATGGAGATTCCCCCTTCCAGAAAATATTCCTTGTATGTATTCTGTACCTACTTGGCGACAAATAAAGTATTCAGTATTCAGTATTGTAGCTATGTTGAAAAACCCAATAAAAACAATAAAAAATAATTAGTGCCCATAAAGACACTAAGACACTAAAGGAAAGTGACTTACCAGGGCAGAGCTGGGCCTCCTACTCCCAGAATCGGCAGCCAACGGAATACTGGATGAATCCTGGTCCACATGAGGCATATCTGTGGAGGAATCTTCAGAAGGATCGATATAACTGTCATCCACGTGGTCTGCCATATTTTTGGTATGAGGCACCAAAGGATCTGCTTCCTGAGTTCGCCTAAATAGGGCAGGAGTAAAATCCCATAATCTGCAGATTAAACCTTCATTAGTTTTTTAAGAAGGGGCGGCCATAATACAGATAAACCAAAATACTGTGCTGCCCCTTTAAGGCCTAGCACGTGTTGTGGAAAAGCAGGAAAACACTTCGGGCGCCGGGATGTGATGTCAACAGCCTGGGAGGAAGAAGCCTACAATCCAATTCCCTGCAGGAAACTAGAAAAAGATGCGCAGAATGCGCGTGCGCGATCTACTCAGCCGCTGGAGCAGGAAGATGGATCTGGAAGGATTCCCAGAAGGAAGCAGGACCAGAAGCCTCTGATCGTCACCTCCAGCCTGACAGACGCATCGGAGGTAAGCAGAGTTCAACAGCGTCAGAGCCGGACGTCATACTCAGTAAGAGGGAAAACATTTTGCTTACCCCCTTTGATATATATCAAAGAATGTGATCTGGCCTAGAATCCCATAGGGTATCCCGGGCCCCAGGCATAGGAAAACCTTCGGGACCAAGAAATGGACCCCCTGCTAGTGGTCTGGCTCCTACCTCATGGAGGAACACGAAAACAACTGGGGAAGAGAGGGAGGAGTCAAGATTTTATTTTGGCTGGTGGTCACGTGTTCCACTTGGTGGGAGGAGCCCGGAGATCTCAGGCATATGCTGCCCGAAGGATGTTTTGAGAAAAGGAAGGGGAAGAAACTTGGATACTTCCCTAGATCAACAAACCTGGGAAAATATAAAACTAACCACCCATCCTCCATCATCGACGTCTAAAAATGTGGATTGTAAAAATATCAGTCGCTCATATCTGACCCAGGACTATAACCATAAAATGCCCAGAATCCTATGTTGATGGTTCCAACAAAATCTTGCTTCTTTATTTTTAGGCCTTTTGGCCGGGGGGGAGGGGAGGTTCCTACCAGAAAATCTAAAGGGGCCTCAGATGTTTCCTGAGATTGGAAAGGGAAATCCTAGACGTAGAACATATGTGGTTCTGAAATTTCCCGCCACCAAAAATAGAATTAAAGTCTTCCCCAAAAAGGAAACAGCCTTGAAAGGAGAAGAGAGATGGGGAGAGGGGGCAGGTCAAGCAGAGAGAGGGGATAGAGGGGCAGGTGAAGGTGGGGTCATTGGCCGGGGAGGGGCAGGGTCAGTGGCTGGGGAGCGGCAGGGTCCGTGGCTGGGGAGGGGTTAGGGCTGGGGTCGGTGGCCGGGAAGGGGTTAGGGCTGGGGTCATTGGCCGAAGAGGAGTTAGGGGTGGGGTCAGTGGCTGAGGAGGGGTTAGGGGTGGGGTCAGTGGCTGAGGAGGGGTTAGGGGTGGGGTCAGTGGCTGGGGAGGTCTTAGGGGAGAGGTCAGTTGCTGGGGTGGGGTCAGTGGCTGGGGAGGTGTTAGAGGAGACGTCAGTGGCTGGGGAGGGGTTAGAGGAGAGGTCAGTGGCTGGGGGGGTTAGGGGTGGGGTCAGTGGCTGGGGAGGGGTTAGGGGTGGGGTCAGTGGCTGAGGAGAGGTTGGGGGCGGGGTCAGTGGCTGAGGAGGGGTTAGGGGAGGGGTCAGTGGCTGGGGAGGGGTTAGGGGTGGGGTCAGTGGCTGGGGAGGTGTTAGGGGAGAGATCAGTGGCTGGGGAGGGGTTAGGGGTGGGGCCAGTGGCTGGGGAGGGGTTAGGGGTGGGGTCAGTGGCTGGGGAGGGGTTAGGGGTGGGGTCAGTGGCTGAGGAGGGGTTAGGGCGGGGTCAGTGGCTGGGGAGGTGTTAGGGGAGAGGTCAGTGGCTGGCGAGGTGTTAGGGGAGAGGTCAGTGGCCGGGGGGGGTTAGGGGAGGGATCAGTGAGGGGTTAGGGGCGGGGTCAGTGAGGGGTTAGGGGTGAGGCCATTGCTGCTGCTTGATCTGGGTCACCATAACCTCACCTTCCAGAGATCCCACGGCGCATGTGCAGCCAATCAGCCACGTGTCAGTCAGCATGTTGCAGGGGCAGTAATCGGCAGCTCTCCCTCCACACAGGAAGTGCAGCCAGCGATACAAACACGTTAATCCCTCCCGGGGGTCTCATTGACCAGAAACACGTCACCTACTTTCGGCCCGGGTCTACAGGCCACCGTGTTGGTTATGCAGCAGGGGGCGGGGCCACTGCATTAGAAAGGCATAAACAGGGGAGGCGGGACAATGCTGCTGTAGCCCCGCCCCTTCCCACGCTGTCGGTGTACACCTAAGCATGGGGCGGGATAGTGGAGGCCTCGCGGTCTGGCTAGAGAAGGCCGGAGCCTGGAGGTGGGCGTGGCTGGTGGCCATTTTCCCAGAACCCAGAATGGAGATGCGTTCTCCTGTGTGGCAGCGATAGAAACGTCATTAGCTTTAGTTATCTTCTTCTACATTGCCTGGGAGTGGAATGACGAGAATGCCGAGGCAACCAGCTTTAAAATGGACCAATCACCAGACTTCTGACTATCCTGCCCCGGGGGCATCCCGATGTATGAAACCCCCCAGATCGCCCACTTTCACTCACCTTGCCAATGTTCCCACAGTGCGCGCATTTGTCCAATCAGAGATCCGTGCAAATCGGCTCCCCTGTGGGGTGCGAATCCGGCATATCTGAATGGCTGGAAGGAAGCGTGCACAGCTATAGGGAAGTTGGGGATGCGGCAGCTGGTAAAGACCTTGTTCACATCAGGCTAGTGGCCGGCCCTGGAATCTTGTAGATTCCAGTCCGTCTGCACCGGGCGATTGGTTCACTTTAAAGAAGAACGAAATCCATTCCAAACAGCGCTGAAGTCATTCCCTATCCCTAGGGCATTCTGATTGGGATACCCCGCTGTCTGAAATCCCTGGGACTGCCTCTGGCTGCTGTGTGGGCATCCCCGACTTCTCTCTGGCTGCTGCACGGCCATCCCTGGCTTCCCTCTGGCTGCTGCGCGGGCCTCCCCGGCTTCCCTCTGGCTGCTGCTCTGGCATCTCCGGCTTCCCTCTGGCTGCTGCATGGCTTCCCAAGGGTGCGCTAACATTTTTTCTCTCAGCGGCCAGGGAAGCAATAGCCAAAGATTGGAAGAAACATTGTGTAAGGAAGTGCTGATTTACCACAAAGTTGCTCTGAACATTGCATGTCTCCTGGAAATCATAGAGCACTCCCTCCTTAAAGTGGACCAACACCCAGGATTTTGACTATCCTGGGTCTTGGTCCACTTCGGTGGGGCACCCCCGATCGGGGTGCCCCGCTGTGTGAAACCCCCCAGAACCCCCCGAACTCACCTCTCCCCGCGCCGACGGACAAGCCGCGGACAAGCGGCTCCTCCACCGCCGCCTCCCGCGCGTCCCTCTTGACGCGCGCGTGCCCGCGCCGGCCATTCACAGACGGCCGGCGCGGGCGCGCGCACGTCTAGAGGTGCGCGAGGGAGGTGGCGGCGGCCGGCCGCCGCCGAAACTAAGATAAGGAGTTTGGGGGGGTTTCACCCCGCGGGACATCCCGATCTCGGATGTCCCGCGGGGAGGGAGGTGATCGGCCCGGGAATCTATAAGATGGGTGTTGGTCCACTTTAACCAGTGACAGTATACTTCCTGCCCCTGCTAGCTTGGATTTGCAGCCCTGTGCTGGACTATAAGAAGAGGACAGACTTCCTGCAACCAGGAACAGACCTGAGCACACGGCTTGCTGTCAGGAGCTGTGCTGCTGCCTCCTATATCCAGAGCCTCACAGTGGAAGTCTAAATCATTTCACTGTCTACCAGACTGTTCACCTGCCAGTTCAGCTGACTGTGCCAAGTGAAGATCGTCTGTAGCTGTTTTGGAACTCCATCTTTACTCCCAGCTTGCTGACCTGCATGTACAGTGTACCCCGTGGAGAAGCTTCACCTGTGTGATCGACTTCTATGCGTCATAAGTGGATCAGCTATCAAGATCAGGGGCCCCTGCAGCTTTCATCCTGCGCAGACTCTTTATCTCTTGGAGGTATTTGGGCTATAGAGTAACTATATACCCGGGTATATGTGCACGGACTGAAGCTAGGCCTTTCATTATTGCATTATCTTTATATTACACTGTGTATGCTTTATTTCTCTTGTACCTTTACCGTTTGCTATATAAAGTTTACAGTATTATTATATTCAGCTGCGCCAGTGATTGCTTTAAGAGATTGCTGGGAGCAGTAGTCCCTCTGCTCTCATTGTATGGTTTTGTTTAGACTTGATCTATTTCCCAGAAAGGTTCCCCGACAGTTACAGGGGCCCTATTCTGGGTGGAGGCACTGCCACACAGAACATTTATCCCACTCTTCCACTAAGCGAAGGTTCAGCCTCATTTTGTTACCAACAGGTCAGCACCATAGACTGTCTTGATTGGGGCGTTTTTCATCACCCCCCCAAAACAGCCCTACAATTGTTTTCCCCTATAGAGAGAACAACTCCTCCCTGCATCCTCATTGATTCTCATGAGCGCTTCTCGGCTGCACGGGGGCGTGGGGTCCTCCACTTTCCTCCCTCCGGCTTCTCCTCCCTCTTCCTTCCTCCTTCCTATTCCTCCCTCTTCCTTCCTCCTTCCTATTCCTCCCTCTTCCTTCCTCCATCTTCTACTCCCTCTTCCTTCCTCCATCTTCTCCTCCCTCTTCCTTCCTCCACCTTCTCCTCCCTCTTCCTTCCTCATTCCTATTCCTCCCTCTTCCTTCCTCCATCTTCTCCTCCCTTTCTCCTCCCTCTTGCTTCCTCCTCCCTCTTCCTTCCTCCTTCTTCTCCCTATTCTTTCCTCCTGCCTCTTGCTTCCTCCTCCTTCCCTCCTCCTTCTTCTCCTCCCTCTTCCTTCCTCCTCCTTCTCCTCCCTCTTCCTTCCTCCTCCTTCCTCATCCCTCTTTCTTCCTTTTTCCTCTTCCTTCCTCCATCTTCTCCTCCCTCTTCCTTCCTCCTCCTCCCCCTTCCTTCTTCCTCCTCCTTCCTCTTCCCCTCCCTCTTCCTTCCTCCTCTTTTCTTCTCCTGCTTCCTCCCTCTTCTTTACTCCTTCCTTCCTTCCTTCCTTCCTTCCTTCCTTTCTCCATCTTCTCCTCCCTCTTTCTTCCTCCATCTTCTCCTTCTTTCTTCCTCCATCTTCTCCTTCTTCTTTCTTCCTCCATCTTCTCCTCCTTCTTTCTTCCTCCATCTTCTCCTCCTTCTTCCTTCCTCCATCTTCTCCTCCCTCTTCCTTCCTCTTCTTTACTCCTTCCTCTTCCTTTCTCCTCCTTCTTTCTTCCTCCATCTTCTCCTCCTTCTTCCTTCCTCCATCTTCTCCTCCCTCTTCCTTCCTCTTCTTTACTCCTTCCTCTTCCTTTCTCCTCCTTCTTTCTTCCTCCATCTTCTCCTCCTCCTTCTTCCTTCCTCCATCTTCTCCTCCCTCTTCCTTCCTCTTCTTTACTCCTTCCTCTTCCTTTCTCCTCCTTCCTTTCTCCATCTTCTCCTCCCTCTTTCTTCCTCCATCTTCTCCTCCCTCTTCCTTCCTCCATCTTCTCCTCCCTCTTCCTTCTTCCACCTTCTCCTCCCTCTTCCTTCCTCATTCCTCTTCCTTCCTCCACCTTCCTTCCTCCTGCTTTTCCTCCCTCTTTCTTCCTCCATCTTCTCCTCCCTCTTCCTCCTTTCTTCTTCTCCTCCCCCCTCCTTCCTCCTCCCTCCTCCCTCTTTCTCCTCCTTCTTCCTTCCTCCTCCTATCTTCTTCCACTTCCTCCCTCTTCTTTACTCCTTCCTCCTCCCTCTTCTTTCCTCTTTCCTCCTTCCTTCTCCTTTGCCCGCTTCCTTTCTCCTCCCTCCTCCTCTTGTTATTCCTTCTCCCTATTCTTTCCTCCGGCCTCTTGCTTCCTCCTCCTTCCCTCCTCCTTCTTCTCCTCCCTCTTCCTTCCTCCTCCTTCTCCTCCCTCTTCCTTCCTTCCTCCTCCTTCCTCCTCCTTCTCCTCCTTCTCCTCCTTCTCCTCCCTCTTCCTTCCTCTTCCTTCCTCCTCCTTCCTCATCCCTCTTTCTTCCTTTTTCCGCCTCCTCCTCCTTCTTGCTTCTCCTCCCTCTTCCTTCCTCCTTCTTCCTCCTCCCCCTTCCTTCTTCCTCCTCCTTCCTCTTCCCATCCCTCTTCCTTCCTCCTCTTTTCTTCTCCTGCTTCCTCCCTCTTCTTTACTCCTTCCTCCTCCTTCCTTCCTTCCTTCCTTTCTCCATCTTCTCCTCCCTCTTTCTTCTCCTCCCTCTTCCTTCCTCCTTCTTCCTCCTCCCCCTTCCTTCTTCCTCCTCCTTCCTCTTCCCATCCCTCTTCCTTCCTCCTCTTTTCTTCTCCTGCTTCCTCCCTCTTCTTTACTCCTTCCTCCTCCTTCCTTCCTTCCTTCCTTTCTCCATCTTCTCCTCCCTCTTTCTTCCTCCATCTTCTCCTCCTTCTTTCTTCCTCCATCTTCTCCTCCTTCTTTCTTCCTCCATCTTCTCCTCCTTCTTTCTTCCTCCATCTTCTCCTACTTCTTCCTTCCTCCATCTTCTCCTCCCTCTTCCTTCCTCTTCTTTACTCCTTCCTCTTCCTTTCTCCTCCCTCTTCCTTCCTCCATCTTCTCCTCCCTCTTCCTTCCTCCATCTTCTCCTCCCTCTTCCTTCCTCCATCTTCTCCTCCCTCTTCCTTCCTCCATCTTCTCCTCCCTCTTCCTTCCTCCATCTTCTCCTCCCTCTTCCTTCCTCCATCTTCTCCTCCCTCTTCCTTCCTCCATCTTCTCCTCCCTCTTCCTTCCTCCATCTTCTCCTCCCTCTTCCTTCCTCCATCTTCTCCTCCCTCTTTCTTCCTCCACCTTCTCATCCCTCTTCCTTCCTCATTCCTCTTCCTTCCTCCACCTTCCTTCCTCCTGCTTCTCCTCCCTCTTCCTTCCTCCTGCTTCTCCTCCCACTTCCTTCCTCCATCTTCTCCTCCCACTTCCTTCCTCCATCTTCTCCTCCCACTTCCTTCCTCCATCTTCTCCTCCCTCTTCCTCCTTTCTTCTTCTCCTCCCCCCTCTTCCTTCCTCCTCCTATCTTCTTCCACTTCCTCCCTCTTCTTTACTCCTTCCTCCTCCCTCTTCTTTCCTCCTTCCTTCTCCTTCGCCCGCTTCCTTTCTCCTCCCTCCTCCTCTTGTTCTTCCTCCTCCTCTTCTTCTTCTTCCTCCTCCCTCAGCGATTTTTCCACCACTGAAGCTCCACCCTGCATTGCTGATTGCCTTGAAAGTGACCGGCTGGCCGCATACCCAGCATGTTGTTCAGGCACATGTGCGCTCCATGCAGCTGCTGGCGGACATCGTGCTGCAGGAGCCACCAGGATAAGGTAAGATCACTGGCACCCCCGGGGCAGGCTAGTGGCCGTGCCTAGAAACCTTTTATATTCCAGGACCCGGCCGTGTGGGTTTTGGCCCACCCTAACCCCATATCTCTATATCTGCAAACTACTTCTAATGCTTTTTTCCCCTCTTCTTTGCTGTTCTTGCTTCTTCCTAATTATTTGCACTTCAAAGTGGACCAAAACACAGGATTTTGACTATCTGGGGTTTTGGTCCTTGCCCCCGGAACACCAGGATACCCCATTGTGTGAACCCCCCCCCCCCAGGTTGCCCACTCCAGCTCACCTTTTCCCGGTCCTATGGCGCATTCGCATCCTCTGGTCCTATCGTGCGCTCGACTGCGCTGATGCAAGCTTGTCTAGACTCAACTAAGAAGCCGAGTCTAACAAAGTACTATATGTACAATACCTGAAGTTAAGCACTATCATCCACCAATGTAATTAATCACAAAGAAATTGCTTAAATAGTGAGCCATAACCAATAAATAATAAACATGTTAAACAGCAGCATAAAGCAATAGCAGCATATAAAAACAGAAGCATAAAGCAATAGCAGCATATAATAACAGCAGCATATAATAACAGCAGCATAAAGCAATAGCAGCATATAATAATAGCAGCATAAAGCAGTAGCAGCATAAAGCAATAGCAGCATATAGCAATATCAGCATATAAAGACAGCAGCATAAAGCAATAGCAGCATATAATCACAATGACAAAACTATCACCGAGGTGTCCCCACTGCCTTCCACTATGAACGAGCCACGTGGTCAAATGCGACTGGAACACCAGGTCTCCCTTCATTTGCTCTTTTGTGCGATAGTAATAAAATTTGACCCGAACATCTCTGTAGGGGGGAACCGTGATGTTTACACTGCAGTGCTCCGTGGATCTCGAGGGCCATTGGTGGGATAAGCTCCTGCTGTGACAGCTGACTGCAGGTCAACATGATGTTGGAGCGTCGGAATCTATTTTCTGCCTCCTCCAGCTTATGGTGGAGCGTCCGCTTTTATAAATGGAGAGCCTGGATCTCATTATAGTCTTTTTTAAGGGTGACAATGTGGTCCCTGACATGGTGCTGAAGCTGCGATACCCTCTGGCCCAGCTCCATTAAGTCCGAGGAGATTTTAGAAGTGATAATCGTTTTGGCCCATCACTCGAGAGATTTTTCAAGCAGTGTCTCATAGCCCTCTAAGGTGGAGGATTACAGCTGCGGAGTCATGTAAGGACTCATTCATCCAGGATTCATCCTTCGGGAGGAGATCTGATGATGGTTGCTACATTTCAACTGGGGCTGCATGGGCCCACAGTGAAAGATGCCCCACTAGTCCCTCAGCTAGCCTGGCAGGGGCTCAAAACTGCGATAATAGGGTATTGTGAAGTGTGCATCTGTCCCTTTAAAAATGTTCTGGCAGAAGTAATATGATAATATAGAAGGGCAGAGACCACCGGTGGCGAAGACAAGTCTCTTTGGGAGGGGGAATAGACTAAGGACTTACCTCTGAACGCCGGATGAGGCAGATAACAGCGTGCTGGGGAAGATGCCGATGACTGATCAGGGCTACTTACCCTCCCTATTTAATTCGGATTGGTCCCAGGCTGATGGGGACCTTTTAGATAAAAATTCACTTCTCCGCAAGATGGTGGGGTGCGAGTACTTTCAGTTCCACCGATTGGTGAACGGAAGAGGTCGTGGCTGCACTCTGGACCCCTCCCAGATTTTTCCTGGGGTGGTGGGAGGAAACTTGCTGCTCTGTGGGTGCTCCAGGGACTGCAATCACCAGGTATCTGCAGAGCCGATTAATAGGCAGCCACTCCCGGCACCGCGCGTAAGCACACTCCTCCCCTTTTATTTTCATATGTCCCCCTTCTATGACCCCTCCCCTTCCCTTCATATCCTTTATCTTTATCTACTATCTTTTATGCTATATTCTCTACTTCATGGTGGTTGTGGAGTGTCCGACATTTAAATTATTTGATACAACTCATTTTTATATTGACAATTCGGCTTCCAAGCAGTGCCCTATCTTTTTGTCGCCACAATTGTATTGTTGGGGGCTGTGGTTCCCCTCAGTATGTAAAAATGTGCATTTTTTGTACATGCTAATAAAAAGGTTATAGTTCAAGTATTTACTATTTTAGGGTTGTCCTGAGGTCGAAATAGGAAAATGGAACCTGGAGTTAATTCTAGGTTTAGATTCCCATAAATCTTGATTAATTTGACTATTTCAAGCCAGAATGTAGAGAGAAGTTTACATAAACTGAGCACCGTCCCCAATTTCTCTTAACTCTATGTCAGTCTCCTCGCCTTTCTTGCTCTTCTATGAGACTCAAGCATGCTCCATTGATCTCTGCATGCAGCTGCAGAAGGGCTTTGGGTGTTTGTACTAGTCTTGGCTATTCATCCATTGCACTGCTCAACAGCCCCACCTGGTGTTCAGCTCACTGCAACTGCACGAAGCCTAGAGCGTAAGCTCTTGGGCTTGTTTTTTACTTCCGGGTTTTCCTTGGCCTGTGTGCAGGAAGTGACTTTACTCTTGCCCTGAAACGTCCCGCTCAGCTTTATTGACAACACTATTTAAATGTACAGCTGGCCTGTATTCATTGTGTTATCAGCTCAGTTCCTGGAAGCTGTGATTCCTGTTTACTGCAACTCCTGACTATTATACTGGATTGATCTGGACTGCTTCCTGATCAGTTACTGGATTAACCTTCGCACGGATCCCACGGTTAGAGCTTTGGATTGTATATTGGACTTTGCTTGTTTGCTGCCAGCCTCTGAACATGGATTGTTTAAATAGACTTTGCCTGTTTGCCGCCAGCACTGGAATTTGTATTTGTTATCGGACTTTATTTAACCCCTGAACTCAGTCTTGTCTTATTGAACTTTATTTCCATGCTTTGCCCCACATCTGGAGCTCTGCCCAGCCCTCGCTTCTTGCCAGAAGTCTACCTTTTCCTTGGTTGTAGCCGGGAAGCCTGACAGTTTTCTACGAGGTAATGTAATTCCCACAATTTCCATGTTATCATATTGTAACTAAGAAATTCAGGATAAATTTCTTAGTTAAATGAAGCCAAACCCCACCCCGGCCTTCGGGGGGACAGCCGCAGAGGATTCGTCGGGTGAGGGGCGTGGCTGCGGCCTGCAGAGGACTGGACGGCGGTCCACCAAGGGTCACCCGCCGCTTGGCCAATGAAGTTTAGGCGGGCTTTATTGCCATCAGTGATGTCTTTAAACGGAGTTTAGCTTTGCAGATTAATCCTTAAATTGTTTGTGCTTGTTCACTGTGCTTCGGGCTCGTCGGGCTGTTCTTCATCTACTCAACTTGTTTGTTGAATGAGTGGTCTGGATGTGCGCACTTAGGTGTTGCATACCTCTCCCCTTGACTGACCCTCCGCGTCGGGCTCCTCTTCCGGACGTGTTATGGTTCATCACCTGGGGCCAGTCCTGGCGAGCCTCGAACCTGCGTTCTATCTGATTATAACGTGTTCTGGTCTGGTTGGTTTGCCCTGCCGCCTGGCTTGGCTCCACGCATGCGGCATGCGGTATTCACGGTTTTGCACCTCTGGGTGTGCCCTTGTGGGCGTATCTGGGGCCTCTGGTTGTGGGTTTTTGCCCCCAGGCCTGTAAGGGTTCGTGAGCCTTCCCGGGCAGTGCTAGATGTCGGTCGGGCTTTGGCCCCGCTTGACGCCGGTTGCCGTGTGGGCGGAGTTTGCCGGGTGGGCACCTGGCCGCCTGGATCTGCTCTTGCGCATGTAAAGTCTCCGTTGCTTATCTGTATGTCTTCAAACAGACTTTAGCCTTGCAGATTAATCTTTGAATTGTCCATGCTTGTTTGCAGCGATTCGGGCTCGTCGGGCTGTTCCTCCATCTACTCAACTTGTTTGTTGAGTGAGTGGTTTGATTGTGCGCACTTGGGTGTTGCGCTCCTCTCCTCTTGACTGACTCACCGCGTCGGGCGCCTCTCCCGGACGTGTCGCGGTTCATCCAATGGGGTCAGTCCTGGCGAGCCTCGAACCTGATTCCTATCTGTTTATAACGGGTATTACACATGTAAATTCTCTGTTGCTTACTTGTCTGTTCATTTTGATTGGTCCTTGTTTTGATAGCCCTCTTGGCCGCTGCCAACCCCCCCCCCCCCCCGTTGGGCTGTTGGCGGCTGGGTTCAGCTTTCACTAATTTCTTTGTATTCTGGTGGGTAATGTCCTGAGAAGGGGATTTCCATTGGCAGTACAATCTGCGGAAGGCTGCCCCAATAAGTTAGATTAGGGGCGGCCGGGGGGACCTCCTCTGTCTCCCAGACCCGTTTCGCCCCCACCGTAGGCCGGGGCCCTGAGGTTCCCTGGGTTGGCGTTTTGCTCACCTCTGGTGCCAAGGGCTCAATTTTGGGAAAGACGGAATCGTCCCCCACTTAGATCCCCTTAATTTTCCCTTATATTAGTTTCCACTTTACACGTTTTCGTAAGGTGTATGTCTTTTCTCTGTATGTTTCTTCTCGCTTCTTGTGGTTGTCTATCCCTGTTTCCTGGTGTAACCTTGTCCCTCCCCCTCCCCCTTCCCTTCTTTTTTCTTATTTCTCTCTTCCTGCTTAGGGCTCCCATCTCTCCAGTCTCCCTTCTCCCTAAGTTAGGAGTTTCCTGCTCTGCCATGTCCAGTGTCCAATGCACTTCCTTGAATGTTAAAGGCCTGAACTCCCCTGTTAAGCGTACTTGTGTTCTGGGTGAGTTGAAGCGTCTGGGGGCGGGAATCGCCTTCCTTCAGGAGACTCACCCCAAAGAGGGGAGAGTGCACAATTTGTCCAGCCGTTACTTCCGTCACCAGTACCATGGCCTGTCCCCCGACTCTAAGTCAAGGGGGGTGGCCATTGTCCTGGCGGGTTACCTCCCTTGGACCCTGGAGGAGACGGTCCACGACTCTGAGGGTAGATACCTTTTTGTAAGGGGTACTCAGAAGGTAACTCTGGCAACTTGCTACTGTCCGAGCGTGAACCAAACCAAATTTTTGAGGTCTACCCTGGAGAGGCTGGCTGAATTCACTAATGGCATTCTCCTTTTGGGAGGCGATTTTAATTGTGTTCTTGATCCTCAGATTGACACCTCTAAGGGGACCTCTAACATACCATTTTCAGCTCTAAGGAGGATTAAAGCCCTCCTGTTTGACCACCAACTTTTGGATGTGTGGCGGATTATGAATCCCAGAGGGAGGGACTACACCTACTTTTTCCCCCCTCACAATTCCTATTCGCGTATCGATTGGTTCCTGGTCCCCCATAGGCATGTGCATCTCATATCGCGGCCTACTATAGGCTCGATTTCAGTCTCTGACCACGCTCCTATCTCTATTATCCTGTCAATTCCTGACTCCCCCTCAGGACATTGGAAGCTCAACAGTTCCCTCCTTCAGGACCCCACGTTCAAGGCCGAAATTCGGTCGGCAATTACTGAATTCTTTTCTGTAAACAACACTCCAGATGTTTCACGAATGTCCCAATGGGAGGCTCACAAGTGTGTGATTCGGGGCCTTCTGATTAGACGGGGTGCCTATCTTAAAAAGGAGAGAGAGAAATAAACAGCTCACCTGCTGCAGGAGATTCAGAGTCTGGAGACTCGACATAAACAATCTTTAGATCCCGCACTGAGTGCAAAATGGACTAAACTACGGGAAACCCTTCGGGATATAAGCTTTGTGAAGGTGAGGGGTCAGATCGCCACACCAAAATATTTTTACTGTTCTTAATTTAACTTATACTCACACATTCCAGTCTTCCCTTTTCTTCCGGGGGCGCCCAAATCACCCTTGGAAGAGCCCCAAGCCTATACCAAATAGCATCATTGCCTGTTACTTGCAGGGACAAGGGTGTCGTAGGTATTTCTATGAATTTAGCAATAAAAATGGAAGGGCTCTGGCTAGAGCTTTGCGGGGGCAGCGGTCCAGAAACTTCATTCCCAGCATATTTGACCCAGAGGATAACAGGCACTATAAAATAGATGATAAAGCCAAAACCTTTAGGAGCTTTTTATGACAGCTTGTACAATCTGCCGCAAAATAAGTCACTTGCTCATCAGCAAAAAATAAAGGCCTACATCCAGAAATCGGGCCTTCCCCGGCTCAATCAGAGGGTGGAGGAGGCTCTCGAGGAGGAGATCGACATGGGGGAGTTCTTAAAGGCCATTAAGAACATGAAGCCTGGAAAGGCTCTTGGCCCAGATGGCTATAGCCTGGAATACTATAAGGAACTGGCGGGCACTCTGGGCCCCCACTTTTTATTTAATCTTTCGGCTCTTTGAGTACTGCCCCCCCCCCCCCCCCGGGACACTCTTCGAGCTAGCATTGCCATTGTTTCTAAGCCAGGCAAGGACCCAGCTCAGTGTGGTAGCTATAGGCCCATCTCCCTATTAAACTGTGACCTCAAGATATTCAATAAAATCCTGGCAGACAGAGTTGCCCCCCTCCTCCCGGACCTCATACATTGGGATCAGGTGGGCTTGGTTCCAAATCGCGAGGGGAGAGATAATACTATGAGAGTTATGGGCGTGATCCATCATGTGAGACGGATGGGGGAGGCTGCGCTACTTCTCTCCACGGATGCTGAGAAGGCTTTTGACAGGGTGAGCTGGGCTTTCCTAGAAGAAACTAAGATGCTTAGCAGAATCTTGGCTTCGTATACATGCCCCTCGGCATCCGTGGTGGTGAACGGCCTGCCTTCCCAGACTTTCCATTTGTTTAATTGGATGCGGCAGGGCTGCCCACTTTCCCCGCTTATCTTCATCCTCTCACTGGAACCATTCTTACGCTCGATTAGACAAAACGTAGACATCTCGGGAGTGAGGGTGGGCGGGACTGAGCACAAGGTCGCGGCTGATGCCGACGACTTGATGTTCTTTGTCTCGAAACCGGAGATCACCTTGCCTAACCTTCTTGCCGAGCTTAGGAGTTTCCAGGAGGTCACCAATTATAAGATCAACTACCAGAAGTCCTCTGCCCTAAACATTAGTGTCCCTGCGGCGAGACTGCGCCACATTGCAGAAAACTTTCATTTTAAGTGGGAGCAGGCGGCTGTTACTTATCTGGGTACATGCATCCCTTCCAAATTGCTAGAAACGTATGCATTAAATCTCCCTCCTCTGTTAAAGAGGGTGGAGGAAGACCTCTTGAAATGGAACAAGGGAGTTTTCTCTTGGTTCAGAAGGGTTAGTGTCATCAAGATGAACATCCTTTCCAGGGTGCTATATCTATTCCAAACCCTCCCAATAGATATGCCCACTACCTTCTTTAAGCAGCTTACAGGAATGTGTACTAGGTTTGTCTGAGCTGGTTGCTCCCATCGTTTAGCGGCTTCTCTTCTGACGATTCCTAAATCTAGGGGGGGACTGGGCCTGCCAGACTGGAGGTGCCATCATGCAGCGGCTCACCTTAGCCGGGTTATTGACTGGTGCCGCCATTCTGCTCTGAAACAGTGGGTTCAGATGGAACAAGATGCCTCTTCTTGCCCTCTCCGGGGTCTACCATGGGTTCCACTGAATAGACTCACGCAGCTGAACAGGCACCCTACAATTGGCCCATCCAGGAGAGTGGTGGACAGACTTTTTCCTAGGCCGGGTTTCTCCCCCTCTCCACCCCCCCTAACACCTGTTTTGGGGCACCCTGACTTTCCAGTGGAGATAGCTGGCGGTCCCTCTAGGGCCTGGATCAAGCAGAACTGCTTTAGGAAACTCCACATGCAGGCCGACGGTGGTTGGAAGGGGCCGGAGGCCCTGGTTGGTGACCTCGCCCTCAGGCCTATCACGCAGTTGCAGACCCTCCAGCTTTTGCATTATCAGCGGTCGGTTGAATGCACAACTGATGCATCTAGGCCGCTAACACAATTTGAACAAACCTGTATGGGGACCGGCCACTTTAAAGGGGCTTTATCATACTCCTTACTGATTGAACCCCCGAGTGCTCCTTCGTACGTGAGGGGATGGGAGAGGGAATTGAACAGAACCTTTACGGATGAGCAAAGGCTAGCTGTGATTCAGCTGGCACATAAGAGCTCTATTTCCTGTAAGTACCAGGAGACTACATTCAAAATTCTCTCTTGATGGTACCGGGTCCCAGCGTTACTGGCGAATATATTTCCCTCTTCCTCTCCCCTCTGTTGAAGGTGTTCGCGTTCCAGGGGGACTATGACACACGTCTTTTGGGTGTGTGAGAAGCTGGTTTCTGGGGAGGGGTAAAAGAGGTTATCCAGAAATTGATGGATGTCGACCTGGGTGAGAACCTCGCCTGCTACCTGCTTAACCTGGCCTCCATGAGATCCAGGTGCAAGTCCCTTCTCGCTCCCCTCCTGAACGCTGCCAGAACTTGCATTCCGGCTAAGTGGAAGTCCTCTGAGCCTCCCACAACAGAGCAGTGGCTGGCCACCATGCAGGATATTTGTAGGATGGAGGAACCCACTGCCTCGCTCAGGGGGACCCTGGAAAAACATAGGAGGACCTGTTTCCTCTATACGTAACATGGCCTTGATGGGATTCTTGAGGGATGGTTCTCTCTTTTATCCCCTTAACCCCCTTTACTCTTCCCCCTCCGCTTTTCCCCCGGATGTTTCTGTCTTGTCTTCCCTCCCCTATCCCCCTCTGTTACTTGCCCCCCCCCCACAATAGTTTTAATATACCCTGTTGTTTAACCTAATAAAAAGAAGGTTGGGGGCATGGGTTGCAGATGCTATAGCATATCAACAAACAGGATCGCAGCCTAGAATACATGGAGTGGGGCTCAGTGTAGCCCTGCACATTATCTCGTGCTTCTGGTTCATGGAAATTGCAGTTGTGTGGTTACCCCTGCCCTACGGGCAGCTTGTTCTGATGTCTTTCTGTTTTTATCGTGGTTGCAATGTCTGTATTTAAGTGGCACTGTGTTGCCGAGCACTGCAATTTATGCTTCCTTCAATAAAAACATTTAATTATAAAAAAATAAAAAATGAAGCCAAACACTATCCCTGAGGAAGTAACCCTGTCTGCCTCGGGACGCGTGGGTGCGGGGCTGCTTTAGTTTTGTGCCCGCCGATACTTATGATTTGGTGATGTATTTTTGATTTGCTGTGCTGGCTTCTCCTCTGTTACTTGACATGATTAGCAGCTCCCAGCTTCTTGGCCCTTTGATCACTGACTAGCCTTTGCTGGTTTGCAGATTGAGCCTAAGCTGCCCCCCTTTTTCTATTTTAATCTTTTTATTGTCGTTTTATAATGTAACAGCTCAATTGGAAACAAAAAACAGTTTGTTGTGGACCGCACTAGTACCAAGTGGTATATAAGATATATATATGGTGTGCACACTAAGCTGGGCATATAAATATACACACACAAGATACAACAAACCAAGGCAGGGTCCCCACAAACCCTAAGATATGCCCAGCCCTCCGATAAGTGGCACCACCAACTAAATATACATATATCAATAGCTTTTATATATATATATATATATATATATATATATATATATATATATATATATATACAGCCACAAAAAACAATACAACACTATGGACAATTAAAATACATATACACTATAGACACCGGGGGGCGCCAGTGTTGCATCCTAAAATATATATGCCATAATAAGTAATATATGTACAAACCAGCTGGAGAAGTGGAAAAACACACTAATTACATGAAAACAATTTCAACAATCCTCAAACCCTGTATTGCATTTGAATATAAAACGAATGTGCAAACTATGCAATATACTCTACTATGTGTCAATATACCATAAAGTGCCTGTGCAACAAATCCTACCTAAAAGCGCTATAAAGACCAGCCGGGATGAACAGAGAAGATATATCACAAATAATCAATAGTCATACGAACCATCTGGACCTCCCCCCGCCAGCATGCCCGCCAACGTGTGTCGTAACGCAGTCATGTTACTTCCTCAGGGCGATAGTAAAATATGTCCATATGCCCTCCTCCCTTAAATACTCTGGCAAGCAAACCCCCCCCCACACACACACAAATGTCCCCACCCCCCCCCAAAGTCCGTTGGCAATTAGGGGCTGGGCTCCAATCTGAAGCATTTCTGCGCTAGAGAGCGCAGTCGGCGGTGATCCCACCAAGAGGGGGTGCCCATTTGTTCTATATCTCGTCCTCCCCCCCCCTCCCATGTCCTCTTGCTCTCCCTATGTCTAAAAAATGCTGTGAGCTATTACTAATTTCTGATGAACGGCTAGACATGGAAGATCTCCTACTATGGGGTCGGCTACCTCTATTAGGGTTCCTCCTGCCATTCCCTTTATGTGACCACCTATAAATCCTGCCCATATCTGCATTCATTTTGTCCCTGTTCAATTTGACCATCTCAATTACACAGTGCAATAAAGTGATACAAAAAACAAAGGGAATAAGTTTCCAGATTTTTTGACAGTCACATGTTAACATATCACGTTTCTATAGTCAGTATCCATGCAGAAAACAAAGCGTTACTTTTAAACTTTTCTCCTTTTCTTTTTGGAAACAGTTGTGCTAGGGGGACTGAACTGGCGCCAATTGTTGCGTGATGACCATATTACCGGGCCAATGGGTGGGTAAACATCTCCGCCCCATCCGGTCCAGTGTTCTACACCAGCGACATCCAACCATGGTTTTACACAGGGGGGGGGGGTCGGGACAGGCCACGATTAGGGGAAATGGGGAAGGAACTGGGAGAAGGGGAAGGAGGGGAGGAGGGGGGGGGGGGAGAATAGAAATAAAAGGGGGGGGAGAAGCGAAGGGTTAGATAAATAGAAAATCTGAGCCACCCCTCACTGTATTAAGGTATTTCCTAGGTCCTGGAAGACGTATTCCACCCACGGGCTCCATATTTTCATGAATTTTCCATGATAGTCTTTTAGAATGCTTGTCATCTTTTCATTAACGAGGATAATGTTCAATCTCTCTTTCAGCAACTGGAATGGGACACTAGTTTTTTTTCCAGGAGCTTGCAATTACTAACTTTGCTGCCAGCAAAACTTGAGTTAGTAGAATATGCTGAGTTGTAGTGATACCTCCTGGTTTCACGTGCAGCAGTGCCACCTAGGGGTCTCTACGGTATGTAAGAGAGAGTAAGTCAGGCCAAAACCCATGACCAAAACCTCGAGTAGGAGTAGGAGTTCCTCATAGAAAGATCCTCTCAAAGGTGGTCATATTGGTTCCAGAGGTTTTATTTTTGAGCAGAGAGGAGAGCCAATGGCAGATCTGGAGGTACCTGAAGTGCTCAGTGATTGGCGCCTTTTCTCTCGCTGCCAACTTGGGCCAGGAGACTATTCCTTCCCTGTCTATTATCTGATTACAGGGGGAGTATGGGGACATCAACACCTCTACATTGGGGACACCATGATGGAGGCTCAGCAGCTCCTCCCATCACAGGGTAAGAGGAGGGGCTATATCTGATTACAGGGGGAGTATGGGGACACCAACATCTCTACAGGGGGGACACCATGATGGAGGCTCAGCAGCTCCTCCCATCACAGGGTAAGAGGCGGGGCTATATCTGATTACAGGGGGAGTATGGGGACACCAACATCTCTACAGGGGGGACACCATGATGGAGGCTCAGCAGCTCCTCCCATCACAGGGTAAGAGGCGGGGCTATATCTGATTACAGGGGGAATATGGGGACACCAACATCTCTACAGGGTATGGCACCATGATGGAGGCTCAGCAGCTCCTCCCATCACAAGGTAAGAGGCGGGGCTATATCTGATTACAGGAGGAGTATGGGGACCCCAACATCTCTACAGGGGGGGACACCATGATGGAGGCTCAGCAGCTCCTCCCATCACAGGGTAAGAGGCGGGGCTATATCTGATTACAGGAGGAGTATGGGGACACCAACATCTCTACAGGGAGGACACTATGATGGAGGCTCAGCAGCTCCTCCCATCACAGGGTAAGAGGCGGGGCTATATCTGATTACAGGAGGAGTATGGGGACACCAACATCTCTACAGGGGGGACACCATGATGGAGGCTCAGCAGCTCCTCCCATCACAGGGTAAGAGGTGGAGCTATATCTGATTACAGGGGATAGGCTCTTATTCAGGGTGAAGGTCCGGAATAATGTGCGCAATCTGTATGTACAGGGGGGAAAACATACAAGATAGGCTCTTATTCAGGGTGAAGGTCCAGATTAATGTTGGCAATCTGTATGTACAGGGGGGGAAACATATAAGATAGGATCTTATTCAGGGTGAGGGTCCAGATTAATGTGGGCAATCTGTATGTTCAGGGGGGGAAACATACAAGATAAGCTCTTATTCAGGGTGAGGGTCCGGATTAATGTGGGCAATCTGTATGTACGGGGTGGGAAACATATAAGATAGGCTCTTATTCAGGGTGAAGGTCCAGATTAATGTGGGAAATCTGTATGTACGGGGGGGGCATATAAGATAGGCTCTTATTCAGGGTGAAGGTCCAGATTAATGTTGGCAATCTGTATGTACAGGGGGGGAAACATACAGGGTGAAGGTCTGGATGAAGTGTGCGCAGTGCCACCAGAAGGTGACTTGCCAATGCTGCAACCAAGAGAGCTGTGATAACAGAAGACACACATCACAGAGTCTAGGTCCCATATATGTCCGTCCTCACAGATACCAGGAGCATAAGGGAGGCCCCCTGGCCAGTGAGCGGATACTCCTCTTTCTAAGATGATCCTTAACCTCTTGCCCTCCGCGGACGCTAGAAGCAGCAGCGGACCGACAATACTCAGCTGTATACGGCGGTTACATATGGACCTGCACCTGGAAGGGGAGTAAGTCCTCTTTTTTCCGCTTTTTTCATTTGAGACTTTTGGTCCACTTTAAGCTTCATGGGGTTGTTGCCATGTGCTGGCAGAGCTCCGCCTCTCTCACATTGTGATGGTTGTTGTTCTGTATTGAATTTATGCATCTCCCCGGTCCTTATTTTCTATTAGGGATCATAGCTTTAGAATTTCTGGTGTGACGAGCTTGCCAAATGCAGGGCTGCAGGGCCAACATCTAAAGATCCCTCATAGGGGAATGCCACACTGCCTTTGGGAAGGGAAAATTCCACACTGCTTATAGGGAATGGGAGGGGGGATGCCACACTGCCTTTGGGAACGGAAAATTCCACACTGCCTATAGGGAATGGGAGGGGGGATGCCACACTGCCTTTTGGAAGGGAAAATTCCACACTGCCTATAGGGAATGGGAGGGGGGATGCCACACTGCCTATGGGAAGGGAAAATTCCACACTGCCTATAGGGAATCGGAGGGGGGATGTCACACTGCCTATAGGGAATGGGAGGGGGGATGCCACACTGCCTATGGGAAGGGAAAATTATACACTGCCTATAGAGAATGGGAGGGGGAATGCCACACTGCCTTTGTTAAGGGAAAATTCCACACTGCCTATAGGGAATGGGAGGGGGGATGCCACACTGCCTTTTGAAAGGGAAAATTCCACACTTCTTATAGGGAATGGGAGGGGGGATGCCACACTGCCTATGGGAAGGGAAAATTCCACACTGCCTATAGGAAATGGGAGGGGGGATGCCACACTGCCTATGGGAAGGGAAAATTCCACACTGCTTATAGGGAATGGGATGGGGGAAATGCCACACTGCCTATGGGAAGGGAAAATTCCACACTGCCTATAGGGAATGGGAGGGGGATGCCACACTGCCTATGGGAAAATTCCACACTGCCTATATGGAATGGGAGGGGGGATGCCACACTGCCTATGGGATGGGGGAATGCCACATTGCCTATAGGGAATGGGGTGGGGGGATGCCACACTGCCTATATGGAGAATGGGAGGGGGGAATGCCACACTGCCTATATGGAGAATGGGAGGGGGGAATGCCACACTGCTTATATGGGGAATGGGGGGGGGTGCCACACTGCATATGGGGATGGGAGGGGATGCCACACTGCCTATATGGGGAATGGGGGGGATGCCACACTGCCTATATGGGGAATGGGGGGGTGCCACACTGCCTATGGGAAGGGAAAATTCCACACTGCCTATAGGGAATGGGAGGGGGGATGCCACACTGCCTATGGGAATGGGATGGGGAATGCCACACTGCCTATGGGAATGGGAAGGGGGGAATGCCACATTGCCTATAGGGAATGGGATGGGGGATGCCACACTGCCTATATGGAGAATGGGAGGGGGGAATGCCACACTGCCTATATGGAGAATGTGAGGTGAGAATGCCACACTGCCTATATGGAGAATGGGAGGGGGGATGCCACACTGCTTATATGGGGAATGGGGTGTGCCACACTGCATATGGGGAATGGGAGGGGGAATTCCACACTGCCTATATAGGAAATAGGATAGGGCGGATGCCACACTGCTTATATGGGGAATGGGATGGGGATGCCACACTGCCTATATGGGGAATGGAGGGATGCCACACTGCCTATATGGGGAATGGGGGGATGCCACACTGCCTATATGGGGAATGGGGGGATGCCACACTGCCTATATGGGGAATGGGGGGATGCCACACTGCCTATGGGAATGGAGGGGAGGAATACCACACTGTCTATATGGAGAATGGGAGGGGGGATGCCACACTGCTTATATGGGGAATGGGGGGGGAATGCCACACTGCTTATATGGGGAATGGGGAGGATGCCACACTGCCTATGGGAATGGGATGGGGGAATGCCACACTGCCTATGGGAAGGGAAAATGCCACACTGCCTTTAGGGAATGGGGGGGTGCCACACTGCCTATAGGGAATGGGAGGGGGGTGCCACACTGCCTTTGGGAATGGGATGGGGGAATGCCACACTGCCTATGGGGATGGGAAGGGGGGGAATGCCACATTGCCTATAGGGAATGCGATGGGAGGATGCCACACTGCCTATATGGAGAATGGGAGGGTGGAATGCCACACTGCCTATATGGAGAATGGGAGGGGGAATGCCACACTGCCTATATGGAGAATGGGAGGGGGGAATGCCACACTGCCTATATGGGGAATGGGGGGAATGCCACACTGCATATGAGGATGGGAGGGGGGAATTCCACACTGCCTATATGGGGAATAGGATGGGAGGATGCTGACTGGATCCGGATCTAGGCAGGATTTGCACACTGTTCTTTGCATTGTTAGATCACTTATATATATTTTTACGATTTTAATTTTATCTTTACATGCTGATTGTTATTTATATGTGCCAGCACTCCCCCATCACCTACGCACCTTTATGTTGGTTTGTCCTATATGTATTGTCTTATTATGTGTTTTTTAAGGGTTTTCAATCATGTAGCTTATGTGTAGTGAATAAATGGAATACAATTTTCTTTGACAAAAATGTTTTTTGTGAGTGCCTCCCTATACAATTTTGTGGTCTTGAGGGGAGCTTGGACAAGCTCTGGGAGTGGCACCTTTAGTGATTATAGGGTATTGTGCAGATCCCTTTGTTTACATTTTAGGATGGGGTGGATGCCACAGTGCCTATATGGGGAATGGGAGGGGGGAATGCCATACTGCCTATATGGGGAATGGGAGGGGGGAATGCCATACTGCCTATATGGGGAATGGGAGGGGGGAATGCCACACTGCCTATATGGGGAACGGGAGGGGGGAATGCCACACTGCCTATATGGGGAATGGGAGGGGGGAATGCCATACTGCCTATATGGTGAATGGGAGGGGGGGAATGCCACACTGCCTATATGGGGAATGAGAGGGGGTATGCCACACTGCCTATATGGGGAATGAGAGGGGGGGATGCCACACTGCCTATATGGGGAATGAGAGGGGGGGATGCCACACTGCCTATATGGGGAATGGGAGGGGGGAATGCCACACTGCCTATATGGGGAATGGGAGAGGGGGAATGCCACACTGCCTATATGGGGAATGGGGGGGGGAACCTCATTAACCTGGCAAGTTTCATCAGTTTCCCTGATTAAGACAGAACAATTGAAATGTTCTGATACAGAGGCCACACACACACTTCTGTGTTATTCTCTGGAGCACTCTCATCATCTTCCATGACGCTTGTATAAGACAATTGTCAGGTCTGGAGTTCCTCTGCAACATGGGAGCATGCATCTATTATGTACTGCTTTTGGCTGGCTCCCTTTCCTGGACTTTCTTCTGCTATATGCTGCTCCACCAGCAGGTGGCCCTTTCCTGCAGAGGGGCTGGTAATCAGCCAGGACCTGTGTCACTTCCTAGCCTTTATAAGCTGATCCTCCCTTGCAGCCGGCGGATCAGCATTGAATTGTCTTCCCAGACTCTGAATCTTTAACCCCTGCCACAGCCTTTGTGATTTGCTTCCCCTGTCTCAGCCTTGTATCCACCTTTGGATCCTTACACGTGTATGTTTCCTGACTCCACCTATATGTATGTACAGCAGCCGGATTTACCTATATTTCTGCACCGCAGCCATACCACGTAGTGTTCACCCATATTGTACAGTTATTTCAGCATGTGTATGTTATTATGTTCACTTGTGCATTTGTACAGCAGCCTGGTTGGTGTGAGCCATGTATATTTGTTTCTGTTTATCACCATTAAACACTGTTTGCTGCACACCCGCCTCAGTCTCTCAGCCTCAAATCCGTGACAACAATAAGCACAAGCGGGGAACTCTGAATCCCCAAGCTGCACAAGGAAGTAGCTGCACCACCATAAAATATATAAATCACATTTTATTTTATCAATGTTAAACATACACAACTGACATTTAAAAAAATACATTTAAAACTGACTGGACAGTCAGTGTAACCAAACAAAATGCTGCTTCACATATAATGATACCAATGTATTGTTGTCATTTATTTTTCCCCAAGATCTCGTATTGATGGTGGGAGAGTTGGAGCTCTGCACATAGTCTTCTCCAGCACAACCCCAAAATTCTCAGTGGTGTTAAGGCCTGGAACCCCAGTGTGAAAATTGCAGCCTTATGCTTCCTGAACCACAATTTGAGCACCATAAATCCTGGCATTGTCATCTTGGAATACATCCAATGTGCCACCAGGGGGATAAAAAAAACACACTACAAAATGTACTATTTGTATAGTTTAATACATTTTTGGCCAGGCAGTGTGTTTCTTCCTGGGTGTAAGGGCCTGTTCCAGTGTGTGGGCAGCAGGCCCCGAGAAATTCCCATATCATCTAATATGCTTCATAAAATCCAAAGAATAAACTGATCTGGTCATTGAAAGAATTCATAACTGAACAATTCTTACAATCACAAGACCTCAGGTTGATTATTGGTCTATACAATACATTTCAAGTATGTGAAACAGTTACTGAAAAGCATTTCCCATATTTAATACATGACCCCAGCAGCCTTTACTCTATGAACTCTTTTATGTGTGACAAGGTTTGATTTCTGACGAAAACATTTCCCACATTCAGAGCACGAATATGGCTTCTCTCCGGTATGAACCCTTTCATGTAGGACAAGGTGCGATTTCCGCGAAAAACATTTCCCACACATAGAACATGCATAAGGCTTCTCTTCTCTATGAACTCTCTCGTGTGTGATAAGGGCGGATTTATTAGTAAAACATTTCTCACATTCAGAGCAAGGATATGGCTTCTCCCCTGTATGAACTCTTTCATGTGTGATAAGGGCTGATTTGTAAGAGAAAGTTCTTCCACATAAAGAACAGGAATATGGCTTCTCCCCAGTATGAACCCTTTCGTGTTTTTTAAGGTCTGATTTCCGAGAAGAACATTTCCCACACACAGAACATGAATATGGCTTCTCACCCGTATGAACTCTTTTATGAGCAACAAGCACTGATTTACAAGAGAAACATTTTCCACATGCCAGACATGAATATGGCTTCTCTCCTGTATGAATTCTCTCATGTGCGATAAGGTGCGATTTGTAAAAAAAACATTTCCCACATACAGAACAGAAAAATGGATTCTTAGCAATATGAGCCGTATGACGGGTGAGGGCGTCCACATAACACTCCTCTGTGGATGGGTGAGACAGATGGGCAGCTTGCACATGGTGGTCTGAGGCAGTCGGATCACCCATATCCATTCCTGGGATGTCATCTTCTGTCTTAACATCTGGAGAGACAACAACATGTTTGATTCTATTACTTTGGCTGAATATTTTATCTAGAGCAGATAGGAAATGGAGGGAAAGATAAATTGTAACTCTGCTCTTTTACACAAGCCGGACATAAAACGGGGACAAAGAAAAGGTTTAAGTTCAGCAATAAAGACAGAGACACAGTTTACACTCCAACTGAGGAAGGGCGACAACGCCCCATTTCTTCTAGCAGTTCCACTATTTTTATTTGTAGTGTAATATAACTAAATATAATCAAACCTACAATATATAAATCAAGGACCTTGTGGGTCACCCAATTGATTCTTTTGGGGATCAGATAAGGTCTATTTAAAAATAGAGGAAGTTTGGCAGAGGGCTGAGGCAGGACATCGGTTTTGAAAAGTGTCACTGAAATCTTTGAAAAAACTGTCTCCACAGAAGATGTGGCAAAGGAATAGGAAAAAAATGGGAAAGCAGGAAATCTAGAAGGCGGCCCAGAGTGACGTCACCGAGGGCACAATGAGCGCAGGTTTTTTTCACCATATAAACAGGATAATCATACACAGCAACACATAAGCCGGAGAGCACACTTCACAAAAATCCAAAGAATTCTACGCAGCACACCGAAAGGCTGTCCCCGGTTTTAGCCCAGCACCATCCGACCAACCTTAGCATGGATGTCCGACTGGCTCAACACCAAAACAAAAAGTGAGTAACCTCATGATACATTGCTAAGAGACCTAAATTAAAAGGCCACAGTAGCATTTATACAGCGTTCCTTATATATTTTCACAGACTATACAGGACGTATAAGCCAAGGTAACCATGACAATGAACATCTGAATTGCATCGCCGGGTCTCCCTCCTACCGTGGATAAGGAAGGTATGTTGTCCAACGAGCCGTGGACAGGATCTTGTATGTTATACAGGACGTATAAGCCAAGGTAATCATGACCAGGAACATCTGAATTGTACATAAACAAAAACAAACAATACAACTCTATACATTGTCTATTGCAGAGTAATATTTAGCCTGCACGGGCAAATGCATAACAGCACTGGCCAGATAAATTTCTCCCAATTTTTGAAGTGCACTCGATAAATACTCTAAACAAAAAGCAACATATTGAAGCATAACTTATACTTACCACTGTCTGTATTCTGACCATACAAGCCGTACTGATGAAGCACGATTGTGCGAACGCGTCTGCACTTGCTACAACTGATTTACTTGCTACAACTGAGAGTTGCACTTGCTACAACTGATTTACTTGCTACAACTGAGAGTTGCACTTGCTACAACTGATTTACTTGCTACAATTGAGAGTTACACTTGCTACAACTGTAAACTTGCTACAAACTGAACCAGAACAGATGAGAAAAGACAATAAAGAAGCATACACAGAGAAACTTGAAAAAAGGAGATTCATTTGCTAATTGTTCAATGTATGCATGTTAAAATGTATATATGTATCCGATAAATACCAGGGCATAGATCCTAAAACCCCATTTCTTGCCTTCCACCCGAACCCTGCAATATGGGCCAAAGTGATAGAGTGGCAACCCCCCTATAAATTATTAAGAAACTTGCAGAAAAGAACCTAACTGGAGCCATCTCTCAGAGAAGGAAGGCTTTTGCCACAGTCTCTCCCCCCCCCCCCCCCATAGAAAGCAGGAAATGGCAGCATGTAGAACGGAAGGAGTATCTGCTCTTTCTGTTTGAGAAATGTTCTTGACTAATACACTGAACTCTTTCCAAGCCACGTGGCACATCATCACCATGGAATCTGAACAGTTAACACACTTTAGACGTCTTTAACAGATTTAAACTACCCTCCCGGGATGCAAGACTCGTCCTGGTACAGACTAACTATGATAAAGGGACTGCATCAAACCAAGGTCTCAAAATGTGTGCTAAGGCCAGAACATCAAGATTATGGGAATTTGTGATGACTGGATTCTTTTCTCAGTTTGGCCTTCAGTTTCTGGATGGATAGACACTGAACTGACCGATGCTCAGATATGCATCGCTGCATATGCATATGCTCTTATCATGGCCTCCAGGAATTTGTGAATCACTGGACGTTCCCACCAAATGTGAAGGAGGCTTTCATGGTAATCTTGAGATTAGAAGGGGCCTGGATCAGAGGGGTTAGAAATATTATCACAAGGATATGTTCTTTGAAAAGATGGCGGCCCCTATGCAGGGGGACTTTACATCCTTCCTGGCTACTTGGAGGGATGGATTGCTCACTTCCTACCGGGACACTTTGACAGAGAGAGAGAGAGCTCCTGGTGATCTAGGGTGCTAACCTGGCCGCCACATGGTCTCATGGGGACCTGGAACCCATCCTCTTTTCTCCTTCTGTCTTTCCTCTTCTTATTCCTTTCTTTTGGTCTTGCTTTTGTCTCTTTACTTGTGTTATTGTTTGCTCTCCAGTTGCGTTCCCTCTTCCGATAATATTACATGAGTTATAGTATATTGTGTTCTCTCCCCGTTTCCTCTCCCTGGTGCGTGTAGTCACGTTATTGGGGGCATGGTGGGGAGGGTGAATGTACGGGTGGTGGGTTGCTGGAGGGAGGTGATCGAAGTTTGATCTGATTGTTAGTAATGTTTGGTGTATAGAAGCAGGTTTTGTAAAATTTTGCCTACCTCGATGTATATGTCTTTCTTTCTTTATGAACAAAAACAGTTTGTATGTCTGGACTCGGAATGTGACGATACCTCTTACAATAAAAACTTAAAAAAAAAAAAGGTTATCACCACTGGACAACTGTACTACCCTGTAAGTAGACCTTGATCAAAAGGAACTTATGTTACAATCTTTGTCTGCCCTTCCACCAGTGTGATAGACTAAATGCTTTAGACTGTAAGCTCGCAATGGCAGGGCACTCCTCCCTATTGTCTCCTGTGCTCACAACACTTGGTTTTAACCTGTGGCATCTAATTTTGTATTGTTCTCTGTGCTATATGTTTTACCTTGTCTGTATTCTTAACTTGTAAAGCGCTACGGAAGTTGATGGCGCTATATAAATAAACAATAATAATAATAATAAAAATGCCTGTGCCATCTGGTAAGAAACACCAAACTACAATCATAGAAGGTCTCCAAAATGGCACCAGTGAGGCAGGCTTTTTTTTAAAGAGGAACATCAGACCTATTCTGATGTTCCTCTCTAAACATCCCTCCCTCACTGCCCTTTGGATGTTGGCATTATCTAAAATGCCAACCTCCTTCAATATTCCTGGCTCCTTTGCACCCCCCGCATAGCCATCCCAGAGTGAAGGCTGCAAAGCCTTAGCTGTTCTTACCCTTCACTGTCCTCCTTTAAATGTCCTGCACCACTCTTTAAAATCATGCTGGAGTTTTTTCTCTTTGCCCTTGTCCTGGTTACACTCCTTTATGCCGCTCAGAATGCATGCAATAACTGCATTTATCAAACATTTCATCCATAGTCAAGCTAGTTCTTGCTGCCATAACATTACTTAGAATTGTTAGACACTTGCACTAGAAAGCTTATTTCAAAAGATATCGTCAACTACACCTGTATTTCATTGTCTCGATATTTGTTCTCATTATGGATCAAACATATATATATTACACATAATATACAAGAAAAAATACAACTCTGTGAAGTACTCACCTGTAGAGTTATTATATGCATACAGCACGTCCTGCTCCAGACATAGTCATAACGTGTGGGTAATCCTCCGCCTCCGGCGCCGTGCACTGCAGAACATGAAGAAAACAAGCTCCTCCCAGCCCTACATATACCGGAGGACCTCCCACAAATCCCCAGCATTGACAAGCAGTGAGAAGAGAAGCCGGGGAGAAACAACCACTCAGAACTGGCAATAACAACAAGTGAAAACAATCACCATACAGGGGATCCAGAACAAGTGAAACCAGGGTGGGGTGGAGCAGGACGTGCTGTATGCATATAATATCAACTCTACAAGTGAGTACTTCACAGAGTTGTATTATTCTAAGCATACAGCACGTCCTGCTCCAGACATAGTCATAACGTGTGGGGCATCCAATAGCAGTGTCCATCCCCAAGAGAAGGGCACAGCCAGCAGTAAAGCGCTGTCACCCCCAACCATGCTACCAGGGGAATGAGAGCAATGCTCTAACCTCAACCTTTGAACCTTGTAAAGGGAGAATTAAACCCAAGCAGCGGACTAGCCAACTTGCTCACCAGAACTTAGTGCTAAAAGTCACGAGACCAATCACAAGTGGTGAGAGAACAGAAAACAGTAGAGAAGAAGAAGCTTCCCACAACAGAATAGGCCAGAATGGTGACCTGACCATGCTACTGCAAGGAGTGCAGCCATGGAACATCAAAACTTTCCCCAACAGGGGATATGAAACCTGGCCTCAGTCAGGACCAGCAGGAACGCTAACAACAACACTTCAACAGAAGCCGAGGGTATACCGTATTTTTCGCCCTATAAGACGCACTTACTTTTCCCCAAAAGTGTGGGGGGGGGGGGGAATGCCCGTGCGCCTTATCGGGCGAATGTAAAAAAATAAATAAATAAAAAACTCACCTGTTCCCGGCGCTCCCGCGTTGCCTGTCACACTGCGGGAGCTCTGTCCTGGCCCCGCCGCTGCGATCGCTGTCTATTACAGGCAGTGATGACAGCGGCGGGGCCAGAGACAGCGCTCCCGCCGCTCCTCCGCCTGCTGCTTATTCCGCCTGGGGAACATGCGAGCACCCAGGTCAGGGCAGCTGGTGGGCGCGGCCTGCACCAAGTCGGTGCAGGCCACGCCCACCTGCTGCCCTGACCTGGGTGCTCGCATGTGCCCAGGAAGAAGCAGCAGATGGAGGAGCGGCGGGAGCGCTGTCTCTGGCCCCGCCGCTGTCATCGCTGCCTGTAATAGACAGCGATCGCAGCGGTGGGGCTGGGACAGAGCCCCCGCCGCTGCTTCTTACGGCCAGCTCCGTGAATGGGGTGGGCGTGGCCTGTGCCGACGCTGAAGCGGCGCAGGCCACGCCCACCCCATTCACAGAGCCAACCGCTCAGCGGGAGCGGTGTCAGTGGAGAGGCGAGTTTTTTTTTTTTCACTTAAGCCGACTGGGGGGAAAGTTCTGGTGCCACACAGCCTATGGGAATTGGGGGGAGGGGGGGATGCCACACAGCCTATGGGAATTGGGGGGAGAGGGGGATGCCACACAGCCTATGGGGGGAGAGGTGGATGCCACACAGCCTATGGGGGGAGAGGTGGATGCCACACAGCCTATGGGGGAGAGGGGGATGCCACACAGCCTATGGGGGAGAGGGGGATGCCACACAGCCTATGGGGGGAGAGGGGGATGCCACACAGCCTATGGGGGGAGAGGGGGATGCCACACAGCCTATGGGGGGAGAGGGGGATGCCACACAGCCTATGGGGGGAGAAGGGGATGCCACACAGCCTATGGGGGGAGAGGGGGATGCCACACAGCCTATGGGGGGAGAGGGGGATGCCACACAGCCTATGGGGGGAGAGGGGGATGCCACACAGCCTATGGGGGGAGAGGGGGATGCCACACAGCCTATGGGGGGAGAGGGGGATGCCACACAGCCTATGGGGGGAGAGGGGGATGCCACACAGCCTATGGGGGGAGAGGGGGATGCCACACAGCCTATGGGGGGAGAGGGGGATGCCACACAGCCTATGGGGGGAGAGGGGGATGCCACACAGCCTATGGGGGGAGAGGGGGATGCCACACAGCCTATGGGGGGAGAGGGGGATGCCACACAGCCTATGGGGGGAGAGGGGGATGCCACACAGCCTATGGGGGGAGAGGGGGATGCCACACAGCCTATGGGGGAGAGGGGGATGCCACACAGCCTATGGGGGAGAGGGGGATGCCACACAGCCTATGGGGGAGAGGGGGATGCCACACAGCCTATGGGGGAGAGGGGGATGCCACACAGCCTATGGGGGCGAGGGGGATGCCACACAGCCTATGGGGGCGAGGGGGATGCCACACAGCCTATGGGGGCGAGGGGGATGCCACACAGCCTATGGGGGCAGAGGAGGATGCCACACAGCCTATGGGGGAGAGGGGGATGCCACACAGCCTATGGGGGAGAGGGGGATGCCACACAGCCTATGGGGGAGAGGGGGATGCCACACAGCCTATGGGGGGATGCCAGGCAGCCTATACTAATGGGGGGGGGAGGGGGAATACCACACAGCCTATGGGGCAGAGGGGGATGCCACACAGCCTATGGGGGAGAGGGGGATGCCACACAGCCTATGGGGGAGAGGGGGATGCCACACAGCCTATGGGGGAGAGGGGGATGCCACACAGCCTATGGGGGGATGCCAGGCAGCCTATACTAATGGGGGGAGGGGGAATACCACACAGCCTATGGGGGGAGAGGGGGATACCACACAGCCTATGGGGGGAGAGGGGGATGCCACACAGCCTATGGGGGGAGAGGGGGATGCCACACAGCCTATGGGGGGAGAGGGGGATGCCACACAGCCTATGGGGGGAGAGGGGGATGCCACACAGCCTATGGGGGGAGAGGGGGATGCCACACAGCCTATGGGGGGAGAGGGGGATGCCACACAGCCTATGGGGGGGAGAGGGGGATGCCACACAGCCTATGGGGGGGAGAGGGGGATGCCACACAGCCTATGGGGGGGAGAGGGGGATGCCACACAGCCTATGGGGGGGAGAGGGGGATGCCACACAGCCTATGGGGGGGAGAGGGGGATGCCACACAGCCTATGGGGGGAGAGGGGGATGCCACACAGCCTATGGGGGGAGAGGGGGATGCCACACAGCCTATGGGGGGAGAGGGGGATGCCACACAGCCTATGGGGGGAGAGGGGGATGCCACACAGCCTATGGGGGGAGAGGGGGATGCCACACAGCCTATGGGGGGAGAGGGGGATGCCACACAGCCTATGGGGGGAGAGGGGGATGCCACACAGCCTATGGGGGGAGAGGGGGATGCCACACAGCCTATGGGGGGAGAGGGGGATGCCACACAGCCTATGGGGGGAGAGGGGGATGCCACACAGCCTATGGGGGGAGAGGGGGATGCCACACAGCCTATGGGGGGAGAGGGGGGATGCCACACAGCCTATGGGGGGAGAGGGGGATGCCACACAGCCTATGGGAATGGGTGGGCACACTGCCTATATGGAGAATAGGAGGGGGGAATACCCCACTGCTTATGATAATGGGGTGTACACTGCCTATATAGGGAATGGAAGGGGGGGGGATGCCACACTGTCTGTAATGGTGCGTTTTTGGTTTAATTTTATTATTTTTTTTCTTATTTTTCTCCCCCAAATCCTAGGTGCGTCTTATGGGCAGGTGCGTCTTATAGGGCGAAAAATACGGTACTTCTCGGCACAGCAGGTCAAAACTAGCCAAGTAAGACCCATCCAAGGGCACCTCCCCTGTGGAGGTAATTAGAGCCGGTACTTCATAATAGGACACCGAACCCCTTAAAAGGCAAAATCCCTCCAGGGACAAAAGGCCATTCAGAAAGATCTCCAACTCTGTAGAGAGATGCAAGTCCCTTATCTCATAATACGCAGGACAACATCCCAGAGAATCTGGCATAATGAAGGTAAGGACCCTCGCCTGGAAGCAGACTTAGCGTAAGGCGGCACCCTCCCTCATGGGATACAGATATAAATAAGAATGTACATAAATGGAATAGCCGCCACAGAGCCATACGTATGGCACACTTCTGGCTGGAGCAATCGCCCCAGAGGGGTGATATGATGAAGGAACGGTTCAGACAAGAACCTGAATAAGAACCAAGGGAACCCTTAGCAGGGCATCGGGATAAGAAATCCCCCCAAAGGAAAAAAAAAACAGGAATTCCACAATGAATGCAACCGAGCAGACCCTGAAGAAAGCTCAACACAAGAGATTGGATCAGGCTTTGCAGCAGGTGAACAGGGCAAGCCCTGAACCTTCCACAGAACTTAGTTGGTAGCCAATACCAACATTGCTGATAGGACCCTAAACCCCAGGAACGGAGATCGTCCAACAAGGGAAAAGAGCTTAGACCCAGCAGGCCAGTATGGGTACACAACATACCCTAACATAGCGTGGCAGAAGGAAGAAAAACGAAGAGAAGGAAGTAAGTCCTAACTCTCCAAGGAACAAGACACCCCGAGAACTGTCATCTCCAATAGGGTAAGCACAAAAACCTGCCGAACGCCAAGGTATAGCCTAAGATAAGAAACCTGACCATGACCATGTAGCTCGTGAGGGACACACAGGCCTACTGTTCTCAGCAGAACATCCGCGGACCACACCCCACTGGGCCATCCAGGCCTACAGCATAGCGGTGCTGCTCGCCATAGGAGAACTTGCGCAAACCCCCACCCAGTAGGGCATAGGGGAAAAGACATTTCAATATAAGGTCTAACCAGAACCACTGAACCCAACTAGGGCAGACCAATCTGGGCCAATAATAAGGGTAGAACCCTGCGATCGAGACGGGGTCCAACAGGACCGTACCAGTATGGACTCAATGGACAACAGAGAACCTCCTGCAGAGGAGGGACATTACAAGAAAAGGGCAAGTAATATTAATTCCCCCATAGACGGAATCAGAGCTCCCCTGGAATAGAGCTAGACCCAGGAATTCCACGGGGAACAAGGAACATGCCACTGTCCTACAATGGACCAAGGGTCCCCAATTGGACAGGTACTGAAAGGGAGTAGTCCAGCAAACTAGAACCCACCGAAGCTCATTGTGACAAAAAGAAACCATAGGTAACTGGATCCCTCAAGGTTCCTACCTAGGAACCACCGGGGGTATCAGAAGGCAAGCCCCCTTTGTCAACCTGCCAGATTTGGTACCATGGTAACCATCAACAGGGAGAAACAGAGAGGTAGGGAAGATCCCTAACGGTTTCCTCGAGTAACCAGCGGAAGAATAACCGCCTCCACCAGAAGGAAGGTAAACAGACCTAGATCCAGGGTGCTGAACCCTCATCCAGGACTAATAGCTAAAATGCCTCAGAGCCCAAAGGCACAGAGGAAAAAAAAGGGATGTCAACAGACCAGCCGCCAACGGCCACACCAGGTGCAATTCTGCCTGGAGATAAAAACGAGACAGGACGGAGGACCAGAGACCTCGTTTCCGGAAATTCCCTTATAGTCAAGAGAAAAGGCACTAGCCGAAACCCAATCCAGGTACAACCTGGACCTGGAGGATGGAACAGAGTAGTGCTTGAGTCAACTAAGGTCCATTCAAACGACTCCCTCTTGTAAGTAAAAGGGAGGACCTGATAGGTCCCCTGGTAGCTGCCCCCTGGTGTCGTGCGAGACATCACACCCATCCAGAGCCTAGCGGGCACATGAATGCAACAGGGGACCCAGCCAATGCCACAACGGTGGCGACGACCGCCAATACCCAGCAGTAGTGGGCTCAGTATCCAGAAGTTACCTTGGGGTCAGAATAAACATCTCAGCACGCCATGGGCGGCCCGAGGACCCTTGGTGTGTAGGGCGCCAACGGCCCATTCAGAAGCGCCAAGCCTGGATGCCTATGGATACAGATGCTAAACCCCCCAAGGGGTTGGAAGGATAGATTCCCTCATCCTCAAGGGAAGGGAGGAGCAACTGGCGCAGAGGCCCCAGTGTCTATATGATAATGGCGTTCTGGCAAGGAAGCCATACCTGACAGGCCCAGGAAAGCCTGTCCCCCATACCTGAAGAAAAACAGGGGACCGTAGTCCTCCTGACCGACTCAGGGAAAGACCACCCAGCTAACACTGTCCCATATCCGGAGGAACTACCTCCTAAAGCCACTAGAACGAGGCAGGATGCCTCCTGATAGGAGTAAGGCGCTGTGGCCATCCCCTCACCCAGGTGGGTGAGGGCGTCCCATCATGCTTGAGGGTTTTCGGTGAATGATACGGGCTTAGCCCGGCCCGAAGGCCCCGGGCGTTGAATGTCACTCCTGGGACAGGATACCGAACCAGACCCTGCAAGGGGCATCCCCGGTTCCTGCTTAACGCTATGATATGGAGGTGGAGGGGTATCCCTGTTACGGGGGGGGGGGGGGCGAGACGGCAGCCCCTGATTGGGTGGACTGTCCTGTTTTCAAAATATGTCCAGACGGGCCCCAAACAGGCGATGCCCTCTAAAGGGAAGCCCCGTCAGGGTCCTTTTAGCGTCATCGCCTGCCCCCCACTGACGCAGCCAGAGCAGGCGGCGTATAGCTACCACTTGGGCAGAAGTCCTCGCACACATTTTGATGGTGTCATCCAGAGCTAAAAGGATAAATTTAACAAAAATATCACAGCTGGAGAGTGTGTAAAATACCTCCCAGGGTAAATCTTCAGGCTGATGCTCCAGCATCTTTCTTATGAGAGCCTTAGTGGCCACTGCTGTGATGGCTGCGGCACAGACAGGGCGAAGCGCCGTTCCTGCACAGGCAAAGGCGTGGGAAGCCAGCCTATAAATGCGCCGATCCTCGGCGTCCCGCAAGGAGCTGTAAGCCGGAGCTGTAAGGAAGGGGGGGGTTAGGAACCCCAATAATCGGTGCGTCCACTGGGGACGAAGACCAAATATCAACCATCTTGGGGGGAAAAGGGTATTTCCAAACCCAATTCTCTGGGGGCCTTTGAAGTGCAGTGGGGCATTCCCACTCTTTAAGTACAAGAGCATGGAAGTGAGCCTGCTCGAGAAATTCCAAGCGCGCAGGCGCAGTATGGAAGCGCCCCCTTCTCGGCCTGGAGACCGCACCAGGAGGCGAAATGGACAGGGCATTAAAGATCCTGAGTAACATACCACCAATATCAAGCTGGTCCCAGTCATCTTAACCAGCATCATCCTGACACCTCGGCCTCTCGTCAGAGGAACCTAGGTCAGAGAACAGGTCCCCATCTTCCGACGTGGTGCTAGCAGGTGTAGAGAAGGACTCTTCAGAGCCCATAAAACAGGCCGAAGCTGCGGGAGTCCAAGGCCGTTGTCTATCAGGACCCACCCGGCCGGACAACCCTTCAACAATCTGGACAAGCGTGGGCCGTCTAGGAGAGGTGTCCATTTGTAATTCCCCACTTGTACAAGACTCAACAGGAGTGAGATTTAGGGAAGAGGAAAGGGGAGAGAAGGAGCGAGGTGCAACCACCGGCGCCGCTCGCAATTCCAGCGTCTGTTCAGAACATGACGCGCAGACCCGTGTCCTGTCAGCCCCAGCATGGGGGAGACCACACGCTACACAAAGCCGGTCCTGTCCCAGAGGGACCCCGGTAACACAATCCTGAGATGCCTCCATATGGTGATTGTTTAACACAATATGTCAATAGGGATTTATGCAAAAGGCAACCCTGGATGCCCCTACAACCCGCTGATTAATGTGGGAGATTTTAGGAAGGCCCGCTAATATCCTTATACGTATAAATATATATATATATATATATATATATATATATATATATATATATATATATATATATATATATATATATATATATATATGAATAGGAGGCCGGTAAAAGCCACCGGGAACTCAGCGTCTGAAAGACATAATGGGAAAGAGATGTCAGGGCCATGCGCAGTTGGACAGACAAAAAACAGAGGGATTCGCCCGTGAGGGCACTTACAGCTCAAGTGGAGGTGGAGGAGACCGTCACCACGTGCGCGCGAAGCTTAACAAAAATGGCGGCCAGCGAACCTCGAAGGGCGGGCTAAATGCTCTGCCATGACGCGGAGCGCGCCGAACCAAGGCCCCGCCCACTCTAAAGAGCGCGAAGCTCTGAGGTAAAAATAAAGGCAAGGATACAACCACAAGCCTAAGGTTCAATAGAACAGTTACAGATAAGTGCGGGCACCACAGCATCAAGACTATGCGGCAAGCAATGTAAAAACACACGGCGGCAGCCGAAATAAGGAGCAAGCAGCGCGGCTCGGACATCTCTGAGTTAATAAAAGGCAGAATAAAGGCCACGATTGTGACACACCGGTACACTGGGACCACCACACACATACCCCCCCCTTTCTTTTCCCCCTAAGTAGTTGGGGAAAAGAGGGAGAATGGCGACCCGTTAATAGGGTCCAGCACTATGCGGGGTACGGGGCAATAATGCGGGAGGGGCATCCACTAGAGGCTCACCATCGGCCTAAACCGCCTACCCTATGGTGGGGGATTGCGGTGGAGCATGGCTCCGTTAAGCACACACAGTGCTGCCTACCTTCACCCGACCAGCGCAGCCCAGGCTGGGAGGCATATTCTGATCACAAGAAGGACGGGTGGAAATAGTCCCTCAGGGCCTCGGGCTGTAAGCCCCGCTCGCCTGGGAGAGCTTGATACTTCATGTCTTCGCAGTTCGAGCACTGCAGAGAAATCTGGGGATTTGTGGTGGTCCTCCGGTATATGTAGGGCCGGGAGGAGCTTGTTTTCTTCATGTTCTGCAGTGCACGGCGCTGAAGGCAGAGGATTACCCACACGTTATGACTATGTCTGGAGCAGGACGTGCTGTATGCTTAGAATATCCAAAACGCAGTGCCAAGGGACTAGGTGGAAGCGGTTATCCTCAGGCAAAGCTGAGGTCACAACAGTAATACAAAGCTGCAATTCAAACAGGTACAGAACACACTAGCTTTCACTACAAATGGGCAGTTGCATGCTCGGAGAGGCCTAGCTTTATGCGGCCACTGGCCAATCAGGGCTGGAGGCATCCCACCAACATTAACCCCTTGGCTATCCCAAAGGCAGCTCTGGCCTTCAATGAGCAGCACAGCACTGCCACAGTGGAGTATGCACCTCTAAACGGATGCTGCGGATGCACAGGATTACCAGGATTCTGAGCGCAGGACAGATGATTAACCAGGACAAGCATGACAATCAGAAAAATATGCAATCCTAACAGGCATACGTTAGATACCTTGAGAAATACAGATATTTTAGTGGGCCTAAATATAGGGAACTAGGGGTGTGAATTGGTAAGAATCTGGCGATACGATACATATCGCGATACACGTATGACAATACGATATATCGCGATTCTGTCGCAAAGACGATATATTGCATTTTTTAAAATTTAATTTTGAAAAAATGATATAAGGGTCCCCCCTTCCCCAGGGGGGCCCCATTTTTTGGGGAAGTTAAAAACCCCTAAAAATCTCCCCAAAAATGGGATCGAATGATGGATCAGGTTTCTGTTTTTTACTTTTCTTTTACTGAAGTCAGAATTGATACCAGAAAGAAGAAAAAAAATCTAATCCTCGAATGAAATCTCACTATACTTGACAGAATCGATTTTTTTCTGGCCTCTTGGCTTAGAGAGACGCTAAAGGAGAACAAAAGGTCATGAGAAGAAGTTCCTGGGGAGAAACTAGCCAGTTATTAGGAAAAGACTAAGATCCCTGGCACATTGCGTCTCTCTGCCCAGCAGCCTATTTGCCAATGTACAATCCTTGGACTTCAGAATGAGAGTCAAGTTTCAAATAGACACCAGAAACTGCAACACACTCTGCTTTACATGGGAAAATCCAGGAATCCTTAACCATACCATCCAACCAGCTGGGTTCCTCTTGCTCTACTGCATAGATAGGACTGGATTCAGGAAAGATGAAGAAAGGAGGAAGTGTCACCCAGACATGCTCTTGTAAACTAACCTGGAACGCTTATCTATTAAAGATGACCAAAACCCAAATTTTTAACTAGCATCCCCCTGAATTGCTCCCCCCCTTAAGGAGGACCTTTTGGCAATTTTCCCCGCTCCTGCTTTACTCTGCTTCCCACTAAAGCTGCTTGTTTTAGCTGTAAAGCCCCACCTCCTCCATCCATTGCAACTGTAGAGATTGCAGCAGCTATGCAATGACTGATAATCTGCAATCTTACAGAGAGGGACAGAGGAAATTAAAAATAAGAACAGTGTTCCAGGACAATTCTGTAGGTGAAAAAATCCATTCTATTGCTGCACCCTAAGAAGGTTGTATTAGACGGGGATTTAGCCAAATTAACTTCACAAGCTTGGTGGATTTTGGTCCACTTTAAGTACTGCTTTCTCTATGTCCCTCATTATGATTATTTATATATAGCGCCATCTTGTTCCTTAGCGCTTTACAATGTAGTAATTACAGATGATGTAATACAATTGCAGCCCAAATGCAATAAGTTACAAAGCAAACACTATAAGAGTAAGACACAATAGGAGAGGGAGAGCGCTGCCCTTTCAGGCTTAAAGTCTAAAGGAAAAGGTAGAGACACAGGGGGACATTAGTAGGCATTAAGTGACCGCAGCCGGCCAATGACAGCGCTGGATATCTCCGGGGGCCAGAAAAGAAAGATTTCTTCTGTTCTCCACCATTAATGTGCAGGAGGGCATCCGCAAAAGGGATGCCTCCCTGCTCCCGGTACAACACCCATTTTTGTGAAAAATGGGTGTTGTTCCAGTTCTTATAATTGTCTGAAGAGGTAGGTTATAAAGTTATGAGTGTTGGGGAGTGTTCGATTACATGGGGAAATACATTCCAAAGAAGAGGAATGGCCCATGAGAAGTCCTGGAGGCAGGAGTGAGAGGAGAGGACCAGGGTGGAGGACAGGAGAAGGTCAGAGGCAGAGCGAAGGCTGCGCCTGGGTTGATAGCATTGGATTATAGATTAGGAAACTAGCTGGTGAGAGATTTGTAGGTAAGGGTTAGAATTTTAATCTGAATTCTCTGTCGGAAGCCTAACAGAGGGGAGCAGCACTGGAGAAGCGAGAGGAGAAGTGGATGAGACGAGCTGCAACGTTCATAATAAATTTGAGGGGTGCCAGTTTGCTGTTAAGCCACAAAGGAGGGTGTTGCAGTAGTCCGGTCGGGATAGGATTAGGGCGTGCACTAGCATTTTAGTGGTGGCGGGTGAGAAGAACGGACAGACGCGGGAGATGTTTGGAGGAAGCAGGTGGTTACTAGAGAGGGAATGTGACGCTTGAATGTAAGGGCAGAGTCCAGGGTGACTCCAAGACATTGGCCTTGAGTAGTTGCAGTTATTATGCAATTGTTAATAGAGACAGGAGCTAGATGGTGGAAAGGTGACCTGTTCTGTTTTGCCAATGTTTAGTTTGAGGGCGCGAGACAAGGAGGAGATGGCTGATAGACAGTCAGAAGGGGAGATAGGAGGGATGGGGCATTTGGGCTAAACTGCCATTATCCTACTACCAAAAATAAATCAGGAAACACCTACAGGAACAACTGCGCTGGTCATAAAAAGCTTTAGTTATGAAGCTAGTTAACACACTACATACAATAAGAAAATTCTCCAACCAGACTTGTTCACAGTGGGCTCTTGTGAACAAGTCCATTGGTGACGAAATGCGTCTGGGGCAGGGCCAAGCAACACGCTGCGTCGTTGGTTTACTTTCGTTTTCGCCCTGCAATATATATCGCAGGCTTACAAAAGAAAAAGTCAGCTCTACCTTAATAGCAGGTTATGTCCCAGGTTGGTTGTTGATTCGGCCCGGCTGTGAGCGCTCCACTCCAGACTCAAGCAAAAAAAAACAATAAACAAACTTTGTTGCCAGCCAGAGGATCCACTTAAAATGTCTTCAATACTTTATTAAGCAAATTCATAAAACCATGGTACAGGCACAAAACCCCAAGTAAAAACCACGTGTTTCGAACCCCGTAAGTCCTTACTCCTGACCATATATTGCAGGATGACGGCTCCCGCGACCGAGGAAAGCGGCAAGCATTGTGAAAAGGGGGTGAGCCATTTGCTTGGAAACTCAATCCGCTGGGAGTTAATCAGTTGTAAGCGGATTTTAAAGCTGCCCTTTTATTTATATTTGGTAAGCACAATTAAAAACGTAATTATTACACAATACCGAAGTCCATATGAAATTATTCAATTCATGGCCCCAGTATAAAAAAAGAGGCTAATAAATACAATTAAAGTGCCTGTTATACACACACAAAGTAATTCCTAATACAAGGGTAGAGCAATTTCCATTATCATAACCATAAATAAAGTGCTAATCTGTGCAAACACGTGCTTACAAAAATGTATATATTGTGCTAAATGTATACAAGCAACTGTGTAAATCAAACAAATATTGCGCTCCAAGCTAAAATCACCAAAAGCTAGAAAAGTAGAAAAACTGGGGCCTTATGTACATAAGCGCTTTATAATGATGCATTGACCTTATTGGTTCCCACTTCATTTTGCCAAAACTTGATAAGTCAGGAGGGTTACAGATTTGGAATCCCTTCTATTATATGCGATAATACCCTCAGAGCTGAAGCTTATATGTTTGTTTGATTTCCCCCCCCCCCCCGTGTATCATAATACCCACACTGGCTCATATTGTGAGGTGACAGCTGTCACAATATGTAGCGTGGGCCGGCGGTGTCGCAGTGACATCACCGGGATGTCTGTGTTCAGGGATTCTCGTAGGGCATAGTGCGGCTACGTCACCCCTACGCACTTCTGGTTTCGGGTGCGGACGGGGAGTGGTGCGCGCTCGGATTGTCCATTGGCCAGACACTTTAGGCGAGTACTACAAAGAGGGGGGAAAGATTGGCAGTAGCCGAAAAACGCCCTGATGAAGTGGATTATCTAGCATCCACGCAACGAGTCGGAGTGTAATCGGCCTTCCTTTAGGAGGACCCTGACTGGATACTAACAATGGTGATATAGTTCTATTTTACCTTTATTTCCAGGCCCCGGTTTTTCTACTTTTCTAGCGTTTGGTGATTTTAGCTTGGAGCGCAATATTTGTTTGATTTACACAGTTGCTTGTATACCTATATACACAATATATATGAATTTTTGTAAGTACATTTTTGCACAGATTAGCACTTTATTTATGGTTATGATAATGGAAATTGCTCTATTCTTGTATTAGGAATTATTTTGTGTATATATAATGTACTAACAGGCACTTTGGCACTTGTATTTATTATCCTCTTTTTTTATACTGGGGCCATGGATTGAATATTTCATATGAACTTGGGTATTGTGTAATAATTATGTGTAATAGTCAATTAGGTCCCGATTTCCTCGGCAGTTGTCTGTTTTTTTAAACGGTTTTAATGTGTATGTTGATGGTTATGTCTTATGTATTCTGCGATGAAATATAATTAACCCTTCTAGTGCCAGCTACGTGACTCACGTAGCTGCCTCTCCAACCATTAAGTGCCAGCTACGTGAGAGTCACGTAGCTGACTTAAAGTGGACCGTCACCCATGGGTGATCGGCCCGGGAATCTATAAGATTCCCGGGCCGATCACCCCCCTCACCGCGGGACATCCGAGATCGGGATGTCCCGCGGTGAGGGACCCCCCCCAAAACCCCAAAAGAATTCACCTGATCGGGGGTTTCTGGGGGGTTTTACACAGCGGGGCACCCCTAATCGGGGTGCCCCCCTGAAGTGGACCAAAACCCAGGATAGTCAAAATCCTGGGTGTTGGTCCACTTTAAGATCCCTATTAAAAAAAAAAAAAAAAAAAAAAGTAAAAAAGATACAGACTTACCTGACCCCTCATTTGAAAGTGCCAGCGATTCTGTACAAGAATCAAGTATTAGATTTTCGCCCCCGGGCCTCCCCCCGCCGGCGCCAACATCTGAAAAAAAAAAGTAAATGTCATTTACTCACCTCGCTGCGCGATGGTTCTCCCCGGGTCTTCTCTTCACCAGGGGGGCTCCGATCCCCCCCCCTGGGCTTTCCAAGCTTCGGGTGAGGGCCCAGAAACAGGCCCTCACCATCCTCTTCGGCCGGCGCTGGCCCCGCCCCTAACCCCGCCCACTTGATGACGTCATCCAGCTCCTCGGGTTACCGGCACTCGGGCTCCGTTCTGTCGGCAGCGATCGCTGCAGGGAGGGTGGCAGGCAGGGAGGCTCTGATCTCCCTGCCTGCCACCCTCAATGCTCCGATCACTACCGACAGCTGTCATCTGCAGCAGTGCGGGACACGGGATCAGAGGTAAGTATAAGTGAAAAAATAATAAAAAAAGAATTTTGTGTCTGTGTCTTTTTTTTTTACTTAACCCTTTGTGAACTGGTAAGGGGTCCAGTTCACAAGGCTCTGGGTATAGCAAGTCACCTGCGGCAAGCACCTGCGACTTGCCAAAACCCCCAGCCCCCCATTACCTGCCTCCCCAACGGCCGGGGGGGGGGGGGGGGGGCAGAAGGGCCCGGGCCACGTGGCTATGTGGGCTAGTAGCCTGCAGGGCCAGGGGTCACCAACGCTGGCCCCTGCACCCTGTTCTACAAGCCCCCATAGCTGGTCTGGGTCAGTAATGCTGGGTAAGGGGGACCCTATGTCATTTTTTGGGGGGGATTTTGGGAGGGTTTTTAACCCTTAAAATTCCCCCCAAAAAATAAGCCCCCCCCCCCCCCCCCCCCGCCCGGGAAGGGGGACCCTATGTCATTTTTTTTTTTTTTTTTTTAAATTAACCCCTTACAACTATGCAATCATATTGCATAGTTGTATACTATCTGAAATCTCCTAAACTGCTGTTTAGAGGAGTCTCCTGGGCAGGAAAGGGTGTATACCAACACATATGTGGTACCGTTGTAACCGGGAGAAATAGGGCTTTCACACGCAATAATATTTTATTAACAAACTTACAATTTTTAATAAAAAAAACACTACGAATTGTAAAAAATAGATTTTTTTTATTTTTTTGCACATATTTCACCCAAAAGTATTGAGAATACAAAAAGGCCAAACAAGACATTTCATGTTGAAGCCTAGACTCTGCTGAAAAAAACAGTATATAATTTTACTGGAAAATCCCTGGAAATCCCTTCAAAAATCCAGGTTGAACACGTGTAGCGCAAAAACGTGAAAAGTAGTCTGGCAGCAGAGTGTGACAAAAAATCTAGGTAGGCTGGCACTCAAAGGGTTAAAGATATATATTTTATGACATATATCTAGGTAGTGCGGCGGTCCTTTGTGGTGTGTGCCTCTAGACCAATCTGGTGGCCTTTCTGTGTAATTTGTATATTGCCTTGACACATGGTGTTTTGGGCCCACCTTAGACCAGCATACTATTTTTACTTGAGCAGTGTGGAATCCCATAATCTTGTGTTTGTTTTGCATATCCAAGTTAAATATAGGGTTTAATGCAATGAGCGCACACTAGGCAGCAATAAACATTTGGCTATGATGGAATATGAATACAAATGTTGTGGGTTACAGGTTACAGTGAGTTACACACCTGTTAGTTACAACAGTCAGTAACCTTAAGATGCAATTGCAGAGTAGTGATGATGATGAGCTCCCACACAGAGGTAAGTGGCAAGCTTGTTGATGGGCACTTCCAGCACACATGCAATGTGACCCCTCTCCAGAGAATGACCCCGTTCTAGTCTCCTTGGCCTACCTTTAAGCGCGGTATCTGCCCCTCCACCTCCCTCCTCCCAGACACAGGTCCTGTATAATTTTTTTTTAAGCCCCCATATGCTGTCACACCTCGCCAGCAGAGAAGGATCCTGGCTCCTCTCTGTGTCTGACCAAGGTGTTAGGAGAGCTGCAGGGGGGGCGTTCATCCTCAAACTGCCTTTTCTGAGTGTCAGGCCCATATATGGACTTCCTTTTCCTGCTACATTTGCTACGTACAGAGAATCTTAAAAGGGGATGCCGGGCATCAGCAATAACATGAAATGTATTATTTTCCCTATTCCTCACAGAAGGCATACAATCATTTTATTCTGGTACATGCGGATTGGTGATGGGCCCTAGTGTTTGAAGTGCGTTGCATGACACATTGAGGTGATTCAGTCAAGAAGCTTGAAATAAAAAAATATCTCTATGTAATTTTATGATTGGTGATAATTTTGTTTGTGCTGAGCATAACCATAGATTTTTATATGGCCTTAGTTTCTTTTAGAGCATTAACCGTTTGTTGACACAGGTTTTTTAGTTTCTTGTCTCATTGCTAATTGCCATAATTCACTAGCGCGATCGTGCACAATCTTTATTGATTCGATCATACCATCAAAACCCCGTATGTGATGCTCTGAAATCATGCACCAGTGCCCACAATATTATATTTGCCACTAGGGGCAGGGTAGATACTATAGATGCATTCTACTGGGTAAGGAAGGTTGCGAAAAAAGTGCCGCTACAGGAAGAAACTGGAACTTCAGTTCCAACTACTCTAACGATCTCCAGCAATATCGAAGAGCCTTCAGGGACTAGGACAGTCCATCCTCCAGAATATAAGACACCAACATGTCTCTAGTAGAGGAGCTTTTTATGCTCTGTCTACCGCTGCAACAAAGTGGCACCAACATGGCCAGAAACACTGGAAACATAGTCCCTTCACTATCCCAGAGGACACCTTGGTGCACCTTAATAGCTATGGAGCGGTCTGAAGTTTGGAAGTTGGTAAGCCCTAAAGATGAACATCAGGAAAACCACAGGACTGGATGGCATTTCAGGCCAAGTCCCCAGAGCATACGCGGATCAGCTTACTGAGGTATTCACTATGTAATGTAATCACTTCACTATATATGTAATCTCTCCCTGTCAACGTGTGTGGTTTCCAGTCGCCCATCTCTTCTTCCTTCACTCTCAGCCTTGGTTATACTCCTTTTACACCCATGACTGCAAAGCCAACCCTCAGGTCACAAGGGTGCTTCCTTACCTCTAGGTCACAAGAGGCTGAATGAATAATCTCCACCTCAAGGCATAACCACAGATTTCAGCAGAAAGCAGGAGGTGAGAAGTTACCAACTCCTGACAATCAACAACAGCTAGAGGTATAGAAGGGCCATGGCATGCTCCACTGGATCAGGGGGCCGGATACGTTTATTCGGCTATCATGGGGGTTTCCCACAGCAGGGCATCCCAAATTCCTGGAGAGCCATGGAGGAGGCAAACACTACTAGTTGTCTATGTAAAATGTGCTTAGATGGATTTATAGATCTGAAAACTTCTAGGTACAGAATTCTTCCATCAAGCTGTCTCGGAGCCTTGTCTTTTGGCAAGCATGGCGGATAAAGATTTGTGAAACCCAGATTCCATGTATAAAATAAGGGCAAATAAAAACAGGAGAAGCACATGTTCAACACTGAACCACAACCAACAAGAGGAGTACCCAGCAAATGTAGTCCTGCCAACAAATCTAACAACCCAGTTGGACACCACATATCAGGCAGCGTGCCCGCCGGTGGTTAGTTTAAAGGGCTAATGAGCCCTAAGAATTATTAGTCGCCGAATAAAGTTATTGGACAATCAGCCCACAGTTAAGCAGAGTAGCCAATCAAGCCTAAGTGCTCCCCTGACCAATCCCCCTCACCGTTGTCCTACATAAGCACTCCCATGTCACTTGTTCACTGCCTGTGATAGTGTGCTGCTGGGTGTGATATTGTCTGAGATCCTCGTTCGTTTCTGTTCCCAACCTCGTCTTGATTGACCATCCCTTGTCCTGCTTGTATCCTGACCACGAATCCGTCTCATCCCTTGTGCTGCGTACCCGTGACCTCCCAGCGTGACCCCTGGCTCATCCTCGACTCTTCTCTTGTCTTGTCTTTCCCCTGCGCTAGTAAGGACTGATCAATCCTTGCCCAGTCTTGCTTCAGGTTCATCCACCTTCACCCCTGTAAGTCCACATCCTTTGTGCTGCAAAGTCCTGAGGGCAACCGTGTCCATCAAGGCGTGTAAAGCGTCCCGGCAAACGGGGGCTTGGCTATAGGTTAGCAGCGGAGCTTGGGGGGGGTTATGGACTTACCTAGAAGGCGGGTGTCCCACAGGGCTTGACAGGAATCCATTCTTGTGTCTGTGGAGGCCTCCTGGCTTTAAAAGTGGAAAAACACATAAGCCCCGGGCAATTTGCTCAATGGCCAACCCAAAAGCCCTCCCTCGTGCTCCTGGTATGTGAGGCCTGACATAGGCGGGGCTCTGAGCCAGCGATCTGCAGGCAGTTATTGCTCCAATTACGCGGTTCTCCCTGTTGAGTCACGTGCCATAGGGTTTCTGTGGCTCTTCCATGGTTTTTGTGATCATTTCCCTCTCACAGGCGTTTGTAATTCCGTCCTCTTTAGCCCCACCTCTGTGCTGGATAATTGTGTCACATTGTACTAGGGTTCTCCAACCTTCTGTTATCCTCATTACTTTGTTCTGCGTAATGGGGCAGAGGCCCACCATTGTCCATACTGATGCCCAGGCCCTTTATTGTCCGTATCGGTGCCCAGGCCTTCCATCACACTCCTGGCTGGTTCCTGGTACTGTCTGTCCTCTGTTTCCTCTTCCCCAAGCATGTGACCACCAAAGGAATGCCCAGGGCTTTGAATAATCTTTACCATCTGGATTTTGACTTATTAGGGAGACAAGAGTCCTGTCAACAGATCTAACAACCCAGATGGACACCACAATCAGGAAACATAATAGTAACTTAAACCATCAACAGTAAAATCACATACAATGCGTAGAAGGAAACAATCCATTTATGTGCCTGTGGAGGCCTCCTGACTTTAAAGTGGAAAGTCCAGTCCCATAAGCCCTGGGAATCTTGCTCAATGGCCAACCCAAGGGCCCTCCCTCGTGCTCCTGTGGGGACAGATATAGACAAGGCTTTGAGCCAGCTATGTGCAGGCCGTTATTGCTCCAATTACGCGCTTCTCCCCGTTGAGCCATGTGCCGTAGTGTTTGTGTTTCTGTAGCTTATGTGTTCATTTCCCTCTCACAGGTGTTCGAAATTCTGTCCTCTAGCTCTGTGCGTAATGGGGCAGAGGCCCTCCATTGTCCGTACTGATGCCCAGGCCCTCCATCCTGGTACAGAGCCAATATCTCAAGTGCAGTTCTATGAGACCCACAGCGCATGTGAAGAGGCCCAATACAGGGAATAGGAAAATAATATTACTCACCTGAGCTGATCTGTACAGGAACTTCCTCCTCCTCATTCTTCACACATATATCTTCCTCCTCCTCAGTTATCACACGTGTCACTATAGAGTCTCCGGAGTCTGTGAATAAAGATGAGAGTCACGCCCCTGTACTGAGATCTTTGAGACACCAGAGTGTGCGGAGTGACTGAAACGTGGGGGAATCTTTGCTATAGAAGATTTATTACTCACCTGGGCTCATTGGTAAAAGTTCCTCCACTTTTATCTTCACAATTTCCTCTTCTTCCTCCTCAATTTTCACATTTCTCTCTATTGAGTCTCCGGGGTCTGTAAATAAATATGAGAGTATCACCACTATACTGAGATATATGAGACACCAGAGTGCGAAGTGACTGGACAGGAAAAATATGGAAACATTTTCTGTGGAAGGTTTACTACTCACCCGGCCTGATCTGTAGAACTTCCTCCTCTTCATCTTTCACACATACTTCTCTCTCCTTCTCCTCAGCCGTCACATTTCTCTCTGTAGACTCTCTAAGGTCTGTGAATAAAGATGAGAGTGACGCCCCTGTACTGAGATCTATGAGACACCAAAGTGGGCGGATTGACCGAAACGTGGGGGGTAGTGATCCTTTGTGTACAAGGTTTAATACTCACCTGGGCTGACATGTAGAGGAACTTTCTGCACTTTTTTCTTCGCTATTCCTCCTTCCTCCTCCTTAGCTTTTACATTTCTCACCATCATGTCTCTGGGGTCTGAATAACGATGAGAGAGAACATTAGATTGTGTTTATTAAGTGGGATTAAGTATTAAGTGGGATTAAGTATTAAGTGGGATTAAGTATTAAGTGGGATTAAGTATTAAGTGGGATTAAGTATTAAGTGGGATTAAGTATTAAGTGGGAAGGGGTTGCTCAGTGATGTGGTTCTGTGAGTTGGGGCAACAGTGTAGCCCCTTGTATTCAGCCGCAGGCCGATCTTACCCTGTAATTGGAGGAGCCGCCGACCCTCCATATTGGCGTCAACGTAGAACGTTTTCGGCTCAAATTCCTCTGTCCGCTCTGTAGGCGTCGCTCTGGAAGACATGAGATGTGACATCAGAGATATGGGAGGAGCCAGGTGGGGAGATATCCCAGCAGCACACACAGCGGAGGATGCTCAGATTTCTAATTTGGGTTCAGGAACCTCAAAAATACTCTTACCGCAAACCAGGTTCACACAACCAGTGAAACCGGATCTTCAGCATGATTTAATGAAAAGCCCAAACCCTTAAAATATTACCCAGCATCTAAAATTAGTATACCTTACGCTTTTAGTCACTTATTAGTATTCTTTCCCCCACTGGGCTGCAACACTGTTCAGGACTCTAGGATACAGGCTTTGCCATCTTGCCTCACAGGCATCACATACTGAGGAGAGGGGGGCAAGTGCAGGGGGCGGGGTTATAGCTGTGCTGTGCACAGAAAGAGCAGAGCTGGGGCTCAGTAAAAATACAATTTTGTGATTCTCACCTGTAGAATTGTTTCTTCTCTTTTTCCACTCCAGGATGTCAGTGAATCAGATAGGAATGGGTTAACTCTCGTCCGAAAGGTGGGACTGCAAGATAAAAAGGTGTGGCTCCTCCTGGCCTATATATACTTCTGGCTGCTCTCCGCAATCCAGTAACTGAAAAGCAGTAGACACAGTCGCCGAGGAGGATAAGGCATCCTAAGAAGCCCTACGTCTTTGCTGGAGACAAGGAGTGATGAGATAAGCTCCTCTCCTACTATCTCTTTTTTTTATGTTGATCAATTATTTACACACACATATTTTTTTTTATTTATTTATTACACACAAGATCCACTAGGACTATGGCATCGAAGGAATGGATATAGTAGTCTAGAAGATATAAAAAGGAAAAAAAAAAAAAAAAAAAGCACAGAACAGCCACAACCTTCTCAGTCCGGTCCAGCTGCAAGAATGAAACTGGATAGGGAAGAGCAGCCGGGAGGAACCACACCTTTTATCTTGCAGCCCCCGCCCTTCGGACGAGAGTTAACCCATTTGTTTCCGACTTCCTGACGCCTTGGAGTGGAATATGAGAGAAAAGGACGGCATTCCCAGAATGCAGAGCGGCACAGTCAAAAGACACTTGAGCCTGAGACTCCACAGGAGAGGGAGAAAAGTGCAGGGGGCGAGGTTATAGCTGTGCTTTGTACAGACAGAGCAGAGCTGGGGTCAGAAAAAGGACAGCAATCCCACAATGCAGAGCAACACAGTCAGAAGACACTTCCTGTTAGCTGGCAGCCTGAAACGCATGTACCGTTGGACCGGGAAAAAAGGCGAGTATACTGGGCGACCTGTGGGGTTTCACACAGTGGGGCATCCCGATTGGAGTGCCCTGCAGGCAAGGACCAAAACCTAGGATAGTCAAAATCCTGGGTTTTGATCCACTTTAAGTTGACCAACACCCTCAGGATTTTGACTTTCCAGGGTTTTGCTCCTTGTTCCTCTGATTTGTGAAACCCCCCTCCATAAAAACGTACCTTTTCTCAGTCCTATGGCACATGCGCAGGCTCTCGTCCAATCAACACGCTCAGGTTCACTCATCACCTTTAGCTAAGAATCGGCAAAGCAGCGGAGCGCACCCGCGGTGACATACAACTGGCCTCTAGGTGGCCCTGGAGTCCTATAGATTCAAGGGCTGCCATTGATGAGTCTTATTTGTCATCAGCTCGGCCATTGTTACCGTTTTCTGGACTATTTTGGGTTATTTAAGGCTCATCATGTCGTTTAGTTTTAATTACTTTAGATTAATGCAGAACAAAACCCAGTATTTTGAATTTCCCGGGGGCATCCTGAATTGGGGGCGCCCCCACTGTGTGCGACAGGTGAGCACAGTCACACGCGGGGGGGGGGTGCGACAGGTGAGCACAGTCACACGCGGGGGGGGGGGGGTGCGACAGGTGAGCACAGTCACACGCGGGGGGGGGTGCGACAGATGAGCACAGTCACACGCGGGGGGGGGGGGGGTGCGACAGATGAGCACAGTCACACGCGGGGGGGGGGTGCGACAGGTGAGCACAGTCACACGCGGGGGGGGGGGGGGGTGCGACAGGTGAGCACAGTCACACGCGGGGGGGGGGTGCGACAGGTGAGCACAGTCACACGCGGGGGGGGGTGCGACAGGTGAGCACAGTCACACGCGGGGGGGGTGCGACAGGTGAGCACAGTCACACGCGGGGGGGGTGCGACAGGTGAGCACAGTCACACGCGGGGGGGGTGCGACAGGTGAGCACAGTCACACGCGGGGGGGGTGCGACAGGTGAGCACAGTCACACGCGGGGGGGGGTGCGACAGGTGAGCACAGTCACACGCGGGGGGGGGTGCGACAGGTGAGCACAGTCACACGCGGGGGGGGGGGTGCGACAGGTGAGCACAGTCACACGCGGGGGGGGGGGTGCGACAGGTGAGCACAGTCACACGCGGGGGGGGGGGTGCGACAGGTGAGCACAGTCACACGCGGGGGGGGGGTGCGACAGGTGAGCACAGTCACACGCGGGGGGGGGGGTGCGACAGGTGAGCACAGTCACACGCGGGGGGGGGGGGTGCGACAGGTGAGCCCAAGCACAGGCGGGGGGGGTGCGACAGGTGAGCCCAAGCACAGGCGGGGGGGTGCGACAGGTGAGCCCAAGCACAGGCGGGGGGGTGCGACAGGTGAGCCCAAGCACAGGCGGGGGGGGTGCGACAGGTGAGCCCAAGCACAGGCGGGGGGGTGCGACAGGTGAGCCCAAGCACAGGCGGGGGGGGTGCGACAGGTGAGCCCAAGCACAGGCGGGGGGGGTGCGACAGGTGAGCCCAAGCACAGGCGGGGGGGGTGCGACAGGTGAGCCCAAGCACAGGCGGGGGGGGTGCGACAGGTGAGCCCAAGCACAGGCGGGGGGGTGCGACAGGTGAGCCCAAGCACAGGCGGGGGGGTGCGACAGGTGAGCCCAAGCACAGGCGGGGGGGTGCGACAGGTGAGCCCAAGCACAGGCGGGGGGGGTGCGACAGGTGAGCCCAAGCACAGGCGGGGGGGTGCGACAGGTGAGCCCAAGCACAGGCGGGGGGGTGCGACAGGTGAGCCCAAGCACAGGCGGGGGGGTGCGACAGGTGAGCCCAAGCACAGGCGGGGGGGTGCGACAGGTGAGCCCAAGCACAGGCGGGGGGGTGCGACAGGTGAGCCCAAGCACAGGCGGGGGGGGTGCGACAGGTGAGCCCAAGCACAGGCGGGGGGGTGCGACAGGTGAGCCCAAGCACAGGCGGGGGGGTGCGACAGGTGAGCCCAAGCACAGGCGGGGGGGGTGCGACAGGTGAGCCCAAGCACAGGCGGGGGGGTGCGACAGGTGAGCCCAAGCACAGGCGGGGGGGTGCGACAGGTGAGCCCAAGCACAGGCGGGGGGGTGCGACAGGTGAGCCCAAGCACAGGCGGGGGGGTGCGACAGGTGAGCCCAAGCACAGGCGGGGGGGGTGCGACAGGTGAGCCCAAGCACAGGCGGGGGGGGTGCGACAGGTGAGCCCAAGCACAGGCGGGGGGGGTGCGACAGGTGAGCCCAAGCACAGGCGGGGGGGTGCGACAGGTGAGCCCAAGCACAGGCGGGGGGGTGCGACAGGTGAGCCCAAGCACAGGCGGGGGGGTGCGACAGGTGAGCCCAAGCACAGGCGGGGGGGTGCGACAGGTGAGCCCAAGCACAGGCGGGGGGGTGCGACAGGTGAGCCCAAGCACAGGCGGGGGGGTGCGACAGGTGAGCCCAAGCACAGGCGGGGGGGTGCGACAGGTGAGCCCAAGCACAGGCGGGGGGGTGCGACAGGTGAGCCCAAGCACAGGCGGGGGGGGTGCGACAGGTGAGCCCAAGCACAGGCGGGGGGGGTGCGACAGGTGAGCCCAAGCACAGGCGGGGGGGTGCGACAGGTGAGCCCAAGCACAGGCGGGGGGGTGCGACAGGTGAGCCCAAGCACAGGCGGGGGGGTGCGACAGGTGAGCCCAAGCACAGGCGGGGGGGGTGCGACAGGTGAGCCCAAGCACAGGCGGGGGGGTGCGACAGGTGAGCCCAAGCACAGGCGGGGGGGTGCGACAGGTGAGCCCAAGCACAGGCGGGGGGGGTGCGACAGGTGAGCCCAAGCACAGGCGGGGGGGGTGCGACAGGTGAGCCCAAGCACAGGCGGGGGGGTGCGACAGGTGAGCCCAAGCACAGGCGGGGGGGTGCGACAGGTGAGCCCAAGCACAGGCGGGGGGGTGCGACAGGTGAGCCCAAGCACAGGCGGGGGGGTGCGACAGGTGAGCCCAAGCACAGGCGGGGGGGGTGCGACAGGTGAGCCCAAGCACAGGCGGGGGGGTGCGACAGGTGAGCCCAAGCACAGGCGGGGGGGGTGCGACAGGTGAGCCCAAGCACAGGCGGGGGGGGTGCGACAGGTGAGCCCAAGCACAGGCGGGGGGGGTGCGACAGGTGAGCCCAAGCACAGGCGGGGGGGTGCGACAGGTGAGCCCAAGCACAGGCGGGGGGGTGCGACAGGTGAGCCCAAGCACAGGCGGGGGGGGTGCGACAGGTGAGCCCAAGCACAGGCGGGGGGGTGCGACAGGTGAGCCCAAGCACAGGCGGGGGGGTGCGACAGGTGAGCCCAAGCACAGGCGGGGGGGTGCGACAGGTGAGCCCAAGCACAGGCGGGGGGGTGCGACAGGTGAGCCCAAGCACAGGCGGGGGGGTGCGACAGGTGAGCCCAAGCACAGGCGGGGGGGGTGCGACAGGTGAGCCCAAGCACAGGCGGGGGGGGTGCGACAGGTGAGCCCAAGCACAGGCGGGGGGGGTGCGACAGGTGAGCCCAAGCACAGGCGGGGGGGTGCGACAGGTGAGCCCAAGCACAGGCGGGGGGGGTGCGACAGGTGAGCCCAAGCACAGGCGGGGGGGGTGCGACAGGTGAGCCCAAGCACAGGCGGGGGGGGGGTGCGACAGGTGAGCACAAGCACAGGCGGGGGGGGGGGTGCGACAGGTGAGCACAAGCACAGGCGGGGGGGGTGCGACAGGTGAGCACAAGCACAGGCGGGGGGGGTGCGACAGGTGAGCACAAGCACAGGCGGGGGGGGTGCGACAGGTGAGCACAAGCACAGGCGGGGGGGGGGTGCGACAGGTGAGCACAAGCACAGGCGGGGGGGGGGGGTGCGACAGGTGAGCACAAGCACAGGCGGGGGGGGGGGGTGCGACAGGTGAGCACAAGCACAGGCGGGGGGGGGTGCGACAGGTGAGCACAAGCACAGGCGGGGGGGGTGCGACAGGTGAGCACAAGCACAGGCGGGGGGGGGGGGTGCGACAGGTGAGCCACAAGCACAGGTGGGGGGGTGCGACAGGTGAGCACAAGCACAGGCAGGGGGGGTGCGACAGGTGTGCACAAGCACAGGCAGGGGGGGTGCGACAGGTGTGCACAAGCACAGGCAGGGGGGGTGCGACAGGTGAGCACAGTCACAGGTTGGGGGGGGAGACAGGTGAGCACCGCCACAGGCTGGGGGGAGACAGTTGAGCACAGTCACAGGTTAGGGGGGAGACAGGTGAGCACCGCCACAGGCTGGGGGGAGACAGTTGAGCACAGTCACAGGTTGGGGGGGGAGACAGGTGAGCACCGCCACAGGCTGGGGGGAGACAGTTGAGCACAGTCACAGGTTAGGAGAGGAGACAGGTGAGCACAGTCACAGGTTGGGGGGGGAGACAGGTGAGCACAGTCACAGGTTAGGGGGGAGACAGGTGAGCACAGTCACAGGTTGGGGGGGGAGACAGGTGAGCACAGTCACAGGTTAGGGGGGGGAGACAGGTGAGCACAGTCACAGGTTAGGGGGGGGGAGACAGGTGAGCACAGTCACAGGTTAGGGGGGGGGACAGGTGAGCACAAGCACAGGTTGGGGGGGAGACAGGTGAGCACAAGCACAGGTTGGGGGGGAGACAGGTGAGCACAGTCACAGACCGAGGGAGGAAGACAGAGGCCGGGCCCCCAATTTGTCGAAAGCAGGCCCTGGCTATAAACCCGCCCCTCCCCCACCACAGAGAGCTCCGGGTGAGAGCACAGGAAGGGTTAATGCCGCACTTACCGCAGCCTCTGCCGCCAGTACCGGAAACACCTCCTGCTACTTCCGCATCAGCCCCACCTCTGGTCGCCATAGTAACGTCGCGGTGCCATGTTGTTGTAGGCCAAAAGCGGGGAAGAGGGCGGGGCCACACCGCCCAAATCTCTTCTGTGATTGGCTGCACACAATGACCCCCCCCCCCTTCGTATCTCTGTACCCTGCACCAAGCTCAGCTACCATGAAATGTGTGGCTCCGCCCTTTCTGCAGCACGTGAGGAACTACAAATGCCAGCATGCGCGGACACACACAGCAACGGCCTGAAGACAACCAGGCTCCGCCCCCTCAGCTGCCGTGACCAATCACCTCAAGTTACCTCCGCCATGTTGTTGTAGCTTGAATTCTATACCCCGCCCTTTCTGTCCCCAGGCGCCGCTTCCTCTACAGAACTAAACTGCAACAACATGTCCTCAGCCAACCGCCATTTTTCTGTGGCTTTGATTTCGCGCCAAATAAACAGCAGCTGATTAAATGACCTTTGCCCCGCCCACATGCTTTATTTTAAAGTGGACCAAATCCGAAATTGGCTCGGGAATCGATTCCCTCCCTCCATATAGAATCGGTGATGCCCTGCTGTGTGAGACCCCCCCCCCAAGTCGCCCCATACATTTACCTTGTTTCCCTATCCAATGGTGCATGTGCGAGCCTCATCCCCGCTATCCCTCTAGCAGGGCCAGGCATTTGTGAATGGCCGGCACGGGCACGCCGCTGTTAGAGGGAAACTGGGGATGCAGGCGCTCTCTGAGCTGCTGGCCTTAGATGAAGCTCAGACAACGTGATGTCATCGGCTCCGAGCGCACTGATTGGATGAACGGCCACTCATGCATTGTAGGACCGGGAAGAGGTGAGTTGGCATCGGTGATCTGGGAGATTTCACACAGTGGGGCATCCCCGACCGGGGGACCAAAACCCATCTGCAGCAATAAATTATTCATTTGCCTATTCAAAGTGTTTCTATTGTTATAACTGTTACAATGTATCTCCTATCCATCCCTCACTGAGGGGGCGTGGCTTCATCCATCCCTCAATGATGGGGTGTGGCTTCATCCATCCCTCAATGATGGGGCGTGGCTTCATCCATCCCTCAATGAGGGGGCGTGGCTTCATCTGTCCCTCAATGAGAGGGCATGGCTTCATCTACATATTGTCCCTCTTTGAGGTGTAACATGCAGAACTGCATCAATAAATCATTCATTAGCCTATTCAAAGTGTTTCTATTGTAACTGTTACAATGTAACTCCTATCTATCCCTCAATGAGGGGGCGTGGCTTCATCCAGTCCTCAATGAGGGGGTGTGGCTTCATACATCCCTTAATGAGGGGTGTGACTTCATCCATCCCTCAATAAGGGGGCGTGGCATCATCCATCCCTTAATGAGGTGTGTGACTTCATGCCCCCCTCAATTAGGGGGGCGTGGCCTAATGTCCCTCTTTCCCACCCTAAAAAATGATTATTGTGCACTGTCATCTGTAGAGGCTTGATGTGACGTCATCACCTGGGGGCGGCTCTCCAGGGCCTGAGGGGGGGTGATGGACACCCGAAATTGTGCCCTCATCCCTACCCGTAACGTAGGGGAAAGGTAAAATGATTGGAGATGGGCAAATAACAGGACACAGGCCAAGGGAAGGGACCATGTGTGGTGACAATAAAGGAAGGACTCACGCGAGGAGGGGAGTTCAGGAACATGGGAGAACCAACATCTCTACAGGGGGACACCATGACATACCCCCCAACCGTCCCAATTTTCCTGGGACATTCCTGATTTTTGCCACTTGGTCCCGCAGCGCATGCACTTTTCCCACGCCGTTTCCCAGAGGGTTCCTGCGCCTCTCATACTCCCACAGCTGCCGGCCCCGAGGGTAAGCGGTCAGCTGAACACTCTGGGCCAGTGGCTGCAGGCGTCTTTAATTTCATTGTTGGTTCAGTGGGAGGGGGCACACAATCGCCTGCCCTGTTGAGTGTGTGTCTGTCTGTGTGTCTGTGTTGCCCCTCACAGGCTATAATGTGGGATGCCCCTCACTGGCTATAATGTGGGATGCCCCTCACTGGCTATAATGAGGGATGCCTCTAACTGGTTGTAATGAGAAAGTCCAATGTTGCAGGTGCACTCTTACAACTCCATAATATGTGGGTGCCAGGACCACGGTGGTGCCGCTAAAAATCCAAATAAATGAACAGGGCCGGCACTCCGATCAAATAAAGAAAATGCTTATATTTAGCCAGAAAATGTTCCATAACATACATAGAGCTGAAAGCAAAGTCCATGTAATGGCAAAGAAACAGTCCTTTCATCCAACGTTTCGGGGGTCGGGAGCCCCCTTTGTCAAGGAAGACTGACAAACAGTGCCTCTGGTATCCCAACCAAATATATACACAGTGCAAGAATTCAACAAATTCCCGCCTGACGTCATAATGACGTCAGCGGGATGTTAGCCATGCTCCTGATAGCAAGAATTAATGTAAATAGAGCGATAAAACAATAAAATCCAAGGAGCCCCATCACCACCGACCACCGCTCGCTGTGACACCGGGCGGAGGTTTCCCCGTCTGTCAGGGGACCGTAGAACGCTGGCAGCCAGGCATTAAAGTCTGCCTGGTAACTGATGACGAGGCTGCCGCCGCCTCTGTCATCAACCCGTGGGACAGACAGTATGCATCCAGACACCGTAGGCTCCGAGTTGGGGAGCTGCGGTGTTCTGGGGGGGCACTCTGCGGGCCTGCTGTCGCTCTCAGGTGGCAGTGCGAGTCAGGAGGCTCACGTATGTGCAAGGGAAGCACTGCTGTCATAAACACATTAAACATGCTAGAACAACATAATAGGAAAGAGGGAATAGCAGACCATTAAAAGGAGTAAGAGGGACCACAGACCAGATCAAAAAGGGGGGGAGGAAAGATGCGGATCAGATAATGAAAGAGGGACCATGGGGAGTATATGAGCAGGCTGGGGAATGGAATGATGAAGGGGGGGAGACAAAGGGGGATGATATGAAAAAAGGGGACAGTAGGGACATGGCGGGGTGGGAAAGCAAAGACAAGAGGTACAGGGGGGAAAATGGGAGTAGAGCTGGCCAGGAAAGAGTAGATGAAGAAATAGGGGCGGAAAGAAAGCACCAACCAACAAGAGGGATCGAAAAGAGGGATATGAAAGGCAAGGTAATGACAAGTAAGAAATAGGACTGGGGGGCAAGATTATCATAGCAGAAGAGAGGGGTGAGAGGAAAGAAGAAGAGATCGAAGAGGACAGTATTTAGGGGAGAACAGACAGGTTCAAAAGAGGGATAAGAAAAAATGTCAAAAGATAATAGGAGATAAGGTGGACAGGGACAAGTGTGGCCGGGAGATGGGGAGGGGATATGTGTTCAGAAAGAGGGACGTAGAGCAAAAAATAAGATCAGAAGGGACAAAAATCAAAAGAGGGACAAAAACATAAAAGGACGCTTGGTGGTGAAGAACTAAGTCCTAATATCGGAAGGGTGGAGTTACTAACAGAACCAAGTTTCAAAAGAGGGACAAGGTTAGAGATATGTGACTTTTCTGTGGAAGAACTGCACAGGGTATCAGCGTCATGGTAAATAACACGTGAATCCAAAAGAGGTGTTAAGACCTCTGGGTTGAACGGTGTCAAGTTTATGAATCCAATAAGTCTCTCTTTGGAGTCACCGGAGATGGCGGTCACCCCCTTGGCGTGGTCTCCCTACATCACCATACCACAGAGTTCGTGGGTCTGATGATTATGTTTCTCGGATTGTACAGCCACGGGTTTGTCATAATCTAGGGCTCCATCGGTGTTATGTTTATTAATACTGATGCGCACGTCACTACGGTGCTGCTGAAATCTCTTCTTAAAGGGGCCGATAGTCTTTCCAACGTACAGGAGACCACAAGGGCATTTAAGCAAATACACGCAAAAGTCAGTGAGACAGGAGAACACGCCACAGATTTTAAATCGCCGTCCGGTATGGGGATGAGTAAACTCTGAGCCAAGAATAAGGGAATTGCATACGTTGCAACTGTTGTACCTGAAGCAGCCTGTGCGGGTGGTAAGTGGTACAGGTCTTTTAGAGTACTTCTCCACAGGGTCAGCCATAACCAGTGAATCCCTCAGGTTCCTATTTCGCTGATAGACCTTCAATAGTGGTCTTTTCACCACTGGACACATTGTATTATCCGAGGCCAGTATACATGTATGTTTCTTTGTGATGTGCTCAATAGTGGGGGCTGCTTGATTAAATGTGAGCATGAATGGAACCCACTCCTCTTTTTGTTTCTCTTTCTGTCAGTCTCCGGCCCAGATCTCTTCTGCCCGTTTCCGGGCTTGGGTAAGTATGGATTTGGGATACCCTCGGACGAGGAATTTGTCAAACATCTCTTCCAGTTGACGTGTACGCATTACTGGGTTGGAATTAATCCTAAGCACCTTTAGGAATTGAGAAATGGGGAGGCTGTTCACCAGTGGCCTAGGGTGTGCGCTGTCGTATTTCAGTAAAGTGTTCCTATCAGTAGGTTTAGTATAAAGGCCTGTGGTGATAAGTCCATCGGAATCTTTGTAAATGGCCACATCCAAGAATGTCACATGTGTACCGGAGACCTCTGGGTTGAATATGATAGTAGAAAAGATCGAGTTGATGTGTTCCATAAACCTATCAAAGTCTTGTCTGTCCCCATGCCAGACGGTGACCACGTCATCAATATATCGGCCCCAGTATCTTACATGCCTGGTATATAGTGATGAGGGGTAGATGTGTCTTTCTTCTAGAAAGCCCACGAATAAATTAGCAAAGGCCGGAGCTATGGCGCTCCCCATAGCCGTGCCGAGGATTTGCTTATAAAATACATTTTCGAATCTGAAGTAGTTGTTATGAAGCACAATTTCAAGTCCTGTAGTGAGATAATCGGATGGTATTTCTGGGGGTTCCCATGCGAGGAATTATTTCACAGCCTTTACTCCCTGATCATTGGGTATATTTGTGTATAGGGAGGAAATGTCCATGGTGGGCAAAAGGTCATCCTTGTCTATCTGGATTTTTCTGAACTTCTCTAGGAAGTCCCCCGTGTCTTTCAAATAAGACGGTAGCTTTTGCACATATGGCTGTAGATAGTAATCCAGTGTGGCAGAATCTGTGCCTGCTACTATAGGTCAAAATTTAAGTGAGTTACACCCCTTATGGACCTTGGGTAGGCCATAGATCACCGGTGTAATAGGGTGCTTGATTTGGATATATTTAGCCGTGTTTTTGCTCAGCCCCCCATTGGTGACTCCAAGAGATACGTACTGCTGTACAGCTGTTCTGATTCCCCACACAGGGTTATTATGAATTTTCTGATAACTCACAGTGAGAAGATCCAGATTTAAGAAACATAGTTCTGAAAGACTATGGTTTATTTTCTGTATGTTAGAGTAACGCTTTAACACTGGACTTTTCTGTAATTGCTTTTGCAAGGCTTCTCCTTATCCCTTATTTCTTATCTAAGGAATGTGCTGCTTCGCATGGGGGGCTCTGGGAACTGAGAAAACTATAAAATACTCCCTGAACTCAACCTTGTACATGGTCATAAATTTTCTGTTCTCATTATTTTTAACTTAGGTAATTGTCTGTTCTGCGCATGCTCTAACTATGAAAGTTTGTCAATAAAAAAAGGGTCAGAAGCTCCCCCTGCTCAGTGTTTTTCTCTGAGGTTTTGCTACACACCTTGTCGTGTGTATTGATTTCTCTTAGAATATAGTAATTGGGAATCGGACAACAGAAGCCAGACCAAGTCCGGTTAGTGACTTGAACGTAACATTACGTGGCGCTCCGAACAGGGACTCTCTATTTTGTCGCAAGAGGTATCGCACCCGCCGAACGGAACATCAACTGATGCCACCTCGGAACAGCAGACTTCAAAACCTGGCCAGGTAAGAGACAGCTTTTATGTACTCTTATACTCTGCTCTTCCCCTGTGAGGCATCAGCGGGTCCGTTCTAAGGTAAGATAGGCATAGCCAGCCTCTGCGAAAGAGGGTCATTTTAAGAATCCTAAGGTGCTTCTGTTGTCTGCATTTGTTTTGTCTGTTTGTATTTGTCTGTCTGTTCCCTTAAGAATTTGTTATTTTTGAGAGTGTGATAAAAAACTTTATGAGCCTGGCATTTAGTTAAAAACTTTGGAAGGTCATTAGACGCCCCATCCCACTGGCGAGGGGAAACCCGCTATAACCCAGTGACGGTGAACGCAAGTGGTGACCAGAAGAAGTTTTAGATAAAAATTTTACCCTGTACGGTTCCATAACTCATTTAGGCGTGAGCCAGTTTGTCAAGTTGACCGGATTTGACGGCGCCTTTACGGTGCATGCCAGCCGATCTTGACTACGTTGAGTTATAAGAACCACAGTTCCCAGGCTTAGTTAGAAGACCAGGACTAGTCGATAGGTGATTTCAGAAAATTAAAGCCAATATTACTGGGATGGGAATAAGATACAATTAGTGTATCTAGGACTGTCACTTACCCATATGATAGGTGATGTGTTGTTTGTGGTGATTTCAGAAAACTAAAGCCAATATTACTGGGATGGGAATAAGATACAATTAGTGTATCTAGGACTGTCACTTACCCATATGATAGGTGATGTGTTGTTTGTGATCCTAATTGTTTGTCTTGGATTATGTGTTGCTATTTGGTTAGCGTGTAGGATCACTAGACATTACCAGGAGAGACCCACAGAGAGGTACTCCAGTTCCTAGTTCCTTAGGAGGAAGCCAAAGAAGGCTAGCCCACAGAGAGGTTAGACCCCAGTAAGGTACCTGAGGCAGGTTGGTTGCTATGAAGGTGGGAAAAGAACAGTCCAAAGAGATACCCCAGGAAGAGAAGTGGCAGACATTAGAAGAAATCACCAGGGAAAGGTGTGGCTTAGATGCCGCTAGGAATTTGAAAAAGATTTGGAAGGAATTTAAGCTAGTTCATAAATGACAATTAGATTTAGGGAAATGGGAACAGATAGCTAAAGGGAAACATGGAATTATTTTTGACAAAGGATGGGATCATCAAGTCGAATGTGCTCTGAAACTTTCAAGTTTAGCAGAAAAGGAAGGCTGGACGTACAGTCCACATAGGAACCAATGGAATACTACACCATTGCTTCATCCCCAAGTAGACCCCATACCTGATGTTCCAACAAACCCAGTACCGCCACCCCCATATGAAAAGACAGTAAAGAAAGAAACTAGTAAGTTGTATCCTAGACTCCCCATTGGCCAGTAACAGTACGTATGGTCCAGATCCAGGACCAGATGATGGCGATAGCGGCTTATGGCAATGCTATTGTGGAAAGATAAATAAGGGTTGGGACAGAATGTGTACCCAGTGTAAAGTAAGGGAGCAGGATAAAGTAGTAAATGAAGAAGGAACATGGAAATGTGTAGTTTGTGGTTGTAGAGGGATGGATATAACACAGACCGAATGTAATGTTTGCGGAGCAGACCAAGAAGGTGGGGATCCAGATGAGAGAATAAATGGTGTTAGCACAAGAAAGAAAAAAGTAAATTTAGTTACTGAAAAATCATGGACTTGCCATCACTGTATGACTTATGGTTTACCAGAAAATGTTACACATTGTCCAAGGTGTAAAACTTATAGATACGCAGGACCCCCTCCCAGAAGCAACACATATAAATTAGTTGCGCCTGTGTTTACCCATACCAGGCAGATTCCAGATGCTCAAAATGCAGGTCAATTTATTAACCAAGAAACCCCTTATTATAAGCCATGGACTCCAGCTGAATGTATGGCTTTGTTGCAGAATGCACCTGATCCCCGTACTAGCCCTACTAGGTTTGGCAGGTATGTAGTACAAATGATGGAGTCACATAATGCCACCTGGTTGGATGGAGAAGATCTTTGTAGGATGAAAATGTCCCCTACTATGTTTCATCAATTTACTGATTATATGAGAGCACATGTACCACAGAATGTTAGACTTGGGGACAGTAGAACTGATTTTTTATTTTGAACCAACATATATTGATGAAGGCTTAGATGTTGGAAATATTGGAGTTCAAAGGTTGTTTGTTAGAGCCTATATTGATGGTTTAAAACCAACCATTAAGGAAAAGTTAAAGGCTTCTACCCCAGATTGGAGAACTAACCATACTATGGCACAATTGTTAGCTAAAGCACAGGGTATTGAAATGGATATGCATGACAAGCCCAAGGTGCGTATGGTTGCCCAGGTTAACACTGATGTTAGACCTAAATCTCAAGGTAATTTTCAGAGTAAAATTTTAAAATGTTACTACTGTGACAAACCTGGTCACATTAAGAGGAATTGTAGAAAGTTTGCTGCCGATCAAGGAACAGCCCCCAATAAGTCAGCATCTAAAAGTAAAGAACAAGACTGACTATCGGCAGTAACATTCACAGTACCAGCCAAAACACCCATAATACCGATTGAAATTGATGGCAAAACAGTTGAATTTTTGATTGATACGGGCGCGACTAAATCTGTCATTAGTAATAAAGTTTTAAGTAAGAAACAGCAGTCAGAAGCCCAAACTATAGCTTCAGGTTTTGATGGACTACCCAGAGTCATGCCCATTTCTAAGCCACTAGAGGGCAGGCTTGGTCCACACATGTTTATCTCTAAATTTTTAGTCTGTGATTCAGCACCTTACAATTTATTGGGTGTAGATAATTTAACTAAGTTACAAGCAAAAATTGATTTTCAAGAAGATGGTCAAGTTGTTCTAACTTTGCCTGACCATCCTGATGATTTAGAATATTGTATGCAAATACAAGCTCTTGAAGATTTTGAACTCACTAATGTACTTACAGAGAATGATCAAGACTTACTAAGAACTGTACCTGACCATTTATGGTCCAAGTCAGGGTCTGATATAGGACTTCTCCCTGTCTCACCAGTAGAGGTCCATATCAAACCAGGATCTACCTTACCACAGCTTAAGCAGTACCCTTTGAGTGCTGCACAAGAACAAGCTATAGGAGAACAAATTGACGAGCTTTTGGCCAAGGGTGCTTTGATTCAGATGCAATCAGGGGCTAATACTCTTTTGTATCCAGTCAGGAAAAAGGTTTTGGAACCAGGACAGCCTGTGAAATACAGGATGGTACAAGATCTTAGAGCCATTAATAACATTTTGGCTCCAATGACACCAGTGGTTCCAAACCCTCATACATTTCTTTCTCAAATACCGAGTACAAGCATGTATTTTTTCTTGCGTGGATCTAACGGGAGCTTTCTTTTCGGTTCCTTTAGCACCTGAATGTTACCACCTCTTCACTTTTCAGTCTTGGCAGGATGGAAACCACCAATAGATTGTGTGCTTCTCCAATATGTAGACGATTTGCATCTTTGCTGCCCAGACAAAACCACATGTGAGGAGGGTACTTTGTCTCTTCTTACATTTCTGGCTGAGAATGGCTGCAAGGCTAGCAAAGAAAAGCTACAATTCTGCCAAACACAAGTTACCTTTCTAGGTCACTGCATTTCACAAGGCACTAGACACCTTACTAAAGACAGAGTGGAAATAGTCAGGAACATGTCACCTCCTAAGACACATAAACAGTTAAGAGCCTTTCTAGGACTCATTTCTTATTGTAGACAGTGGATTATGCATGCCAGTTCACTTATGCAACCACTGTATAATTGTGTCAAAGTTACACCTTTTAGTCTGACCCCTGAAGCGCAGGATGCTTTTGAACAACTTAAACTTGCAGTCACACAAGCACCAGCTTTAGGTCTTCCTGATTATTCCAAGCCATTTACACTCATGGCTACTGAAATACAAGGACATGCTACTGGAGTTTTAATGCAGGCACATGGCACAAAACAAAGACCTATTGCTTATTATTCGGCTCGCTTAGACCCCGTAGCGAGGGGTTCCCCCTCTTGTGTTAAAGCTGTAGCAGCAGTTTCTCTATTGGTAGACAAAGCTTCTGAAATTGTACTTGATAATGAATTAGCTGTGTCTACCAATCACGACATTCATGGGATATTATCACAGGTAAATCCCAAACACCTGTCAATGGCTAGACAGCTTAGGCTGCAGTGTACCCTTTTACTACCCCCAACAATTAAGTTTCAAAGATGTACTTCTCTGAATCTGGCGACTTTGTTACCAATTTCTTCAGATTCTGAAGAGGGGAGTAATAGTGAAGATTTTGAGAATTTTTTAGAATTTGAACATACTGAAGACACACATGACTGCATTGAACTTATGAAGCAAGAAACAATGGGTTTACCACATGTGCATGATACACCTTTAGAAAACCCAGAATTTGAATTTTTTGTAGATGGCAGCAGATATGCTGATGAAAAAGGACAGTTTCATACAGGTTATGCAATAGTAACTGAACATGAAGTTGTAGAAGCTGAACCATTACCACCTCATATGTCTGCTCAGGAAGCAGAACTTACAGCCCTCTCTAGGGCATTAATGCTGCTAAAAGACACTACAGGCACGATCTGGACAGACTCCGCCTATTCTTGGGGTATTGCCCACGATTACGCCCACCTGTGGAAAGCAAGGGGCTTCTTAACAGCTGCAGGAACCCCCATTAGACATGCTGATTTAGTTAAAGAAATTCTGACCAACCTGAACAATGTCAAAAAGGTAGCTATTGTAAGAGTAGCAGCCCACACAAAACAAACAACCAAAGAGGCTAAAGGTAATGAAAAAGCTGACTTAGCAGCTAAACAAGCAGCTTTGAAGAAGATAGAGAGTGTAAGTGTAAATCTTACCCAGGAATCGGCGGTAAGTATGGAAGTAATGAAAAATCTTCAGGACAAAGTGATGCCTGAGGAAAAGGAAAAATGGCTCAGAGCAGGAGCCCAGCAAAATTATGGATTATGGGTCAAAGGAAGCCGATTGTGCTTGCCTAGCTTCCTATACCCAGAACAGGCACAGGTATCACACCTGCCTACACATCAGAGTGCAAACTCTATGGTAAGGAGTACCAATCAAACTTGGTATGCTCCAGGCTTTAGTAGCATGGCACCACAATACTGTGCAGCATGCTCTATCTGTTTGACGGAGAACCCAGGACAGGTTGTTAAGACACCTGTAAGACATCAACCTAGGTCTCTCTATCCATTTCAAAGGCTTCAAATTGATTACATCCAACTCCTTAAGAGTGGACCCTTTGAGTATGTACTTGTGTGTATTGACGTGACGGGATGGCCAGAAGCTTACCCAGTAAAATCAGCAACAGCTAAAACCACGGCTAAGAAATTAATCACAGAATTAATACCACGTTTTGGTCTATGTGAGACCATAGAAAGTGACTGTGGCTCGCACTTTACAGGTGAAATAATGCAAAATGTAATGCAAATGTTAGGTGTCCAGCAGTCCTTCCATACACCCTATCACCCACAGAGTTCAGGGAGTGTGGAGAGACTGAATGGCACCATTAAACTGAAGTTACAGAAAACTATGAAGGAATTAGGTAAACCATGGATAGATTGTTTACCAATTGTGTTATTTTCAATAAGATGCACCCCTACAAAGAAAACAGGGTTGTCACCTTATGAAATTCTGTTTGGAAGTGCTCCCAGAACTGGGTTGTACTTTCCACAACATCTTGCCCTAAAATGTGATGAATTGACTGATTATGTGATACAGTTGCAGAAACATCTCACTAAACTGCACAAAAGTGTTTTTGATTCTCTTCCAGACCCCGACCAGATAACAGGAACTCATAATCTCCAACCAGGAGACTTTGTCTATGTAAAAAACATTCTAGAAAATCTTTGGAATCAAGGTTTGAAGGACCCTTTCAAGTTCTTTTGACAACGCCTACTTCAGTGAAACTTGAAGGAAAATCCAGTTGGATACACGCAAGTCATTGTAAAAAGGTTACAGGTCCAGAGGGAAAATTAAATATTTCCTCTTAACAATGATAATGGCTTTCTGCCTCAATATTTCATCCCCTGCACCTATAAGAAATAGAAGGGAGGCACTTATCATCAAAAGTTTCTTTTGCTAAAGTATAAATAATATTTTGGCATTGTGCCTTCTGGGTATAATGATTTATGTTCTAGTAAAACTAGCTCTTTGCCTTGTAGCCAAGATCAAGACACCTAAAGTAACACATAAACGTATCTTGATTGCAGATAATGCGCTTTCTAAGTGAGTAACTATGTTTCTTTCCTTTAGAATTGACATATCATCTGTCAAAATTCGAGACTCTTCTTTGGAAGGATGCTGTTCAAGTACTTGGGGGATGGAACCAGTTGGAGAAGACCTGTGTTCCCCTAGGCAACTCGCCGGCCTGGGATAGTACCTGAGTGACTGAACTGGCTATAAACCTTCCGAAGTGGACACAGTCAAAGGAAAGACAGATGGAAATGTCAAAGGGGGGAAATGAGAAGATCCAGATTTAAGAAACATAGTTCTGAAAGACTATGGTTTATTTTCTGTATGTTAGAGTAACGCTTTAACACTGGACTTTTCTGTAATTGCTTTTGCAAGGCTTCTCCTTATCCCTTATTTCTTATCTAAGGAATGTGCTGCTTCGCATGGGGGGCTCTGGGAACTGAGAAAACTATAAAATACTCCCTGAACTCAACCTTGTACATGGTCATAAATTTTCTGTTCTCATTATTTTTAACTTAGGTAATTGTCTGTTCTGCGCATGCTCTAACTATGAAAGTTTTCAATAAAAAAAGGGTCAGAAGCTCCCCCTGCTCAGTGTTTTTCTCTGAGGTTTTGCTACACACCTTGTCGCGTGTATTGATTTCTCTTAGAATATAGTAATTGGGAATCGGACAACAGAAGCCAGACCAAGTCCGGTTAGTGACTTGAACGTAACAACAGGGTACATGAGCATCTCTAGGATGCTAGCACGGTACAGTGCATAATCCATCACTAATATAGCCCTTGTCGGTGGGCTCGATGATGATGGTGTTATCTTGTCTCAAAGTAGATAGTGCAGTAAGTTCACCTCTGCCTAGGTTTGGATGGTATTTCTTAGTCTGCATGGTGTGTATGGTCTCTGCCCGAACAGTTTTAATGTAGCTTTCAATCGGGCGGAAGTGGCCGGGCGATATAAATTGGCTCTTAAACCGGACCTTCACCATGATTTATTGAAAAGCCCAAACCCTTAAAAAGCGATTCCCCAGCATCTAGAATTAATATATTTTACGTTTTTAGTCACTTACTTATTCTTTCCCCCACTGGGCTGCAACTCTGTTAAGGACTTTAGGATACGAGCGCTGCCATTTTGATTCAGAAGTGATTCAGAAGTGTATATAAGTGTAGGTGCAACCGGCGAGATGCCAACAAACTGTGAGAAAGTCCAATTTTGCTGGTGCACTCTTACAACTCCATAATATGTGGGTGCCAGGATGGCACCGCTAAAAATCCAAATAATTGAACAGGGCCGGCACTCCGATCAAATAAAGAAAATACTTATATTTAGCCAGAAAATGTTCCATAACATACATAGAGCTGAAAGCAAAGTCCATGTAATGGCAAAGAAACGTTTCGGGGGTCGGAGCCCCCTTTGTAAAGGAAGACTGCCAAACAGTGCCTCTGGTATCCCAACCAAATATATACACAGTGCAAGAATTCAAATTTACTCATCCCCATACGCCGATTTAAAATCCGTGGTGTGTTCTGTCTCACTGACTTTTGCGTGTATTTGCTTAAATGCCCTTGTGGTCTCCTGTACGTTGGAAAGACTATCGGCCCCTAAGAAGAGATTTCAGCAGCACCGTAGTGACGTGCTCACCAGCATTAATAAACATAACACCGGTGGAGCCCTAGATTATGACAAACCCGTGGCTGTAGACTTCATGAAACATAATCATCAGACCCACGAACTCCGTGGTATGGTGATAGATCATGTAGAGAGACCACGCCAAGGGGATGACCGCCAACTCCGGTGACTCCAAAGAGAGACTTATTGGATTCATAAACTTGACACCGTTCAACCCAGAGGTCTTAACACCTCTTTTGGATTCACATGTTATTTACCATGACGCTGATACCTTGTGCAGTTCTTCCACAGAAAAGTCACATATCTCTAACCTTGTCCCTCTTTTGAAACTTGGTTCTGTTAATAACTCCACCCTTCCGATATTAGGACTTAGTTCTTCACCACCAAGCGTCCTTTTTTTGTTTTTGTCCCTCTTGATATTTTGTCCCTTCTGATCTTATTTTTTTGCTCCATGTCCCTCTTTCTGAACACACATCCCCTCCACATCTCCCGGCCACCCTTGTCCCTGTCCACCTTATATCCTATTATCTTTTTACATTTTTTCTTATCCCTCTTTTGAACCTGTCTGTTCTCCCCTAAATACTGTCCCCTTCTCTCTCTTCTTCTTTCCTCTCACCCCTCTCTTCTGCTATGATAATCTTGCCCCCCAGTCCTATTTCTTACTTGTCATTACCTTGCCTTTCATATCCCCCTTTTCGATCCCTCTTGTTGGTTGGTGCTTTCTTTCCGCCACTATTTCTTCATCTACTCTTTCCTGGCCAGCTCTACTCCCTTTTTTCCCCCCTGTACCTCTTGTCTTTGCTTTCTCACCCCGCCATGTCCCTCTTTTTCTACTGTCCTCTTTTTTCATATCATCCCCTCTTCGTCTCCCCCCCCCTTCATCATTCCATTCCCCAGCCTGCTCATATACTCCTCATGGTCCCTCTTTCTTTATCTGATCTGCATCTCTCCTCCCCTCCCCCCCCTTTTTGATCTGGTCTGTGGCCCCTCTTACTACTTTTAATGGTCTGCTATTCCCCCTCTTTCCTATTATGTTGTTCTAGCATGTTTAATGTGTTTATGGCAGCAGTGCTTCCCTTGCACATACGTGAGCCTCCTGACTCGCACTGCCACCTGAGAGCGACAGCAGGCCCGCGGAGTGTCCCCCCAGAACACCGCAGCTCCCCAACTCGGAGCCTGTGGTGTCTGGATGCATACTGTCTGTCCCACGGGCTGATGACAGAGGCGGCGGCCGCGATCCAATAGGAGCAGACTTTAATGCCTGGCTACCAGCGTTCTACAGTCCCCTGACAGACGGAGAAACCGGCGGTGACGGGGCTCCCTGGATTTGGAGCCCGGACGGGTGCAGGTGAGTAATCACTGACTCACTTTATTGTTTTATTGCTCTATTTACAGTTGCATTAATTCTTGCTATCAGGAGCATGGCTAACATCCCGCTGACGTCATTATGACATCAGGCGGGAATTTTTTGAATTCTTGCACTGTGTATATATTTGGTTGGGATACCAGAGGCACTGCTTGGCAGTCTTCCTTGACAAAGGGGGCTCCCGACCCCCAAAACATTGGATGAAAGGACTGTTTCTTTGCCATTACATGGACTTTGCTTTCAGCTCTATGTATGTTATGGAACATTTTCTGGCTAAATATAAGCATTTTCTTTATTTGATCGGAGTGCCGGCTATAATGAGGGATGCCTCTAACTGGCTGCAATGAGGGATGCCCCTCACTGGCTGTAATGAGTGATGTCTCTAACTGGCTGTAATGACGGATGCCCCTCACTGGCTGCAATGAGGGGTGCCTCTAACTGGCTGCAATGAGGGATGCCCCTCACTGGCTGCAATGAGGGATGCCTCTAACTGGCTGCAATGAGGGATTTTGCTCATTGGCTGCAATGTGGGATGCCCCTCACTGGCTGCAATAAGGGATGCCCCTCACTGGCTGCAATGAGAGATGCCTCTAACTGACTGTAATGAGGGATGTCCCTCACTTGCTGCAATGAGGGATACCCCTCACTGGCTGCAATGAGGGATGCCCCTCACTGGCTGCAATGAGGGATGCCCCTCACTGACTGCAATGAGGGGTGCCTCTAACTGGCTGCAATGAGGGATGCCCCTCACTGGCTGCAATGAGGGGTGCTCCTAACTGGCTTCAATGAGGGATGTCCCTTACTGGCTACAATGAGGGATGTTGCTGACTGGCTGCAATGTGGGATGCCCCTCACTGGCTGCAATAGGGGATGCCCCTTACTGACTGTAATGAGGGATGTCCCTCACTGGCTGCAATGAGAGATGCCCCTAACTGGCTGTAGTGAGGGATGTCCCTCACTTGCTGCAATGAGGGATGCCCCTAACTGGCTGCAATGAGGGATGCCCCTAACTGGCTGCAATGAGGGATGTTTAAAAATGTCTTCTCGTGTCCCTCTTCACGGCTTTCAAACGTTGGGAGGTATGCCATAATGGAGTCTCAGCAGCTCCTCCCATTACAGGGTAAGAGGCAGGGCTATATCTGATTGCACTAACTCTTCTGGCTGCCAGTAGGCTCCAGGACCGCTCCAGGGCCCCCAGCACGTGACCGACCTTGCTGGATCCAGGCCTGATTATATGGTCATAGATGACACTTCCTGTGAGTATCCCTCGTGGCCATATTTATTGATATTTACTTATCCCGTTATTATTTTGCGGGGTTGTAGTTTTTGTTTGTGCAGCGTTACGCCATACAATGATTAATTTGTTACCCTTTTATGTGCACATGACCCGGTTGTGTCTTTGCTTAGACTACCCTAGTGGTGTCGCTGGGACTAGCACCTTCTGACAGTCAGTTCCTTGAAGAGGAATCCATGTTTTCTGGAGCTATAAACTCCCAAACCCTCAGTTCATTCCAGCTGGCGCTATAAGCTGTCCGTATTCCACTTTTTCCTCTATATACAGCCCAGCTAAATATAAAGATCCATTTAATTCCTGCAGCAAGCTGTAGATGCAGTAGCAGGTCTCCAAAATTCATTCCTCCATGTTGAAGCACAAATTTGGTCACATGGCTGCTCATATCCCTTGCCGCCTCCCTTGTGTTAGTGCTTAAAGGGCCACTCCAGCCCAGGAATTTAGTTTTTTAAATCCCCCCCTGGCCCTGCCACCCTCCCCTAGTGCTGAAGCAGGGCAGGGGTTGCATAAAGAAGAATTACCTATCTGACTTGGTGCCGGATGTCTGAGGCACTGGTGTTTGATGAGAGGGAGCTCTCGCCAGGGGTCTCCTCTGTCTAAGACTCAGTGGGGCCTTCTCATCCCAGAGGTGTGAGAGGTACCAGGAACCCCGGATGTGGAGTGGTCGGAATAGCAGAGACTGTCCCATCATGTCTGAGGCACTGGTGTTTGATGAGAGGAAGCTCTCGCCAGGGGCCCCCTCTGTCTCAGACTCGGCTGGGCCTACTCATCCCAGAGGTGTGAGAGGTAGCAGGAACCCCAGGTGTGGAGTGGTCAGAATAGCAGAGACTGCCCCATCATGTCTGAGGCACTGGTGTTTGATGAGAGGGAGCTCTCGCCAGGGGCCCCCTCTATCTCATACTCGGTTGGGCCTACTCATCCCAGAGGTGTGAGAGGTACCAGGAATCCTGGATGTGGAGTGGTCGGAATAGCAGAGACTGCCCCATCATATCTGAGGCACTGGTGTTTGATGAGAAGGAGCTCTCGCCAGGGGCCCCCTCTGTCTCAGACTCAGTTGGGCCTACTTATCCCAGAGGTGTCAGAGGTACCAGGAACCCCAGGTGTGGAGTGGTCAGAATAGAAGAGACTGCCCCATCATGTCTGAGGCACTGGTGTTTGATGAGAGGGAGCTCTCGCCAGGGGCCCCCTCTGTAGCGATAACCCTTATCGCCGGAGGGCTTCACCGCCCGAGACGTCCTTTTCCCAATCATAAGAGGTGCTGCTGGAATTCCAGAGTCGTCCGTGAGGAAACAGGAACAGCCCTTACAAGGGCTAGTGAATTGTAATATAGCGTTTCCCCCAATAAGAGACAGAACTTCAGTATTGAGGGTGAAGGTGAAGTCTCTTTATTAGTGCCACTCTAGGCCTTATATACACAAGTCTCCATGCAATGACAACCACACTGACCAATAGCAGCAGGGCACACAATCCCTCAACTCTGCCGGTGACGCAATCAGTAGAACAATAGCAGGCTGTAATACAATCAATCAGGACAATGCCATTGACTGTGACGTAATCAACAATACACAATGGCAGTCAAAATACAATGACCTAATTAAGAAAAGGCCAGTGAATGACCCGGTGGGCAACTGAATAGTGATGACATCCAAAAGACAGAGCATCTGTCACAATGCCCCCTTTTTGTGGAACACCCGGCAGACCCGGATTGACCCTGTTCGGGTTAACGTGGGGCTGTCCGGACTCTTGTCATGGGCAGAGTTCTGTTTAAGGACAAGTCTGCAAATAGTGAGTAACCGGACTAAACATTGACGTGGGCTGTACATAGGGATCGGTCATGGGTGGGGTCCAAACACTGGGATATTGTGGCGTTGGTGAGTTCAGCACCAAAGTCCTTGGTTGGATGTGTGCACAGGTGCTCTGCTTTCTTATAGCTGGCCCAAGTTTCAATCTCTTTCCATGGAAGCTGATCGGAGAATCCACAATCTTCTGCACATCTACATCATCGTAAAAGTAGACAAAACCATAACCCTTAGAAACGCCAGAGGCATCCCTAATAATTTTGACATTCTTTACAGCGCCATACTTTGAAAAAACATCCTTAATTTCAGGCTGATTAATCCGACGGCCAATGCCCCCAACAAAAATAGTGTTTGGCATAAGTTTCCCTTCTGGAAGGACATAACCTGATGGCTGATCCTCTTCTTGGCTTCTTGTAACAGACATGACGTGATGCAGGCGAAACCCCTGGGTCTCCCCGACCAGTGGGCTGGAGTCGGCAGCTCGGGCTGGAGACCGGGTTGTAACAGGGTTGACGCTGGCTGGTCCAGAGGTAGCGTAGGCAGAAGTCATTGGTCCTAGATCATTTCCCAATAGTACTTCTGCTGGTAAGTTGTCCATAAGTCCCACCTGTACCCTGCCGGATCCAGCGCCCCAGTCAAGATGTACTCGGGCGGTGGGGAGTCGAAACACAGCTCCTCCCGCCACCCTTACTGCAACGGTGTGTCCGGTGCGATCTTTGTTCTTGACCAAATGAGGTTGGAGCAAGGTAAGTGTGGCTCCGGTGTCGCGTAATCCTTGCGCGGTGCGCCCATTGACTCGTACCTCCTGGCAATGGTGCTGTCGGTTGTCTTGGATGGCCGCTTGTACGGGATCAGCTTCGTACAGTACCCCCAGATACTCTTCCGAACTGCTCTCAGCTTCCAAACAGTGTGCCACAGGAGTACGGGAGGTGGAAGGTTGCTTTTGCCCCCACGTGTTTCGGGGAGGCTCTAGGGCGCAATCACTGCGATAATGTCCCCATTGTTTGCAACGATGGCACTGAACTGTGGAGAGGTTCGGTTGCTGCGCTGGCCTATGTGGCCCAGAGTCACGAGTTGGCGCTGAAGCCACAGGTGCTTGAAATTTGATGGGAGGTGGTGGTTTTGGAGCGGACTGTTCTGTCTGGCGAGCATCGGTGTACTCGTCGGCTAGACGAGCAGCCTCAGATAGCGTTAGAGGCCTCCGGTCACGTACCCACTCTCTTAGCTCTGGTTGCAGGGCATTGAGAAAATGTTCTAGTAAAAACAACTGTAGTACATCCTCAGCGGTCGTGGCTTTGCATCCAGTGACCCAGTGTGATGCTGTACGATGGAGGCGACATGCCCACTCCGTGTAAGAATCCCCTCCCTTCTTTTGGGATTCCCGAAATCGTCGCCTGTAGGCCTCCGGGGTGACAGCGTACCGGGCTAACAAAGCCTCCTTTACCAGATGGTAGTGTGGTAAGTCCACATCAGGGATGGCCCGGAAAGCATCGGAAGCTTTCCCAGATAGTTTCCCTGATAATATGGTGACCCATTCCTCCGTGGGTACCCGGTGTAAAGCGCACTGGCGTTCAAAATCGGCCAAAAATCCGTCAATCTCGTCGTCACTTTCCTGGAAGGACTTAAATGCTGCAAATGGAATCTTTCTCCCCCCAGTGTAACTGAGGCTGAGAGGCTGCTGGGTTGAAAGTCGCCGATCTTCCCTTCGCTTACTGGCCTCTGCCTCCGCTGCGGCGAAGACTCGGTCGATCAGTTCCTGTGATGGATTCGGGCCATTGACCGACAATCTGTTCCGAACCGCTTGAACGAGAGCAGCATCTTCATCGATCTCTATATTGGTTTCGGTCCTCACTGCTGCACGATCCATTTCGATCAGCTCGGCTATCAGTTCCCGACGTGGGCGGTTGCTAGCTGACCTTCCCCGGCTCTCGAGTAGATCCTTCAGGGTCAGCCTTTTCAACTTGTCCTACTGACTCTCCATCAGGGTAGCACTCTCTCTGGGTACAAAGGACCATCCGACCGCTTGCCACCAATTGTAGCGATAACCCTTATCGCCGGAGGGCTTCACCGCCCGAGACGTCCTTTTCCCAATCGTAAGAGGTGCTGCTGGAATTCCAGAGTCGTCCGTGAGGAAACAGGAACAGCCCTTACAAGGGCTAGTGAATTGTAATATAGCGTTTCCCCCAATAAGAGACAGAACTTCAGTATTGAGGGTGAAGGTGAAGTCTCTTTATTAGTGCCACTCTAGGCCTTATATACACAAGTCTCCATGCAATGACAACCACACTGACCAATAGCAGCAGGGCACACAATCCCTCAACTCTGCCGGTGACGCAATCAGTAGAACAATAGCAGGCTGTAATACAATCAATCAGGACAATGCCATTGACTGTGACGTAGTCAACAATACACAATGGCAGTCAAAATACAATGACCTAATTAAGAAAAGGCCAGTGAATGACCCGGTGGGCAACTGAATAGTGATGACATCCAAAAGACAGAGCATCTGTCACACCCTCTATCTCAGACTCGGTTGGGCCTACTCATCCCAGAGGTGTGAGAGGTACCAGGAATCCCGGATGTGGAGTGGTCGGAATAGCAGAGACTGCCCCATCATATCTGAGGCACTGGTGTTTGATGAGAAGGAGCTCTCGCCAGGGGCCCCCTCTGTCTCAGACTCAGTTGGGCCTACTTATCCCAGAGGCGTCAGAGGTACCAGGAACCCCGGGTGTGGAGTGGTCGGACAAGCAGAGACCGCCCCATCATGTCTGAGGCACTGGTGTTTGATGAGAGGGAGCTCTCACCAGGGGTCTCCTCTGTCTAAGACTCGGTGGGGCCTTCTCATCCCAGAGGTGGGAGAGGTACCAGGAACCCCGGATGTGGAGTGGTCGGAATAGCAGAGACTGCCCCATCATGTCTGAGGCACTGGTGTTTGATGAGAGGGAGCTCTCGCCAGGGGTCTCCTCTGTCTCAGACTCTGTGGGGCCTACTCATCCCAGAGATGTGAGAGGTACCAGGAACCCCGGATGTGGAGTGGTCGGAATAGCAGAGACTGCCTCATCATGTCTGAGGCACTGGTGTTTCATGAGAGGGAGCTCTCGCCAGGGGCCCCCCCTGTCTCAGACTCGGTTGGGCCTACTCCTCCCAGAGGTGTGAGAGGTACCAGGAACCCCGGATGTGGAGTGGTCGGAATAGCAGAGACTGCCCCATCATGTCTGAGGCACTGGTGTTTGATGAGAGGGAGCTCTCGCCAGGGGTGTCCTCTGTCTCAGACTCGGTGGGGCCTACTCATCCCAGAGGTGTGAGAGGTACCAGAAACCCCAGGTGTTGAATGGTCGGAATAAAAGAGACCATCCCATCATGTCTGAGGCACTGGTGTTTGATGAGAGGGAGCTCTTGCCAGGGGTCTCCTCTGTCTCAGACTCGGTGGGGCCTTCTCATCCCAGAGGTGTGAGAGGTACCAGGAACCCCGGATGTGGAGTGGTCAGAATAGCAGAGACTGCCCCATCATGTCTGAGGTACTGGTGTTTGATGAAAGGGAGCTCTCGCCAGGGGCCCCCTCTGTCTCAGACTCGATTGGGCCTACTCATTCCAGAGGTGTGAGAGGTACCAGGAACCCCGCATGTGGAGTGGTCGGAATAGCAGAGACTGCCCCATCATGTCTGAGGCACTGGTGTTTGATGAGAGGGAGCTCTTGCCAGGGGCCCCCTTTGTCTCAGACTCGGTTGGACCTACTCATCCCAGAGGTGTGAGAGGTACCAGGAACCCGGATGTGGGTGGTCGGAATAGCAGAGACTGCCCCATCATGTCTGAGGCACTGGTGTTTGATGAGAGGGAGCTCTCACCAGGGGCCCCCTTTTTCTCAGACTCGCTTGGGCCTACTCATCCCAGAGGTGTGGGAGGTACCAGGAACCCTGGATGTGGAATGGTCGGACTAGCAGAGACTGCCCCATCATGTCTGAGGCACTGGTGTTTGATGAGAGGGAGCTCTCGCCAGGGGTCTCCTCTGTCTCAGACTCGGTGGGGCCTTCTCATCCCAGAGGTGTGAGAGGTACCAGGAACCCCAGGTGTGGAGTGGTCGGAATAGCAGAGACCGCCCCATCATGTCTGAGGAACTGGTGTTTGATGAGAGGGAGCTCTCGCCAGAGGTCCCCTCTGTCTCAGACTCGGTTGGGCTTTCTCACCCCAGAGGTGTGAGATGTACCAGGAACCCCAGACGTGGAGTGGTCTGAAAAGCAGAGACCGCCCCATCAAGTCTGAGGCACTGGTGTTTGGTGAGAGGGAGCTCTCGCCAGGGGCCCCCTCTGTCTCAGACTTGGTGAGGCCTTCTCACCCCAGAGGTGTGAGAGGTACCAGAAACCCCGGACGTGGAGTGGTCGGAATAGCAGAGACCACCCATCATGTCTGAGCCACTGGTGTTTGATGAGAAGGAGCTCTCATCAAGGGTCCCTTCTGTCTCAGACTCGGTTGGGCCTTCTCACCCCAGAGGTGTGAGAGGTACTAGGAACCCTGGACGTGGAGTGGTTGGAATAGCAGAGACCACCCCATCATGTCTGAGCTACTGCTGTTGGATGAGAGGGAGCTTTTGCCAGGGGTCTCCCCTGTCTCAGACTCGGTTGGGCCTTCTCACCCCAGAGGTGTGAGAGGTACTAGGTACCCTGGACGTGGAGTGGTTGGAATAGCAGAGAGCACCCCATCATGTCTGAGCTACTGGTGTTGGATGAGAGAGAGCTCTCGCCAGGGGTCCCCTCTCGTGGGCCTTCTCATCCCAGTGGTGTGAGAGGGACCAGGAACCCCAGACGTGGAGTGGTCAGAAAAGCAGAGACCGCCCCATCATGTCTGAGGCACTGGTATTTGGTGAGAGGGAGCTCTTGCCAGGGGCCCCCTTTGTCTCAGACTCGGTTGGGCCTACTCATCCCAGAGGTGTGGGAGGTACCAGGAACCCTGGATGTGGAGTGGTCGGACTAGCAGAGACTGCTCCATCATGTCTGAGGCACTGGTGTTTGATGAGAGGGAGCTCTCGCCAGGGTTCCCCTCTGTCTCAGACTCGGTTGGGCCTTCTCACCCCAGAGGTGTGAGAGGTACCAGGAACCCCAGACGTGGAGTGGTCAGAAAAGCAGAGACCGCCCCATCATGTCTGAGGAACTGGTGTTTGATGAGAGGGAGCTCTCGCCAGGGTTCCCCTCTGTCTCAGACTCGGTTGGGCCTTCTCACCCCAGAGATGTGAGAGGTACCAGGAACCCCAGACGTGGAGTGGTCAGAAAAGCAGAGACCGCCCCATCATGTCTGAGGCACTGGTGTTTGGTGAGAGGGAGCTCTTGCCAGGGGCCCCCTTTGTCTCAGACTCGGTTGGGCCTACTCATCCCAGAGGTGTGGGAGGTACCAGGAACCCTGGATGTGGAGTGGTCGGACTAGCAGAGACTGCCCCATCATGTCTGAGGCACTGGTGTTTGATGAGAGGGAGCTCTCGCCAGGGTTCCCCTCTGTCTCAGACTCGGTTGGGCCTTCTCACCCCAGAGGTGTGAGAGGTACCAGGAACCCCAGATGTGGAGTGGTCAGAAAAGCAGAGACCGCCCCATCATGTCTGAGGCACTGGTGTTTGGTGAGAGGGAGCACTCGCCAAGGGCCCCCTCTGTCTCAGACTTGGTGGGGCCTTCTCACCCCAGAGGTGTGAGAGGAACCAGGAACCCCGGACGTGGAGTGGCCAGAATAGCAGAGACCACCCCATTGTGTCTGAGCCACTGGTGTTTGATGAGAAGGAGCTCTCGTCAAGGGTCCCTACTGTCTCAGACTCGGTTGAGCCTTCTCACCCCAGAGGTGTGAGAGGTACCAGGAACCCTGGACGTGGAGTGGTCGGAATAGCAGAGACCACCCCATCATGTCTGAGCCACTGGTGTTTGATGAGAAGGAGCTCTCGTCAAGGGTCCCTTCTGTCTCAGACTCGGTTGGGCCTTCTCACCCCAGAGGTGTGAGAGGTACCAGGAACCCCGGACCTGGAGTGGTCGGAATAAAAGAGACCGCCCCATCATGTCTGAGGCACTGGTGTTTGATGAGAAGGAGCTCTCGTCAAGGGTCCCTTCTGTCTCAGACTCGGTTGGGCCTTCTGACCCCAGAGGTGTGAGAGGTACTAGGAACCCTGGACATGGAGTGGTCGGAATAGCAGAGACTGCCCCATCATGTCTGAGGCACTGGTGTTTGATGAGAGGGAGCTCTCGCCAGGGGCCCCCTCTGTCTTAGACACGGTTGGGCCTACTCATCCCAGAGGTGTGAGAGGTACCAGGAACCCCGGATGCGGAGTGGTCGGAATAGCAGAGACTGCCCCATCATGTCTGAGGCACTGGTATTTGATGAGAGGGAGCTCTCGCCAGGGGTCCCCTCTCATGGGGCCTTCACATCCCAGAGGTGTAAGAGGTACCAGGAACCCCAGACATGGAGTGGTCAGAATAGCAGAGACCACCCCATCATGTCTGAGGCACTGGTGTTTGATGAGAGGGAGCTCTCGCCAGGGGTCTCCTCTGTCTCAGACTCAGTGGGGCCTTCTCATGACAGAGGTGTGAGAGGTACCAGGAACCTCGGATGTGGAGTGGTCAGAATAGCAGAGACCGCCCCATCATGTCTGAGCCACTGGTGTTTGATGAGAGGGAGCTCTCGCCAGGGGTCCCCTCTGTCTCAGGCTCGGTTGGCCCTTCTCATGCCAGAGGTGTGAGAGGTACCAGGAAGCCCGGACGTCAAGGGGTCGGAATAGTAAAGACCGCCCCATCATGTCTGAGACACTGGTGTTTGATGAGAAGGAGCTCTCGTCAAGGGTCCCTTCTGTCTCAGACTCGGTTGGGCCTTCTCACCCCAGAGGTGTGAGAGGTACCAGGAACCCCGGACCTGGAGTGGTCGGAATAAAAGAGACCGCCCCATCATGTCTGAGGCACTGGTGTTTGATGAGAAGGAGCTCTCGTCAAGGGTCCCTTCTGTCTCAGACTCGGTTGGGCCTTCTGACCCCAGAGGTGTGAGAGGTACTAGGAACCCTGGACATGGAGTGGTCGGAATAGCAGAGACTGCCCCATCATGTCTGAGGCACTGGTGTTTGATGAGAGGGAGCTCTCGCCAGGGGCCCCCTCTGTCTTAGACACGGTTGGGCCTACTCATCCCAGAGGTGTGAGAGGTACCAGGAACCCCGGATGCGGAGTGGTCGGAATAGCAGAGACTGCCCCATCATGTCTGAGGCACTGGTATTTGATGAGAGGGAGCTCTCGCCAGGGGTCCCCTCTCATGGGGCCTTCACATCCCAGAGGTGTAAGAGGTACCAGGAACCCCAGACATGGAGTGGTCAGAATAGCAGAGACCACCCCATCATGTCTGAGGCACTGGTGTTTGATGAGAGGGAGCTCTCGCCAGGGGTCTCCTCTGTCTCAGACTCAGTGGGGCCTTCTCATGACAGAGGTGTGAGAGGTACCAGGAACCTCGGATGTGGAGTGGTCAGAATAGCAGAGACCGCCCCATCATGTCTGAGCCACTGGTGTTTGATGAGAGGGAGCTCTCGCCAGGGGTCCCCTCTGTCTCAGGCTCGGTTGGCCCTTCTCATGCCAGAGGTGTGAGAGGTACCAGGAAGCCCGGACGTCAAGGGGTCGGAATAGTAAAGACCGCCCCATCATGTCTGAGACACTGGTGTTTGATGAGAGGGAGCTCTCGCCAGGGCCCCCTCTGTCTCAGACTCGGTATGGCCTACTCATCCCAGAGGTGTGAGAGGTACCAGGAACCCCGGACGTGGAGTGGTCGGAATAGCAGAGACTGCCCCAATGGGGGCTGGAATTGTGAGAAGGAATTTAAGGGATTAGGGAAACAATATTTAAAGAGGGAATATGTGGGAAGGTCGCTCTCTTCTCTCTGCGGGCTCTCACAGCAGACATGAGTCTGCCAGGCAGTTCAGCCACCCCAGCGGGGGTTGAGCGGAAGATCAGGTCATATTTGAATTAGCCTGAGAGAGAAAGATTGCTGCATTTTGTATGGACACTGCTTACATTTCTGGACATTGCAACTTACACCATATTTATGCCGCTCATATTATTATTTTTCTGTAATGTAGCCGGCTCTATCTTAATTAAATCCACTTATCGATTTTTAGTTTCGGACAATACTTGTTCCTTGAATCACCATAGCTGAGATTATGTCTAGATGGCCCAAAACAGTCCTTGTAAAAGTTAAAACAAAGAAACGAACAATATAACACTGAGACTCTGGTGTTTGATGAGAGGGAGCTCTCGCCCGGGGTCCTCTCGGTGGGGCCTTCTCAGCCCAGAGGTGTGAGCTGTACCAGGAACCCCGGACGTGGAGTGGTCGGAATAGCAGAGACTGCCCCATCATGTCTGAGGCACTGGTGTTTGATGAGAGGGAGCTCTCGCTAGGGGTCCCCTCTCGTGGGGCCTTCTCATCCCAGAGGTGTGAGAGGTACCAGGAACCCTGGATGTGGAGTGGTCAGAATAGCAGAGACCGCCTCATCATGTCTGAGGCACTGGTGTTTGGTAGAGAGAGCTCTCGCTAGGGGTCCCCTCTCGTGGGGCCTTCTCATCCCAGAGGTGTGAGAGGTACCAGGAACCCCCGGACGTGGAGTGGTCGGAATAGCAGAGACCGCCGCATCATGTCTGAGCCACTGGTGTTTGGTGAGAGGGAGCTCTCGCAAGGGGCCCCCTCTGTCTCAGACTTGGTGGGGCCTTCTCACCCCAGAGGTGTGAGAGGTACCAGGAACCCCGGACGTGGAGTGGTCGGAATAGCAGGGACCGCCCCAACATGTCTGAGGCACTGGTGTTTGATGAGAGGGAGCTCTCGTCAGGGGTCGCCTCTGTCTCAGACTCGTTGGGACCTTCTCAGCCCAGAGGTGTGAGAGGTACCAGGAACCCCAGATGTGACATGGTATGGACAGAAAATAGAAGAGACCTCCCCATCCCCATTTCCCAGGACCTCCCTCTGGGCCTCTGTTGGCCCTGGCAGCTGCGTGGTTGGAAGGAAGAAAGCTATCACCCCCCCGAGGGGCCAATGGGATTCTAGCGCTTCCACTGTACATGACAGTGGCCAGAGCCACTGTGACCTCAGGTAATGCCTGCCCCCCTTCCACTTCCATCCAAGCCACCAGTCCGGACAGACCAGCCTGGCCCTCCAACAACCCAGTGGTGAGCAACCTTGCAATGTGGACTTACCTAGAGGTCCCACATCTACTGGAACAGCCCTCACCTCAGTTGCAGTTCCCTCCACAGCTGCTGGGTAACCCTCCTTCCTCCAGGAAGAAGAAGCACACACTATACTACCCCCACATTCAATGTAGGATGCAGGTTACACACATTACCCACATTAATTGCACACATTTGAGTACACATTTCATTACAGTCTGGGGGACCAGACCTTGGGGGTTCAGTGGCCACATACTGAGACACTAGCCACCCCAAGTCCCTAGCAAAACACTAGCAGGGATATTCAATGGTACCCCCACCTCCCGCCCAGAACCCCAGTACAAATAAACCTTTGCAGTGGGCAGTGTTGATGCCCCTCCCTCAATTCTGAGACTAAGACAGTGCTTCCGGGGATGAAGTCCGGTGGGGACACCATCTCAGGGCGCACAAGAGTCGTCTGAGTGTCCCTAAGTATCACGGCCACAGCCTGGCCCATAGTGATGGGTTGAAAGTTGTCCTGGCACCTCCCAGTGCCCCTAACCCACATACAGCACAGTGGAGGATTCTGGGAAGAGTCCTGCTGGTTCTGGGGACATATGGCCTTGAAGTGTACTGGCAGGTTGCACTGATGATAAAGGGAAATTAGCCTTGGGCTAATTGGCATGGACAACAGGTGCCATCGGCTGCTTACCCCTTTCTAGCTGGCAGGTTTCCAGGCCCATGGGGCCCAGTGTTGGGAGTGCTTATCCGTGAGTGCTGCTGTGGCCGAGTCCCCCTTTGGCTCACAATCATGGAGATCCTTGGGAGAGTTCCATAAAAATTGCTCATTCGCTAAGAGTTCCTTCAGCTTTTGGACAGTGGCCGGCTCCAAGCCAGTCCATTGATTGCCCACTGTAGGGCCCTCATGTGATTGGCCCAGCTGTCAGTCGGGGCCTGCCACAAATGCTGCAGTTTTTTGTGATAGAACTCAGGGGTCAGGTTGTACTGACCAGGTTGTGTGCGGACCAGAGCCTGTTGATTCCCTCGTAGCTCAGGGTGGTCTCGCTGGGTAGGTAAGCAAAGATTTCCAGGGCCTTACCCCTAAGGAGAGGTACTGATGACATTCGGTTTCAAAAGCCAGCAGAAAGGTGTACCTTTGTCTAAATTGGGGAAATCCTCCGCACGCAACTTTGGGGCCTGGTTCTCTGGGGGCTCGCTACCAGCTGTGCTGGGTTGCGGGTGCTGGAGCTTAAAGCTTTAAGTGGACCAACACCCAGCCCTGTCAGATGCAATCCCTCCCCGCGGGTCTTCCAAAATATGGATGCCCCGCTGTGTGAAACCCCCCAGGACATGAGCAAACCTTACCTGACCTTCCCGGTCCAACGCACATGCGCGGGCCGCATCTCGCGCTTCTCTCTAGCAGGGCGCGTGCCTGGGCTGGCCATTTCTGGATGGCCGGCGCGGGCGCGCTCCCTGTTATAGGGAAGCGCGAAATGCATCTGCCAGCGTGCTCGGAGCCGCTGAGGTTAGATGCGGCTTTGACGTGCATACCTCTGCGGCTCCGAATGTGCTGATTGGACGAGCGGCCGTGCATGCGCCGTAGGAGCGGGGTGAGAAGAGTCAGGCGATCGGAGTGCCCCGGGGGAAGTGGACCAAAACCCAGGATAGTCAAGTCCACTTTAAGTTGTACTTGGCGTGCTCATGACGTTCTGCAGCCTCATCCTTCTCGCAATGTGCTGTGTATTTTGTTGGTTGCCCAGTCCTCAGCCCGGAGGCTGTGCAGCTCAGCTTGCAGGAGGGCATGAAAGCTGGTCTCGCTGGTGGGATCAGCAGGTGAGATGCTATCCTCTTGAAGGCTGAGCATCGGTGATTGGCTCCTGGGAGAGCCCTGGCTGGACCCCCCACACCCAATGCAACATTGGCATCCACCTCATCCATGCCACTCACAGCAGCAGCCATATCCCTGACACTCACCATGCCTGTGTCAGTCTCTTTGTCTTTCTTGCTCTTCAAGGAGACGTGGGCGTGCTCTATTACTGTCTGCATGCAGCCGCAGATGTGCACGTCTGGGTGTTTGTACCAGAGTAGGCTCTTCATCTGTTGCACTGCTCAACAGCGACACCTGGTGTTCAGCACACTCCAAGTGCACAAAGCCTAGAGTGTAAGCTCTTGGGTTTGCTTTTCACTTCCTGGGTCTGAATGGACAGGAAGTGACCTCACTCAGACTCTGACACATCCCTCCCTGCTCTAATTGACAGCCCTATTTAAGAGGACAGCTGGCCTGCATCCAATGCTGTGTTATCAGCCGACTTCCTGGATTCTGTTTTCCTGATTCCTGATCTGATTTCCTGGATTTACCCTCGGACGGTTGACTTTGACTCGGTTTTGACTCGGATTCTCTCACTGGACTTAGCCTGTTTGCTGCCAGCCTCTGAACTTGGATTTATTCCTGGAATGCCTGTTTGCTGCCAGCCCCTGAACTCGGATTTATTCCTGGACTTTGCCTGTTTGCTGACAGCCTCTGAACTCGGATTTATTCATTGGACTTTGCTTGTCTGCTGCCAGCCCCTGAACCCAGACTCATCCATTGGACTTTGCTTGTCTGCTGCCAGCCCCTGAACCTGGATTCATCCATTGGACTTTGCCTGTCTGCCGCCAGCCCCTGAACCCGGATTCATCCATTGGACTTTGCCTGTCTGTCACCAGCCCCTGAACACGGACTCATCCATTGGACTTTGCCTGTCTGCCGCCAGCCCTGACTTCTGATTTGTTCTTTCGGATTTATTTGCTTCTCTTCGCCCCCACACCTGGAGCTCCGCTTAGCCCTTCCCATGGTTGTAGCTGGGAAGCTTGACAGCCTGTAGCTGCTGGTCACTGACAAAGCTGTGCACTAAGGTAAACACTTGCCTAGTGTTCAGCTGATCTTAAGATCCCGGCAACAGAAAAGCCACTGCTGGTAATCTTTAGTGTATGAGAGTATGGGGCACAAACTCACACACCATTTTTACCCTTTCCCACCACCCTGCCACCAAATTTCAAGAAAACACATGTCACGTGAGCAAGCTACAAATCTAGCACCTAAGTTGCATGCATGCAGCACACCTTCCTAAATCACCATCCATTTGCCTGCCTAGTGGACTACAAGACCCAGCGAGACCATGGACACACAGGATCTTGGCTAAAAGATTGCTCAATTAAAAATAGAAAGCACACTGGGCAGTTATTACAGATACTGAGTTAACAATACCAGTCCGAGATGTGGGTTAAAGATTACAGGCAGGGATACAAGACTCACTCCATCTGTGGGGCGGACTATTCTCTCACTCTCTTGGGAAACCTTCTTTAATAGCTTAAAAATGTTAGAAGTTAGAATAACTTTGGGCAGGTGGGTCATATTGCTCTGGATACGGCACCAAACGATTGGGCTGGATGCCGGGCATCCGATGAGCCCAAAGATTAAGTTCCTAGATGGGTCAGAACCCGAGATCTCCATTTCTCTACGTTTCCCTGACCGCATGGCACTGAGAATTGTACCTCTATGTGCAGTTTTGTGGGTCCGTTCTGCTTCAGTATCTTGCTTGGTGCTGGGACACACTGTAACTCGGAGGAATGGGGCTTTTACAGGCAATAACATTTGTGTCAGATGTCTGAGGCACTGGTGTTTGATGTGAGGAAGCTCACTCCAGGGGTCACCTCTGTCTCACACTCTGTGGGCCCTTCCCAGCCAAGAGGTGTGAGAGACTCAGCAGGAAGTCTGTGATCTGAACCGGCCTTGGCTCAACTCACAGACAAGTGCTAATTCACCTTCCCGGAGAGATTAGAGCAGGTCTGTGTTTATGGCTGGAAAGGCAAAATCCGCAGGAGAGTAAGTAGGCAACTCCAGACTGGTATCAGGCAATTGTATATCATTAAACTGGATATGCCCATCACAGTGCTCTTTTCCATATGGGGGGGGGTCTCCTGGGCAGGAACAGTACTGTGTAATCAGGAGAAAGCCGACTTTCACATGCAATATGGTTTTCTTGAATAAAATAAATGTTTTATTTACAATAAATGAGACAATTTAAATAATATATTTTATTTATTTGTTTATTGTTTTTATTGGGTTTTCAACATAATTACATTGTACACATTGCAAGCTTTGGTATAGCCTTGGTAGATCACAAAAGAAGTAAAGCATATATGACATCAGGTGAAGCCAAGGCATTGCTTCCTCACCCTTTATCATAACAGTAAATTAGCATCAACCATCCTAAGTTACCAGAATATATTTTATTTTTACTTTCTTCACTCAAAATTAAAAAAAAAAACAACAGTAAAAATTAAGTAAAAGTAAAAAAATAAAATTTTTTGCAAAAATCAGATAAACAGCGCAAAGTTCTGAAAAATGACTCATCAACAGAGGGTGAAAAAAGTAGGTGGGTGGTTAAAAGGATTAACAGTAGCTATGCATGTTTTTTCTTGTTTGCATATTTTCGAAAAATGTGTTTTTCATTTTGTTTTATACATTTTTTAGGGAATCCCTGGGCAACCTAAGAATTATTTAAGGGATTACTTCCAGAAAGATGAGCCCACTACAACAAGCTGGGTACGCCTAGAAAGCTAAACATGTGTACCTTCAGGGAATATATGATGTGTAGGGGGCTATTTCAAATGTTGAGGGTTGTTTTGGTTGAAAAGGCACAAGGTGCGCACTTTGTCTTCAGAACTGAAATTATCCTTACGCACATGCTTTACTTTGGGGTGTTTGGCAACTCTTCCCTTGACAGTAGCTATTCATGTTGAGTATTGTTCTGTTCTGGGGACCTTGCTTTTTCAGATTGTTTTTTCCTTGTTTGCATATTGTTTTTTTTTAATGTGGCTTTGTTTCTGCTTTTTAGGGAAACCCTGTGCAACCAAAGAATCAATTGAGGGATTACTTCCAGAAAACTGTACTTACATCAACAAGCCTGGTACGCCTAGAAAGCTTGAGGTGAGTACTTCCAGAGAACATATAGTTTGTGGGGGATCTCACAAGCCTGGTACGCCTAGAACGTTTGAGTTGTGTACTTCCCGGCAATGTGTTTTTTGGATCAAAGGCACACCAATACACAAGGTTTAATTTGCAAATAAAAGTTGTATTAAAGATTAATATGTACACAAATACTGATATATTGCTAATGTACAACACGTTTGTCAAAAAAGGATACAATGAGATTGCTCTATGTGAGCGAAGGTCAAGCTGTCATCAGGAACGTTTAAACACCTCATGCAAAGAAAGCACAATTATCATGAGCACTAATATGTACTATATCTGATGGCAGCTATTGCTATGAAGTGGTAAACAAAGATTACCATGCGACTATGTGCTTCTGTCACGAACCTGATGAATGGTATAAGATGCAGGCTGAATACAGTCAGTCAAGGAGAATAATAAGTGGCATACACAGGATGAATGCTGCAGTGTTTTTCTGGTCAGTATATACAATCCATGCCCTGTATCATACCAGAATGATACCTTCCATATACATACACAGTTAAATCATGACGTCAACAATATGATCATAATGCATAATACATGAATGAGTATATTACCAAGTGGCAGTACAAAAGAGCAATGATCGCGAAACACGCGCCCACGTTCCGGAGCTCACGGCTCCTTTCTCAAGGCAAGCGATACCCCTGTTACCTGTTAGGTGCCTCTTATTCTGTGCCCCCTGGCCGGCCAGTGTGGCGTTTCCGGGCGCGCTGCCCGTAACGTCACTTCCGGTTCCGGGGTCCCGGCTGACGTCACATCCGGAGCTGGCTGGCCGGAGAACGTATTGCCAGCCAGCAGCGGAAGCAGCGTCAGCGTTCGGGGCCTCCAGTCCCGGAGTCTGCGCATTGCTGGAACTAGGTTAAGTAAGTATACAAGTGAATTGCAGTATACGGAAATAAAGTACAAAAGGCTGTCAGCGATGTCAGCGAGGACGTCTTGTTCCTTAAGGTGGGGGAGGGAGTCGTAAGAATGCGCAGGCATGGCACCATATGGAAGGTCTGAATAGACAAAAAATAAAAAGCCAGTTAAAAACGTTTTAAAAGAAAGCGCAATCATTGCCATTAACCCCTAAGATACATAGTGTCTGCCTATGACACAAAGAAGTAAGACTGAATGTGCTCAATCTAGCTTGCATATTGAGGGTCTCTTATAGATGGAATGCTGGCCCGGATACTCCCAGTGTGGGATGCCCTACTCGATGTTATTAGAGAGGTGTGAAAAACATTGTAAGTCATTATTGTAGATGCAGTGGACCTGAGGATCCCTACATGGGATGCCCTCTATCAGTAACATTATTTGTGATTGTTATATATGTCCCAACAAAGATACGTAGTTGGGGATAACACTAGGGTATGGCCATGAATCAAGTCTCTACAAAAAAGTCTAAAAGTGCAATATCCTATTATGTACCTATGGTCATATACCAATGGGAGGAATATATAGAATCTCCGGGGAACCTCACATGGGATGCCCTCCCCTTCTGGGTATTGAAAATGAGATGTGAAAGAAATATGGATAATGTGGTGGAGGCTATGGGATTTGTCTAGGTGACAGCACATATGGGGGTAGCATGCTGCTATAAGATGGATAGAAAGGCATGAAGCATAGCAAAATGAGATAGGAACCCCTGGTTACCTCCAAGAATCAGCTGGAAGTGCGGATCCAAAGGAAAATAATATGTGGAACCCGGACGGCTCTACAAGGCATTTCTGGTGGAGGGTATGGAGGGAATGTACTAGAATGGCCTATAGAAAAAAGATATTGTTAATATATAATATTGTAAATTGGTCTATGGTCCCGTACATGATCCCCTTGTGTTTTGTAATGTCAGTGTTGTTTGATTGTAGATTAAATAAAAGGTGAGTAGTCAATTTCCTCGTTTAGGCCCCTGGGGGCCCTAGTTTGTAGTGTATGAATCCAATGTAGTTCTTGACGGAGCAAGATTTTGTTTCTATTGTCTCCCCTGTGAGGGGGTGGTACCTGGTCTATCGCCTGGAAGCGAAGCTGGGAAACTTGGTGGCCAGCTGTAAGGAAGTGGCGGGTAAGTGGTGATTCTAAATCGGATCTACGAATTGCACTCCGGTGTTCGCTAATTCGTGTGCGTAAAGGTCTAGTGGTCTTGCCTATATATGCCAACCCGCATGGACATTTAATGAGATAAATGACATGGTCTGAGTTACAATTCAGGAAAGATCTGATGGGGATCTTACATCCCGTATGGGGATGTGTAAAATGGTCACCTTTTGTTACAAAACAACATTGGGCGCAATGGCCACACGGGTACATCCCCTTAACCGGTGGTAAGGAGCTGAGCCATGTGTGTTGAAATTCTGTAGGCTTTTGGCATTTGGTTTCAGCTCGTATAAGGTTGTCCCTTAGGTTTTTAGGGCGTTTGCGTACAAACAGAGGGGGTGCACTGAAAACGGTTTGTAGTCGTTCATCTCCTCTCAGGATATGCCAATGTCTTTTAATGATCCGTTCAATCTGGGGTGTCATTCTTGAATATGTCAGAATGGCTGGAATGCGGTTAGTGGTCTGTTTGGGCTTATACGTAAGTAGGGAGTTTCTTGTTTGGGCAAATGCTTTAGATTTGGCCGTTTCTAAGAGGTCCCGGGGATAGCCGCGTTCCAGGAAATCATTCATAAGGATATCAGCTCTCTCCAGAAATGTCTGATCATCAGAGATGATACGCCTGAGTCTAATGAATTGACTGTATGGTAAGCCTGATTTCATATTAGTTGGATGAAAGCTGTCAAATCTGAGAAATGTATTACGATCCGTTTCTTTTCTATATAAGTCAGTGTGAATGATCTGTTCTTTAATGGAAACCTGAACGTCTAAAAAGTAGACTGCTGTGGAGCTATATTCTAGGCTAAAAGATATAGTGGGTTCTGCTGAATTGAGTCGTGAAACAAATTGCAAAAGGGTATCAGCAGGGCCTTGACACAAAAAGAATATATCATCTATGTATCTTACCCAGAATAGTACATGGTTGCTATAGGCGTTATCTGTGTACACATGGTGTTACTCGAAGCGGTCCATGAACAGATTTGCGTTCGAGCCCATGGCTGTGCCCTGTAGTTGAAGGTAGAATTCGTTATCATATCTGAAATAGTTTCTAGTAAGTATGATAGTCAGCAGGTTTATGCAAAACTGATTGAACTCCCCCTGTTTCTTCTAAGACAGTTGATATAGTAGAGATCCCTATGTCATGGGGAATGGAAGTATAAAGGGAAGATACATCCTTGGTACAAAGTATAGTCTGTGGTGGTATTGTCCCTAGGTTCCCAATCTTGTTCAAGAAGTCACTGGTGTCGAGTAGAAATGAACGTGTGGCTAGTACTTTAGGTTGGAGTACTTTATCTAAGAATGTAGCAATGTTTTGGAAAATAGACTCGGTGCCTGCTACAATTGGTCTGCCAGGTGGTTGAGTGGGGTGTTTGTGAATTTTAGGCAGGATATAAAAGACCGGGGTGATGGGGAATTCTGTATATAGATAGTCGTGAAGTTTCTTATCTATGAGACCCCTGGAAAGTGCTTGTGAGATAAGTGTATTAATCTCCTTCTGAATATCAGGTAATGGATCGTGTTTCAGTTTGCGGTAAATCTGTGTATCGTTTAGTTGGGTCTTAATTGTCATGTCATAAAACGTTTGGTCCATGATGACCGTTGCTCCCCCCTTGTCAGCTGGTTTTATTACTAGAGACTGGTCCTGGGTCAGTGTCTTAAGCGCTATTTCCTCAGTCCGGGAAAAATTCCGTGCAGTATAGCAAGATTGGGTTTTACCCCATTGTAGTTTCTGGACATCTGTCTGTATCAGTTTGACAAAAGTCTCTACAACGGGGAGACGGGCGGTGGAGACCACTTACTCTTTGGTTTACACATCGATAGATCCGGACGGGAGGATGCAGCGGAGGAGTCGGGTCGGTCAGGTACGTCAGGTTGGGGTGCTGTGGTGGCAAAGAAAGATTTTAGTCTTATGGTTCTATAGAAACGTTGGGGTTCTATTTCTGTGTCAATGGGATCACCTGCATATAACGGCACAAACCCCAGACCCTTGTTAAATACCTTGAGTTCCGCTAGAGTGAGGTTTCTGGCTGATAAATTCACCACTAGGTTTTCAGATTGGCCTGGCTGCGGGTGGTCATCTGGCTTGCGGACCCTCCTGCCCCTCCTCGTCCTCTTCTTCCTCTGTGTTTGTATGTTTGGACCGGTTCTAAAAAATGCTGGCGAGATGAGTTCGAACTGCTACTTGACTCACTCTCTATGGTCTGTGTCCTGTTGTTATAAGCTCTACGTCCCCTCCAGGCTTCCCGCCAGGTGTAAACCTGATCTTCCTGTAGTCTTGTGTGTCACGTCGGTACTTATTGAGTTTGAAGTTAAGTGTATCAGTCTCGTATCTATTAAGTTGTTGGCCTACCTCCTTGAGGTATATTTTAAGGTCATTAGTATCAATATGCCGTTCAAGTTGAATATTAGCTTCTCTTATGGAGGTCTCAATCTCAGTGAGTTGGGACTGAATGCCTTCAATAGTCAGGGCTATTAGGTCTAAACTGCACTTGTTCAGGATCCGAAACCACCTATTACAAAATTCTTTGTCTTCCCAACAAAAGGTTGGTCGGATGGCAAGTCGCAGACCCCTTGGGATCCTTTTCACTCTCAGGTACTCTACTAGGGTCTGTGAGTGCAATTTGTATTGGATTAATTTTTTCTTTGAATTCTCAAATTGTCTTTTTAAGGCAATATGGTCGTTAGAGAAGGGGTTTTGAGTACTGCCGTACTTGGAAATCAGGAGATCATGGTCTGCCTGGGTGTATGCTAGGGTGCTCGCCTGGGCATCAGTCAGGGAGCTAATTTCACTGAAAGGAATATGTTGCATACTAGCCCTCTTTAATTAATAACGCATACACTAAGGTATGCAGCCAGGCCAATCTGAAATCCCGTTGACACAGAAATAGAACTCCAACGTTTCTATAGAACCATAAGACTAAAATCTTTCTTTGCCACCACAACACCCCAACCTGACGTACCTGACCGACCTGACTCCTCCGCTGCATCCTCCCGTCCGGATCTATCGATGTGTAAACCAAAGAGTAAGTGGTCTCCACCGCCCGTCTCCCCTGTTGTAGAGACTTTTGTCAAACTGATACAGACAGATGTCCAGAAACTACAATGGGGTAAAACCCAATCTTGCTATACTGCACGGAATTTTTCCCGGACTGAGGAAATAGCGCTTAAGACACTGACCCAGGACCAGTCTCTAGTAATAAAACCAGCTGACAAGGGGGGAGCAACGGTCATCATGGACCAAACGTTTTATGACATGACAATTAAGACCCAACTAAACGATACACAGATTTACCGCAAACTGAAACACGATCCATTACCTGATATTCAGAAGGAGATTAATACACTTATCTCACAAGCACTTTCCAGGGGTCTCATAGATAAGAAACTTCACGACTATCTATATACAGAATTCCCCATCACCCCGGTCTTTTATATCCTGCCTAAAATTCACAAACACCCCACTCAACCACCTGGCAGACCAATTGTAGCAGGCACCGAGTCTATTTTCCAAAACATTGCTACAGTCTTAGATAAAGTACTCCAACCTAAAGTACTAGCCACACGTTCATTTCTACTCGACACCAGTGACTTCTTGAACAAGATTGGGAACCTAGGGACAATACCACCACAGACTATACTTTGTACCAAGGATGTATCTTCCCTTTATACTTCCATTCCCCATGACATAGGGATCTCTACTATATCAACTGTCTTAGAAGAAACAGGGGACACACCAGAGTTCAATCAGTTTTGCATAAACCTGCTGACTATCATACTTACTAGAAACTATTTCAGATATGATAACGAATTCTACCTTCAACTACAGGGCACAGCCATGGGCTCGAACGTAGCACCAGCCTAGGCAAATCTGTTCATGGACCGCTTCGAGCAACACCATGTGTACACAGATAACGCCTATAGCAACCATGTACTATTCTGGGTAAGATACATAGATGATATATTCTTTTTGTGGCAAGGCCCTGCTGATACCCTTTTGCAATTTGTTTCACGACTCAATTCAGCAGAACCCACTATATCTTTTAGCCTAGAATATAGCTCCACAGCAGTCCACTTTTTAGACGTTCAGGTTTCCATTAAAGAACAGATCATTCACACTGACTTATATAGAAAAGAAACGGATCGTAATACATTTCTCAGATTTGACAGCTTTCATCCAACTAATATGAAATCAGGCTTACCATACAGTCAATTCATTAGACTCAGGCGTATCATCTCTGATGATCAGACATTTCTGGAGAGAGCTGATATCCTTATGAATGATTTCCTGGAACGCGGCTATCCCCGGGACCTCTTAGAAACGGCCAAATCTAAAGCATTTGCCCAAACAAGAAACTCCCTACTTACGTATAAGCCCAAACAGACCACTAACCGCATTCCAGCCATTCTGACATATTCAAGAATGACACCCCAGATTGAACGGATCATTAAAAGACATTGGCATATCCTGAGAGGAGATGAACGACTACAAACCGTTTTCAGTGCACCCCCTCTGTTTGTACGCAAACGCCCTAAAAACCTAAGGGACAACCTTATACGAGCTGAAACCAAACGCCAAAAGCCTACAGAATTTCAACACACATGGCTCAGCTCCTTACCACCGGTTAAGGGGATGTACCCGTGTGGCCATTGCGCCCAATGTTGTTTTGTAACAAAAGGTGACCATTTTACACATCCCCATACGGGATGTAAGATCCTCATCAGATCTTTCCTGAATTGTAACTCAGACCATGTCATTTTTCTCATTAAATGTCCATGCGGGTTGGCATATATAGGCTAGACCACTAGACCTTTACGCACACGAATTAGCGAACACCGGAGTGCAATTCGTAGATCCGATTTAGAATCACCACTTACCCGCCACTTCCTTACAGCTGGCCACCAAGTTTCCCAGCTTCGCTTCCAGGCGATAGACCAGGTACCACCCCCTCACAGGGGAGGCAATAGAAACAAAATCTTGCTCCGTCAAGAACTACATTGGATTCATACACTACAAACTAGGGCCCCCAGGGGCCTAAACGAGGAAATTGACTACTCACCTTTTATTTAATCTACAATCAAACAACAATGACATTACAAAACACAAGGGGATCATGTACGGGACCATAGACCAATTTACAATATTATATATTAACAATATCTTTTTTCTATAGGCCATTCTAGTACATTCCCTCCATACCCTCCACCAGAAATGCCTTGTAGAGCCGTCCGGGTTCCACATATTATTTTCCTTTGGATCCACACTTCCAGCTGATTCTTGGAGGTAACCAGGGGTTCCTATCTCATTTTGCTATGCTTTATGCCTTTCTATCCATCTTATAGTAGCATGCTACCCCCATATGTGCTGTCACCTAGACAAATCCCATAGCCTCCACCACATTATCCATATTTCTTTCACATCTCATTTTCAATACCCAGAAGGGGAGGGCATCCCATGTGAGGTTCCCCGGAGATTCTATATATTCCTCCCATTGGTATATGACCATAGGTACATAATAGGATATTGCACTTTTAGACTTTTTTGTAGAGACTTGATCCATGGCCATACCCTAGTGTTATCCCCAACTACGTATCTTTGTTGGGACATATATAACAATCACAAATAATGTTACTGATAGAGGGCATCCCATGTAGGGATCCTCAGGTCCACTGCATCTACAATAATGACTTACAATGTTTTTCACACCTCTCTAATAACATCGAGTAGGGCATCCCACACTGGGAGTATCCGGGCCAGCATTCCATCTATAAGAGACCCTCAATATGCAAGCTAGATTGAGCACATTCAGCCTTACTTCTTTGTGTCATAGGCAGACACTATGTATCTTAGGGGTTAATGGCATTGGCAATGATTGCACTTGCTTTTAAAACGTTTTTAACTGGCTTTTTATTTTTTGTCTATTTCAGACCTTCCATATGGTGCCATGCCTGCGCATTCTTACGACTCCCTCCCCCGCCTTAAGGAACAAGACGTCCTCGCTGACAGCCTTTTGTACTTTATTTCCGTATACTGCAATTCACTTGTATACTTACTTAACCTAGTTCCAGCAATGCGCAGACTCCTGGACTGGAGGCCCCGAGCGCTGACGCTGCTTCCGCTGCTGGCTGGCAATACGTTCTCCGGCCAGCCAGCTCCGGATGTGACGTCAGCCGGGACCCCGGAACCGGAAGTGACGTTACGGGCAGCGCTCTCAGAGCGCGCCCGGAAACGCCACACTGGCTGGCCAGGGGGCACAGAATAAGAGGCACCTAACAGGTAACAGGGGTATCGCTTGCCTTGAGAAAGGAGCCGTGAGCTCCGGAACGTGGGCGCGTGTTTCGCGATCATTGCTCTTTTGTACTGTCACTTGGTAATATACTCATTCATGTATTATGCATTATGATCATATTGTTGACGTCATGATTTAACTGTGTATGTATATGGAAGGTATCATTCTGGTATGATGCAGGGCATGGATTGTATATACTGACCAGAAAAACACTGCAGCATTCATCCTGTGTATGCCACTTTTTATTCTCCTTGACTGACTGTATTCAGCCTGCATCTTATACCATTCATCAGGTTCGTGACAGAAGCACCTCATAGTCGCATGGTAATCTTTGTTTACCACTTCATAGCAATAGCTGCCATAAGATATAGTACATATTAGTGCTCATGATAATTGTGCTTTCTTTGCATGAGGTGTTTAAACGTTCCTGATGACAGCTTGACCTTCGCTCACATAGAGCAATCTCATTGTATCCTTTTTTGACAAACGTGTTGTACATTAGCAATATATCAGTATTTGTGTATATATTAATCTTTAATACAACTTTTATTTGCAAATTAAACCTTGTGTATTGGTGTGCCTTTGATCCAAAAAACACATTGCTGAGTCTATTTGGTTGGGGGCAAGTGTAGCGATGCCCCCAGGATCTTATGAGCACCCCTACTAAGTATCTATTTTTTTCACTGTATATGGTGTGCCAACTACCAACCACTAACCCTGTTGTGTACTTCCCGAGAATATATAGTGTGGGGGGGATATCACAAGCCTGGTATGCCTAGAAAGCTTGAGGTGTGTATTTCCAGAGAATATATAGTGTGTGGGGGGATATCACAAGCCTGGTACGCCTAGCAAACTTGAGGTGTGTACTTCCAAAGAATATATAGTTTGTGGGGGGACCTCACAAGCCTGATACACCTAGAAAGCTTGAGGTGTGTACTTCAAGAGAATATATAGTATGTGGGGGGATATCACAAGCCTGGTACACCTAGAAAGCTTGAGATGTGTACTTCCAGATAATATATAGTGTGTGTGGGGGGATATCGCAAGCCTGGTACACCTAGAAAGCTTGAGGTGTGTACTTCCAGAGAATATATAGTATGTGGGGGGATTTCACAAGCCTGGTACACCTAGAAAGCTTGAGGTGTGTACTTCCAGAGAATATATAGTCTGTGGGGGTATTTCAAATGTAAAGGGTAGTTTGTATTTTTTGTATTGTTTGTATTGTAGTTGTATTTTATCTGAAAATCTCCTAAAGCGCTGTTTCAGTTTGGGGCGTGTGCTTGGCAGGAAAGGGTGTCTACCAATACATAGGTGTTACCACTGTAACTGGGAGAAATGGGGCTTTTACAGGCAATAAGATTTTATTGAAATACTTACATTTTTTTATTACAAATACTGTACAAATATATATTTTTTGCACATATTTCACCCAAAAGTATTGAGAATCCACCAAACAAATGACAAACAAGACATTATATGTTAAAGCCCAGAAAAAAAACAATATATAATTTCCTTGAGAAATCCCAGGAAATTAAAAAATCACAGTTGAACTTGTGTAGCACAAAATGAGAGTGAAAAATGGTCTGGCAACAGAGGGTGACATAATCTGGCAGCGAAATGGTTGAACTGATATATTCTTTTTATTTGAGTTTTCAACATTTTTCCAACATATGAAGTACATAGTTTGATCTTTTCAGGAATTACAGCATAGTAAAAAAAAAGGTAAATATATGATATTGCATAGGAATAGTCATCATTTTTCCTAATGGCAGTATATGTCAGATCCAAGTCACCAGCATTATGCTTTCTGAATTGAGTTACCATAGCTTGCTTGTAAAGCAACATTTATACACGGTCTCGCCTCTCAAGGTGGGGGCCGCGCGTCCCGTCTACATCCCCCCTCACAAGATTAATTGGGTCATCTCCCTCCACCATTCTTGTCAAGTAACAAGTGGTGTCTCGGAACGTTTGATATAATTTTTGTTTGGTTTCCATATTTAGAGTATCAATAAAACTTTCCCATGTGTCAAAGAATTTGGACGTTTTATTTTCTTTATCTAAGGTTGCTTCAGCCCATTCGAACTTAAAGAGCTGTTGCAATTTTTCCATGAAGTGTTGGAAGGGAGGCGGATCACTCTCCATCCATCCCTGCAGAATAACCTTCTTTGCTACTGTGGCTATCAGTAAGATTAATTTTCTAGTTCCTCTGTCTATCCCCTGGGTATTGGTGTCTATGGAGCCGAATATTGCCCACCTTGGAGTCAGGGGTAAGTAACTTGTCAGTTTTGTGATCATGTATCTGTGCACTTTCCTCCAAAATTGATTAATCACCGGACATTCCCACAAACAGTGGTATAAATCTGCTCCCTCCTTCCCACATTTTTTGCAGTGGTCGGAGTCAGACAGCTTCATCTGCACTGAACGAGCTGGTGATACATAATTATAGTGGTACAACCTGAGCAGCATTTCTCTATAAGAGGATGCCTGCAGAGTTGTCCAGGAGTAGTTGTACATTTTGAGCAGTTCGGCGATATCCAACTCCGGAAAATGAGCGCACCACTTGATCATACCTGTGTTGAGTTCTTCATAGTGAAGAGTATGTCTTAAAAATTTGTAGTGTGTCGCTACGGCTTTGCCGTTTGGTGGTGTTGTGTTCAGCAGCGTGTCTAGCTCGTTTTCCCAATCCTGAGTGGAGAAATTTTTAATTGTTTTTTTGACATAGGATGACAGTTGAAAGTATGCAAAGGTGTGTGGGGCTGTGAATGGGAATTTTTCTATGACTTCCTGGAATGTGAGTATTCTTTTATCATTTCGCTTCAATAGTTGTCCAATATGTGTAAATCCTGCTTTCTCCCATTCCGTGAATGGGCGCGTCTGGCTCCCGTGCAGGAAGTCTAGGTTGCCCGTGATGGGTAATAGTACTGATGAGTGAGGGTTTAGTTTATATCTTTTCCTTAGCTTTTGCCAAAGACCCCAGATGGACATCAATAGTGGGTTTGAGGTGACTTGTTCGGGTAACTCTGTTCTTGGCATATGAATCATGTAAGTTAGTTTAATATCTGGTATCATGTTCTGATCTAGCTGTGGATCTGTGTGTATATGCGTGTTCTTGATCCAGTCTCTCAGCACACCAAGCAGTGCCGCTGTGTTGTAGTTAAATGGATCTGGAAGGTTTACTCCAGCGTTCTCCCGTGGCTGCTGCAACACCCTTCTGCTTATTATTGCTCTTTTCTTGCCCCAGATAAATTCTCTGAACCTTTTGTGTAGTTCTGTAATTTCCTTATTTTTTAGAAGTATAGGGAGTGTTTGTAAATAGAATAACAGCCTCGGGAACGCTATCATTTTTATTAAATGGATTCGCCCCAAGTATGAGAGGGTCAGGTTAGCCCAGGTTTGTAGGTTTCTTTGAATGTCTCTTATGACAGGTTTGATATTGATGTCATAGAGTGAGTGTTGATTTTTAGGTATTAGAACACCTAGATATTTGACGTGCTGTTTGTTCCATTTGTAGGGGAAGCCTTCTCCCCAGGCCGGTTTAGTACAATTCCCCAGGTATAAAGCTGCCGACTTTTCTAAATTAATTGAATAGCCAGTGATAGTACCGAATTGGGTTATAATTGCTAATATCCGTGGGAGAATGTCCTGGGGGTTCACTATGTATAATAAAACATCATCTGCAAAGGCTGTTATTTTTCTCTCTTCTTTACCTATTTTTATTCCCTGAAAGGCGGTCTCCCTTTCCAATAGTCTAAAAAGTGGGTCAATGGCTAGGTTGAATAATAGTGGTGACAAGGGGCAACCTTGCCTGACTCCTCTCCCCAGTCGGATGCTTTCTGTAAGTTGTCCATTGACTAGCAATTGACAAGTTGGTGTTTTATAGATATATTGTATTAAGGATTTGAACGTGTTACCGAAGGCTCTTTCCGCTAACACAGCATTAAGCCATGGCCACGCAATTTTATCAAATGCCTTTTCAGCATCCAAACTGAGGAGAAGGCCCTTAGATTTGCCATTGGTGGTGATTGCTGCTATTGCTGTTCGTATGCCTATTGAAATATGTTTGCCCCTGACAAAGCCCAGTTGGTGTTTAGTGAGCAGCCCCGGGAGAATACACTGAAGCCGATCCGCCATTATTTTGGAAAAGATTTTATAGTCTGTGTTCAATAACGATATCGGTCTATAAGACTGGACTAATTCTGGGTCTCTGTCTGGTTTTGGTAGGAGAATCGTAAAGGATTCAGTGAATCGGGACATTGGAGTCCCATGATGTGTGATGTTGTGAAATACTTCCCGAAGTATGGGTATTATCGCGGGGTTCAATAGTTTGTAGAATTCGGTTGTGTAACCATCCGGGCCCGGGGTTTTTTGGTTTTTAAGACTTTTGATTGTGTTTTCTATTTCCTGATCCGTTATGTTCGCTTCCAGCATGTCCCTCTGTTCTGTTGTAAGTCGTGGGAGTTGTGTCTTGTCAAGTATGTCTTGTGTGGTGGTGTAGTTCGTCGCAGTTGGCGAGTATAATTCTCTAAAGTATCCTTCAAATTGTTTTGCTATACTTTTAGAGTCATGTGTTCTGTGGCCTGTGGTTGTGTCCTTTATAACATTTATAGATGGATTGTGTGACAGACGCTCTGTCTTTTGGATGTCATCACTATTCAGTTGCCCACCGGGTCATTCACTGGCCTTTTCTTAATTAGGTCATTGTATTTTGATACTGTTACAGGCAATGTCATTGTATTTTGACTGCCATTGTGTATTGTTGATTACGTCACAGTCAATGGCATTGTCCTGATTGATTATAATTATATTACAGCCTGCTGTTGTTCTACTGATTGCGTCACCGGCAGAGTTAAGGGATTGTATGCCCTGCTGCTATTGGTCAGTGTGGTTGTCATTGCATGGAGACTTGTGTATATAAGGCCTAGAGTGGCACTAATAAAAACACTTCACCTTCAATACTGAGTTCTGTCTCTTATTGGGGGAAACGCTATATTACAATTCACTAGCCCTTGTAAGGGCTGTTCCTGTTTCCTCACGGACGACTCTGGAATTCCAGCAGCACCTCTTACGATTGGGAAAAGGACGTCTCGGGCGGTGAAGCCCTCCGGCGATAAGGGTTATCGCTACAATTGGTGGCAAGCGGTCGGATGGTCCTTCCTACCCAGAGAGAGTGCTACCCTGATGGAGAGTCAGTAGGACAAGTTGAAAAGGCTGACCCTGAAGGATCTACTCGAGAGCTGGGGAAGGTCAGCTAGCAACCGCCCACGTCGGGAACTGATAGCCGAGCTGATCGAAATGGATCGTGCAGCAGTGAGGACCGAAACCAATATAGAGATCGATGAAGACGCTGCTCTCGTTCAAGCGGTTCGGAACAGATTGTCGGTCTATGGCCGAATCCATCACAAGAACTGATCGACCAAGTCTTCGCCGCAGCGGAGGCAGAGGCCAGTAAGCGAAGGGAAGATCGACGACTCGCAACCCAGCAGCCTCTCAGCGCCCGTGTCTCCGAGCCTCAGTTACACTGGGTGGAAAAAGACTCCATTTGCAGCATTTAAGTCCATCCAGGAAAGTGACGATGAGTGATGGATTTTTGGCCGATTTTGAACGGCAGTGCGCTTTACACCGGGTACCCACGGAGGAAGGGGTCACCATATTATCAGGGAAACTATCGGGGAAAGCTTCCGATGCTTTCCGGGCCATCCCTGATGCGGACATACCACACTACCATCTGGTAAAGGAGGCTTTGTTAGCCCGGCACGCTATCACCCCGGAAGCCTACAGTTGTTTTTACTAGAACTTTTTCTCAATGCCTTGCAACCAGAGCTAAGAGTGTGTGTGTGTACAAGACCAGCACCCTGTGAGTACATGTGTGTGTACAAGACCAGCACCCTGTGAGTACATGTGTGTGTACAAGACCAGCACCCTGTGAGTACATGTGTGTGTACAAGACCAGCACCCTGTGAGTACATGTGTGTGTACAAGACCAGCACCCTGTGAGTACATGTGTGTGTACAAGACCAGCACCCTGTGAGTACATGTGTGTGTACAAGACCAGCACCCTGTGAGTACATGTGTGTGTACAAGACCAGCACCCTGTGAGTACAACTGTATGTGTGTACAAGACCAGCACCCTGTGAGTACATGTGTGTGTACAAGACCAGCACCCTGTGAGTACAACTGTGTGTGTGTGTGTATCATCTTCACCCTCAATACTGAGTTCTGTCTCTTATTGGGGGGAAAAGACAAGACCAGCACCCTGTGAGTACAACTGTATGTGTGTACAAGACCAGCACCCTGTGAGTACAACTGTATGTGTGTGTGGGTGTATCATCTTCACCCTCAATACTGAGTTCTGTCTCTTATTGGGGGGAAATGACAAGACCAGCACCCTGTGAGTACAACTGTGTGTGTACCAGACCAGCACCCTGTGAGTACAACTGTGTGTGTGTACAAGACCAGCACCCTGTGAGTACAACTGTATATGTGTGTGTGTGTATACAGGCCCTGTAGACAAACCAGTAATGCAGATGGATTATCCTGGCAAACAGAACTCTGCCCCTAACAAGAGTCCGGACAGCCCCACGTTAACCCGAACAGGGTCAATCCGGGTCTGCCGGGTGTTCCACAAAAAGGGGGCATTGTGACAGACGCTCTGTCTTTTGGATGTCATCACTATTCAGTTGCCCACCGGGTCATTCACTGGCCTTTTCTTAATTAGGTCATTGTATTTTGATACTGTTACAGGCAATGTCATTGTATTTTGACTGCCATTGTGTATTGTTGATTACGTCACAGTCAATGGCATTGTCCTGATTGATTATAATTATATTACAGCCTGCTATTGTTCTACTGATTGCGTCACCGGCAGAGTTAAGGGATTGTATGCCCTGCTGCTATTGGTCAGTGTGGTTGTCATTGCATGGAGACTTGTGTATATAAGGCCTAGAGTGGCACTAATAAAAACACTTCACCTTCACCCTCAATACTGAGTTCTGTCTCTTATTGGGGGAAACACTTTATTACAATTCACTAGCCCTTGTAAGGGCTGTTCCTGTTTCCTCACGGACGACTCTGGAATTCCAGCAGCACCTCTTACGATTGGGAAAAGGACGTCTCGGGCGGTGAAGCCCTCCGGCGATAAGGGTTATCGCTACAGATTGTGTCCCTTTGGTTTTACCATATTGGCTAATAGTGTCCCAGCCTTATTGCCGAATCTAAAGTATTTGGCGTTCTGAAATTGTAGTCTGTTTTTGGCTTCCGCTCCCAAATATGTATCTAGTATTAGGGAAGCTTCCAACCAGCATTTTTTATTTTCTGGTGTATTGTGTTCTATGTAGGTTTTATAGGCTTTGGTAAGTGCATTATAAAGGAGAGTGTGTTTTGCCTTTGCTTCCCTTTGTTGTTTGGCAGTGTACGCTATGATCTGTCCTCTTAATACAGCTTTTGCCGTTTCCCATAATAGTGTTGGGTTATTTATATGTCTAAGAAGTCTCCCCAACTTTTCGTCAGATATTCTTTAAATTTCGGGGATGTGTATAGGTAATTTGGAAATCTCCAGATTTTAGAGCGGGTCTGTGCTGTTTCCAGTTTAATTGTCAGTGAGAGGGGCGCGTGGTCCGACATTGTGATTGGCCCGATGGAGGCGTCCGCAACCCCCCCCATCAATTGTTCATCTATTAGGGTATAGTCAATTCTCGATAGTGTTTTATGGGCTACAGAGTAGCACGTATATTCCCTGGCTGTGGGGTATAGTAGTCTCCACGGGTCAACCAATGCCGTATTCTGTAGCAAGAATCTGAGGGGGTTTCCCATGGATTGTGTAGTCCGTGATTCCTGCCTGTCCATCTTGGGGTCCATAGCAGCATTGAAATCTCCTATTACAATTAGGTTCTGTGCCTGTATTGCTAGTAACTTTTGTGTGAATTCTGTGTAGAAGTCTGTATTGGCGCCATTGGGTGCATAAATGTTGGCTAAGGTGAGGGTCTGTCCCGCTATGTTGATTTTCAGAATTATGTATCTACTTTCGGGATCAATATGTTTCTCTGTTATATTGTATCGCAGGTGTTTGCCGATCAGAATGGCAACCCCTCTTTTTTTTTGTGTGTAAGTGGTGGCAATTTCCTCCCCTATCCAATTGGCTTTAAGACTGCCTTTTTCCCCAGTTTTCCAATGGGTTTCCTGTAGTCCAACAATGTCTGGGTTAAGGCGGCGAATTGCTGTCAGGGTCTTTCTACGTTTGATGGGGTGATTCAGGCCCCCCACATTCCAGGAAACCACTCTAAGTGTGTCTTTCACTATAATGTCTGCCATTACTTTATCTGTTGCCATGTATTAAGTGTATTGGCAGGCTTGTCTTTTGTCCTCTAAGTGCTTACTGTGTTTACGGGATTTCAAGGACCGCGGCCCCCACCCCGAGCGACGCACACCGTCCACCTCAGCATCTCGACAACCTTCACAATTCTTCTTGGAAAAAGCAACTAGAAATATAGTATTAAAATTATGCACATTTACCCCAACAATTGTCAACTTTGCTTTGTGATGGCTGTTGCCTTTCAATAAACCTTTCATTAACAATATAAACCTTCTGAAACCTTTTGCCCCATAAAGGGGCAGCAACTGTATCCTTTGTTTGTTTTTGCCTTGCAATAAACCTTTTAACCTTACAAACTTCTTTAAACTTTTTACCCTGTAGAGGGTCGTTCCTATAATCACATATATTATGCATATTGCATTCTGGGATCATGGATAATTATTTTATAACGAACTGATATTTTTTAATGTTTTTTTTCCTTTGTCCAGATGATGGAAGCAAAAATGAAAAGTTTGCAATACAACCACATGAAATAAATTCACAGCACATGGTATTTTATTACCCCCCCACTCTACAATAGAAATGTGAAGAGACAACTGACAAATAGTAATCATTATACAATAACATGCCATTAAATCAGAATTCCAGAGTAACCTCCCGCTCCCTAGTGCTGGGATAGGACAAAGAAAAGAAAGACAAAGCGGCACATGCAGGGGGATGCCACGTTGTGTTTTGTCCCAAGATGGCAGGGCCCAGGGTGCTCGGAAGAACTTTCCTTCTAAGAAACAGAGTATCTTCCTAACCCCGACGGTCTCCTCGCCTTTCTTGCTCTTCTATCGGGCGCGGGTGCGCTGTCAGATCTCCATCGCTGTCTGTGCGCAGAGGCAGATGTGTACCTGGGAGATCTGGCTCTTCATCCATTGCATTGCTCAGCAGCGTCACCTGGTGTTCAGCTCACTGCAACTGCACGAAGCCTAGAGCGTAAGCTTGGTATCAGTGGACAGGAAGTGACATCACTCATGCTCTGAGACGTCCCTCCCAGCTTTATTGACAGCACTATTTAAATGGACAGCTGGCCTGTATTCATTGTTGTGTTATCAGCTCAGTTCCTGAAATCTGTTAACCTGTTTCCTGAAGGATTTCCTGGATTGACCTGTGGTCTGCTCTCGGATCAGCACTGGGACGGATTTCATGATTTGAACTTGGAATTGTTTATTGGACTTTGCCTGTTTGCTGCCAGCCCTGGAACTAAGATTTATTTATTGGACTTTGCATATTTGATGCCAGCCCTGAAACTTGGATTTATTTATTGGACTTTGCCTGTTCGCTACCAACCCGTGAACTCTTATTCATTGGCCTTTGCCTGTTCGCTGCCAGCCCCTGAACTCTGATTTATTCATAGGACTTTGCCTGTTTGAGGCCAGACCCTGAAATTGAATTTATTTATTGGACTTTGCCTGTTTGACGCCAGCCCCAGAAGTCGGTCGGACTTTACCAACCCCTGAACTTTGATTTGTTTTATTGGCTTTATTTCCTTCGCTGCACCCCCACACCTGGAGCTCCGCTCAGCCCTATCTGCAGTCTACCTTTCCATGGTTGTAGCCGGGAGGCTTGACACTCCCGTCCTGCCTCAGGGGAGGGTGGCAAGGTGGGGGACCCCCCAGAACACCCGATATCCTTACCTTCACCTCAAGCCAGAGCTGGGAAAGGAGTCCTGCGAGGGCGGTTACGTGGGCCATATATATATATATATATATATATATATATATAGTAAAAAGCAGAATTGGATCAATAGACACCTGAAGTCGATTTTCTTTTTAAAAAGGCAAAGCAGACCCACAACTGACTCCAGCGTTGGATGTGATGTCATCACCTGGGGGCAGCTTGCCAGGGCTGGATGTGATGTCATCACCTGGGGGCAGCTCGCCAGATGCGATGTCATCACCTGGGGGCGGCTCTCCAGGGCCAGATGTGATATCATCACCTGTAGAGTCCGAATGTGATGGCATCACCTGGGGGCAGCTCGCCAGGGCCATATGCGATGTCATCACCTGGGGGCGGCTCTCCAGGGCCAGATGTGATGTCATCACCTGTAGAGGCCGGATGTGATGTCATCACCAGGGGGCAGCTCGCCAGGGCCAGATGCGGTGCCATCACTTGGGGGCGGTTCTCCAGGGCCAGATGTGGTCATCACCTGTAGAGGCCAGATGTGATGTAATCACCTGGGGGCAGCTCACCAGGGTCAGATGCCATGCCATCACCTGGGGGCGGTTCTCCAGGTCCAGATGTGGTCATCACCTGTAGAAGCCGGATGTGATGTCATCACCTGGGGGCAGCTCGCCAGAGCCAGATGCGATGCCATCACCTGGGGGCGGTTCTCCAGGGCCAGCTGTGATGTCATCACCTGTAGAGGCAGAATGTGATGCCATTACCTGGGGGCGGCTGGCCAGGGCCAGATGTGATATAATCACTTGTAGAGGCCGGATGTGATGCCATTACCTGGGGGCAGCTCACCAGGGTCAGATGTGATGTAATCACCTGTAGAGGCCGAATGTGATGCCATTACCTGGGGGTGGCTCTCCAGGGCCAGATGGGATGTCATCACCTGTAGAGGCCGGAGGAGGTGATGGACGCCCGGGGTTGTGCCCTCACCTCTCCCTCCCCCAGCCTAGGAAAATGATAAATCGAACCTAAATCCACCCTGGTTGACTCTGCAATCTAAGAGATTCCAGGGCCGGCATTCCCTGGGGCATCTGTGGCTCCAACAACATGGCCACCCCTGCACTGACGACGCGCCCATTCATTCTGCCGTATCACTCCGACAACATGGCCAAGCCCTGCACTGACGACGCTCCCATTCATTGTGCCCTATCACCGGGCTCCGACAACATGGCCACGCCCTGCACTGACGACACTCCCATTCATTCTGCCCTCTCGCTCCGACAACATAGCCACGCCCTGTACTGACGACTCTCCCATTCATTCTGCCCGATCACCTGGCTCCGACAACATGGCCACGCCCTGCACTGACGACGCTCCCATTCATTCTGCCCTATCACCAGGCTCCGACAACATGGCCATGCCCTGCACTGACAACTCTCCCATTCATTCTGCCCTCTCGCTCCGACAACATGGCCACGCCCTGTACTGACGACTCTCCCATTCATTCTGCCCGATCACCTGGCTCCGACAACATGGCCGCGCCCTGCACTGACAACACTCCCATTCATTCTGCCCTATCACCTGGCTCCGACAACATGGCCACACCCTGCACTGACGACAATCCCATTCATTCTGCCCTATCACCGGGCTCCGACAACATGGCCATGCCCTGCACTAACGACGCTCCCATTCATTCTGCCCTATCACCGGGCTCTGACAACATGGCCACGCACTGCACTGACGACGCTCCCATTCATTCTGCCCTATCACCGGACTCCGACAACATGGCCACGCCCTGCACTGACGACGCTCCCATTCATTCTGCCCTATCACCGGGCTCCGACAACATGGCCGCGCCCTGCACTGACGACGCTCCCATTCATTCTGCTTATCACCATGCTCCGACAACATGGCCACGCCCTGCACTGACGACGCTCCCATTCATTCTGCCCTCTCACTGGGCTCTGACAACATGGCCACGCCCTGCACTGACGACGCTCCCATTCATTCTGCCCTATCACCGGGCTACGCCGACTTGGCGACGCCCTGCACTGACGACGCTCCCATTCATTCTGCCCTATCACCTGGCTCCGACAACATGGCGACGCCCTGCACTGACGACGCTCCCATTCATTCTGCCCTATCACCGGGCTCCGACAACATGGCCACGCACTGCACTGACCACGTTCCCATTCATTCTGCCCTCTCACTCCGACAACATGGCCACGCCTTGCACTGACGACTCTCCCATTCATTCTGCCCTATCACCGGGCTCCGACAACATGGCCACGCCCTGCCATATCACGACGCTCCTATTCATTCTGCCCTATCACCGGGCTCCGACAACATGGCCATGCCCTGCACTAACGACGCTCCCATTCATTCTGCCCTATCACCGGGCTCCGACAACATGGCCACGCCCTACACTGACGACGCTCCCATTCATTCTGCCCTATCACCGGGCTCCGACAACATGGCCACGCCCTGCTCTGACGATGCTCACATTCATTCTGCCCTATCACCGGGCTCCGACAACATGGCCACGCCCTGCACTGATGACACTCCCATTCATTCTGCCCTATCACCGGGCTCCGACAACATGGCCACGCCCTGCACTGACGATGCTCTCATTCATTCTGCCCTATCACCGGGCTCCAACAACATGGCCACGCCCTGCACTGACGACGCTCCCATTCATTCTACCCTATCACCGGGCTCTGACAACATGGCCACGCGCTGCACTGACAACGCTCCCATTCATTCTGCCCTATCACCGGGCTCCAACAACATGGCGACGCCCTGCACTGACGACGCTCCCATTCATTCTGCCCTATCACCGGGCTCCGACAACATGGCCACGCCCTGCACTGATGACGCTCCCATTCATTCTGCCCTCTCACTGGGCTCTGACAACATGGCCACGCCCTGCACTGACGACGCTCCCATTCATTCTGCCCTATCACCGGGCTACGCCGACTTGGCGACGCCCTGCACTGACGACGCTCCCATTCATTCTGCCCTATCACCTGGCTCCGACAACATGGCGACGCCCTGCACTGACGACGCTCCCATTCATTCTGCCCTATCACCGGGCTCCGACAACATGGCCACGCACTGCACTGACCACGTTCCCATTCATTCTGCCCTCTCACTCCGACAACATGGCCACGCCTTGCACTGACGACTCTCCCATTCATTCTGCCCTATCACCGGGCTCCGACAACATGGCCACGCCCTGCCATATCACGACGCTCCTATTCATTCTGCCCTATCACCGGGCTCCGACAACATGGCCATGCCCTGCACTAACGACGCTCCCATTCATTCTGCCCTATCACCGGGCTCCGACAACATGGCCACGCCCTACACTGACGACGCTCCCATTCATTCTGCCCTATCACCGGGCTCCGACAACATGGCCACGCCCTGCTCTGACGATGCTCACATTCATTCTGCCCTATCACCGGGCTCCGACAACATGGCCACGCCCTGCACTGATGACACTCCCATTCATTCTGCCCTATCACCGGGCTCCGACAACATGGCCACGCCCTGCACTGACGATGCTCTCATTCATTCTGCCCTATCACCGGGCTCCGACAACATGGCCACGCCCTGCACTGACGACGCTCCCATTCATTCTACCCTATCACCGGGCTCTGACAACATGGCCACGCGCTGCACTGACAACGCTCCCATTCATTCTGCCCTATCACCGGGCTCCAACAACATGGCGACGCCCTGCACTGACGACGCTCCCATTCATTCTGCCCTATCACCGGGCTCCGACAACATGGCCACGCCCTGCACTGATGACGCTCCCATTCATTCTTCCCTATCACCGGGCTCCGACAACATGGCCACGCCCTGCACTGACGACGCTGCCATTCATTCTGCCCTATCACAGGGCTCCGACAACATGGCCACGCCCTGCACTGATGACGCTCCCATTCATTCTGCCCTCTCACTGGGCTCCGACAACATGGCCACGCCCTGCACTGATGACGCTCCCATTCATTCTGCCCTATCACCGGGCTCCGACAACATGGCCACGCCCTGCACTGACGACGCTCCCATTCATTCTGCCCTCTCCGACGACTCTCCCATTCATTCTGCCCTATTACCGGGCTCCGACAACATGGCCACGCCCTGCACTGACGACGCTCCCATTCATTCTGCCCTCTCACTCCGACAACATGGCCACGCCCTACACTGACGACGCTCCCATTCACTCTGCCCTATCACCGGGCTCCGACAACATGGCCACGCCCTACACTGACGACGCTCCCATTCATTCTGCCCTATCACCGGGCTCCGACAAAATGGCCACGCCCTGCACTGACGACGCGCCCATTCATTCTGCCGTATCACTCCGACATGGCCACGCCATGCACTGACGACTCTCCCATTCATTCTGCCCTATCACCGGGCTCCGACAACATGGCCACGCCCTGCACTGACGACGCTCTCATTCATTCTGCCCTATCACCAGGCTCCGACAACATGGCCACGCCCTGCACTGACGATGCTCCCATTCATTCTGCCCTCTCGCTCCGACAACATGGCCACGCCCTGTACTGACGACACTCCCATTCATTCTGCCCTATCACCGGGCTCCGACAACATGGCCACGCCCTGCACTGACGATGCTCCCATTCATTCTGCCCTATCACCGGGCTCCGACAACATGGCCATGCCCTACACTGACAACGATCCCATTCATTCTGCCCTATCACCGGGCTCCGACAACATGGCCACGCCCTGCACTGACGATGCTCCCATTCATTCTGCCCTATCACCGGGCTCCGACAACATGGCCACGCCCTGCACTGACGACGCTCCCATTCATTCTGCCCTATCACCGGGCTCGGACAACATGGCCACGCCCTGCACTGACGACGATCCCATTCATTCTGCCCTATCACAGGGCTCCGACAACATGGCCACGCCCTGCACTGACGACGCTCCCATTCATTCTGCACTATCACCGGGCTCCAACAACATGGCGACGCCCTGCACTGACGCATACCCCCCAACTGTCCCGATTTGGGGCCCTTGTCCCGCAGGGCCCCAACATGTCCCGGAATCCTGTAAACTCACCGGCGAGTATGGCGGCGGCCGGGACACCGGGCAGGAGGTTGCAGCTCTCTGTGCGGTGTAAGAGCTGGAAGGAAGAGAAAGGGGCGGTGCCGGGGCAGCTGCAGTGGGTTGGGGGCGGAGTTAGATCGGGCAGTGAGGCTGTTTGCTGGCTCGCTGAACTGTTAACGGGGGTGGGTGGGCGGTATGCTGGTTTGGGGATACCTACGCATGCAGGGGTGAAGGCAGCCGACATTGCTGGAGCTGGAGAGCGTGGCCGGGGCGTGACGGGGGTGTGGCCGGGGCGTGACGGGGGGTGTGGCCGGGGGCATGGCTTGTCCCGCTTTCACGTTTTCAGAAGTTGGGAGGTATGCTGACGACGCTCCCATTCAGTCTGCCCTGTCACCGGGCTCCGACAACATGGCCACGCCCTTCAGTGACGATGCTCCCATTCATTCTGCCCTCTCGCTCCGACACCATGGCCACGCCTTGCACTGACGACGCTCCCGTTCATTCTACCCTCTCACTGGGCTCCGACAACATGGCCGCACCCTGCACTGATCACGCTCCTATTCACTCTGCCCTATCACTGGGCTCCGACAACATGGCCGACACGCGCAACTCTCCAACGCGCGGGAAAGCAGGCAGACACGCCCCTCAAACACGACAGTTCCGTTTCCCGGTCTCTGGTTACGCTGCACAGGTGGACACGCCCACAAAACAACCCCGCCCTCCAGATATAGAAGGCGAACGGAAGCGGTGTATGAAGCGGGAGTGGCGGTGCTGTATCCGGTAAGTGCGGGAGGAAGTAATCACTCTACTTGCCTCATTGATCACGTGACAGTCCGGGGTGACGTGCCGGTAGCGGTGGGGTGCCATAGAAACAGCGACACAGCAGCAGTATGGGTGTGTGTCAGGTGACGCAATGTGATGTGGGCGGGGCTTATGACTCCTCCCCTTACCTCACCCAGAATCCTTCTGCTATAACATGAGCGTGCAGTGTGTGGCCCTGGTTTGGGACGCCCCTCTGTGTGACGTCATGTCTGACCCGCATGTGCGGCGTCTGCGGAGCGTTACTATGCGCAGGCAAAGCAGCTGATTGGAGGAGGGCAGTGCGTGACGTGAAATGTTCCCCGAGTCACAGAGAGAAGGACCAGCCCTGGAATCTTTTAGGTGATGTGGAATCAGGAGTCACAGAGGGAAGGCCCAGCCCTGGAATCTTTTAGATTATGTGGAATCAAAAGTCACAGAGAGAAGTGCCAGCCCTGGAATCTTTTAGGTTATGATATGGAATCAGGAGTCACCGAGGGAAGGCCCAGCCCTGGAATCTTTTAGGTGATAATATGAAATCAGGAGTCACAGAGGGAAGGGCCAGCCCTGGAATCTTTTAGGTGATGATATGGAATCGAGTCACAGAGGGAAGGGCCAGCCCTGGAATCTTTTAGGTGATGATATGGAATCAGGAGTCTCAGAGGGAAGGGCCAGCCCTGGAATCTTTTAGGTGATGATATGGAATCAGGAGTCACAGAGGGAAGGGCCAGCCCTGGAGTCTTTAAGGTGATATGGAATCGAGTCACAGAGGGAAGGGCCAGCCCTGGAGTCTTTAAGGTGATATGGAATCAGTCACAGAGGGAAGAGCCAGCCCTGGAATCTTTTAGGTGATGATATGGAATCAGGAGTCACAGAGGGAAGGCCCAGCCCTGGAATCTTTTAGGTGATATGGAATCAGGAGCCACAAAGGGACGGGCCAGCCCTGGAATCGTTTAGGTGATATGGAATCAGGAGTCACAGAGGGAGGGGCCAGCCCTGGAATCGTTTAGGTGATGATATGGAATCAGGAGTCACAGACGGAAGGGCCAGCCCTGGAGTCTTTAAGGTGATATGGAATCAGGAGTCACAGAGGGAAGGGCCAGCCCTGGAATCGTTTAGGTGATATGGAATCAGGAGTCACAGAGGGAGGGGCCAGCCCTGGAATCGTTTAGGTGATGATATGGAATCAGGAGTCACAGACGGAAGGGCCAGCCCTGGAGTCTTTAAGGTGATATGGAATCAGGAGTCACAGAGGGAAGGGCCAGCCCTGGAGTCTTTAAGGTGATATGGAATCGAGTCACAGAGGGAAGGGCCAGCCCTGGAGTCTTTAAGGTGATATGGAATCAGTCACAGAGGGAAGAGCCAGCCCTGGAATCTTTTAGGTGATGATATGGAATCGAGTCACAGAGGGAAGGGCCAGCCCTGGAATCTTTTAGGTGATGATATGGAATCAGGAGTCACAGAGGGAAGGGCCAGCCCTGGAATCTTTTAGGTGATGATATGGAATCAGGAGTCACAGACGGAAGGGCCAGCCCTGGAGTCTTTAAGGTGATATGGAATCAGGAGTCACAGAGGGAAGGGCCAGCCCTGGAATCGTTTAGGTGATGATATGGAATCAGGAGCCACAGAGGGAAGGCCCAGCCCTGGAATCTTTTAGGTGATGTGGAATCGGGAGTCACAGAGGGAAGGCCCAGCCCTGGAATCTTTTAGGTGATGTGGAATCCGGAGCCACAGAGGGAAGGGCCAGCCCTGGAATCTTTTAGGTGATGTGGAATCGGGAGTCACAGAGGGAAGGCCCAGCCCTGGAATCTTTTAGGTGATGATATGGAATCAGGAGTCACAGAGGGAAGGGCCAGCCCTGGAACCTTTTAGGTGATATGGAATCAGGAGTCACAGAGGGAAGGCCCAGCCCTGGAATCTTTTAGGTGATGATATGGAATCAGGAGTCACAGAGGGAAGGCCCAGCCCTGGAATCTTTGATATGGAATCAGGAGTCACAGAGGGAAGGCCCAGCCCTGGAATCTTTTAGGTGATGATATAGAATCAGGCGTCACAGAGGGAAGGCCCAGCCCTGGAATCTTTTAGGTGATATGGAATCAGGAGTCACAAAGAGAAGGCCCAGCCCTAGAATCTTTTAGGTTATGTGGAATCAGGAGTCACAGAGGGAAGGGCCAGCCCTGGAATCTTTTAGGTGATATGGAATCAGGAGTCACAGAGGGAAGACCCAGCCCTGGAATCTTTTAGGTGATGATATGGAATCAGGAGTCACAGAGGGAAGGCCCAGCCCTGGAATCTTTTAGATATGAAATCAGGAGTCACAGAGGGAAGGCCCAGCCCTAGAATCTTTTAGGTTATGTGGAATCAGGAGTCACAGAGGGAAGGGCCAGCCCTGGAATCTTTTAGGTGATGATATGGAATCAGGAGTCACAGAGGGAAGGTCCAGCCCTGGAATCTTTTAGGTGATGTGGAATCAGGAGTCACAGAGGGAAGGGCCAGCCCTGGAATCTTTTAGGTGATGATATGGAATCAGGAGTCACAGAGGGAAGGTCCAGCCCTGGAATCTTTTAGGTGATGTGGAATCAGGAGTCACAGAGGGAAGATTTTCATTCCTTTATGTTTTTTTCCTGGCCGTAGATGTGGGAGGAGTCTAAGTCTAGGGCTCCATCATGGGGTTGTCTTGGAAACCTGGTCTGTGGGAAAAGGATTTCCCAGACTTCTCAGCTGTGTGTGTGCTGCTGGGATTTCTGCTTCTTCTCTATCTCTGAGGTCACATGACTTATTTCATCTCTTCTAGAGTCACCTCTACAGAGAGGACTTACAGGGGACACCATGATGGAGGCTCAGCAGCTCCTCCCATCACAGGGTAAGAGGCGGGGCTATATCTGATTACAGGGCGAGTATGGGGACCCCAACATCTCTACAGGAGGGACACCATGATGGAGGCTCAGCAGCTCCTCCCATCACAGGGTGAGAGGCGGGGCTATATCTGATTACAGGGGGAGTATGGGGACCCCAACATCTCTACAGGAGGGACACCATGATGGAGGCTCAGCAGCTCCTCCCATCACAGGGTGAGAGGCGGGGCTATATCTGATTACAGGGGGGAGTATGGGGACACCAACATCTCTACAGGAGGGACACCATGATGGAGGCTCAGCAGCTCCTCCCATCACAGGGTGAGAGGCGGGGCTATATCTGATTACAGGGGGGAGTATGGGGACACCAACATCTCCACAGGGGGGACACCATGATGGAAGCTCAGCAGCTCCTCCCATCACAGGGTAAGGGGCGGGGCTATATCTGATTACAGGGGGGAGTATGGGGACACCAACATCTCCACAGGGGGGACACCATGATGGAAGCTCAGCAGCTCCTCCCATCACAGGGTAAGGGGCGGGGCTATATCTGATTACAGGGGGGAGTATGGGGACACCAACATCTCTACAGGGGGGACACCATGATGGAAGCTCAGCAGCTCCTCCCATCACAGGGTAAGAGGCGGGGCTATATCTGATTACAGGGGAGTATGGGGACACCAACATCTCCACAGGGGGGACACCATGATGGAGGCTCAGCAGCTCCTCCCATCACAGGGTAAGAGGCGGGGCTATATCTGATTACAGGGGGAGTATGGGGACACCAACATCTCTACAGGGGGGACACCATGATGGAGGCTCAGCAGCTCCTCCCCCTATCACAAGGTAAGAGGCGGGGCTATATCTGATTACAGGGGGAGTATGGGGACACCAACATCTCTACAGGGGGGACACCATGATGGAGGCTCAGCAGCTCCTCCCCCTATCACAGGGTAAGAGGCGGGGCTACCGAGCACCTCCTCAGTACTGGGCGCACACACCCGCTAACGTCCTCACCCTCTCATCTTTCCTCACAGACCCCGGAGACATTATGGTGGGAAACGTAACAACTGAGGAGGAGGAAGATGGATTTTTACAGAATAACGAGGAGGAAATTCCTTTAGAGATCAGCACAGGTGAGTAATAAACCCTTTATAGGAAAGATTCCCATTGTTTAAATCGCTGCTTTGTTTCATAGATCTCAGTACAGTGGTGTCACTCAAATCACAGTATCTATGAAGGAGGAGAAAGTGCTACAGATCGGCCCAGGTGAGTAATAAACCCTTTATAGGAAAGATTCCCATTGTTTCAGTCACAGCTGTGTTTCATAGATCTCAGTACAGGGGTGACACTCAGATCACAGGATCTGTGAAGAATGAGGAACAGATTCTACGGATCGGCCCAGGTGAGTAATAACCCTATAAAAATGATTGCAGTCACTCCGCACACTCTGGTGTCCCATAGATCTCAGTACAGGGGCGTCACTCTCATCTCTCTTCACAGACCTCAGAGACTATAGGTGTCACACTCATTTTCACTGAGGACCACATTCTGGCCGTCTTCAAAGGGCCCCTTAATAACAATCTTGAAACAAAATGCAGACACGACCATTCAAATATATATATATATATATATATTATAGACACAGAACTATTTTGCCCAGGATTAATGCAGACGCTGAATTATTTTGCCCAGAACATTTAGAGATGCTGAGTTATTTTGCCCAGGATCAATTAAGATGCAAAATTATGTTCCCCAAGACATGCAGAGTGTAAAAGGAGATTATGAGATATGATAATTGAGATGAATATTAATTATCAATATTTCATAATCATAACTGAAAATATGATTATCAGTTATAATTATCAGTCTCGGTCTATATCCTATTGTATCCCTTGGTACTTGTCTTCTATCTGTACACACACTTTGTCCTGTAATATAAGTCACATATAGGCAAAATTACAACAGATTTATTAGATAACACCTTAACCCAATAATGTAGTATACAGATTGAATATACAAACAAAACCAACCCCCAATAACTAGAAAACGATACAACTCATTATTAAAACAATAATAAACACATACATTTACCACCTCACACCCACCTACTAAACTAAGCTGTCCCTAGGTTATACAGAGAGGGAGTTACACAATATAGAGGGAAAGAGAGAGATTAGGGATAGAAAGGAATTGTGGGAGAAATTGTGGCTATATATACAAAATATATACATACACATGAATATATATATATATATTTCTGTGATTACTCACCTGTAGAATTGGTATTATGAGTATACAGTACGTCCTGCTCCAAATCTAATACTTACACGTGGGATATGCTCCGCCAGATGGTGCTGGACTGCAGAGACATCGAAAATAGGCTCCTCCTGGCCCCTCAAATACCCGAGGACCTCTCACAAATCCCCAGCATTGAAAAGCAGTTAAAGTGGACCAACACCCAGGATTTTGACTATCCTGGGTTTTGGTCCACTTCAGGGGGGCACCCCGATTAGGGGTGCCCCGCTGTGTAAAACCCCCCAGAAACCCCCAAACTCACCTCACCGCGGACAAGGCAGCGCGTCCGCCGCCTCCCGCGCGCCCCTCTGACAGTGCGCGCGCCCGCGCCGGCCATTCACAAACGGCGGGCGCGCGCACGTCTAGAGGAGCGCGCGGGAGGCGGCGGCCGCCGCTGCTGCCGCCGATCAGGTGAGTTCTTTTGGGGTTTTGGGGGGGGTCCCTCACCGCGGGACATCCCGATTTCGGATGTCCCGCGGTGAGGGGGGTGATCGGCCCGGGAATCTTATAGATTCCCGGGCCGATCACCCATGGGTGACGGTCCACTTTAAGGAGAAGCCGGGAGAATTAAACAATCCAAACTATCAACTATAACAATGATAACAATCACCATACAGGGGATCCAAGAAAATGCAAACCAAGGGTGGGTTGGAGCAAAACGTACTGTATACCCATAATACCAATTCTACAGGTGAGTAATCACAGAATTGTATTATTCTTAGTATACAGTACGTCCTGCTCCAAATCTAATACTTAAACGTGGGACATCCAATAGCAGTGTCCATAAAGTAGGGTGGGATCCCCAAGAAAAATCAGCAGCAGACAGTTTAAACCACTGCCGCCTGCAGAACCTTTCGGCCAAAAGCAGCATCAGCTGAGGCCTGAACATCAATTTTGTAAAACTTTGAAAAGATATGAACAGAAGACCAAGTAGCGGCCTTGCAAACTTGTTCAACAGAAGCCTGGTGCTGAAAAGCCCAAGAGGCACCAATAGCACGAGTGGAATGAGCAGTAAGGCGGAAGGGAGGATTCTTCCCCTTAGCAGAGTAGGCCTGAATCACAGCCTGACGAATTCACTTGCTGATAGTAGACTTGGCAGGAGCCAAACCCTTCCTAGGACCAGAAGGGACCACAAAAAGAGCATCAGTTTTCCTGAAAGGTGCAGTAGACACCAGACACCTAACCACATCCAAAGAGTGCAAAACCCTCTCCTTAGCATTGCTAGGATTAGGGCACAATGAAGGAAGAACAATGTCACAATGAAGGAAGAACAACAGGTTCAAAGGGAGCACCCTGCAAGGCTGACAGAACCAAGTTCAAATCCCAAACAGGCACCATAGTGACCCCCACATGAGTGACCCCCTGGAAAAAAGTCCTGATCAGAGGGTGCTGAGCAAAGGACTTCTGGAAGAAAACAGCCAGGGCAGAAACCTGACCCTTCAGCGTACTGAGCTGGAGTCCCATCTCCAACCCATGCTGCAGGAACTCCAGAATCCTGGGAATAGAGAACACACGACAGGGAAGAGACTTAGACTCACACCAGTCAATGTAGGCACGCCAAACCCTGTAATAAATGGAAGAGGAAGACTTCTTCCTACCTTTTATCAAAGTATCCACAACCGAGGAAGACAGCCCCTTCTCCATCAAGATGGAGGTTTCAGCAGCCAAGCCATCAAAGCCAGAGTTTGTAAATTGGGATGGCGTAGTGAGCCCTGAGTGAGCAGATCTGGCACCAAGGGCAGAACGTACTGATCTACTGCCAGCTGCACCACGTCTGCGAACCGCACTCTTCTTGGCCACCTGGGGGCCACCAGAATTGCTGGCACCCCTTCCAGAGCAATCTTGCGCAGAACCCTGCCTAGCAGGGGAATTGGGGGGAAGACATACAGGAACTGAAAGTCCTGCCATGACATTGCTAGAGCATCCGAGGTCAGGGCCAGAGGATCCTGGGACAGGGAGACAAAAGCTGGAAGCTTGTGATTGTGGCGGGAAGCAAACAGATCCACATCTGGTTGGCCCCAACAGTGACGCAGGGATTGAAACACACTGCTGCATAGGGACCATTCTCCCTGGCGAGAGGTCCCCCTGCTCAGAGAGTCCGCCAGGCAATTTTCCACCCCCGGGATGTACACCGCTGATATGCAGGGGATATTGGCCTCCGCCCAAGTCAGGATCAGAGACGCTTCCTGGAGGGCCCCCTTGCTCCGGGTCCCTCCCTGATGATTGATGCAGGCAACTGCCGTCTGGTTGTCCGAGCGCACCTGAACCGGCAGGCCCCGAAGGTGAGTAGTCAAGTGAGCCAGAACTAACCTGATCGCCCGTAGTTCCAAGACATTGATAGGAGTGTGGGCCTCCTGAGGACCCCACCTCCCCTGGAACCGCAGAGACTTCCAGAAACCCCCCCAACCTGACAGACTGGCATCCGTAGTGACCGTCTCCCAGGGAGGGGTAAGAAAGGATCTGCCCCCCAACAGGTTCCTTGAGTCCATCCACCACAAGAGGGACCTCCTTACCCGAGGGGAGAGCACACAGACCCCGTCCAGGGACGCTGGGTCCTTGTCCCATACAGACAATAGGTGAAGTTGCAAAGGCCTCAAGTGGAACTGAGCATAAGGGACCGCCTCGAAGCATGCCACCAGCTGCATCCCCTGCCTGATGGAGGGATGAGGACAAGCTAGGAGGGACTGAGCCTGTGCAATCAGACTGTCCACCTTCTGTTGAGGAAGGAAAATCCTTGCCTGAACTGTATCCAGATTCATTCCTAGGAATGGAGTTACCAAGGGGACAGTGAGGACTTGGGGTGGTTGATCACCCATCCAAATGACTCCAGAGTGGACACCACCAGCTGAGTATCCAACTCTGCCTGATGCAGAGACTGGGAAGTGATGAGAATATCGTCCAGATAGGGAAGCACGCGGATGCCCTGACATCTGAGCAGAGACATCACGCCAGCCAGCACCTTGGTGAACCCCCTGGGAGCTGAAGTGAGGCCAAAGGGTAAGGCCACAAACTGGTAGTGTTGATCCATCAGAGCGAACCTGAGGAACCTTTGATGACCTGGGAACACAGGAATATGAAGGTAAGCATCTTTGATGTCCACAAAAGTCATGAAATCCCCTTGGCGCAGGGAACTGATGGTAGAGCGCAGAGTTTCCATGCGAAAGCGCCTGCCCCTGACAAACTTGTTGAGGATCTTCAAGTCCAGAACCATCCTTTTTGGGTACTGTGAATAGGTTGGAATAAAAGCCCTTGCCTTTTTCTCTTAAGGGGACCTGGCAGATGACCCCCAGCTCCAGGAGGCCTTGCACTGCTTGCACTAGCTCCTGAGCTGACACAGAGTCCTGAGGAATCCGGGATCCTGATGAATCTTGGAGGGGGACAGGCAGCAAACTCTATCTTGTAACCGGAGGACACTACCTCCTGAATCAACCGGTCTGAGACATGAAGTGCTGCAGCCGTCCCCCCACCCGGATGGGTGAGGGCGCCCCATCATGCCTGAGGGGGCTTGGGTGAGGATTTTGCTTTGGGACCCCAGGAGGGGCCAGGAAAGGGCCGAGATTGCCGCCTGCACTGGGGTAACCTGCCTCCCTTAGCAAAAAGGTCCAGGCGGTCCCCAAACACGCGCAGTCCTTTAAAGGGAAACCAGCGAGGGCCTTCTTGGCAGCGTTGTCAGCAGCCCACTGGCGTAGCCAAACCGAGCGGCGTATAGCAACCACGAGGGCAGAAGTTCTGGCACACATTCTGATGGTGTCATCCAATGCTGAGAGGACAAAATTTACAAAAACATCACAACTGGAGAGTGCATTAAACACCTCACAAGGCAAATCATAAGGGACACTATCAAGTATATTTCTGATAAGGTTTCTAGTGGCCACAGCAGTAATGGCAGAGGCACAGATTGGGCGCAGCGCCGTCCCCACACATGCAAAGGCGTGGGATGCCAGCTGGTCAATGCGCCGGTCCTCAGCATCCCACAGGGTAGTAGAGTCAGGGGAATGCATGACAGAGGTGTTAGATAGCCCTAGGATCGGGGCATCCACCTCAGCAGGAAAGGGATACTTCCTATCCAAACCTTTTGGAACCCGGGAAGTTTACTGGTGGCGCTCCCATTCCTTGAGCACAAGGTTATGGAAATGTGCCTGCTCGGGAAATTCCAAACGTGGTTTTGCTGTATGGAAAAGCTCCCCTCTTTGCCTGGGAGCCGCAACAGGGAGAGAGATGGACAGAACCTCCAAAAATCTGGGTCAATAATCTGTCAGTGTCATCCGGGGGCCAGGGGTCAGAGCCAGAATTGTCATGACCCCTTGGTATCTCATCAGATGAGCCTGAATCAGAAAACGGCTCCCCTTCATCAGACGGGGTATAGCCACAAAGATTCCAAAACTCCTCAGTTCCCATAGGGAAAACAGTGACATTAGGCGTCAAGTCCCGCTTCTTAACAGGGGCCTTACGCGCCAAGGTATTAGCAATTAATTTTTCAACAGTAGCCAGTCTAGAAGACACATCAGGCTGAGAATCCCCACTTGTATGCAACTCAGTAGGAGTGAGATTTAAGCTTGGGGGAGTAGGTGAAGTGAAACGAGGTGCAGCCACTGGCAGGCCAGATTGCAATGCAAGCACCTGCTCAGCACAGGGTACACAGACCCGCGCCTTGTCACCGTCAGCATGAAGCTGCCCACACGCTACACACAGCCGGTCTTGTCCCGAAGGGACCCCGGTCACATTATCCTGGGATGCCTCCATATGGTGATTATAGCGGCGCTATACGCCGATAGGGAATAACGCTATATAGCAACCCCGGATGCCCCAATAACCCGCTAGGGAAGTGGGAGTATTAACAAGCCTACAAATTATATACTAATACAGGGCCGGGAGAAGCCAAAAGGGTTCGCCCCGCCTGAAAAACAGGATTCTGCCGCGCATGGGCCAACCAAGCAGGTTAAAGATGGCGTCGGTATACCTCGAGGGGCGGGCCGGTATCAACGATGACGCGGAGTGCGCCATAGACGGGCCCCGCCCCCCCCCTCCGAAGAGCGCGAAGCCAGGACGTGCAAGCAGCCAGTGACGGCGCACCAGTGCCTGAGGTAATGCCGCCGCCAAGCGCGGAACAAAGTTAGCGCGCGGCGGCAGCAATTAAAAAAAAACAAAAACAGTAAAGGCAAGACGGCTGCTGACACAAGACTAAACAGAATAAAAATAAAGTGTAAAACACAGAATGCATAGCATACACATTTACACGCCCCCCCCCCCCTCTTTTTCCCCCGAAGGCTACAAGGAGAATGAGGGAGGACAGCGGCCACTTAAACAGGGCCCACCGATGGGCAGGGGCAAGGGGCACTAGTGTGGGAGGGGCATCCCATAGAGGCTCACCATAAGCCTGAACCACCTACCCTTTGGTGGGGGAATCGGGGGAGCAGCGCTCCTAAGCACCATAACAGCGGTGCTGCCTACCTTGACCCGACCAGCGCAGCCAAGGCTGGGGGTCATATTACTAGTGGAACGGGTGGGAATAGTCCTACAGGGCCGCAGGCTAATAGCCCCGCTCACCTGCGAGTAGAGAGCCATTTCTCGTCCTTCGCAGCCAGACTGCAGAGAAATTCTGGGGATTTGTGGGAGGTCCCTGGGTATTTGAGGGGCCGGGAGGAGCCTATTTTCGATGTCTCTGCAGTCCAGCGCCATCTGGCGGAGTATATCCCACGTGTAAGTATTATATTTGGAGCAGGACGTACTGTATACGGGGAATATATATATACACCAAATGCATCTGTGCCAACCTTTAACACAGAGGCTGAATTATTTTTCCCAGGACAGACGCAGAGGCTGAATTATTTTACCCGCCTATGACCTCTCTTTTGTGTCGCTGAGCACCCTCCTGTGCTTCTCATACAGCTACACTTGGGGTATGTGGCTCTTATACGATGAGGTCTCGGGTGTTTCCAGGAGGTCTCGGCCTTCTCCATATGGCAATAAGGTCTCGGGTGTTTCCCGGAGGTCTCACCTTCTCCATATGGCAATGAGGTCTCTGGTGTTTCCAGGAGGTCTCGCCTTCTCCATATGGCAATGAGGTCTCGGGTGTTTCCAGGAGGTCTCGCCTTCTCCATATGGCAATGAGGTCTCGGGGGTTTCCAGGAGGTCTCACCTTCTCCATATGGCAATGAGGTCTCGGGTGTTTCCAGGAAGTCTCGCCTTCTTCATATGGCAATGAGGTCTCGGGTGTTTCCAGGAGGTCTCAACTTCTCCATATGGCAATGAGGTCTCGGGGGTTTCCAGGAGGTCTCACCTTCTCCATATGGCAATGAGGTCTCGGGTGTTTTCTGGAGGTCTCGGGTGTTTCCTGGAGGTCTCGCCTTCTCCATATGGCAATGAGCTCTCTGGTGTTTCCCGGAGGTCTCACCTTCTCCATATGGCAATGAGCTCTCGGGTGTTTCCCAGGGGTCTCGCCTTCTCCATATGGCAATGAGGTCTCGGGTGTTTCCCGGAGGTCTCGGCCTTCTCCATATGGCAATGGGGTCTCGGGTGTTTCCAGGAGGTCTCACCTTCTCCATATGGCAATGAGGTCTCGGAGGTTTGCAGGAGGTCTCACCTTCTCCATATGGCAATGAGGTCTCCAGGTGTTTCCAGGAGGTATCACCTTCTCCATACGGAAATGAGGTCTCGGGGGTTTCTAGGAGGCCTTTCCTTCTCCATATGGCAATAAGGTCTCGGGTGTTTCCAGGAGGTCTCGGCCTTCTCCATATGGCAATGAGGTCTGGGGGGTTTCCAGGAGGTCTTGGCCTTCTCCATATGGCAATGAGGTCTGGGGTGTTTCCTGGAGGTCTCGCCTTCTCCATATGGCAATGAGCTCTCGGGTGTTTCCCGGAGGTCTTGCCTTCTCCATATGTCAATGAGGTCTCGGGAAGGGGGGGGGGGGTTCCTGGAGGTCTCGGCCTTCTCCATATGGCAATGAGGTCTCGGGTGTTTCCAGGAGGTCTCGCCTTCTCCATATGGCAATGAGGTCTCGCCTTCTCCATATGGCAATGAGGTCTCGGGTTTCCAGGATGTCTCACCTTCTCCATATGGCAATGAGGTCTCGGGTGTTTCCAGGAGGTCTCACCTTCTCCATATGGCAATGAGGTCTCGGGTTTCCAGGAGGTCTTACCTTCTCCATATGGCAATGAGGTCTCGGGGTTTTCCAGGATGTCTCGCCTTCTCCATATGGCAATGAGGTCTCTGGTGTTTCCAACAAATAGGGACCTTTAGTCTTGCCGCTGTGGCAGACAAGGGCCGGCGATTTAAAACTAAACAAGACGGGTATACCACCATTTCTCTATCGGAAAAATCCATAAATAAAATGTATACATATTCTGTGATGAACAGTGGTCAGGGGGAATTGAGAAAGCCTGAGTGGGTGAAACATGTCTGCCCTGTTTTAATGCTCCGACAAGGAGAAAAGAAATAATGGAATGAAATAGTGTAAAGACCTAGTATATTGCTATTAAACTTTGTGTATTATAACATTGCAATAAGGAATGCACATGTAGAGAGCTTTGTGCTCTTTCTTCTTTAATTGAGATCAATAAAAGAAAATGTATTTTTACTAGATACATAAAGGTGTGCTCATATTCCAAAGCCATAGAATCTGGGACGTGTCGAATTACTGAAACAGGTAACACTGGAGCAGGTGGATACTGGAACAGGTAAGCACTAAAGCTGCAGACACTGGAACCGGAAGTACTAGAACATGAGTGTTTCTGTGTGTAGGTTGGAGATTGGGGAATCCATCGGAGGGCCTGGTTTTCACTAAACAGCCCCCTGCAAGGGGAGACAGGCTGGGCTGCAGGCACAACCAGGTTCCCAAACTGTCACCAAACACAGGCAGGATACCTGTGGAAAGGAAGGAACCCAAGCCGGAGCGGGTAGTCAGCCAAGCCGGGATCGGGAACCAGAGTGGGTAGTCAGCCAAGCCGGGATCGGGAACCGGAGCGGGTGGTCAGCCAAGCCGGGATCGGGAACCAGAGCGGGTAGTCAGCCAAGCCGGTATCTGGAACCTGCTCTGGTCTTCTTTCATCCTGGCTACCAGCCGGGGACTGCATGTGTGTGGCCTTTTATACAGAGAGGCAGAGCCTCTCTAGGATCTCTCCCCATGACTACATACATCAAAGAAGGGGAGGAAAATCCCCTTCATCCTCCTCCCATCCTGGGGTGAATTCTCTGAGGCTGCTCATCCAGAGGTATAAAAGCTTTGCCCTTGGACCTGAGCTGTTGGGAATTAGGGCTGGTAATGACCTGGGCCAGGGGGCAGCAGTTCGGCCCTAGAGCCCTGGGATTACCAGCCCCTATACTTGGTTTGCCGGGTTGGTAAGCTTCAGAGGGGGGAAGCCACACATATTTTTTTATAAAAGGGGGTGGGAGGAGCTTATTGTTTAAAAAAAATGTACACTCCCAAAAATTAAGAAAAATGCATAGGGGTCCTGGACATTACCAGCCCTTATGCCCTAAAGTACAGGTCTAGTGCTCAGCACTGGGCCCATGGTGTGGGTTGCCAGGCTCATCTGCACCACTCTGGCCATTGGTGGTGTGGGTAATGATAAGTGATTGGGGGCCATGGAACCTGTCATGTCCCACGACGTGCATTTTTTTTCCTGGTGTCCTGCTCGGGTCGCTCCATTCTTGACAATTGGGTTATCCGCCACAAGGTGGCGCAGTTGACTGCAATACGAAACTTGTGGCTCCTCCCAGCTCATATAAAGGCATCTGTTTCCCTAATAATCCCCAGAGTTCTCTTGCAGTCTGACTGCGAAGATGGATGTTATCTCTCTCCATGGATATCGTAGACAAGCGGGGCATCCCAAGCCTGTCGGCCGCTGCAGCCCTATTCCCACCTTTTTCCGTGGACCCTTTCTACCTCCCAGCCTCCGGCTACGGATCAGGTGACGGTAGGGGAACGCAGAGGGTCAGGCGTTCGGCAGAGCTATGCTCTGGGCCGCAGACCCTGTACCAAAGGGTAGCCGGCCATAGGCAATGGTGAGCCTATGTGGGGGGTGGGAGGAACCACCTTGGGACCCCTTATTTATGTCTCCCACAAGCTTTATTTTGGTGTTTGGTGCACTTGTATTTTTACTTTACCTCATTTACTCACCTTTCCTCCTCTTCTGCTCCTCTTGTCCAGGATGTGAGGGGGGGGGGCGTGTGCCCTGGGCCAGGGCGTCGGATCGGGCGCTGGGGACCGGCGCGTCATCTCTTTGTGGCAGGGAGGGCTAGGCCTCCCCTGCCTGTTCCTCTGTGCGGTCCGGGCCCTTCGAGCAGCTTGCTGTTGGCGCCATTGCCGAGCGCATGGTGGCTGCTGCGTTGTGCTGTGGGCCCTCTTCTTCTGGATCGGCGGTCATCTTGATCTGTGCTGCTCCTGGCCCTGCTTCATCAGCCGCGGTCCGTGAGTCACTTGTCAGAATTTTTTTTTCCGTGTGCATGTGCTGTGGGGTGCTTATTTTTTTTTCCTCTCATGTTTTCCAGACGGGTCCCAGTTTATTCATAGGTGGTTCCTCCAAATCTCTGCCCCCCCCCTCCTGCCCTGTGGTTAAAGGGTTATGAGAGACCAAATTGGGGATTGTCCGGTTCTGGGCCGTTGTGACCCGCTTTTTTTTTCGCTATAATCACCATAATGGAGGCTTCTGGGGGTAGCGAGCTTGGGGCCCCCTCGGGACTAGTTAAGCTCTGTCTCTTGTGTGGTACATGTCCTCTAAGCGGTCACAGCGCTATTTGTGTACCCTGCACGCAAAGCGTAATTTCGGAACAGGATGGGGCAAGCGTTGCCGGCCCCAGTCCCATTTTGCCAACGGCCTCGCTGACACCCCCACGTCTGCATTTAGCCCCCAGTGAGGGGGGAGGCCAGCAGGGGATCTCAAACGGACTCTGCACTCAGAGTGGCCGGTATAGAGTGTCAGTTGTCGCGTTCGGCCGCTGGTAAGGCCACGCGTAAGAAGCAGCATTTGGAGACGTTTTATTAACTTTTTGCCGTTGATGATTGAGGCCTTTGGTGGCCGAGACTCCATGAAGGAGGGTGAGTTATTTCATGATTCTGACTCCTCTGGGTACCGACCGGGGGGCTTTGACGGTGACCCCGGGTCTTCCGCGGATGAGGACGGTTGGCTTCTCAAAAACACAGAGAAGCTTTTGTCTGCGGTTTTTGAAGCCTTGCACATTGTACCCCCAAAGGCGGCCAAAAAGAAGCAGGGGGACCTATTTCGGCCTGAGAGAGAGTGGCTTGTCTTTCCTGTACAGGGAATGGAAGAAACCTAATAGACTGCCGTCGGTGCCTAAGGGCCTGGACAGGCGGTATCCCTTTTCAGAGGAGTTGATTCGTCAATGGTCCCGTCCTCCTGAGGTGGATGCTCCTGTTTTGGGGCTCTCCAATACCACGGTTTTGCCGTCTCCTGATAATTCTTCCTTGCGCGATCATGCTGACAGGTGCATGGATCAGATGGCATGTCACGCTTTCACTTTTGTGGGCACTGGTCTTCGCCCTGTCTGTGCCGCGGCCATTGTCTCCATAGCCATCAAAAAGAAGGTGAGACGCCTTGTGGATATTGCCAGAGCCCACAAGCGAGCGGAGGAGTATAAGGATCTCTTAGCTTGCGCAGACTTCATTGCCTTTGTGATTTCGGCCATGGATGATACCATCCGGCTTGGCGGCAGGGCTTCGGCCCTGCTGGCCAGTCTTCGTCGTTCTATCTGGCTGCGACAGTGGGCAGCGGACGCCGCCGCCAAGAAAGCTCTCACTGGTATTCCCTTTCTAGGACTCCGGTTGTTCGGGGAGCGTCTGGATCTCCTGGCAAAGGATGGGAGGCTCCCTCAACGTTGGAAGCCTGTGCGGCCCTTTCGGGGCTCTTCTTCCTTTCGTCCCTTTCGAGGGGGACGAGGTTCTTCCTTCTCAGGTGGCCGCAGAGACTTCTGGGGGCGAGGTAGATCCTGCGGTCGTCCCAGTCCTTCCTGGGGGTCCAAGTCCACTCCAAGGCCCCTCAGGCATGAGGAGGCGCTCTCACTCATTCGGGTGTGGGGATGGCTTCTGCTATTTGCTCACGTCTGGCACGACAGTACATCTCGGACCGGTGGATTCAGGAGGTGGTGTCCTCCGGGTACAAAATAGAGCTGGCAGCTTGGTCGCCCCCAAGATTTCTTCGGTCGCGGATTTCCCAGAACCCATTGACGACGCAGGGCCTACGATTGGCTGTCCAACGACTTCTGTTGTCCGAAGTGATTTGTCCTGTGCCTCACCAGGAACGGGGTTGAGGGTTCTATTCCAATCTTTTCACGGTGCCCAAAATGGACGGTACTCTAAGACCTATTCTGGACCTGAAGGGTCTCAACAGATTTGTCAGATTCAAACACTTCCGCATGGAGACCTTACAGTCAGCGGTGAGTTCACTTCGGCCAGGCGACTTCATGACCACGGTGGACATCAGGGATGCTTACCTATATTCCAGGGACATCAGAAGTTTCTGAGGTTCTGAGATTAAAACTACCAATATTCTAAGTGTGCCATACACTCCACTTCGGTCTTCATGACATCTGGGTAATCTCCAGTAGAGGGCGAACTTCTGCAAAAAAGCCCCTCCCGGTCCATATATACCTGGGAGCTCCCACCAATTCCCCAGTTTCTTCTACGCAGAGAAGGCGACAAGACAGAAGATGAGGACTTCTTTACTTGCAGGTAAGCCGGGCTCGTGCCGGCCTTCTATTATCCCTATTACTGCCAGGACCCTTCTAAATTGCCCCATATTGAGCCTCCCAGCTTAGGCTGCGGGTCCTGGTGAAGGTAGGTGCACCCTATGGGTGCAGCAGGAGCACTGCTCCACCGTGAGACCTCACTATGGGGTAGGCGGTTTCCAGGTTTCTTGGTGATCCTGGTGTGGGATGCCCCGTCCCGTTAGGCTTATGGCCGGCTCCTGGCAGAATTCCCCCCTTCCGGGTCCCTTATTCCCCTCCGGGATGGGGGGGGGGGCTGGCCGATATTTCATTTTACCCAGCCCTTGTCCCTGTGTGCTGTGTGTTTTACTGTGTGTGTGTGTGAGGTGTTTGCTGGCTTACTGGGGACTGATTACAGTCTGGGGGAGCTTCTCCCCCTCAGGCTGTGTTCGGGAAGGGGGCGGGGCCGGGCTATCGGCGCGGCCGCGGTAGCCCCGCCCCTTTATTTGGCGCGATAGCTGTGCTCGTTGTATAGGGGTCCGCGTTGCTGGGGGGGGCGTCGCCTTGGCAAACGCGCTTTCTGCGCTGGCCTGCCCTCCCCCTGATCTCCCTCCTCAGGCACGAGGCTGCTTGGGGGCCATCTTTCCCTGGCAGGCCGCATAGCAATTGGTGTGGTAAGGGCCCGATTGCCATCTTCTTAGCTTGTGTGTGTGTGGGGGCCCCTATTTACCGGGGGCCCCCACTGGTCTCAATCCTGTGTGTGTGCCTTAATCGCACTGTCTGACTGGGATACCTGTATATTTACAATGGTGTGGCTGCAAGATCAATTGCTGTGTTTTTTTTACATGTAATTTTATGGCCATTTTTACACAGCTCGGCGCTTATGTTGCTTGTTTTTTGTGTGTTACAGGTTGCCCTGTATATGTGCATATTAAGGGGTCCCTCCTGGTCCTGGGGTCCCTAGTATAAAAATTGTCCACCTAAAATACTCCCACCGGGACTTTTAAGGGGCATCCCGGGTTGCTTATGCGTAATTCCCTGCGGTCTTGCGACTGACCACAAAAATTCACCATATGGAGGCTCCGCAGGATAACGGGCCCGGGATCCCTTTGGGACAATCCGGGCCATGTGTGGGGTGCGGTGAATTCCTTACGGGGGAGAATGTGCTGATCTGTATATCATGCGCACAAAAGGCCATAACGCGACAGTCTGGTACCCAGCCTTCTGGGTCGGCTCCTCCCGCTTCATCGCCTTCCCCTCCCCACCTTATCTGTACCCCAAGTGACATTGGTACCAGTGGGGAGTCGCTTTCTCATGTTTGGGCTCGGTTGGCCAGCATTGAGAAAATGATTGCTAGCACGGTGGGCAAGAAGGCCCAGGCTAAAAAGAGACATTTGTCGTCGGCCCAGCCATTGTGGGATATTGACGACGAGTCCGCTGATTTGTCCGATTATTCCCCGTTAGAGGAGGGGGAATTGTATCAGGATTCAGAGGCTGACTATGTTCAGCCTGGGAATTCCAATGTCGGGCAGGCGCTGGGGGATGCCGTAGATACGGCCACTGTTTTGTCACATTTATTGGAGGTGTTGGATATTGAACTGCCTGCGGCGCCCTCTCTTAAGTAGGGGGAATTTTTTTGAGGCCTGCAAGCCCCATCTGGAATTCCCTACCCAGGGTCATTTTGATGCGCTGATCCTTAGAGAATGGGAGAGGCCCAGTCGGCTTCCTGGTGTGCCTCAGGGATGGGATAAGAAATATCCTTTTCCGGTGGAGGCGGTTAAGCGCTGGTCTTCTCCTCCCGAGGTCGACGCGCCTGTTTTAGGTTTGACCAACTCTTCTGTGCTGAACACCCCTGACGCCACCTCCCTTAAGGATGGCGAGGATAAGCGCCTTGATCAGATGGCGTGCCACCCATTTGCCAACGTGGGCTCGGCCCTGCGGCCTGTTAGTGCATCTGCTCTGGTGTCGCTTGCTACCAGGTCTCTTATTAGGGACTGGCTGAATAACGCTCAGTTTGATCCAGATGGCGCTGAGTTCGCTATCCTTAAGAAGTGCGAATTGTTCATGGATTTTGTCATGACTGCGAAGACTCCATTGTCGTGTGTAGTAGGACGTCAGCCTTACTGGTGGCCATGCGCAGATTGGTCTGGCTCCGTCAGTGGACAGCGGACGTTGGAGCCAAGAAGTCTTGGGTGCGCGGCTGTTTGGCGATAAATTGGATGCTGTTGCTAAAGGAGATAAGCTACCTCAGCGGAGGAAACAGCGCCGCCCCTTTCGGGGGGCGGGCTCGTTCACTCCTTCCTTTTGAGGGGCCAGAGTGTCTAGGGGTCTGGCCTACTCGGGTGTCAGGGGCTCGTCCTGGAACAGAGGCAGAGGTCGGGCACGTCCCGCGGCTGCCTGGGGTTCCAAGCCCAAGCCTGCCGTTAAACCGGCTCAGCAATGAAGGGGCACCCTCACCCGCAAGGGTGGGGGGACGGCTGCGGCTCTTCTTCCAGGTCTGGGCCTGGGAGGTCACAGACAATTGGATCTTGGAAGTGGTCTCCTCCGGGTACAAACTGGAGTTCGAGTTCTGGCCGCCCCCAAGATTCTTAAGGTCTCGGGTGCCCTCGGACCCTCAGGCTGCACAGGGGCTCCTGTTAGCAGTAAAAAACCTTCTGGACATGGCGGTTATATGCCCGGTGCCTCTGGCAGAGAGAGGCAGGGGTTTCTACTCCAACCTTTTCACGGTTCCCAAAAAGGAGGGTTCGGTGAGACCCATTCTAGATCTCAAGGTTCTCAACAGATTTCTCAGAGCCAAAAAAGTTCCGCATGGAGACTCTGCGCTCGGCTATCAATTCCCTTCACCAAGGGGATTTTATGACATCCATAGACATCAAGGATGTCCTCCGATTTGCGGTGGAGGATCAACATTATCAGTTTGTAGCTCTTCCCTTCAGTCTGACCTCGGCACCGAGGGTCTTCAGCAAGGTTTTGGCGGGCATAATGGCTCTGCTCAGATCTCGGGGCATTCGCATTGTGACTTATCTGGACGATCTGTTGATATCAGCTTCTTCCCTTCATCAGGCGGAACTGGACACCCACCAGGTGGTGTCGACCCTGGAGAGGTTCGGGTGGGTGATCAACCGCACCAAGTCTCTCCCCGTCTCGTGTGATTTCATTTCTGGGCATGAATCTGAATACCAGTTGGGCCAGAGTGTTTCTGCCCCAGACCAAGGTGCAGGGGATTCAGGGCCTGATCCGTCTTCTTCTGGCCAGTCCTTGTCCCTCTATCCGACAGGGGATGAAACTGGTGGGTCTGATGGTATCCTCCTTCGAGGCGGTGCCGTTTGCACAATTTCACATGAGATCTCTTCAACTTCACCTATTGACGTATTGGGACAGGTGCCCACAGTCATTGAATCAACCTTTCAGGATGTCTCCCAGGGTTTGGAAGTCCTTTCGGTGGTGGCTGGACTTGAGCAATCTGGTGAAGGGCAGATCCTTTCTGGTCCCTTGTTGGGAGACGGTTACCACGGATGCCAGCCTGTCGGGCTGGGGAGGTTATTGGAAGAGTCATCAGTTCAGCGGGGTGTGGGGTCCCCAGGAGGCTCACACCCCCATCATTGTATTGGAGCTCAGAGCCATTCGACTGGTTCTGGCTCGGCTGACCCCACATTTACGGGGTCTTCCGGTGCAGGGTCGTTCGGACAACCGAACGGCAGTGGCTTACATAAATTGCCAAGGAGGGGCTCGCAGCAGGAGTGCCCTCCGGGAAGTCTCTCTGATCCTGCACTGGGCAGAGAGCAATGTTCCTTGCCTTTCGGCAGTCTACATTCCGGGGGTGGAGAATACGGAGGCGAATTCCCTGAGCAGGGAATTCTCTCGCCACGGAGAGTGGTCTCTCAACCCCGAGGTTTTTCTGGATCTTTGCCGCAAGTGGGGGATTCCGGAGGTGGATCTCTTTGCCTTGGGGCACAATCACAAACTTCCGGCCTTTGTGTCTCTTTCTCAGGATCCCCTGTCTCTGGCAGTGGATGCCTTGTCACTGGCTTGGAAGGACCTGGGTTTTCTGTACCTGTTTCCACCTGTCTCCATGCTGGGCAAGGTAGTTCGCAAACTGGTTCTAGAAGGGGCACCAGCGATTCTGGTGGCTCCAAGGTGGCCAAGAGGGGTTTGGTACGCAGACGTTGTAAGGATGGCCGTAGACCAGTACCGGCTTCCCTTGCTGCCGGACCTGCTATCTCAGGGTCATCTACTTTACCCCAATTTACAAACACTGGCTTTGGCTGCTGAAACCTTCATCTTGAAAGAGGAAGGTTTGTCTGAGGCTGTTGTTCAGACCCTGATTAGGGCTAGGAAGCGGTCCTCTTCTGGCATTTACTATAGGACTTGGAGGTCCTATATTGATTGGTGTGAGGCTAGGGCCTTGCCTTGTATGTTTTTTTCTATACCCAGGATTTCTTCAGCATAATGTGGATCTAGGGTTCTAGCTTAGTACATTGAAAGGACAGGTTTCTGCTCGGTCGGTTTTTTTTCCACAGGTCTTTTGCTTTACACCCGCTGGTTAAGACCTTTTTCCAAGGGGTCGCGCATGTGCAGCCCCCCTCGGAAGGCTGTAGTCCCTGTTTGGGATTTTAATTTGGTTCTTTCGGCTCCTCCTTTTGAGCCGTTACAGGATATTGCTCTTTCGGTTCTCACTCAGAAGGTTGCTTTCTTGGTGGCTATTACCTCTGTCTGGCGTGTCTCTGAGTTGGCGGCCCTATCGATTCAGGCCCCTTACTTTGAGAGACACCAGGATAAGGTGGTTTTTCGTTTTAAGCCAGATTTTTTTCCTAAGGTGGTGTCTGCTTTCCACCTCAATCAAGACATTGTTCTCCCTTCCTTGTGTCCTAAGCCTAACAATGACAAGGAGAGGGTTCTGCACAATTTGGATGTTGTTCGCTGTGTGAAGTACTATTTGGTGACTACTTCTTCCTTCCGCAAGACGGACGCCTTTTTTCGTGGTGCCCTGCCGGCCCAGGAAAGGTTTGGCGCCTGCTAAATCTACGATTAGCAAATGGATTCGTCAGGCCATTGTTGGGGCCTATTCTGCTAAGGGGAGGACTCCCCCTTTTAGGGTCACTGCGCACTCTACTCGTGCTGTTGGTGCATCCTGGGCTTTTCAGCACCAGGCTTCTGTTGAACAAGTTTGTAAGGCTGCTACTTGGTCTTCCGTTCATACTTTTTCCAAGTTTTACAAGGTTGATGTGCGGGCTTCAGCGGATGCTGTTTTTGGCTGCAAAGTTCTGCAAGCTGCAGTGGTTTGAGTTGGTACTTTCTTTGCTGTTTCTGGTTCCCACCCATGACGGACACTGCTATTGGATGTCCCAGATGTCATGAAGACCGAAGTGGGAGTGTATGGCACACTTAGAATAATACCGTTTTGTGAGTACTCACCTTTAAAACGGGTATTATGAGTGTGCCATACACTCCACTTCGCCCCACCCCTTTTTTCTGGTATTCTGGGGCTTTTATATGGTGAACCATTGGATTTGATTGTTAAGGTTATATTTTGTTCTTCCTGGTCCCCTTACTGCTTTTATACAATGGGGAATTGGTGGGAGGTCCCAGGTATATATGGACCGGGAGGGGCTTTCTTTTTTGCATATTCATCTCTGCAGAAGTTCACCCTCTACTGGAGATTACCCAGATGTCATGAAGACCGAAGTGGAGTGTATGGCACACTCATAATACCCGTTTTAAAGGTGAGTACTCACAAAATGGTATTTTGTGGCACTGCCGTTTGGAATTTTCTCAGCCCCCCGGGTGTTCACCAAGGTGCTGGCGGGTGTCATGGCCCTGCTAAGGAGCCAGGGAATTCGTATTCTTCCTTATCTGGACGACTTGCTGATTGCTGCTCAATCTTTTCAGCAGGCCGAGAGCGACACTCAGACGGTGTTGTCCATTCTCAAGGAATTCGGCTGGGTGATCAATTATCCCAAATCCTCGATCCCTCGTCATTGGTGAGGTCCTTCCTGGGCATGACGTTGGACACCTCTCAAGTCAAGGTGTTCCTCCCTCAGAAAAAGGTGGAGGGTCTTAAGACGCAGGCGCGGGTCTTGCTGTCGTTTCCACACCCGTCCATCCATCTGGGGATGAAACTGGTGGGTCTCATGGTGGCTTGCTTCGAGGCTGTACCCTTCGCCCTGTTCCACATGGGACCTCTTCAGTTGAATCTCTTGACCGTTTGGGATCGGACACAGGAGTCCCTGAAGCAGGAGTTCTCTCTGTCCCCTCTGGCCAGGCGGTCCCTCTCGTGGTGGTTGGACTCAAGAAATCTTCTAGTGGGCAGGTCCTTTCTGACTCCGCGTCACCACGGATGCCAGTCTGTCTGGTTGGGGAGGTTTTTGGCAATCGCTGAAGTTCCAGGGCCAGTGGGGCCCTCGGTAGGCTCACGTGCCTATCAATCTCCTGGAGCTGAGAGCGATCCGTTTGGTCCTTTTCCATTTGACTCCCCTACGGGGTCGTGCGGTCCAAGTTTCCTGCTGTATTGATCGAACATGTTAAGATTCCTGCTTCTGTAGATTCCTGATTCTGTACCGAAATAAAGCTTTTGAAACGTATCCACGAGATCCTCGAGCAGTTGAGTAAGCTATCTGCCAAGCCTTATGGAGTAAAGAAAACATCCATCACAGACACACACAAGGAACGTGGAGCTGTCTACAGGATTCACATTACTGCCATCTAGGTGAGTCAGAATAGAACCCCTTACCAGCTCAAAATTAAAGTCAAGTAAATAAAAACACCACATACAACAAAAACACCACACCAAATATCTTAATCTTCTCCATTCTCAAGGAATTCGGCTGGGTGATCAATTATCCCAAATCCTCGATCCCTCGTCATTGGTGAGGTCCTTCCTGGGCATGACGTTGGACACCTCTCAAGTCAAGGTGTTCCTCCCTCAGAAAAAGGTGGAGGGTCTTAAGACGCAGGCGCGGGTCTTGCTGTCGTTTCCACACCCGTCCATCCATCTGGGGATGAAACTGGTGGGTCTCATGGTGGCTTGCTTCGAGGCTGTACCCTTCGCCCTGTTCCACATGGGACCTCTTCAGTTGAATCTCTTGACCGTTTGGGATCGGACACAGGAGTCCCTGAAGCAGGAGTTCTCTCTGTCCCCTCTGGCCAGGCGGTCCCTCTCGTGGTGGTTGGACTCAAGAAATCTTCTAGTGGGCAGGTCCTTTCTGACTCCGCGTCACCACGGATGCCAGTCTGTCTGGTTGGGGAGGTTTTTGGCAATCGCTGAAGTTCCAGGGCCAGTGGGGCCCTCGGTAGGCTCACGTGCCTATCAATCTCCTGGAGCTGAGAGCGATCCGTTTGGTCCTTTTCCATTTGACTCCCCTACGGGGTCGTGCGGTCCAGGTCCACTCGGACAATCAGACGGCGGTCGCTTACATCAATCATCAGGGCGGGACTCGGAGCAAGCGAGCCCTCAAGGAGGTGACCCAGATCCTGTCTTGGGCGGAGGAGAATGTTCCCTGCATCTCGGCCATTTAGATCCCCGGGGTGGAGAACCAGGAGGCAGACTCCCTGAGCAGGGGGACTTACCGTCTGGGGGAATGGTCTCTCAGCAACAAGATCTTTCATGCTCTGTGTCGCCGCTGGGGTCAGCCGGACGTGGACCTCTTTACGCCCCGACACAATCAAAAGCTTCCGAAGTTCGTCTCTCTGTCCAGAAATCCTCTGGCCTTCGCCACGGACGCGCTGTCAATTCCTTGGACGGAGTTCCGACTCTTCTATGCCTTTCCTCCTTAGATAGCATGCCTTTCCTCCTTAGATAGCCCAGGAAGGAGTACTGACCATCCTGGTGGTCCCTCTTGGCCGAGGCGGTGTTGGTTCGCGGACATAGTCCAGATGTCAGTGGATCGCTACGTCATGCCTGGCGATCCAGGGTCTCTCACACAGGGTCTGTTACGCTACTCCAATTTACAAACGCTGGCTTTGACGGCTTGGCTGCTGAAACCTCCATCTTGACGGAGAAAGGCCTGTCTGCCCCGGTCGTGCATACCATGATTCAGGCTCTGTTGTGGTCCGAGCCCTTAAGGGCCTAGGAAAGGCTTCCTGACAGGCCTAGGAAGGGCTTGCCTCCAGCCAAATCCACTATCAGCAAGTGGATCAGACAGGCGGTGGTGCAAGCGTATTCTGCCAAGGGGAAGGAACACCCTTTTCGGATCACAGCTCACTCTACCAGAGCTATTGGTGCCTCTTGGGCTTTTCAGCACCAGGCTTCTGTTGAACAGGTTTGTAAGGCCGCTACTTGGTCTTCAGTTCATATTTTTTCTAAGTTTTACAAGGTTGATGGTAGGGCCTCAGTGGATGCTGTTTTTGGCCGTAAGGTGCTTCAGGCGGTAGTGTCATGATCTACGTGCTGTTGCTCACTGGGGATCCCACCCTTGCTTTTGGATGTCCCAATTGTCAAGAATGGAGCGACCCGAGTAGGACACCAGGAAAAATACAATTCTGTGAGTACTCACCTGTAGAATTGATTTTGGTGGTGTCCTGCTCGGGTCGCTCCATTCCACCCTTGTTCTGTTATCCTCTTTTTGCCTGTTATGGTGATTTCTTTTGAGAGAGTTCTTTTTGGGGCTATGTGAATTAACATGGTCTCTGGCCTCCCGGCTTGTTTCTGTATTTACTGCTTTTCAAACACTGGGGATTATTAGGGAAACAGATGCCTTTATATGAGCTGGGAGGAGCCACAAGTTTCGTCTTGCAGTCAACTGCGCCACCTTGTGGCGGATAACCCAATTGTCAAGAATGGAGCGACCCGAGCAGGACACCACCAAAATCAATTCTACAGGTGAGTACTCACAGAATTGTATTATTTTATCTGGTGTAACAGTTTAATATATGTTTATTTGCATAGGCTCAGCAGTGTGCCTTTAATTCCCTTTGTCCCTTCCTGGCCCCCTTAGTCTTGCTGTGAAGCGAGTAACTCCTCCCTTCTTCCCCTCTCCTTCAGCCATTTCTGGTTTGTCATCCAAGCAGTGCACACCTGCTGCTCTCTTCTGCAGCTACAGTCCTTTTACCTCTTGTTGCTGTATGGGTTTACATCACAAGTTTCCTGCTGTATTGATTGAACATGTTAAGATTCCTGCTTCTGTAGATTCCTGATTCTGTACCGAAATAAAGCTTTTGAAACTTATCCACGAGATCCTCGAGCAGTTGAGTAAGCTATCTGCCAAGCCTTATGGAGTAAAGAAAACATCCATCACAGACACACACAAGGAACGTGGAGCTGTCTACAGGATTCACATTACTGCCATCTAGGTGAGTCAGAATAGAACCCCTTACCAGCTCAAAATTAAAGTCAAGTAAATAAAAACACCACATACAACAAAAACACCACACCAAATATCTTAATCTTCTAAATTAACTGATACCTTTTCTGTTCATTTTCCAGCTCTTCCAGTGATGCTGCTGGGATGTCCCAGCCAGGAGGCTGCCATTTTTGGCCGGGGCCAAGCTTTTATACCTCAGAGGATTCACCACCACATGACTTACACATTACAGAAAGGGAGGGGGATTAAGGGGGAATCTTAGGGAACCCCCTACCCTCCTGTGGCCTATGTAGTCATGTAGCTAGGAGGGTGGGACCTGTGTCCCCCCATTCTATAATTTGTGGAGCTGGAGTCAGCATTTGAAACCCAGTGCCGCCCATAGAACGTGGCGGATGTGGCACCAAAGAGCCCCAAGGATTGGAGGAAGACCCGACGCAGGACAGTGACCAACTCCCCAAACGAGATGAGGATTGAGTCCAGATCTAGGGGACCCCCATACCAGTTCACAGGGTAGGGGGCCTCCATGTCACCTGTGGGCTTTGGCGGGTGACACTGTGGTACCCCGCCCAATTACCCACATACTCATTAGGGACACCTCATTTGGTGCCCATCTTTATGGGGTTCTTCTTGGGAAGCCCTGAACCCATATTTAAGGGCTGGGATACCAGGCCCTATGCATGGTTCCCAGGCTAGTTGGTCTTTGGAAGTGGAATCATGCTTTTTATTTTAGAAACATAGTAAAAGAATAAACACAAATGCCAGCTGTCCTTTGCATTGATATTGATATTGTATTTTGTATATTGTATTGATATGATATTGCGGCTTTTATCAATGAAATCATTTACAACTCGCTGACAGTGATTTAGTAAAATGCCATGCTTTGAAGCTGAAGAGCAAATGTACTTTGTGTCACTAGGGACAGGAGCAGAATTGCATGCTGGGAAATGACAAGCTCTGTTTTGTCCATGAATGAATGTGTCCACTGTCTCCCTACCTCATAAGGAACTATTCAGATGGAGTTTAACCCCTCTAACGCCAGCCACGGAAAATGTACACGGCTGCCTCTCCTACCATTAAATGCCAGCCACATGAATTTTACTTGTCTCTGGCTTTTCGGTCTTCAGAAGAGGGAACAGCACAAAATCTCAAGGTAGGCTGGCAGTTAAAGGGTTAATGCTTTTCTCTTCCAATTATACGGTGGGCCTGGATGTCTTCAGTGCTGATTTCGAAATGTTTCTTTTCAAGTTATTTAAGCCCTTGCTTTTTCCAAGTCATCCTTCAGCTTGACCAAGTGGAGATATTATGCTTCACCCCCTGGGAGGAAATACAAAACAGGAACAGAGGTTAAAAGCCCCACCCCTTCCTGCTCACCTCAGTTCTTTGTGTTTCCTCCCTGGGAAACCTTGGGGATAGAAAGTGCTAGATGTAGACTACGGCCAGTTTATTTTATTTTTTTTACACCCTCCACCCACTTTAAATCCTACTCCCAATTGGAGTAGGTATGCTGGGTTGTAATAGGCGCACTGGAGGTAATCCCTGATAAAATGGTTGCGGTTTAAAAAAAAGGGAATCACAGTTGGCTATTCTGAACGACTTTCACTCGGCCGTCACTTCCGGTTTTCGTCAGAAACTGGAAGAACAAACTAGCGTGGTTGCTTATCCGGCGCGAGTAGCAGCCAGATCAGTTGTGAGCAGGGGCAGCGACGGCCGGAGCTGACAGGACGCCACCCCACATACCCCGGGCAGTGAGCGTGGTGACAGGACGCTGCAGTGTGGAATCATGTCGCACAGCGCCGACGGAAGCCAGCACGCAGTAGGACCGCAATTAACACTGCTATGTTTAATATATATATATTTATGAGGGAGTCTACTTTAAACATGCACTTGTGTTTATGTTTTAGAGAGAGTCCGAATCTAAAATGCGAACTGAAGATAAAAAAAGCATGTTAAAATTGCCAAGAAGTCCAAGCGCTGTGAAGTCTATGGTACCATCCTTTCGGACACTTGGCAGCTGTGTATGGGGTGCGACAAAACTAAGAACTGATTCGTCTGCTATCCTTAGGGAAATTTTCAGTATCAAGCAGCAGTTAGCTACAATTGAGAATGCCAAAAAAGGGTTTGTAACCCATAATCAGTGGCCTCTTGCTACTGCACATATTTCTGATACTACAGAGAGCCAGGTTAAAGTGGACCAACACCCAGGATTTTGACTATCCTGGTATTTAGTCCACTTCCCGATCGGGAAGTTCCCTCTAACAGGGAGCGTGCCCGCACTGGGCATTCACAAATGGCTGGCGCAGGCACACGCCCTGCTAGAGAGAAGTGCCAGATGCTGCGGTGGCCCGCGCATGAGCCGTTGGACCGGGAGTCAGGTGAGGTTAGCTCGCGTCCTGGGGGGTTTCACACAGCGGGGCATCCCGATCTTGGATGCCCCGCGAGAAGGGATTGGATCGTCCCGAATCTTATAGATTCCCAGTGGTGATCCACTTTAAGTTAATTTAAACACTGGGACCCTTCCCACAGCCGCTATCCAGGTTGATGTAAGTTCTGATAATGGTGAGATGGGGGAGGAGCCTGACTCCTCTCATAATTCAGTGGAGGAGGGGGGCTCATGAAGAGAAGGAACATAATAGCTCCCATTCTCTATCTGAGGATTTGGAATTGTTACAATACATTTCTGAGACCTGGGGAATCCAGCAGGAAGAAACATCCCTGTCTCAGCAAGATGAAATGTACAGGGAAGTTCTTGTTAAAAAATCTGAAAAGGCCTTTCAGTATTAAAGGATATGGTTAAAGATGAATGGGACAACCCTGAAAAGAAATTTTTCCTTCCAAAATCCTTAAAGAGAAAATACCCCTTCAAAGATCCGATCATGGAGCACTGGAGTAAGTGCCCTAAGATCGATGCCCCAGTGAGTCAGATGCCTAAGGCCTCGGATCTAAGTTTTGAGGATATGGGGCTACTGCGTGATCCTATGGATCGCATTCTAAGAAGAGCCTGGGATTCAGCTCTCTTTCTGTTTAGACCAGCAATGGCTTCTGACGTGGTCCTGAGAAGTATGTCTAAGTGGGTGGATAACTTCAAGTCACACATTGGTAATAAGGTTCCTCCTCAGGACATTATTGATACCCTTCCTACACTGTACACCTCTGCATTCGTGGCCTGTGCTCGTAGAGCAATTTGGCTAAAGGTCTGGAGACAGTAGCTCTAAGACTAGACTATGTGGCATCCCATTTCAAGAAGGGTGGCTTTTTGGGGACGACTTTGACGATATCTTAACTGGGTCCAGAGAGTCAGGAAAGATACTTCCTGTTAAAAAGAGACCATATATTCTAAGTATACAGCACATCCTGCTCCAAAGATGATTCCTTACGGTTGGGATTACCTCCGCCAGATGGCGCTGGACTGCAGAGACAGCAAAAAGAGGCCTCTCCCGGTCCCTTATATACCCGGGACCTCCCACAATTCCCCAGATCTTCTCTGTAGTCGGCTGCGAAGGACAAGAAGATGGCTCTCTTTATTCGCAGGTGAGTGGGGCTTAACAGCTCACGGCACTGTAGGACTATTCCCACCCATTCCATTTCTTTAAACCTCCCAGCCTTGGCTGCACTGGTCGGGTGATGGTAGGCAGCACCGCTGCCAGGTGCTTTAGGAGCGCTGCTCCAACCGCAATCCCCCACCAAGATGCCCAGATGAAGTAACGGGGGAACCGTTACGAAACGCGTTGGCTGGGGCGGGGTACAGCGCACGGCTATTGGGTGTTTCCATGGTGATGTATATAGCACATTTATATTTTTGATTATTGGATCACTTGTTTCCTCCTTGGAGTGTCCTTTGGATTAATTTTCACTGTTGTATGTAATTGAGTGATAACTGATATATAGAACACTTAGGATTTATTGTTTATATGTATATAATGTAAATATAAAAGCACTTAGGTAATGAATTGCCACGATTTATGGTGTATATATGATTTGTAGGAGTACACCCTCTAACCATAGCGCCCCCGTATGTATATATATTGTGTTTTTTTAATTGTTTTTAATATTCTTGTATTGGACAAATAACAAATAAAATTTATATATTTGTATTATAAATAAATGTGGTGGTGCCATAACTTAGAGCAGGTTACATGGTGTGGGATATATGGGATCCCACAATCTTTTTGACCCCACCAAAGGGTAGGCGGTGCAGGCTTATGGTTAGTCTTACTTGGGATGCCACTGCCGCCCCCTCGCCCCGGGGGGGGGGGGGGGGGGGGTGTGTGTATATGTTGCATGCAATGCTTATACTGGTCTTAGGGCTCTGGACCCTGGTTAGCACTGTCATCCTCCTTGGTTTTGCTGGTGTGCCTTTTTGTATTTGCCGCCGCTGACGCGCGCGCCTTGTGGCGTTCCGCGGTCAGCGGCGACATTACCTCAGCCGCTGCTGCGCTGGTATTAGCTGTTGGTCACGTGTGACTTTGCACTCTTCGTGGGGGCGGAACCTCTTGGTTGGCGCGCTCCCCATCACCTTCCCCGCGGCCTGCCCCTTGAGGTATCCTCGGCGCCATTTTGGTCCCTCGTGCTCCGTGATTGGTGTCTCTCCTCCGCGGTCCGTGAGTGCCCCGGCGGGCTTATCTTTTATCTTGATGTTTATTGCTGTACTTTTATGGGGTGTCTTGTTTATGTCTTTCAGGCGGGAAAAGCTGTGTAGAGGTTTCTCCCGGTCCTACCCCCTCTATTAGTTTTCACAAACTTTATTAGAGGCCTAATTGCTAAAATCCTCCCACTTCCCTGGCGGACTATTGGGGCATCCCGGGTTGCTTTTATAGCGTAATTCCTATTGGCCAATTGTGCCATTATAATCACCATATGGAGGCTTCCCAGGATATTGTGCTCGGGGTTCCTTCGGGACAAGCCCGGCTATGTGTGGCGTGCGGGGTATCCCCTATAAGTGACGATGTGCGGATCTGTGTACCCTGCGCCCAGCAGGTGCTTGCGCTACATTCTGGGTTACTGGTGGCTGGGCCTGTGCCCCCTATGGCTTCGCCTACCCCTCCACGCTTGCATTTGACTCCCAGTGAGCTGAATACCAGTGGGGAGTCTCAACCTGATGTGTCTTTTAGATTAGCTAGCATTGAGAAGTTGATTGCTAATACTACGGCCCGTAAGGCCTCTGCTAAGAGGCGGCATTTGGCGCCTGGTGTGTCTATTTTCCCTATGGAGGCAGAGGAATTCTTTGATCTGGCTGGTTATATCCCCCTTGAAGAGGGGGAATTGTTCTCGGACTCAGATTTTTGAAGTTCTTTATCTCCATTCCTGCTGCCTCCAGGCAGCAGGGGGAATTTTTCATACCGCTAAGCCGCGGTTAGAGTTCCCCGAGCAGTCCCATTTCAATAATCTCGTTCTTAAGGAATGGGAACGTCCCAGCAGACTTCCCGGAGTACCTAAGAGCTGGGATAAGAGAGATCCATTTCCCGCCGAGGTGGTTAAACGTTGGTCAGCCCCTCCTGAAGTGGATGCTCCAGTTTTGGGGTTGTCTAACACCTCTGTTGTACATTCCCCTGATTCTACTACCCTGAAGGATGGTGAGGACCGGCGCATTGATCAGCTGGCTTCCCATGCCTTTGCCTGTGTTGGGACCGCTCTGCGCCCTGTCTGTGCTTCTGCTATCACGGCCGTGGCTGTCAGGGCTCAAGAATGTGTTGGATGGTGCCCCTGATGATACTTCTAGTGCAGAGTTTTGGGCCCTTTCGCATTGTGAGGTATTTATGACCTATATCCTTTCTGCCTTGGATGATACTATTAGAATGTGTGGTAGAACCTCTGCCTTGGTGGTTGCTATACGCCGCTCGGTTTGGCTGCGCCAGTGGGCAGCTGACAACGCTGCCAAGAAGGCTCTCACTGGTTTTCCATTTAAGGCGCTGCGATTGTTTGGCGATCTCTTGGATCTGTTTGCTAAAGGTGGCAGACTGCCTCAACGTAAGAGACAGTCCCGGCCCTTTCGGGGTTCAGGTTCCTTTCATTCCTCCTACCGTGGATCCAGGTCGGGGAGAGGGGTATCCTTTGCGGGGCACAGGGGAGACTTCTGGGGAAGAGGCAGAGGACGTGCCCATCCGGCATCCTCCTGGGGTTCCAAGCCTAAGTCTTCTCCCAAGCCCCCTCAGGCATGAAGGGGTGCCCTCACCCATCCGGGTGGGGGGACGGCTGAGGCTCTTTGCTCATGTCTGGAGGCAACATGTCTCAGACCGGTGGATTCAGGAGGTAGTGTCCTCCGGTTACAAGATAGAGTTTGCTGCCTGGCCGCCCCCAAGATTCATCAGATCCCGGATGCCTCAAAGCCCCCTGGCAGCTCAGGCTCTGGTCCTCGCGGTGCAAAGCCTTATGGAGATGGGGGTCGTCTGTCAGGTCCCTCTGTCAGAAAGGGGCCAGGGTTATTACTCCAATCTTTTCACAGTACCCAAGAGAGATGGTTCTATCAGGCCCATCCTGGACTTAAAGCTTCTCAACAAATTTGTCAAAACCAGGCACTTTCGCATGGAGACTCTGCGCTCATCGGTCAGCTCGCTGCTCCCAGGGGACTTCATGACCTCTATAGACATCCAGGACGCTTACCTTGTTCCAGTCTTTCCGGGGCATCAGAGATTCCGCAGGTTCGCACTGGAGGATCAGCACTACCAATTTGTGGCACTGCCCTTCGGTCTCGCTTCAGCTCCCAGAGTTTTCACCAAGGTGCTGGCAGGGGTGATGGCTCTACTCAGATCTCAGGGTATTCGCATTCTTCCCTATCTGGAAGACCTTCTCATTACTTCTCAGTCTCTCCAGCAAACAGAGCTGGATACCCAGAGGGTGGTGATCATTCTGGAGTCATTCGGCTGGGTGATCAGCCATCCCAAATCTTCCCTGTCACCCTCCCTGGTGGCATCTTTTCTGGGCATGAATTTGGATATGGTACAGGACAGGATTTTTCTTCCTCAGCAGAAGGTGGATGCACTGCAAGCACAAGTTCAGTTCCTTCTGTCTTGCCCTCATCCCTCCATCCGGCAGGGGATGCAGCTGGTGGGGCTGATGGTGTCCTGCTTCGAGGCAGTTCCCTATGCACAATTCCACATGAGACCTCTTCAGCTCCACCTCTTGTCGGTGTGGGACAAGGACCCTCTGTCCCTGGATCAGGCCTTTGCCCTGTCCCCTCTAGCCCGGCGGTCCCTCTTGTGGTGGCTGGACTCAAGGAACCTGTTGGGGGGCAGATCTTTTCTGGCCCCCTGCTGAGAGACAGTCACCACAGATGCCAGTCTGATGGGTTGGGGGGGGTTTCTGGAAATCCCTAAAATTCCAGCGGCTGTGGGGACCTCAGGAGGCCCACGCCCCTATCAACGTCCTGGAACTAAGGGCGGTCAGGTTGGTTCTGGCCCACTTGACTCCACACCTTCGGGGCCGGCCTGTCCAGGTACACTCGGACAACCAGACGGCGGTTGCCTTCATCAATCATCAGGGAGGGACCCGGGTGCCCTCGAGGAAGTGTCCAAGATCCTGTCCTGGGCGGAGGACAATGTTCCCTGCATCTCAGCCATGTATATTCCGGGGGTAGAGAATCTGGAGGTGGACTTTCTGAGCAGGGGGACTTCTCGCCTGGGAGAATGGTCCCTCAGCAACAGAGTGTTTCACTCTCTGTGCCGCGGTTGGGGGCTGCCGGACGTGGATCTTTTTGCGTCTCCCCACAATAGAAAGCTTCCAGTCTTTGTCTCTCTGTCCCAGGACCCCCTGGCTCTGGCGGTGGATGCTTTGACCCTGTCTTGGCGGGCTTCCATCTCCTGTATGTCTTCCCGCCATTCCCCCTGTTGGGCAGGGTTCTGCGCAAGTTGGTTCAGGAAAGGGTGCCAGCAATTCTGGTGGCCCCCCCGTTGGCCAAGACAGGTGTGGTTTGCAGACATCGTGCAGTTGGCAGTAGACCAGTGCACCCTGCCCCTGGACCCAGACCTTCTCACTCAGGGGCGACTACGACATCCCAATTTACAAACGCTGGCTTTGACGGCCCGGCTGCTGAAACCTCCATCTTGATGGAAAAGGGTCTGTCTGCTGCTGTGGTTAACACCTTGATCAGGGCTAGAAAGAAGTCTTCTTCCTCCATTTACTATAGGATTTGGCGGGCCTACATTGACTAGTGCGAGTCAAAGTCCCTTCCCTGTCGCGTGTTTTCCACCCCCAGGATTCTGGGGTTTGGTTTGGATCTGGGACTTCAGCTTAGCACTCTGAAGGGTCAGGTTTCTGCCTTGGCTGTTTTCTTCCAGAGGTCTTTTTCTCAACATCATCTGGTCAAGACCTTCTTCCAGGGGGTTACTCATGTGCGTCCCGCTCGTAAGCCTATGTTACCAGTCTGGGATTTGAACTTGGTCTTGTCTGCCCTTCAGGGTCCTCCCTTTGAACCTGTGCATGAGGCTGCTGTCTATTCTCACTCTTAAGGTTGTCTTTTTGGTGGCTATCACCTCTGTTAGGCGTGTTTCGGAGTTGGCGGCGCTTTCCATCCAGGCCCCCTACTTTGAGAGACACCAGGACAAGGTGGTGTTTCACTTTAAACCAGATTTTCTGCCTAAGGTGGTTTCAGCCTTTCATCTCAATCAGGACATTGTACTTCCTTCCTTGTGCCCTAATCCTGGTAACTCAAAGGAGAGGGCTTTGCATTCCTTGGATGTTGTCAGGAATTTGAAGTTCTACTTGGTGGCTACCGAATCTTTCAGAAAGACTGATGCCTTGTTTGTGGTCCCTTCTGGGCCCAGGAAGGGTTTGGCTCCTGCTAAGTCTACGGTTAGCGAATGGATTTGTCAGGCTGTGTGTCGGGCCTACTCTGCTAAGGGAAGGAATACTCCCTTCCGTGTTACTGCTCATTCTACTCGTGATATTGGTGCCTCTTGGGCTTTGCAAGGCCGCTACTTGGTCTTCTGTTCATACCTTTTCCAAGTTTTACAAGGTTGATGTTCGGGCCTCAGCTGATGCTGTTTTTGGCCGCAAAGTTCTGCAGGTGGCAGTGGTTTAAACTGCACGTTGTTGCCTTTTTGGGGATCCCACCCTATCTTACGGACACTGCTATTGGATGTCTCAACCGTAAGGAATCATCTTTGGAGCAGGACGTGCTGTATACTTAGAATAATACAATTCTGTGATTACTCACCTGTAGAATTGGTATTATGAGTATACAGCGCTTCCTGCTCCACCCCACCCTGGTTTCTTTATCCTTTGGATCCTCTTTATGGTGATTGTTGTACTTGTTGAAGTTTTTTAGTTGATCTTTTGGCTTCTCCCGGTTCTCTTTGACTGACTGCTTTTCAATACTGGGTAATTGTGGGAGGTCCCGGGTATATAAGGGACCGGGAGGGGATTCTTTTTGCTGTCTCTGCAGTCCAGCACCATCTGGCGGAGGTAATACCAACCGTAATCATCTTTGGAGCAGGACGTGCTGTATACTCATAATACCAATTCTACAGGTGAGTAATCACAGAATTGTATTTTTCCCCGGTCAGTTAATAAAAGCAGAGAAGGTGCTAGTCTCACCCAATTCAATCAGGCAGACTCAAAGAAACGCTGGGTACAGCATCGGCCCCAAAGGAAATTCTCCTTGGTGAGTAAGACTTCTGAAGGGCCTAGGCAGCAGTCGTGGCAAACCTCTACAGGTGGGGGGAAGACTTTCCAAGTTTTACTTTCCTTGTAAAGGTAAGTGAAAAAAAAGTTTTTATTTTTTAGTAAAAGTAATTTTTTCTTATGTGTCAGTGTGTTTTTTCAATGTTAACCCTTTGTGAACTGGTAAGGGGTCCATGAGACCCCTGTATCAGTTCACAAAGCTGGGGGCTGGCAAGTCACCTGCAACTAGCGGGTGATTTGCCATTAACCCCCGCACCCTCAATTACCTGCCTCCCCAAAGCCCAGGGGGGGGGGGCAGAAAAGCCCGGGCCCACACAGGCTATGTGGGCTTGTAGGCTGCAGGGTGGGGGGGGGGGGGGGCACAAAAGCCCCTCCACTCTGTTCCTACAAGCCCCCATAGCTGGTCCCGGGCTGGTTATGACGGGTATTTTTTTTTTTTTTTAAGGCTTAGGGTTAGCCTAACCCTTAAAATAAAAAAAAAAATGGGTTCCTTTTTTTTTTTTTTTTAATTAACCCCTTATGTTTATAGTGTGGATAGTAGTTGTATTTTATTTGTAAATGTTATAAAGTGCTCTTTTCAGTTTGGGGGCTACCGATACATATGTGGTACCGTTGTAATCGGGAGAAATGGGGCTATCACATGCAATATGGTTTTCATTAATAAAATAATTGTTTTATTTAAAATTATGTAGACAATTGTCTAAAAAATATTATTTTATTTATTTTTTTTGGTTTTTTACGCAAAAATATTCAAAAAACAGAAAAATTACAAACAAGACATTTTACGTTAAAGCCTAAACTCTGCTGCAAAAAATATGTATATAATTTTTCTGGAAATTCCAGCAAAAATCACGGTTAAGCATGGCGCAAGATGGGGAAAATGACCTGTCAACAAAGGGTGACAAAACTTCAAGTAGGCTGGCAATTAAAAGGGTTAATAGTACCTATGCATGTTGGGTATTGTTCTGCTCAGGGGGCCTTGCGCTTTTAGATTTAGCTTGTTGTTTCTTGTTTGCATATTGATATTTTAGGAAAACGTGTTTTTTTATATTTTTTCTTAGGGAAACCCTGTGCAACCTAAGAATTCTTCAATGGATTACTTCCAGAAAGATGAGCCCACTACAACAAGCTCAGTACGCTTAGAAAGCTTAACATGTGTACTTTCAGGGAATATATGGTTTATGGGGGATATTCCAAATGTAAAGGGTTGTTTTGGTTGAAAAATTGCAAGGTGCACACTTTGTCAGCAGAGCTGAAAATTTAAAGTACAATTACTGTTACTTGTTTTACTTGAGTGTTTGGCAACTCTTCCCTTGACAGTACCTATGCATGTTGGGTATCGTTCTGTTCGGGGGATGTTGCTTTTTCAGATTTTACTTGTTTGTTTTGTTTGTTTGTTGTTTTCTTGTTTGCATATAGTTTTTTTAGGAAAATGTGGCTTTGATTCTTCTTTTTTAGGGAAACTGTGCAACCAAAGTATTGATTGAGGGATTACTTCCAGAAAACTGAGCCCATGTCAACAAGCCTGGTACACCTAGAAAGCTTGAGGTGTTTACTTCCAGAGAATATATCATTTGTGGGGGGTATTTCAAATTTAAAGGGTTGTTTTTCTGGAAAAACTGCAAGGTGTGCATAGCATAGTTGTATTTTATCTGAAAATCTCCTAAAGCGCTGTTTCAGTTTGGGGGAGTCTCCTGGGCAGGAAAGGGTGTCTACCTATACATATGTGGTACCGCTGTGAGTGGGAGGAATTGGGGTTTCGCAGGCAATAACATTTTATTGACACTTACATTTTTTATTACAAAAAACACTACAAATTGCAAAAAAGTTTTTTTTATTTTTTTGCACATATTTCACCCAAAAGTATTGAGAATACACTAAAAAAAGGCCAAACAAGATATTGCATGTTGAAGCTCAGACTCTGCTGAAAAAAAACAATATATCATTTTCCTGGAAAATCCCTGGAAATCCCTTCAAAAATCAAGGTTGAACACATGTAGCGCAAAATAGTGAAACGTGGTCTGGCAACAAAGGGTGACAAAAATTCTAGGAAGGCTGGCACTTAAAGGGTTAAAGGCTTTCTTACTTGGGACTTGTCTATTGTTTCAAAGGGTCTAATGGATCCTCCTTTTGAGCCCTTAGAAGAGGTTTCAGAAAAATGGTTATCTATGAAATGTTTTTTGCTAGCAATAACATCTGCAAGAAGGGTGAGTGAACTTCAAGCATTGTTAATCAAAGAACCGTATTGTGCAATACTCCCAGACAAGGTGATTCTTAGACCCAATCCATCCAAAAATAGCAGCTTCGGATAACAGGTCGCAAGAGATAGTTTTCCCAACGCTGCCGGATGCAGTAGGAAAGGAGGAAGACCTCTCGCTGCTTGATGTCAGAAGAGCTTTGATAATTTACTTGGAAAGGGCCAGAGACTGGAGCTTGGCAGAACAATTACTAGTAACATTTAATGGGAACAAGCCTCAGAAGCCCCTAAGTCTACTATTGCTAGATGGATAAAACAGACTATTGCAAAGACTTATGCTATTAAGGGAGTGACTCCACCCTAAAGTGTCAGCTCACTCCACAAGGGCAATGGCCACATCTTGGGCAGAGAGAACTGGTGCTTCAATAGATGAAATATGTGGTCTTTGCCCCACATCTTTCTCAAACACTATAGACTTGATCTACTATCTGCAAAGCATCAGACCTTTGGCAGAAGTGTACTCCTTGCAGCATCCCACCCCTAAGGTATAATTATTTGACTAATCCTCTCCATGTGGTCAAGCTGAAGGATGACTTGGAAAAACCTCTGTTAGACTTTTTTAGGGAATCCTTCAGCTTGACTGCTTATTGCCTGCCCATTTTCCAAGGGTAGGAGTATGATTACTGTTCTATAACTGAGGTGGGGAGGAAGGGGCAGGGCTTTTAACATCTATTCTTGTTTTGTGTTTCCTCCCAGGGGATGGAGCATTATATGTCAACGTGGTCAAGCTGAAGGATTCCTAAAAAAAAAAAAATACCAAAGTCTAACTGAGGTTTTTGTCCAGTTCTTAAAATGTAGTGGAATTGCTCTTTAACCTTGTCACTTCTCCCTTTTTTCAGGTGAAAGATCCAGCCAAAATAAAAAGACTGAAAATGCCATTAGCTCTACAGATTCTCGAAGAGAAGATGATGATGTCGTCATAGAAAAACCTACTGAAGAACTGGCTAGCTCAAACCCCCATTCAGCACTGCCCCCTGCACATCTCTTATCTACACAGGACCAGTGTCAGACTGTTTTACCTACCCATCATACCACTTATACATCCAAAAAGTCACATTCATGTTCTGAGTGTGGAAAAGGTTTCTCTCAGAAATCGCACCTTATCTGTCATGAAAGAGTTCACACAGGGGAGAAGCCATATTCCTGTTCTGAGTGTGGGAAATGTTTTTCTCAGCAATCGGCCCTTATCAGACATGAAAGAGGTCATACAGGAGAAAAGCCATATTCCTGCTCTGAATGTGGGAAACATTTCTCTGACAAATCACACCTTATCTGTCATGAAAGAATTCATACCGGGGAGAAGCCGTTTTCATGTTCTGAATGTGGGAAATGTTTCTCTCAGAAATCAGCCCTTATCAGTCATGAAAGGGTTCATACAGGGGAGAAGCCATATTCATGTTCTGAATGTGGGAAATGTCTCTCTGACAAATCGGCCCTTATCAGACATAAAAGACTTCATACACCGGAGACTTCATATTCATGTTCTGAATGTGGGAAATGTTTCTGTCAGAAATCAGACCTTATAAGACATGGAAGAGTTCACACAGGGGAAAAGCCATACTCCTGTTCTGAATGTGGCAAATGCTTTGCTCAGAAATTAGCTCTTATCAGTCATCAAAGAGTTCACACAAGGGAGACGTCATATTCATGTTCTGAATGTGGGAAATGTTTTCCTCAGAAATCAGCCCTTATCAGACATGAAAGAGTTCATACAGGAGAGAAGCCCTATTCCTGTTCTGACTGTGGGAAATGTTTTTATAAGAAATCAGCCCTTATCAGACACAAAAAAGATCATAACGGGGAAAAACCATATTCCTGTTCTAAATGTGGGAAAAGTTTCTTGGACAAATCAACCCTTATCAGGCATGAAAGAATTCATACAGGGGAGAAGCCATATTCTTGTTCTAAATGTGGGAAAAGTTTCTCTGACAAATCAACCCTTATCAGACATGAAAGAGTTCATACAGGAGAGAAGCCATATTCCTGTTCTGAATGTGGGAAATGTTTCTTGCGGAAATCGAACCTTATCAGTCATGAAAAAATTCATACAGGGGAGAGGCCATATTCCTGCTCTGAATGTGGGAAAGGTTTTCCTGAGAAATCGCAGCTTATCAGTCATAAAAGAGTTCATACAGGGGAGACTCCGTATACATGTTCTGAATGTGGGAAATGTTTTCCTCAGAAATCAGCCCTTATCATACATGAAAGAGTTCATACAGGGGAGACACCATATTCCTGTTCTGAATGTGGAAAAAGTTTCTCTGACAAATCACGCCTGATCAGACATGAACGAGGTCATACAGGGGAGAAACCATATTCCTGTTCTGAATGCGGGAAATGTTTCTTGCGGAAATCAGCCCTTATCACACATAAAAGAGTTCATACAGGGGAGATGCCGTTTTCATGTTCTGAATGTGGGAAAAGTTTTCCTCAGAAATCACAGCTTATCAGTCATGAAAGAGTTCATACCGGGGAGAAGCCATATTCATGCTCTGAATGTGGGAAAAGTTTCTCTTGCAAATCAGCCCTTATCAGACACAACAGAGTTCATTTAGGGGCGAAGCTACATTTATGCCCTGAATATGTTTTTCCTGAAACTTCCAGTTTTGCATTCTAGGAAAAGCCTGTTCCCCTTGTAAGGTAATTTAGGGACTCTCAGATAACTCTATAGAGGTGATACGTCGAGTTGTAGTTAGGTGTGTTCATAGGGACATATGTGTAACTGGTTTTGGTTCACCCCTCTTTTTCTTCTATACACTTCACTGTTCTGATTAAGTAGATGGTTCGGTTTACCATTAAGTCTTAATGACTCCATCATTTGTTTCTGCCAAAATATATCACCATCTCATTTATACATGATCCTCTGAATTCTTACCATTTTTCATATCTTAAAGTGGCCCCCACCCATTTTCTAGCGAATGGGTGTGGGGCCGCCATGGACAGCATTCTGACACACTCTGGAGCATTCCAGTGTTTTGGGTGCCCCCCTAGCTTTTCTAAGTGTTGCCCCGGCTGCCCCCACAGCCATTAGTTAGGAAATGGGTGTGGGTCTGCTTCAGTAAAACAGAATCAAATACTTACATCAATATCTATTGATTGCTATTTTAGCTAAAATCTAATTTATTTAGAAAATTGTATTAGTCCTTTTCACTTGTGTTTTTTCTTTCACTCGTGCATCTCTTCTGATTAGCCCCCACCCACATTTCCACAGTATTTCATTGTGTGGGACTGCTGTTGAATAAAGTACCCCCAATTAAGAAAAAATGTTTTTGTCTATTTTTTCCTTTTCAAATATTGAGTCCAATGACTTGCCCAGGTACACAGCATATTTTTTATGTTTGCTCATATTTTTCCCCTCATCTTCAGTTAATATATGAAACAATGGCCATCCTGGGAACATGCAATATTTCTCATTATAGTTTCTGCTGGGCAACTCCATATACAGTGAGTCAGGGTGTCCGCTTGAGCACCACAACACTTCGCAGGACACCGGAGCTCTACACTGTTGGAAACACTGGATTGATGCTACAGGTTAGCGCTGGCTGGAAGGCCGCATCATGTGCGCCATCCGTGATGACTTCCAGCCTGGGTGTCACTTCTGCCTAGAACCACGTGTGTTCCAGATGCACTTCCTGCAATGGCAGCAGCGCTAGGTGGCCACAGGCCGCAGTGGTGCTATTTCAGTGGATAATGTTCCTCGCCACGATGCCCCATCAAGATAAAAGGGTGAGGCTTATATTTTTGGCTTCAAGGAATCCCTTAATATAAACTTTGGGGAAGGATCCTGTCATGCCTGAAGTTCCTCCTTAGCTTTTAGCTGCTCCTTTCTGGGACTTTTCTCTGTTGTATGCAGCTTGACCAGCAGATGGCGCTGTTCTGTAGAGTTCCTGGAAATCAGCTTGCACCTGTGACATTACCTGGCCTATATAAGCTGATCCACACATGGCCTCAGTGGATCAGCATTGAATCTGTCTTCTGAACTGTCTACCCCGGACCCTGTCTTTGGAACCTGAATCTTGTATGTATGCATTCTGACTCCACATGTGTATATATATATATATATATATATATATAATGTACAGCAGCCTGGTTGATGTGTGTTGTTAACTGGTTGTTACCATTAAGCACGGTTTGTCACATATCCATTTCTATCTCACAGCCCCAATTTCTGGTCATTTACTACAATCGGGATTTCCCCTTTGAGAAATCCCCGACAGATCCAATGTCATGTGACTGACCCCAGAGGTTCAAGCAGTAAGATTTCAGAAGAAACCTTGTTATTTCTGGAGGATACTATGCAGATTCGCACTGGCAAACAGCCTTTGCCCATTGCCTTGAAGAGGAAATTTCCCTTTAATGATGTAGAGTCTAACCCTGGCTCAGGTGTTACAATCCGCTGACCTCAGTTTTCACTATATCCAGTCCAGGTCGTCCCAGAAGTAATTACATGTGGGTATTCCGCCACCAGGTGGCGCACTCGACTGCAAGATCCAAAGCTGTCGCTCTTCCCGGCCCCCTATAAAATCAGGTGTCTCACTAGATTCTCCAGAGTTCATCTTGCAGTCTGCTGCTGAAGATGGTTTGGATACTCTCTCCTGGATATTGCAGCTGAGCGGGGCCTCCTAGCCCGTTGGCCGCTGCGGACCCTATTTCCACTGATCCCGTGGACCCACTACTGCCTCCCAGCCTTGGCTGATCGGGATGGTGATGGTAGGAAGAACGCCGGGGTCAGGCATCTGTCAGAGCTAGGCTCTGGGCCGCACACCCTGTCTAAAGGGTAGCTGGCCATAGGCTAATAGTGAGCCTATGGGGGGGGGACCACCTTTGCCCTCTGGCTTCATCCCATTTACCCAAAAGCTTTATTATTATTGTGTGTGGATTGTGCTTTATCTTTTTATTTTCGCTCATACTTACCTCCCTCGCTCCCTCGGGTGCCTCTTCCTCTCCCTTCCCGTCCATCTTGGTCCTCGCTGTGAGGATTATTTGATTTGAAAGAGGAGCTCAGGAGATTCGCGAAAAAAGGAATGATACAAACATATGTCTAAATATCGAAAGCATCACCAAATGTGTGAAGAAACTGAAGAAGCACTGCAAAATGCAGGATAACCCACCAGCATGCACCAACAAGGGCCTTGGTCTCTGGCGCAGCATGCGGGCCCGGCTTCTTCTCCCTGTGGGGGCTTGCCTCCATTTTGCAGGCCCGTGAGGAGGCGGGAGCTGGTTTCGTGCCGTCAGGGGGTACAGGGCCGCACTATGACGCTTTTCGTGTCACTGCTAGTGCGCCCCACCCCTCGAGGAACGTGTGGTGCTGTGCTGGTGCCATCTTGCTGTCTCCTGCCTTGCTGCTGGGACCCCTCCGGTGATCTCTGTTGGTGTTGAGTCCTTTGTTCCTTTTTTTATTGTATTCTGCCATGCGCATGTGCTGTGAGATGCTTATAGCCCCTTCTTGCTTGTGTCTTTCAGGTCGGGCCCTTGTAGCTTGTGGTTCCTACTGGTCTCACCCCCTCCTCCCTCTCCCCCCCTTTTTTATTAAGAGGGATCACACTAAAAGAGGGATCATATAGGAGGAATATAGCGGTTTGGGCCGTTAGTGCCTTGTAACCTGCTTAAGATTTTTGTTGGCTAATCACCATAATGGAGGCTTCTGGGGATAGTTAGCTAGGGGCCCCATCTGGGCGGGTGAAGCTCTGCCCCATGTGCGGTGCCAGTCCTCTGGGCGGACTCATCACGGTTTGTGTCACTTGCGCCAGGAGCGTCTTTTTGGAGCATGATTGGGCGGGCGTATCTGCCCCTAGCCCTTTATTGCCTGGGACCTCTCCAGCACCCCCGCTGTTGCACTCAGCCCCCAGGGAGGGGGAAGCCAGCAAGGGGCCCCAAGCTGATTTGGCATACCGGGTGGCCAGCCTTGAGAGACAGATCTCTCGCACGGCTCCTGGAAAGCCACGAGAAAGAAGCGGCACATCGAGCCCGTTTACTCAGATATTGATGATGATGATCTTTTTGGAGGTCTGGGCTCTATGGAGGAAGGCGAGGAAGGACTCCATTTCCACAGTGGATCATTCTGCCTGCTATGACAGCGGGCCTGGCTCTTCCTCGGGTGAGGAGATGTGGCTCCCTGATGATACGGAGACATTGCATATTGTCCCTCCTAAATCTGCTAAGAGGAAGCAGGGTGATTTATTTCGGCCTGAGAGACAGAGACTTGTCTTCCCTGAGCAGGCCCATTTTTCTAATATGGTTTTCAAGGAGTGGGAAAGGCCTAACAAGCTACTGTCGGTGCCTAAGGGCCTGGACAGGCGCTATCCCTTCCCAAAGGAGCTGGTCCGCCTCTGGTCCCGTCCCCCCGAAGTGGATTCCCCTGTGTTGGGGTTATCCAACACTACGGTTATGCCGTCACCCGATACTGCTTCCTTGCGTGATCCAGCTGACAGGCGTATGGATCAGTTAGCTTGTCATGCATTCACCTTTGCTGGTGCTTGGTTTCGCCCTGTGTGTGCCGCGGCTATTGTCTCCTTAGCCATCAGAAAGAAGGTGAGACATCTTGTGGACATTGCTAAGTCTCGCAAGCGGGCTGAGGAGTATAACGACCTCAAAGCTTGCGTGGATTTTATTGCCTTTGTTGTCTCTGTCATGGATGATGGTGTCCGGCTCGGTGCCAGGGTTTCATCCCTGCTTGTTGCTCTTTGTCGCTCACTCTGGTTGCTGCAATGGTCGGCTGATGCCGCGGCCAAGAAGTCGCTCACTAGTATCCCCTTCGTGGGACACAGGTTATTCGGGGAGCGTCTGGACCTCCTGGTTAAGGATGGTAGACTACCTCAATGACGGAAGCCTGCGCGGTCCTTTCGGGGTTCCTCTGCCTATCGCTCCTTTTGTGGAGGAAGAGGTGCTTCTTTTTCAGGTGGCCACAGAGATTCCTGGGGACGAGGTAGGTCCCGCGGCCCGACCCAATCCCTCCTGGGGATCCAAGTCCAAGCCCACTGCCAAGGTTCCTCAGGCATGAGGAGGCGCCCTTACCCATCCGGGTGGGAGGACGGCTTCTGCTATTTGCTCATATCTGGAGACAGCGCGTCTCGGATCAGTGGATTCAGGAGGTGGTGTCCTCCGGTTACAAAATAGAGCTGGCAGTGAGGCCACCCTGAAGATTTCTTCAGTCTCACGTGTCCCAGAATCCAGTGACGGCACAGGGCCTGAGAATGGCCGTGCAGCACCTCCTGAGGCTAGGTGTGATTTGCTCTGTACCTCTTCAGGAGCAGGGTTAAGGTTTTTACTCCAAGCTGTTCACGGTGCCCAAGAAGGACGGAACGTTAAGACCTATCCTGGACCTGAAGGGTCTCAAAAGGTTTGTAAGAGTCGGGCATTTCCGCATGGAAACCTTACGGTCAGCGGTGAGCTCGCTTCGGCCAGGCGACTTCATGACCACAGTGGACATCAGGGATGCCTATTTGCACGTCCGAGAGCAATACACAGACAGTGTTATCCACTCTCGCGGAGTTCGGATGGGTAATTAACTACCCCAAGTCTTCGATCACTCCCGCAACGGAGGTCCTTCTTGGGCATGATGTTAGACACCTCTCAGGTCAAGGTGTTCCTACCACAGCAGAAGGTGCAAGCCTTGCTGTCTTGTCAGTGGCCTTCGATCCGTCTGGGGATGAAGCTGGTGCGCCTGATGGTGTCCTGCCTCGAGTCAGTGCCCTTCGCTCAGTTCCACATGAGACCTCTTCAATTGGTGGGCAAGTCCTTTCTGACTCCCCGATGGGAGATAGTTACCATGGATCCCAGTCTGATCAGCTGGGGAGGCGTTTGGCAGACGCAGAAGATCCAGGGTCAGTGGGGTCCGCAGGAGAATCACTTGCCCATAAATCTCCTGGAGCTGAGAGCAATCCGGTTGGTGCTTTTCACCTGACTCCCCATTTAAGGGGTCATGCGGTACAGGTTCGCCCGGACAATCAGACGGCTGTCGCCTACATCAATCACCAGGACGGGACTCGGAGCAAGCGAGCCCCCAGGGAGGTGACCCAGATTCTGACTTGGGCAGAGAATGTTCCCTGCATCTCGGCGGTTTACATCCCTGGGGTAGAAAACCATAAGGCAGACTCCCTGAGCAGGGGGGCCTCTCGTCTGGGGGAATGGTCTCTCAGCAACAAGATCTTTCATGCTCTGTATCTCCGCTGGGGTCAGCCGGATGTGGACCTGTTTGCGTCCAGACATAATCCCAAGCTCCCAAGGTTCGTCTCCTTGTCAAGAGATCCTCTGGCCTTTGCCACAGACGCTCTGGCAATTCCTTGGACGGAGTTCGGGCTCCTTTATGCATTTCCTCCGCTTCCACTTCTGGGCCGAGTGCTGCGCAAGATAGCCCAGGAAGGGGTGCCAACCATCCTGGTGGCTCCTCGCTGGCCATGACGGAGTTAGTTCGCGGACATAGTTCAGATGTCAGTTGATTGCTACATCATGCCCGACGACCCCGGGCTTCTCACTCAGGGGTCGCTGCGACACCCCAATTTACAGACGCTGGCTTTGACGGCCTGGCTATTGAGTCCTGAATCCTGAGGGAAAAGGGCCTGTCTAACACGGTTGTGCGTACCATGGTTCAGGCATGGAAGATGTCTTCTTCCATGATATATTACAATGTTTGGCATGCCTACATTGCTTGGTGTGAATCCAAGAGTTCCCTTGTCGCACCTTCTCTATCTCTAGGATCTTGGAGTTTTTACAACACGGTTTAGACTTGGGTCTCCAGCTGAGCACCCTCAAGGGCCAAGTCTCTGCCTTGGCCATCTTTTTCCAGAGATCCTTTGCCAATCATAGATTGATCAAGACCTTTTTCCAGGGAGTCACCCACATACGTCCACTGCGTAAGCCTGTATTACCGGTGTGGGACTTGAATTTGGTACTTTCTGCTTTGCAGGGGCCTCCCTTTGAGCCTTTGTGCGATGCTGCATTGCTTATTTTGACCCTCAAGGTGGTCTTTTTGGTAGCGATCACCTCGGTGCGTCGCGTGTCAGAGCTGTCCGCGCTTTGTATGAAGCCTCCTTATTTTGAGCTGCATAAGGAAAGGTGGTTTATCGTTTTAAACCTAATTTTTTGCCTAAGGTTGTTTCCCCCTTTCATCTTAATGAGGAAGTGGTCTGGCCTTCCTTGTGTCCAGCACCGTCTAATGCTAAGGAAAGGACCCTCCATGCATTGGATGTGGTCAGGGCCATTAAGTTTTACCTGGTTGCGACTGAATCCTTCAGGAAGTCGGATTTGCTCTTTGTCTTAAAGTGGACCAACACCCAGGATTTTGACTATCCTGGGTATTGGTCCACTTCCGCGGGGCACCCCGATCGTGGGTGCCCCGCTGTGTGAAACCCCCCAGAGAGCCCCGAAAACTCACCTGACCCTGCTCCCACGTGACTCGCTCGTCCAATCGCCGCCGCCGGACAAGGAGAGGCAGCGACGGACAAGCTGAGCGTGGGCAGCCGCCGCCTCCCGCGCGTCCCTCTTACAGGGAGCGCGCCTGCACCGGCCATTCACAAACGGCTGGCACGGGTGCGCACCCTGCTAGAGGGGCGCGCGGGAGGCGGCCCGCGCATGCGTCGCTGGAACGAGGATCAGGTAGGATTTTCGGGGATCTGGGGGGGTTTCACACAGTCAGTGCCCCGCAGTCAGGGAGCTGATCGGTCCGGGAATCTTATAGATTCCCGGGCCGATCAGGGGAGGGTGTTGGTCCACTTTAACAGAGGGCTCTAGGAAGGGCTTGCCACCAGCCAAGTCCACTCTCAGTAAGTGGATCAGACAGGCGGTGGTGCAAGTGTATTCTGCCAAGGGGGAGGAACCCCCTTTTCGTATTACAGCTCATTCTACCAGAGCTATTGGTGCCTCTTGGGCTTTTCAGCACCAGGCATCTGTTGAACAAGTTTGTAAGGCCGCCACTTGGTCTTCAGTTCATACCTTTATCAAGTTTTACAAGGTTGATGTTAGGGCCTCAGCTGATGCTGTCTTTGGCCGAAAGGTGCTTCAGGTGGTAGTAAAATGAACTACATGCTGTTCCGCACTGGGGATACCGCCCTAATGGACACTGCTTTTGGATGTCCCACATGTCATCACTCTGGGACGACCTGGACTGGATATAGTGAAAAATACAATTAGAATTGTTTTTGAATATATCCAGCCAAGGTCGTCCTACCCTGCCCTTTGTTCATTATCTCTGTTTGCCTTTTATGGTTTTTAAGGTTCTTAAGTTTTCTCATTGGAGAGTACATGCTGAAGCTATGTGACGTAACATGGTTTCTTGGCCTCCCGGCCTGTCTCTTTTTTCTTACTGCTTTTTGACCACTGGAGAATCTAGTGAGACACCTGATTTTATAGGGGGCCGGGAGGAGCGACAGCTTTGGATCTCGCAGTCGCAAGATCGTGCGCCACCTGGGGGCGGAATACCCACATGTAATTACTTCTGGGACGACCTGGATTGGATATATTCAAAAACAATTCTACAGGTGAGTTTCACAGAATTGTATTTTTAAGTACTCCGGATCATTATGTGATCCCATGGATCGCCGCACAGTGGTAATCCTTAGAACCCTCCGCTCCTGGAGGCTGACTCTGTAAGTGGCTGCTTGGTAAGTGGTGAGTTAAAGCAGGATCTCCTGTGGTAAGCTTTGGGAAACTGAGCTCATTTGGTAAGTAAAATATAACAAACTGTAGTTGTTTTATTTTTGTGAATCAGTGTGTTAATGCTGGCACAAATTTAAACAAAAGAAAAAAAGGTTTTTTTCACTTTCTCTCTCCTGGATTCCTGCTGAGGCCTAATTGAGGCCTAATTGAAGCAGGTGTGTTATAAGCCATTGTACAGCTCTTGGAGCTTGCTCCTGGAGGCTGACTCTGTAAGGGGCTGCTTGGTAAGTGGTGAGTTAAAGCAGGAGTTAAAAGCAGAAGTTACAAGCAGAAGTGCTGAAGCTGTAAGTATCTACCTTTGATCAGGGTGGATTTGATTTAAATCTAACTGATTTAAATCACGATTTAAATCACTAGTCAGTAAGGCTTGATTTAAATCAGTGATTTAAATCAAAGTTTCTACCTAAACTAGTTCTTGCTATTTTAACATGCAAGTAGATGAAGATTTTTAGAATCACTTTTTATATTACTTTTTTCTCCCCAGTTTAATGGGTTAATCATTCATATTTGGACACCACTGTTCTGTTGTACTTAGGAAGGAGAAAAATAATCCTGACCTTAATAACAATTTAAATAGATTTATTCAACTGAAACAATAACAACATTACAGCATAAGTTATTTGCTTAAACAAACATCCATGTTTTGTTAACTAATTTGGCTAAACAAAATATATATATATATATTTTAAGAAACTTAGACTGTCAGCCCAGCCGACACATGAAAAACTTAAATACTACTGTCCCTGCTGTCCTCTGTAGCTCACTAGTCATAGGTTTGTAGAACAGTAGGATTAAGGTCTTTTTCTCAACTCTGTTCATGTTGTAACATTTTTGCTGTGAAGAAGAGGCTGGGACCTCTGCGGAGTCAAATTCAGTTTTGAGAACTGCGTAAGTAAAGCGAGCGTCTGTGATAATATAGGAGAGAAACTGCCCACTAATCCTACAGAAACCTCTGGAAGAGCATGGCATTGTGAATGTTACACATATACAGCCTTTATTCTACTGAGTTAAACAACTCCGCTTTATCTCATGATGGAAGAACCTTTGGATGGTAAAATATTTTCCTCAAAAAGCAGTTTATTGAAAAAAAATCCGATTTAAATAAAAAAAAGATTTTTTTGATTTTTTTAAAAAAAACATTGATTTTTATCCACCCTGCCTTTGATTTCAGATTGTTATTTTAAGTGTTGTAAATTCTTCACTCAGTGTTCCAACAAATTGATACAATGGGTTCCATGCCTAACAATGCTGTTCAGTCTACATCTTGTGCTATGTATGCACTTTTTGATCAATCGTTCGATGGTGGATATTTATGCCCCGGATGTCTGCGAATTGCTGATTTGGAAGCCGTCATTCACGATCTAAATAAGCGATTGGCAACACTTAGAGACATTGTTGTCATGCAAAAGAGTCTGGATCTCACTGATCTTGCACTACATGGGTCAGGGGAGGGGGAGAGTGATAGTATGGGGGGAGAGGAAAAGCAGGAAAATGAGGCAGCTAGCTGGATAACAGTTAGAAGGCGGGGTAGGGGTAAATGTTATAGGGAGGCTAGCCCTGAACAGGCACCTCCAAACAAGTTTGCCCGGTTGGCAGATGAGGAGGATGTTAGCTCAGGGATGGCACAGCTGCAGCAAGACACATCTGTCGGCTCCAGTAAGAAAGGGAGGGGAAATGGGAGAACAGAGCAGGCAAGACAGTTGCTGGTAGTGGGTGACTCTATTATTAGGGGAACAGACAGGGCAAACTGTCACAAAGACCGGGATTGCCGAACAGTGTGTTGCCTTCCTGGGGCGTACGGCATGTAGCGGAGCGGGCTGACAGATTATTGGGAGGGGCTGGCGTGAACCCAGCGGTCATGGTGCATATTGGCACAAATGACATAGGAAGAAGTACGTGGAAGGTCCTTAAAAATGATTTCAGGGACCTAGGCAGTAAGCTTAAGGCAAGGACCTCAACTGTAGTATTCTCTGAAATACTACCAGTACTAAGAGCCACACCAGAGAGGCAGCGGGAGATTAGAGTGGTAAACAGGTGGCTCAAAAATTGGAGTAAAAAGGAGGGGTTTGGGCTCTTAGAGAACTGGGCCAACTTCACAGTGGGCTACAGGTTCTTTGGCAGGGATGGGTTGCACCTCAATGGGGAGGGTGCATCTGTTCTGGGTGAGAGGATGGCTAAAAGGTTGGAGGAGTGTTTAAACTAAGCACTGCGGGGAGGGTAAAAGCAGATACAAAGGGGAAGTTAGGAAAGAAAGTGACAGTGGGTGTAGACATGAAACTGGGGGTGGAGAGGAGGGAGGGGTTAGCACATCTAGGAGGAAAAAGGGCAATATACAAAATTATCATAAGCATTTGAAATGCATGCTTACAAATGCTAGAAGCTTGACTAATAAAATGGATGAACTAGAATTGATAATAACAGAAGAGCAATATGACATAGTGGGGGTAACAGAGACCTGACTGGATGAAAGCTATGACTGGGCAGTAAATTTACAGGGATACTGTGTGTTTAGGAGGGACCGTAACAAACGCAAAGGGGGTGGAGTCTGCTTAATTGTAAAATCCTCTCTACAACCCGCTCTGCGGGAGGATATATGTGAGGGGAAAGACCATGTGGAGTCTCTTTGGGTAGAAATACATGGAGGGAGAAACAAAAATAAAATACTGATGGGGGTTTGCTACAAACCTCCAGATATATCCGAATCCATAGAAAATATGATGCTAAAGCAAATAGATATAGCCGCTAAGCTAAATGAGGTAGTGCTTATGGGGGACTTTAACTACCCAGATATAGACTGGGACGCTGAAACGTGTTTCGCATAAAAGTAATAGTTTTTTTATCTAAAACAAAAGAAGGCTACCTTTCCCAACAAGTACAAGCTCCAACAAGGGGGAAAGCCATATTGGACCTAATGCTAACCAATGTACCAGACAAAGTAGTAAAGGTACAGGTTGGGGGATACCTTGGAAGCAGTGATCATAATATCATTAATTTCCACTTAGCAGTTACTAGGGTGCCTTATCAAGGAGCCACAAAAACGCGGAACTTCAAAAAGGCAAAGTTTGACCAACTTAGAGATGCCCTAAACTGCATTGACTGGGAAAATGTCCTTAAAAGCAAAAGCATGGACACTAAATGGGATACTTTCAAAGGAATCCTTAATTTTCATTGTGACAGATATATACCTTACAGGAATAAAACTATTAGACACACATGTAAACCGATGTGGCTAAACAAAGAGGTTAAGGGGGCAATAAACAACAAAAAAAAAGGCATTTAACCCTTTTAGTGCCAGCTACGTGAGTCTCGCGTAGCTGCCTCTCCAACCGCTAAGTGCCAGCTACGTGAGACTCACTTAAAGCCCCATAAAATAAAAAGTAAAAAAGATCCAGACTTACCTGACCCCTCGTTTGAAAGTGCCAGCGATTCCCTACAATAATTTTGTAAACATATTAAGCAGCAACTTAATTTTCACCCCCGGGCTTCTGATCTTCAGGAGGGGGCCCGGAATAGGCCTCCCCCCCCGCACCATCTGAAAGAAAAAATAATAATAATGACACAAACTCTTCACCAGGGGGGGCTTCGATCCCCCCCCCCGGACTTACCACTCTTCGGGTGAGGACCCAGCAACGTCCTCTTCGGCGCTGGCCCCGCCCCTAGCCCCACCCACCTGTGGGAGGAGTGGGATGACGTCATCCCGCTCCTCTATACCGGCACCCGGGCTCCGACTGTCACTTGTCGGTAGTGATCGGAGCAGGGAGGGTGGCAGGCAGGGAGGCTCTGATCTCCCTGCCTCCCACCCTCCCTGCTCCGATCACTACCGACAACTGTCATCTGCAGCGGCTTATTTTACCCTTTGTGAACTGGTAAGGGGTCCATGAGACCCTTTATATCAGTTCACAAGGCTCTGGGGCTGGCAATCACCTGTGGCTACTGGGTGACTTGCCATAACCCCCAGCCCCCCCATTACCTGCCTCCCCAACGGCCAGGGGGGGGCAGAAGGGCCCGGGCCACTTAGTGGCTATGTGGGCTAGTAGCCTGCAGGGCCAGGGGCCACCAACGCTGGTCCCTGCGCCCTGTTCTACAAGCCCCCATAGCTGGTCCGGGTCGGTAATGCTGGGTAAGGGGGACCCTACGTCATTTTTGGGGGGATTTTAAGGGTTTTTAACCCTTAAAATTCCCAAAAATGAGGTCCCCCCCTGGGAGGGGGGACCCTATGTCATTTTTTTTTTTAAGTTAACCCCTTACAACTAGTTGTATCCTATCTGAAATCTCCTAAACTGCTGTTTTCCTGGGCAGGAAAGGGTGTATACCAATACATATGTGGTACCGTTGTAACCGGGAGAAATAGGGCTTTCACACGCAATAATATTTTATTAACAAACTTACATTTTTTATCACAAAAAAACACTACAAATTGTAAAAAATAGATTTTTTTTTATTTTTTGCACATATTTCACCCAAAAGTATTGAGAATACACTAAAAAAAGGCCAAACAAGACATTTTATGTTGAAGCCCAGACAGCTGAAAAAAAACAATATATAATTTTCCTGGAAAATCCCTGGAAATCCCTTCAAAAATCAAGGTTGAACATGTGTAGCGCAAAAACGTGAAAAGTAGTCTGGCAACAGTGTGACAAAAAATCTAGGTAGGCTGGCACTTTAAAGGGTTAAACGTTTAAAGCAGGAAGGGACAGCGGAAGCGTTAAAAAATTATAAAGAAGAAAATAAACAATGTAAACAACAGATAAGGGCAGCTAAGCTGGAGACAGACTGGTTGCGAAAAAGAGTAAAACTAACCCCAAATTATTCTTTAGCTACATAAACCGTAAAAGGTACAAACCTGAGGGTGTGGGCCCCCTGAAAAGCAAGGAGGGGACACCTATAGAGGGAAATGAGGAGAAAGCAAATTTACAAAACAACTTCTTTGCTTCTATATTCACAAAAGAATGTGACATGCCGAGTGAAATGCAGGGGAATAACCGAAACCCTCCATTAAATGTCACTTCTCTAACCAAAGAAGAAATCCAAAACTGTCTCAAGCAGATAAAAATCAATAAATCACCGGGACCAGATGACATACATCCTCGTGTTATAAGGGAGTTATGTACAGTAATAGACAAGCCATTATTTCTAATATTTGTGGACTCAATAACTACAGGGTCTGTTCCGAGGGATTGGCGCTTGGCAAATGTGGTGCCAATATTCAAAAAGGGATCTAGGGGGGAACCTGGGAACTACAGACCGGTAAGCTTAACATCTGTGGTGGGCAAGCTGTTTGAAGGTTTCTTAAGGGATACTATCCTGGAGCACCTTGGGGAAAATGACCTTATTACTCCTTATCAGCATGGATTTATGAGGAATCACTCCTGCCAGACAAACCTAATCAGCTTTTATGAGGAGGCAAGTTCAAGATTGGATCAGGGGGAGTCATTGGATATCATATATCTTGACTTTTCTAAAGCATTTGATACTGTGCCACATAAAAGGCTGGTACAAAAAATGAGAATGCTTGGACTACGGGAAAACGTGTGCAGATGGGTGGGAAATTGGCTTAATGATCGGAAGCAGAGGGGGGTTATCAATGGTACACACTAAGATTGGGTCACTGTTACTAGTGGAGTACCACAAGGGTCAGTTCTGGGACCAATTCTCTTCAATATATATATATATATATATATATATATATAAATGACATTGGATATGGATTAAACAGTCTCAATCTTTGCAGATGATACTAAGCTGTGTAAAGTAATTAAAACAAAAGAGGACAGCAGGCAGCTACAAACAGATTTAGATAAATTGGAAGCATGGACAGTTGAATGGCAAATAAAGTTTAACACAGATAAATGTAAGGTTATGCACATGGGAAGGAGAAATCTGTATCATGATTACACACTAAATAAACAAACACTTGGTAAAACGACAATGGAAAAGGACCTAGGGGTTTTAGTTGACAATAAGCTCAACTGTAGTAATCAATGCCAGGCAGCTGCTGCCAAAGCAAATAGGATCATGGGGTGCATCAGGAGGGGCATAGGTGCTCATGACCAGAGCATCATTTTACCCCTGTACAAGTCACTGGTCGGACCCCATATGGAATACTGTGTACAGTTCTGGGCACCTGTGCTTAAGAAGGACATATCAGAACTGGAGCACGTTCAAAGAAGGGCAACAAAGTTAATTAAAGGAGTGCGGGGACTAGAGTACCCTGAAAGATTGTCAAAGTTAGGTTTATTTAGTTTAGAAAAAAGACGATTGAGGGTGATCTAATAACTATGTATAAATATATTCAGGGTCAATACAAAGATCTGTCCCACAATCTATTTATACCTCGGAGTGTAACTATAACCCGAGGGCATCCACTAAGGTTAGAGGAAAGGTGCTTTCTCCACCAACATAGGAGGGGATTCTTCTCTGTAAGAGCAGTGACACTATAGAACTCGCTGCCAGAGTAGAATACAGTAAAAACGTTCAAAAGTGGCCTTGATGCCTTCCTGGCATGTAATAACATTTCCAGCTATGGCTACTAGACCACTGGAAGAAGATCTATAGTGGCCGGGATGCCCTCCTTGCATGTAATAACATTTCCAGCTATGGCTACTAGACCACTGGAAGGAGTTAAACAGGCTGAACTGGATGGACTAAAGTTTTTATTCAGCCTTACATACTATGTTACTATGTAGAAGGGCATGGAATGCTGCAGCCTTTGCCTTTAAACATATGATAGCTTCAGACTGTGTGGCTAGAAACCTCAGTCTGACAAAGTCACTCCTGCACAGTCTGGGGTTAATTATAAACATGGACAAGTTCTGGGATATATTTCTGCCTCCAGGCAGATGATTTTTCTTACAACTGAAAAGCAAATAAAATGGCCAGAGAAGTTCAGAGCTTCATTGGGGAGGATCAGGTCTCCTTCAGGATCTTAACATTCCTAGGATAAATGACCTCCACCATCCCGGCCATCACCTGGGCACAGCCTCACTCCAGGCCACTACATGGCATTCTACTCTTTAGATTCCCTGGATCAGAGCACCACCCTCCCAGAGGGAATCAAGATCCTCAAATTTCAGAGAGCTCAAAGCGGTGCAGGGAGCACTAAATCAATTCAAACTCCTCTTAAAAGACAAAGACATCCAGATTTGGTTTCAGGTCTGGAGTTCCTCCACAGCTTGATTTTCTCCTGTTATATGCTGCTCCACCAGCAGATGGCTGTCCTGCCATGTTGGTAATCAGCCACCACCTGTATGACTTCCTGCTCTATATAAGCTGATCCACACATGGAGCCAGCGGATCAGCATTGATGTGTCTCTCTGTACCCAGAACCCTGAATCCTGTACCTAGACCTGGACCCTGACTCTGGACTCTTGTACCTTGTAACCCTGGAATCTTGTACCTTGTAACCCTGGAATCTTGTACCTTCAAACCCTGGAATCTTGAAACCCTGAACCTTGAAATCTGGACTCCTGCCATAGCCGTTGTGATTTATGTTTTCTGTTCCTGCTCTGTATCTGCCTTTGGACTTTCCTTGGATCCCTATGTATGTATGTTCTCTGACTCCACATGTATATATATGTACAGCAGCCTGGTTGATGTGTGTTCTGTTCACCATTTACCATTAAACACGGTTTGCTGCATATCCATCTCTGTCTCGCAGCCTCATTCCTGGTCATTCTACAATAAGGGATCTCTTTGCTGAGAGATCCATGACATTTGGTTGGACAACGTGATGACCGTAGCTTATTTAAATTGTCAGGGGGCACCAGACCTTAAGCTTTACAACCCCTTGCACTGTCCTTTCTGGGACCTCTACATCTCTGGATCAGATCCCTGTCAGCAGTCCAATTAAAGGTATCCCTAAACTCAGTAGCGGACTTTCTGAACAGGACTCCGGTCAGACAGTCAGTGTGGAGCCTAAATCTACAGATCTCACAAATATTGGTAGACAGGTGGGTATACCACAGATAGAGCTCTTCGCATCCGCAACAAACTCAAAATGCCATCGCTTATTCTCGCTGGATCAAAGGGACAGGGCCCTGGGAGTAGACGCCCTGGCCCAACCTTGGAGATTTTGACTCACCTGCTCCACTGCGCCACCAATAAATTAAGTGCCACAGTGAGCAGCGCCAGCCGGGTCTCTGCATGCATCCGGGCGCAGGGGGGTGTCAAGCTGGGTTCTGTTCGCATTGATTGCCATCGTTTATGGAGCCACAGCCATCAGAGGGGCCCGGGGGAGTTGTTGCAGCAGCCGCCTGCTGGGGGCGCTCATCTGGCAGGTCACCGTGTTCTTATTTCCCCTCATGATTCATTTGGCCCTTTAGTTGCACTGGTCCCGGGTCTGCATCCCCTGTATTCCCAACAACTCCCCTCCGGGTATCTTCTGTATTCCCACCCCCCTCCGGGCATCCCCTGTATTCCCACTCTCCTCCGGGCATCCCCTGCATTTCCACCCCCCTCCGGGCATTCCCTGCATTTCCACCCCCCTCCGAGCATCCCTTGTATTCCCACCCCCCTCTGGGCATCCCCTGTATTTCAAACCCTGATAACCCTTAACCCCAGAATTTACCTACACCCATGTATTCCTCCTGCAACCTCAATCCAGGGGCACCCCCATACTGTCACCTTCTATCCCCTCCCCCACTGACCATCCCCCAGCATCCCTCATTCCATGGACACCCATCCATTCCAAACGCTGGGGGAGGGGCACATGCAGCAGAGCGCAGGGAGACCAGGGATGGGGCCCACTCCCCCATTGCTGTGCATTAATATGCAACGCCATACAGTGATTGGCTGAGAGCGGGAGCGTGCACCATGGAAAACATTGTGTGGCCCATCCCGGGGGGAATCCCAAATCAGGAAGCTCCGCTGCTGAAGAACATTACCCAATATGGTAGTGACAAATCCTTTTTAAAGCGGGACTACAGTCAAAAATGACTTTAGTTCCGCAGCACGATCCGGGATGCCCCGCCACGTAACGCTGCTGTTAGAATAGGAAACCAGGTGCCGGGGTAATTACCTCTTCTGCGGTGGGCTATCAGAATTGCGGCCAGCACTGAGCAGGAGCATCACCAGCATCACCCGCGATTCTGATAGGCCACCGCAGAAGAGGTAAGTATCCCGGCACCCGGTTTCTTATTTTAACAGCAGCGATACACGGCGGGGCATCCCGGGTCGTGCTGCGGAACTAAAGTCATTTTTGACTGTAGTCCCGCTTTAAACCGGACCTTCACCATGATTTATTGAAAAGCCCAAACCCTTAAAAAACGATTCCTCAGCATCTAAAATTAATATATTTTACGTTTTTAGTCACTTATTATTATTATTATTATTCTTTCCCCCACTGGGCTGCAACTCTGTTCAGGACTTTAGGATATGGGTGCTGCCATCTTGACTCAGAAGCATCACACTTACTGAGTAGAGGAGAGTGGGATAAAGTACAGGGGAGCGGGTTATAGCTGTGCTTTGCTCAGACAGAGCAGAGCTGGGGTCAGGAAAAGGACAGCAATCCCGGAATGCAGAGCAGCACGGTCAGAAGGCACTTCCTGTTTGCAGGCTGCCTGATGTTACATGAGCCGCCATCTTGGATGTTTAATGGCCCATAACATGCAGTAGATGCAGGTAGGATGATTTTTAATGTGAGCAATCTGTATGTACAGGGTGTGGGAAACATATAAGATAGACTCTTATTCAGGGTGAAGGTCCGGATTAATGTGGGCAATCTGTATGTACAGGGGGTGGGAAACATACAGGATAGACTCTTATTCAGGGTGAAGGTCCAGATTAATGTGGGCAATCTGTATGTACAGGGGGTGGGAAACATACAGGATAGACTCTTATTCAGGGTGAAGGTCCGGATTAATGTGGGCAATCTGTATGTACAGGGGGAAACATATAAGATAGGCTCTTATTCAGGGTGAAGGTCAGGATTAATGTGGGCAATCTGTATGTACAGGGTGTGGGAAACATATAAGATAGACTCTTATTCAGAGTGAAGGGCGACCGCCTGATCCAAGCAGCCATAAAGTATTATCTGCGTCAGGCTCCTGCAGCCCAAATCGCCACATACAGGGCGGTTATGTGTGTAAATAGAACCTAGTGATATGATAAATCCCTCCCCCCTCCTGTGCTCAGTATAAGTCTTATTTAAAGAGAAATTTCAGTCACCCCTGACTTTTAATTTGTGATGCCCCAATGTGTGACCCCCTCCTCAAATATCTGACCCAACCCCAACTGGGCCTTGGAACCATTGCCTTCCATGCAGGGCCGTATTTACCTTAAGGCAATTCTAGGCCCGTGCCTAGGGCGGAATCTGTCTGACTGGGGCGCATTGATGTGGCATTACTGTTTTTGTATTTTTTGTATTGATTTGTAAAATCATTACGGGGAGCAGCCTCTGGAGCTACTATGACCCCGCTCCCTCGCACCTCCCTGTACTTCCGTACTGTAGTACTTCCGTAGTGTTGTCAGGTGGTATGAGCGACCCTGGCCGGCTCCGCCCACTGCTGATGTCACTCCAGCATGAAGAAGCCGGGAGCTTTCTCTTTCTACCGCAGGGGCTGCTCTTAGATTCTGCAAGCCTGGCTGTCACAGGTAACAACATCTAGAGGTGTGGAACCGAGCCACCCTGGGGGGGAATGTTGATTCCCTCAATGCATTTACATATATTTCACAAATGCCGGCTCCATGGGAAGGTTTTTTTTCATGGCACAGGCACACACAGCAGTGGTTTTGGAGGTACCACTCGCAGTAACTGCTGCTGTATACTGTATGTTCACGTGGCGCCCTGCAACCACCTTTCACAGTCCATTCGCCTGCCCCTGCTGCCGCTGACAGCATTTGTTAACTCATGCCCTGCCACGGACACAGCTAAGAAGCAGTAGCAGCGCTTAGTGAGCCGGAACTGAAGAGCTGGTTAGTGTTCCCCGGCGGTAAAAACAAGTAACAGTGACAGCGAGACATGGAGCCGACATGGGGGCAGGGGCAGCATGCAATGGCTCCTTTCATGTGGGACATGCCAGCGGTGCCAGCTTTACTGCTAAGCCGTCCCGCAAAGGTAAAGTCTGCCTGTGCTCCCTCCTTCTCTCGTTCTGATTCCCTCACTACATTCCTGAATCTCTCGGCTCTGTCTCCCGAGACTTAGAAAGAGAAAAAAATCAAAATTGAAGCGCAGAGGATGGAGTCAGTCAGTGCTGCTTTGTATAGATGGAGCCTGCTGCTGCCTAAGCTCACCATGGATTAAACAGCCAGTGTCCTAATACCTGCAATCTTCCTACAATGTTGCTCCGTCACTGCCTGCTGTTTTTTTTTCTCACCCTCTTACTGTCTTGTACTCTTCCTAACCAATTTTTCTTCTCACTTCCTAACATCTGACAATGCTTTATTCCCACTGCCCAATATCCCCTGCTCCTGCTGGCAGAAACCCTCTCTTCTGAAGCCCATTGCCCCACCATCCTTTCCTCCTGCTGCCCAATATCTTATTTTCTTCTTCCCCACTGTCCTCTCCTCTTGCTGCTCACCATTTCTCTTCCTGCTGCTCACTGTCCACTCCTCCTGCTGTCCATGGTTCTCTCATCTGCTGCTCTTTTTCTCAGCGTCCTCCCCTCCTGCTGCCCATCACCTCTTCCCGGCTGCCCACTATCCCATTGTATATTCTTTCCGCTGCTGTGCCACCAACTTTTCCTCCTGCTTCCTACCGTGCTATCTCCCTGTAGCTCACTCTCCTCTTTTCCTGCTGCTTACCATCCCTTCATGCTGCCCTCCATAGTCTCTTTCTACGGCTAACAGTCCTCTCTTCTTGCTAGCCACCCTGCTTTCTTCCTGCACACTTTTTTTCCATTCTGCCCCATCGATCTCCTAAGTGTACCCTCCTCTTTGCTGTCCCCTTGCCCAACCTGGCAGCCCAAGACCCAGCAGCTGCAACACCACCTCTACATTCCCTCCTACAGCTGTCAATCATATGACAGCCAGCAGCCAATCAGCTTCCAATACACCAATACGCTGCCAGACCTCAGGCTTTGGGAAGGTGTGCAGCAGGGCATCCCAACTTGTGATGCTTCTAGACTTAAAATGTATGTATGGTGAAGGGGAGGGGCGCGTGGTCAAAAAGTGCCTATGGCAGCATGAATCCTAAATACAGCCCGCTTCCATGAAAGCGCCCCCCCGGTGGTAAAAAGGATGGTGAGCCAATCTATAGACTATATTATATATATATACCAACATTCCAGGATGGGAAAGAGGGACATTTAAATAGGACCACACCCTCATTGACAGATGTGTGAAGCCACGCCCCCTCACTGAAGGATGCGTGAAGCCACACCCTCTCATTGAGAGAAGTGTGAATCCACGCCCCCTCATTGAAGGGTGTGTGTGTGAAGCCACGCCTCCTCATTGGGGGATGGATGAAGCCACGCCCCCTCATTGAGGGATGGATAGGATGTAACAGTTACAACAATAGAAACACTTTGAATGGGCAAATTAATAAATTATTGCTGCAGATCTGCATGTTACACCTCAAAGAGGGACAAATGAGAACAAGGAGGGACAGGGATTTAAATGAGGGACATTCCCTCCATATCAGGGACACCTGGGAGGTATGTATTATACAGGACACGTGCCTCACCTTCACACGCACACAGCGCCACTTCCGGGCCACGGCAAAATGGCCGCAGGCGTCACAGAGGACACCAGTGGCGGTTACATTACGCCTGAAAGTTCAATGGTCATAGTAAGGTATGTCGGCAGTACAAAGCTCAGATGAAACACAGCTGTTTATTTGGCGGGAAGTCAGAGAGCTACAGCAAAATGGCGGCGGGATGAGGACATATTGCAGTTCAGTTCGGGGGAGAGAAAGCGGCGCATTGCGGGGACTTGGCGAGATGGAGAAATATAGAAGCAACACCAGTGTGATTTACAGCCCGGTATAGAACTCAGGATAAAACAACATGGCGGCGGTAACCTGAGGTGATTGGTCCTGACAGCGGAGGAGGCGGAGCCTGGAGTCCTCAGGCCGTTGCTGGGCAGATGTAGAGGTGGAATAGCAGGCAATGTGCTGGCAGTAGTACTTCCTCGTGTGCAGCCAATCACAGGAGAATTGTTGGCGAGTTTTGGTCCCGCCCACAGTCTGCAGCCAGGCTACACCAACATGGCGGCTGGATATTTTTATGGCGGCCAGAGGATGATGCGGAAGTAGTAGAGCTGTTTCCGGTGCTGGCAGCAGATGGTAAGTGCGGCATTAACCCTTCGGATTCTGCAGCCAGGGCCAGGTTAAGGGGAACTACAGGCCCTCCCACATCACCAGGCCCTGCCTGAGGGGAACTACGGGGCATCCCACATCACCACACCCTGCTTGAGGAGAACTACGGGGCATCTCACATCACCACACCCTGCCTGAGGGGAAATACAGGGCATCCCACATCACCAGGCCCTGCCTGAGGGGGACTACGGGGCATCTCACATCACCACACCCTGCCTGAGGGGAACTATGGGGCATCCCACATCACCACACCCTGCCTGAGGAGAACTACGGGGCATCCCACATCACCAGGCCCTGCCTGAGGGGGAACTACGGGGCATCCCACATCACCACACCCTGCCTGAGAAGAAGTACGAGGCATCTCACATCACCACACCCTGCCTGAGGGGGAAATACAGGGCATCCCACATCACCAGGCCCTGCCTGAGGGGAACTACGGGGCATCCCACATCACCAGGCCCTGCCTGAGGGGAACTACGGGGCATCCCACATCACCAGGCCCTGCCTGAGGGGAACTACGGGGCATCCCACATCACCACACCCTGCCTGAGGGGGAAATACAGGGCATCCCACATCACCAGGCCCTGCCTGAGGGGAACTACGGGGCATCCCACATCACCAGGCCCTGCCTGAGGGGAACTACGGGGCATCCCACATCACCAGGCCCTGCCTGAGGGGAACTACGGGGCATCCCACATCACCACACCCTGCCTGAGGGGGAAATACAGGGCATCCCACATCACCAGGCCCTGCCTGAGGGGAACTACGGGGCATCCCACATCACCAGGCCCTGCCTGAGGGGGATGTACGGGGCATCTCACATCACCACACCCTGCCTGAGGAGAAGTACGGGGCATCTCACATCACCACACCCTGCCTGAGGGAAACTACGGGGCATCCCACATAACCTCACCCTGCCTCAGAGGATCTATGGGGCATCCCACATCGCCACACCCTGCCTGATGGGAACTACGGGGCATCCCACATCACCACACCCTGCCTGAGGGGAACTACGGGGCATCCCACATCACCAGGCCCTGCCTGAGGAGAACTACGGGGCATCCCACATAACCACACCCTGCCTGAGGAGAACTACGGGGCATCTCACATCACCACACCCTGCCTGAGGGGGAACTACGGGGAATCTCACATCACCAGGCCCTGCCTGAGGAGAACTACGGGGCATCCCACATAACCACACCCTGCCTGAGGAGAACTACGGGGCATCTCACATCACCACACCCTGCCTGAGGGTTACTACGGGGCATCCCACATCATTAAGGGTTTAGTAGGTATGGATCCATTTTATTGAATAGCATGCAGGATGCCTCTGACCACTCTTGCCTGTCCCCTTTCTCATCACCTGCCCCTGTGCTCCGCCCCCTCAGCTGTGTGTGTGCTGCTGAGATATCTCCCCACCTGGCTCCTTCCATATCTCTGATATCACATCTCATGTCTTCCAGAGCGACGCCTACAGAGCGGACAGACAGAGCGACACCAACATCTCTATAGTGGGGACACCATGATGGAGGCTCAGCCGCTCCTCCCATCACAGGGTAAGAGGCGGGGCTATATCTGATTACAGGGCGAGTATGGGGACCCCAACATCTCTACAGGGGGGACACCATGATGGAGGATCAGCAGCTCCTCCCATCACATGGTAAGAGGCGGGGCAACAGCACAACTCCATTACCTCACACTCGCACCTTCTCATGGCCTCACTCTCATTTTTATTCACAGACCATGGAGACTCTATAATGACAAATAAGGAGGAAGAAAAAATATCTGTGAAGAATGAAGAGGTGGAAGTTCCTCAACAGATCAGTTTAGGTGAGTAATAAACCTATGAATAAAGTATTCCCATATTCCCCTGTGTTTCGGTCACTCCGCTCAATCTGGTGTCTCATAGATCTCAGTACAGGGCGTCACTCTCCTCTTTATTCACAGACCCCGGAGACTCTATAATGACAACTGAGGAGGAGGGAGAAGGATTTGTGGAGACCAAGGAAGAAGGAGTTCCTCTACAGATCAGCCCAGGTGAGTAATATTTTCCTATACCCTATGTCAGGCCTTAGGAGTGCAGACACAGGTGAGCAGTAGCCGGGCCTGTTACAGGGTCATGTAGAGGTGACAATTTAGAATAAGCCCCTTTTATAATGAAGTATAACTCTACACTATCACAGACAGTATAAGCCCTTCCTGTCCTCGCTTCCATCTCACCTCTCCTGACCCCCGAGTCATGTGCTCAGGTGATATCTACTCTCTGGGTGTGTTTCTGATTTTCCCCTGACATCTGGTGGAGGATCTCTTAGCTGCTGAGTTTCAGCGTGACGCCCCCTCTTATACTTTGTCCTGCCTGATCTCTGTGGGTTATTGGTCATTAGTCAGGTGTTACCCATTGAGCACTGCAGAGCAGCTCTGTGATTGGATGGTGCCAGTGGCCTTCTGACAGGTGATCAGTTATACATGTTCAACTGTCAGCAATGCTGCTCTTGCGCCCCTGCGTCCTGGAGACATGCGCAATCCTAATCCCTTCTCTCCAAACTAAGACCGTGCACATCTAAAGGGATGCGAGGGATGCACTTTAAAGCCACACGCTTGCATACCTCCCAAATGTCCCTGATTTGGTGGGACTGTCCATCTTTTAAATCCATGTCCCCCTGTCCCACTTTACAACCACACACTGGCCTACCTCCAAAGTGTCCCTGATTTGGCGGGACTGTCCCGCTTCTGAGTCCATGTCCCGCTGTCCTGCATTGTTCTCATTTGTCCCTCTTTGAGGAGTAACTCGAAGATCTGCAGCAATAAATGATTAATTCAAAGTGTTTCTATTGTAACTGTTACTATCTCCTATCCATCCCCCAATGAGAGGGCGTGGCTTTCCCACCCTGAAAAGTTAGAAGGTATGCACTGGCCTACCTTGCTTCCAAAATCCCACACAGGCCTGAGGCCTGTGCCTGTGTTCCATAGGCTCTTGTTATCAGATATGTTAGTCAGCCTACCTTTATATGAAATCAACGAGGAAGAGCATGTACCAACGCTGCCTAAACACAGGTCTGGCCTCCGTGCGCCCTCCAGACCACCCAGATGCCTGCCCCATGCAGCAACGCCGCACAACGGCGTGTGTCCATTGTAACGGACGCCAAGGCGGAGGGGGCGGGCGGGCTGGCGCCGGAAAGAGGTCGGGCGGCATGAAAACCGCTCCATAGAAGAAAGTGGGGGATAGCATTTACAATACCTGTATCCATATTACCCAACAATTATCCACACAATTAATAATTAATCCTAATTAACAGCCCAGCAGGAATTCCTGTTTGCAGGTGGCCTGCAGATGCATGAGCCGCCATTTTGTCTCTAAAATTTGCTCCAGCAGGAGTTAGAATATAGTAAATGAATTCTTATGTGCAGCAATCTAAATTGCCCTGGGGGGGGGGGGCATATGAGCACTGTTTGTTGTGTTGGTCTGGTTTAAGTCATTTTTGACTGTTGGTCCACTTTAAGCTTAAGTTCTGGCCCGGAGATCAGCTGAAACTATATTTATTACGCTTTTGTAATGGTTTGGGGTCTATAGATTCCCCAAGCAAAACTAAAAAAGGCTGCTTTCCCACCCACCCCACTCAAAAAATCCTATTGGGCCCCATAGAACCTACAGGCAAAGCTTGGAGGCTGCAGATTGGAAGGACAAAACAGGGAGGACAGGAATGGATGGGGCAAGGAGACTGGACTGGATAGGGTAGAGCTGAGGGGACAGGAATGGATGGGGCAGAAATGGGGTGGGGGGACAGGATTGGATGGGGCAAAGACCAGGAAACAAAGTTTGTGAACCTTGCATTGCCACTTTCCCCCATGCAGTTCTTCATATTGCAATGCTAAGGTGAGGGAGTCATGACACTGGCAGGGAGACTAAGCACTACATCTCCGATCAAGAGGGCAACTCTGAACACAGCAACACAAAAGCAACTGAGTGCAGGACTGTCGGAGCAGAGGTCCGTAAATCTGGTGCTAAGGTCCGCTTTTGGACCCCGGTCCGCCAGTTGAGTATCCGCCAGTTGAGTATCCGCCAGTTGAGTATCCGCCAGTTGAGTATCCGCCAGTTGAGTATCCGCCAGTTGAGTATCCGCCAGTTGAATAGTTTAACACACGGGAGGAGAGGCTATAGATTCCCCAAACAAAACTAAAAAAAAAAAAAGCCTGCTTGCCCTTCCCACCCCAAAAATCCTAGTGCGCACTGGGAAAAACAGGATCTTTTTTTTGGCTCCACAGAACCTACAGCTTTGGCCCGCAGTACATTGCTTTAACCCTCCCCCATCGCATTCTGTGCAGAGCTGAGGGCACAGGGATGGGATGGATGGGGCATAGCTGGGGATAGGGATGGGGATGGGATGGATGGAGCATAGCTGGGGGGAGGGATGGGATGGATGGTGCATAGCTGGGGGGGAGGAATAGGATGGATAGAACAAAGCTGGGGGGGACAGGAATCGGTGGGGTTGAGCTGGGATAGATGGGACTGAGCCAGGGCATGGGGGGAAAGGATTGGTTGGGGCAAAGAGACCAAGAAACAATGTTCGTGTGTACCTTGCAATGCCACTTCCTGTCAGTACTTCATATTGCAATGCTAGGTGCCAGGGAGCCATGACACTGGGCAGTGTCAGAGCAATTGGGCAGCTCAGAGCACAGCAACACAGAAGCAACTGAGTGCAGTGCTGTCAGGGCAGGGGGGCGGAAATCTGGCACCGAGGTCTGCATTCAGACCTTGGTCTTAAAGGAGCCACAGCACTAAACCCTGTTAGCTTGCAGACCAACCTAAAATCTGTCTCTAAATCTGGGTAAAAACAGAGGACTCGGTCACACACATCTGCAGTAATATTGCTTAAGCTGCACCACCAAGCGCCAAGGTGCCTCTGTGAGGTGCAGTCCTAACTCTAATCTCTGAGAGACCCATTTGGGACATACAATGCAATAGATAAACAGGGAGCAGGCTTGCCTGAGGTTGCCCTAAAACCTCAAGTGCAGCCCATGGGCTTGCAAGCTAACAGGGTTGAGTGCTGTGCCTCCTTTAAGACATTTGTATCCTAATTACCCTGCTAATGTGCACCTCCCAGGTTAGTTAGAAAATGTTCTGAGCAGCTACCACCCCTCCTTTGTTTCATTTGAATTTGTGTAAGCACATGGGGTGTGGGGTCTAAGGCTGTGCTGCGAGGTCTTCGGCCCTTCCACCCCATGGGATGCACTCGACGTTTTAGGGCAACCTCAGGTAAGTCTGCTCCCAATTTATTTATTGCATTGTATGTCCCAAAGGGGGCTCTCAGAGATTAGAGTTAGGACTGCACTCCACAGAGGCACCTTGGCGCTTGGTGGTGCAGCTTAAGCATACTTCTGCAGATGTGTGTGACCAATTCCTCTGTTTTTAACCAGATTTAGAGACAGATTTAGATCGGTCTGCAAGCTAACAGGGTTGAGTGCTGTGGCTCCTTTCATACCTTTCCGAAGATTTTTCTAGTAGTTAACTTACGCCTCTGTAGTAATGAACTTACGGAACTAAGTTCAACTGCATCTTAAGTCTAGTTACTTCTGATCCTTGTCCCACCATTCTAGAAGGATTCTTTGCAGAGTCCTTGTATGCCACTGAGCCCAGTGCACTGCCGGATATCATTAAACCTAGAACTCTCATGATCGACCTTATGGACACTGTGGGGTCTATTGTTAAGCCAGATGTTCTCACTATTTTCTGCCTTTTTTTTTTACTGGGAGAATATTTCCTCTGGGTGTGTCTATTATGGAACCTTAGAACTTGCATTGTTTGGAAGGTATTACCCTGGGTTCTTCTAGGTTAATCATCCACCCCAGACTGATATGGCCTTTTCCAGATCTGCTAACAGTGTTGACAGTGCCTTCATTTTGGATCTATTTAAGATCCACAGGTCCTCTAATAAGGCATTACATCAATCCCTTGCTGTCTGAGGTAGGCCAGGAGTCCTGCTATAATTTAGGCCAAAGGGGAGAGCTCTGTACTGTAAGTAAAGCGTCTCCGGATTTAAAATTACTGCAACCTCAAGCACAAGCTGTGGGTTAATAGGATAGAAATGTGTAGCAAGGCATCCTGTAAATCTAGGGTGACCATCAGAATATGTCTTAATGAATAAACGACTCTATTCTGACCCCCTCGTACAGGATAAATTTGTTTAACCTCTCTAGATTCAGATTCATCCTGTATTTTTCCAGAGGCTTCAGTACCAGAAACACATGAGAGTAATACCCCCTCTTGAAAAAAAATTTGGAGGGACTATTTCTATCACATCCTTCTGTATTTCTATGGGAAGCCTTCTCTCTTTTTTGTATCCTTGGCTTATTAAGGAGGGTGACGGGGCAGGGATGTAACTTCTAACGATACCCTTTTTCTAGAGCCTATAATACAAACAGATTTAGAGTAATTTCTCTCCAGTGGGCATGAACACGGAAAGTCTTCCCCACTTGTATTTGTTATCAATTGTTTGTCAGGATTGCTGCCCAACTTTTCTCTGAGTCAATTTGTCTTGACTGAGTGAGACTAGTACTTGCTCTGCTCTTAATAGCTGAACAGGGCAATATTGCCATTTCATTATGGGTAATCTTATTTCCCCAGCTCAGTGGACCTGGATAAAATTATCCAAGTTTTCGTCAAACAACGACCTCTGGATTGGGACCACATAATCTAGTTTTGATCCCCTTTTTCCAGACCCCTGCTTCAGTCAAATAGCGCAGGTCACAAATGCAGAATCTACCCATGGGCGAGAGGTTGGGGCCACGATGGAGCTGACCAGTTGGTTTTGTACAGCTAATCACCTACACATGTCATCATCTGGATACCCAGACATGGTTTTATGTCCAGCTTGTGGAATGAAGCAGGCTTGCAGTCTAACCTTGTTTTTTCCCTTTATTTCCTATCGTCTCCAGGTAGAAGATCCAACCAAAATAATCTGGCCAATCCTGTTATCTCTCCAGGTGCTAAAGGAGAAGATGACACCGCAACAAAGTCTATAGAAGAACCAACTACCTTAAACCACCTTGTGCTCCCTACACCTCTCTCCTCTAACAGTACTACACAGGAGTGTTATAAGAATGTCCTCACCCATCATACACCTCATAGTTCCAAGATGCCATATTTCTGTTCTGAATGTGGGAAATATTTTTATCAGAAATCACAGCTTATCAAACATGGAAGAGTTCATACAGGGGAGAAACCATATTCCTGTTCTGAATGTGGGAAGTGTTTTCCTCAAAAATCAGCCCTTATCGTACATGAAAGAGTTCATTCAGGAGAGAAGCCATTTTCATGTTCTATATGTGGGAAATGTTTTCCTCAGAAAGCACATCTTCTAACACACAAAATAGTTCATACAGAGGAGAAGCCATATTCATGTTCTGAATGTGGGAAATATTTTTCTCGGAAATCAGCCCTTACCACACATAAGAGAATTCATAGAGGGGAAAAGCCATATTCCTGTTCTGAATGTGGCAAATGTTTTTCTTACAAATCAGCTCTTATCACACATGACAGAGTTCATACAGGAGAGAAGCCCTATTCATGTTCTGAATGTGGAAAATGTTTTTCTTACAAATCGGCCCTTATCACACATGAAAGACTCCATACAGGGGAGAAGCCATACTCGTGCTTTGGATGTGGAAAATGTTTCTCTCACAAATCAGACCTTATCTGCCATGAAAGAATTCATACAAGGGAAAAGCCATATTCATGTTCTGAATGTGGGAAATCTTTCTCTCTAAAATCAAACCTTACCAGTCATAAAAGAGTTCACACAGGGGAGAAACCATATTCGTGTTCTGAATGTGGGAAATGTTTTCTTCAGAAATCAGACCTTAATAGACATGAACGAGTTCATACTGGAGAGAAGCCATATTCCTGTTCTGAATGTGGGAAGTGTTTTTCTCAAAAATCAGACCTTATCACACATGAAAGATTTCATACAGGAGCGAAGCCATATTCATGTCTTGAATGTGGGAAATGTTTTTCTCAAAAATCGCACCTTATCACACATGAAAGAGTTCATACAGGGGAGACACCATATTCCTGTTTTGAATGTGGGAGTTGCTTTTCTCAAAAATCACACCTTATCACACATGGAAGAATTCATACAGGGGAGACACCATATTCATGTGCCGAATGTGGGAAATGTTTTTCTCAAAAATCACACCTTATCACACATGGAAGAGTTCATACAGGGGAGAAGAAAAATTGAGGAAATATTTTTCACAGAAATCACACATGAAGGAGTTCATACAATGGGGACACTGTGATCATGTTTTAAACATGAGAAATGTTTTCCAGTAGATGATAATTGTAATTATTCAGATATGCATTCATTCAACAGTCAGATCAGGTGATTTATCTGACTTAAGAAGCACTAGCATATTATGAAAACTTACAGACAATAGTCTTTAAGATCAGGGAGGTAATTTTTGAAATGATGAATTTAATATTGTATTATATAATGTTTTAATATCCCTCAACCATACACAGAATGAAACGTTTTGTTTGAGTTCCGCTGGGCAAGCTACAGTTTTAGTACATACAGTATATTTGCAACTAATCTATATAGGCAGGTGTAACTGTTGTCTGCAATGCAGAAAAGCACAGGCCTCAGTTGCTACTGAAAAATACCAAATGCTTTATTATAGATAGAAAAATATTACATTGGAAAGAAAACCCAAACAGCATCACCCACCCCTTTTAACCAACTAGAAAATGTTTTAAAAACCGATAAGTTGTGATGGGAAGTGCTGGGGGTCCCTCTACAGACGCTACGCACACACGCTCACCTCCCAACACAAACTGACATACAACTAAGCCAGGGGGTAAAGGTATTGATACTAATTAAGTGGACAACGATGAATGTTGACCGTTGCTCAATGTGAAGATGAATAAGCCAAATCTGGCAAAGTGAAGCGGATGAAGCCTTCGTTCGGGCCCACATGATTGGGCAGTGGTGCAGACAAAACCGGGCAGCTCGCAGCACCACCACCAAGATAGCTTCTTCAAATACCTCCTCGACCAACCTGTAAATGTACAGAAACATAAAGTTGAATAAATATCATGTTACAAGCGCTTATGTATGATGGTACTGAAAATGTAGTGCTGTGATGGTAATCATTTCCAAACATACCTGGTTGTGCACATCTGAATATAAGCAATTGTCAAGCTATATACAGTTCCTTGATTGCTATTAGTAACGCTGGGTGATTACCTTTAGTTGCAGACTCTTTTGATCATCCCCATTTGTGGTCTGGGAGATGGAGAGGGCTGCATTCATGTCCCTCTTTAAAGCGGACCTTCAGCATCATTTCATGAAAAGCCCAAACCCTTAAAGTACTATTGCCCAGCATCTAAAATTAATATATTTTACGTTTTTTAGTCACTTATTCTTTCCCCCACAGTGCTTCAACTTTGTTTAGGAGCCAAGGATACGGGTGCTGCCAACTTGCCTCAGAAGCATATCACATACTGAGGAGAGGGGGCAGAAGTACAGGGGGCGGGTTATAGCTGTGTTTTGCACAGACAGAGCAGAGCTAGGGTTAGGAAAAGGCCATCAATCCCAGAATGCAGAGCGGCACAGTCAGAAGACACTTCCTGTTTGCAGCCAGCCTGAGAATCCATGTGCCACCATCTTGGATGTTTAAAGGCTCAGCAAATGCAGTAGATGCGGGTAGGATGATTTTTAATGTCAGTAATCTGTATGTACGGGGGGGTATCTTACAATTAATGTGGGCAATCTGTATGTACAGGTGGGGACATACAAGATAGGCTCTTATCCATGGTGAAGGTCTGGATTAATGTGGGCAATCTGTATGTAGGGGGGAACATACAAGATATGCTCATTCAGGGTGAAGGTCCGGATTAATGTGGGCAATCTGTATGTACAGGGGGGGAATACAAGATAGGCTCTTATTCAGGGTGAAGGTCCGGATTAATGTGGGCAATCTGTACAGAGGGGGGACATACAAGATAGGCTCTTATTCAGAGTGAAGGTCTGGATTAACCCTTCTAGTGCCAGCTACGTGACTCTCACGTAGCTGCCTCTCCAACCGCTAAGTGCCAGCTACGTGAGAGTCACGTAGCTTACTTTAGAGCCCCATAAAAAAAAATTTAAAAAGATACATTTGAAAGTGCCAGCGATTCTGTACAAGAATCAAGTATTAGATTTGCGCCCCGGGTCCCCGATCTTCAGGAGGGGACCCGTAATTGGCCCTCCCCCCCCCGCCGGTGCCAACATCTGAAAAAAATAAATGTAATTTACTCACCTCGCAGCGCGATGGCTCTCCCCGGGTCTTCTCTTCACCAGGGGGGCTCCGATCCCCCCCCCGGGCTTTCCATGCTTCGGGTGAGGGCCCAGAAACAGGCCCTCACCATCCTCTTCGGCCGGCGCTGGCCCTGCCCACTTGATGATGTCATCCCGCTCCTCGGGTTACCGACACCCGGGCTCGTTCTGTCAGTTGGTAGCGATTGGTGCAGGGAGGCTCTGATCTCCCTGCCTGCCACCCTCCCTGCTCCGATCACTACCGACGGCGTGGGACACTGGATCAGAGGTAAGTATAAGTGAAAAAAGAATATTAAAGAATTTTGTGTCTGTGTCTTTTTTTTTTTTACTTAACCCTTTGTGAACTGGTAAGGGGTCCATGAGACCTCTTATACCAGTTCACAAGGCTCTGGGTATGGCAAGTCACCTGCGGCAAGCGGGTGACTTGCCAAAACCCCCAGCCCCCCATTACCTGCCTCCCCAACGGCCAGGGGGGGCAGAAGGGCCACGTGGCTATGTGGGCTAGTAGCCTGCAGGGCCAGGGGCCACCAACGCTGGCCCCTGCGCTCTGTTCTACAAGCCCCCATAGCTGGTCCGGGTCGGTAATACTGGGTAAGGGGAACCCTATGTCATTTTTTGGGGGGGGGGTTTAAGGGTTTTTAACCCTTAAAAATCCCCCCAAAAATGAGGTCCCCCCCCCCCCTGGGAAGGGGGACCCTATGTCATTTTTTTTTTAAATTAACCCCTTACAACTATGCAATCATATTGCATAGTTGTATCCTATCTGAAATCTCCTAAACTGCTGTTTCAGTTTAGGGGAGTTTCCTGGGCAGGAAAGGGTGTATACCAATACATATGTGGTACCGTTGTAACCGAGAGAAATACGGCTTTCACACGCAATAATATTTTATTAACAAACTTACAATTTTTAATAAAAAACACTACAAATTGTAAAAAATAGATTTTTTTAATTGTTTTGCACATATTTCACCCAAAAGTATTGAGAATACACTAAAAAAAGGCCAAACAAGACATTTCATGTTGAAGTCCAGACTCTGCTGAAAAAAACAGTATATAATTTTACTGGAAAATCCCAGGAAATCTCTTCAAAAATCCAGGTTGAACACGTGTAGCGCAAAAACGTGAAAAGTAGTCTGGCAACAGAGTGTGACAAAAAATCTAGGTAGGCTGGCACTCAAAGGATTAATGTGGGCAATCTGTATGTACAGGGGGTAATCATACAAGATAAGCTCTTATTCAGGGTGAAGGTCCGGATTAATGTGGGAAATCTCTATGTACAGGGGGGAGTCATACAAGATAGGCTCTTATTAAGGTTGAGGGTCCGGATTAATGTTGGCAATCTGTATGTACAGGGTGGGGAAACATACAAGATAGGCTGTTATTCAGGGTGAGGGTCCGGATTAATGTGGGCAATCTGTATGTACAGGGGGAAAACATACAACATAGGCTCTTACTAAGGGTGAGAGTCCGGATTAGGGAACTTCGCCATGGTGCTCTGCGTGTCCCACAAAGGTTCTCTGCCCGGCAGGCATCAACTACTCTGCCTTGTCAAATAGGCCAAGGGGGTACCGTCAAGTCTAATACAAAGGCCATCATCCAGACCTCATGCTATTAAAGTGGACCAACACCCAGGGGTGATCGGCCCAGGAATCTATAAGATTCCCGGGCCGATCACCACCCGAGATCGGGATGTCCCGCGGTGAGGGACCCCCCCAAAAGCCCCCAAAAACTGACCTGTCGGTGGCGGCACTGTCAAAGGGGCGCGCGGGAGGCGGCAGCGGACGCGCTGTCTTGTCCGTGGGAGCGTGGTGAGGTGAGTTTTGGGGGGTTTTACACAGCGGGGCACCCCTAATCGGGGTTCCCCCCTGAAGTGGACCAAAACCCAGGATAGTCAAAATCCTGGGTGTTGGTCCACTTTAAAGGGGGAATCAGTCCCTGGGGTCATTGATGTAATAGATATATTCTATATAGAAAAAGAGTTTTATGTTGACATAAAATGAAGCTGAGTTTCTGTTATTTGAACTAATAGAAATAAAAATTAAAATGTAGCTTCTGATCCTGGTCGGCAATGTGTACAGAAATACTTGACGTGGTATACAGAATCAAAGTATCTAAACATATACTCCTAAATGGTTTTGTACAATTTGAATTGAACTAAAGGCATGCTGAAATGGATCAAACATTGTTTACTATACTTTGCTTCCCCGACCTGGGTGCATTACCACTTGGTTGTTTTCTGCTCTGCAAAATGCTCAGGTTTCCTGTTCCAAAAGTAAAAATGTTCAGATTCCCTTCTCCCAACAGCTTATTCCATGGATTGCTATCGGCATGAGCGGAGCTGTTCAAGCCCCCTCCCCTCCTCGTGATGGTGCCCTGGCTCCCAACTTCTAGGTGTCGGCTGATCAGGCAGGAGTACTCCCTTCACCACTAATTCATGCATATGAATGAAGGCGGGGCATACTCGCTAATGCATAGTTTCACCCAGGCAGCTGCCAACTAGGGGAATCATGTTCCCCGCTACCTGATCGCAGCTGCTGGCTTTGTGTAGTAGTTATGTGTAGGTTTTACTGGAATGGAAACTGCTGCAGGGCTAGGCATCAGAGGACTGGAAAGTGCTGCAGGGCTCAGCATCAGAGGACTGGAAACTGCTGCAGGGCTCGGCATTAGAGGAGGACTGGAAACTGATGCAGGATTCGGCATTGAAAGAGGACTGGAAACTGCTGCAGAGCTTGGCATTGGAGGAGGACTGGAAACTGCTGCAGAGCTTGGCATTGGAGGAGGACTGGTAACTGATGCAGGACTTGGCATTGAATCAGGACTGGAAACTGATGAATGACTCGGCATCAGAGGACTGAAAATGGCTTCAGGGCTCAACATCGGAGGACTGGAAACTGCTGCAGGGCTCGGCATCGGAGGACTGCAAACTGATTCTGGACTTGGCATCTGAGGAGGAGTGGAAACTGAGCAGGACTTGGGGGAGGGGGTAGATCCAGCAAAAGGAGCATACACTGAAGGAGCATCTAGAAATGTAGGAAGTAAAGCAAGAGAGAGTGGTGCCCTTAAAGTGGACCAACACCCAGGATTTTGACTATCCTGGGTATTGGTCCACTTCCCCGGTGTGAAACCCCCCAGAAAGCCCCCAAAACTCACCTCTCCCCGCCACGGACAAGCTGATTGACAGCGACGGACAAGCAGCTTGCCCGTCGGCGCCTCCCGCGCGCCACTTACACACATTCAGAGACGGCCGGCGTGGGCGCGTGCACGTCTAGAGGAGCGCGAGTGAGGCGGCGGTGGCGGAAGCAGCGGCTGGAGAGGTAAGGTTTTTCGGGGGTTTTGGGGGGTTTACACCCCGCGGGACATCCCGATCTCGGATGTCCCGCGGTGTGTGAGGTGATCGGCCCGGGAATCTTATAGATTCCCTGGCCGATCACCTCAGGGTGTTGGTCCACTTTAAGGCCAATAGACTGGAGCATGCAGAGTAGGATATAATGCTGTACTGTGTCAAATGCTGCTGAGATCAAGCAGAATGATCAGTGAGCTGTCACTATTGCATTTGGCAGTCAGGAGGTCATTTGTCACTTTGGTGAGGGCAGTTTCTGTTGAGTGTGGAAACCAGATTGCAGTGGATAAACAGGCGAAAAAGGTCCTTCGAGACCCCTCCCACCCTGGACACACCCTATTCCAGTATCTACCATGTGGGAAACGTCTTGCGGTACCAGCTTGCAGGACTTCTAGGTCCAGGAATGGTTTCTTTCCTTTGGCTGTCCGCACCCTTAACAAGGACCAGGCATCATAAGCCCGAGCTCAAAGGGCTTGTATTAGCCTGTGTCGCTTGCACTGTAAGAACCCCTGTATATCTTGTTCATGACTATACCCAATGTAGTCTGTATCTCTGTTTCAATTTCTATGTAACTGTAGTTATCTGTTGCACTGGGTATATGCCAAAAATAATTCCTTATTCATCTCACAATGTTCCTAGCGAACAATAAATTGAATTAAATTGTGGGGAAAGTGGTAAGCTGACTCCTTTGCCATGTCTGTCATCAGATTTTGATGTATGTGAAAAATGCAGGGGAGGCTATATTAGATTGCTGAACCCAGGTTTCAGTAAGGGCCAACAAGTTTAGGTAACTATTAAGAAAAAGTAATGAATATAGGGGCGTTTCTAGCATGCAAAGGGTGGGTTCCAAAGTGCACAATTAAAAATGTATGAGGAAAAGGCATGCATTGGATATTAATGAGGTTAGCATGGTTTCTATGTTGGGTGTGATAGAGTTTGCATTAGCAGCATCATTTATTGAAAAGCTCAAACCCTTAATAAAAACTATTTCCAGGATCTAAAATATATTTTAAGTTTTTAGTCACTTGCATATTATTCTTATTCCCTCTGGTCTGCAGCTCTGTTCAGGACTCTAGGATACAGGGATGCCATCTTTCTTCATAAGCATAACATATTGTCTTTGCACAGACAGAGCAGAGCTGGGATCAGGAAAAGGACAGCAATCCCAGAATGCTGAGCGGCACTGTCAGAAGACACTTCCTGTCTGTAGGCAGCCTGAGACTTCATGAGCCGCCATCTTGGATGTTTAAAGGCTCACAACATGTAATAGGTGCAGGTAGGGTGATTTTTCAGTTTCAACCTTTTTTTTGTTGTTTTGTAACAGTTCAAATGTACAACACAATAAAGATTTTGGTAACTCTATGTCTCAAATTATTGTTCATCATAGTCAACATACAAACAGGTTAACAGTTTCTTGTTATCTAATTTTCTCAGTCATGGATATGTTCTTCTCAGTGCAGGCCAGGAAATAATTTCACCCATGTCGATCAAGCATCCACCAAGTAAATGCTCCTGAATTCTCCACTCCTGGAAGAAACAATGGGTTTTTAAATAGTTGAGGGAGGTGTGGTGAAATGAGGTTCCCTGATTATTTAACATTATACCAAATAGGTAAGGAGTGGTTCAGTATCGGGCATGAAATGTGGGGTCTGAGTTGTGGTGGAAATTAAATTGTCTATGGCGGTAGAGCCGCATGTGGGGTCTCCAAAGACACCCAGAGCGGATGTGTACTGGGAGTTGTGTGAATCAGATGATGGGGGAGGGGTTCCTGTTTTGGAGGATTGGTTTGTCTAATTTGGGGTCTAGTGCAATGTTGGAATACCCAGCTACAATATTTCTCATGAGATGGGAGAAAAAGTTTGGCTGGTGGGTATTTAGTTCATAATAGAATACGAGTGTCATTCAAATGACCTGTTAGGATCAGATATTGGCCTGTTGGGTTAGCTATTTGGGTCTCCCACCTAAATGGGACATTTCGCCGGAAGTCTATGGTGAAGCCATGGGTCTTTTCCGAGTGGCAGGCTAAGAAGAATGTGGGAATTTCCACTTGGAGGTGTAAGTTATAAAGTTGTGCTATCTGCGCTGCTTGGAAGTACCTGTTAATGCACGGGACTCCCAAGCCCCCCTCTCTCCTAACCATAGCCATTTTGGCTACTCTTGGTCTAGTATTTCCCCATATGAGCTTCACAACACTATTTTAAATGCTTTTGATTTGATATAAAGGGATGTGTACTGGATGTGTAGTGGGGCTGGTACATCTTGGGCAGCAGGGTCATTTTTACTGTGTTTATTCTCCCTATCAATAAAATCTCAAGCCCTCGCCAGAATTCCAACATAGACTTCAAGGACCGAATGAGGGAGGGATAGTCAGTCTGGCATAGAGAATGATAATGTGGTGTGATTTTTACCGCCAGATATGATAGGGTCCCCAGTGGAAAGGAAAATTAGACTGAAGAGTTCTTAGGGGAAATATTTAGGTTAAGCCCCATCGATTTCTCTTTGTTGACCTTGAGACCTGTGATCCTAGAAAAATCATCTTAAAACTGAATTACATTGGGTAGAGAAGTGTGGGGTTGTCATCGGCAAATTGTCAGGCCTTATAGTGGTACCCCGCCAGCTTAATGCCCTTTCTATTTGGTTTTGCTTGGAATGGCGATTGATAAATGTTCCAGCGCTAGCACAAACAGCACTGGGGAGAGCGGGCCCCCTGTCGAGTGCCCCTATAAATCATGGGAGAGTTGGAGAGATAGCCACCATACTGCACCCTGGCCGATGGGGAGGAGTATAAAGAGCGTATCCAGGAAAGAAAATTGTCACCAAAACCCCACATTTGGAGGGCAAAGTTCATATAGTCCCATGATAGAGTGTAAAAGGCTTTTTGTATATCCAATGACAGGAGAAGGCTACGAATATCTCTTTGCTGGGCCAATTCAATTAGATGGAGCAATCTGCAGATGCTGTCTGAAGCTTTTCTGTGGGGAACGAACCCTACCTGGTCCTTGCTTATTTGTGTGTTTAAAAAAATCATTGATTCTGAAGACTAGGACCTTCTGTAGGATTTTGAGGACAACTTTAAAAAGTGAGATGGGTCTATAATTTTGTACATTTAAGTGATCTTTGTTGGGTTTTGGGATCATGCAAATATATGCTTCTAGTGAAGTCTGATTAACTGTACCCTATTCCTTGAGGGAGTTAAGCACTTTTGTTAGGGAAGGGCCAAGTTCATTGGTGGACTTCTTATAATATAGAGTGGAGAAGCCATCCGGTGCCTTGAAGGCCTGTAGCTTTTAATTGCTTTTATTACCTCAGGGAAATTCATTTCGGCTTCAAGATGTGTGGATTTTTGATAGCTCAGAGAGAGAAAGAAGTCAAAGAACCCGGCAGCTGCTTCCGGGGATAGCATGGGGGGGCTTCATAAAGTTTACTTAATAGATTTCTGAAAATGTGGGTGATTTTAATAGGATTGGCTTTGAGGACCCTTCATGGGTCTTTAGCAAGATAAGGGCTTGCTTGGGTGTGATGCATCGTAATTTGTTCGCTATGGGTGTGTCAGGTTTGTTAACGCTTGTGTAAATGTTTTTTTTTTGCCTCAGCTTAGCTTTTTCTCTGCCATTCCGTCTAATTCCATATGTCGTTCAAATTACCTGTTAGGATCAGATATCAGCCTGCTGGGTCGCACCTAAATGGTACATTTCACCGGAAGGCTATGGTGAAGTCATGGGTCTTTTCTGAGTGGCAGGCTAAGAAAAATGTGGGGTACTGTGGGTTCAAGTACTTTGGGGTGCTCGTGGTTGAGAATCAGCTTGCAGCAGGTTGTAACAATGGGATGCTTTGGTCCTTTTATGAGGGAGGGGAGTTGAATCCCTGAACATTATGAGGGAGTAGTTTAAAATTAAGATTCACTCCTACATGTGTCAGGGTTAACTCATTGTGATGGCTTAAATAAAGATGGGAGGTAGGAGGAGGCTTAAATAAGGATGGGAGGTAGGAGGAGAACAAAAAGAAGGGGGGAGAGGGAAGGAAGTGAGGATAGGATGGAGAAGATCTAAGGAAGGGAGCTAAGGTTGAAAATTAGAGCCTGGTGGTGATATGCTGAAAAAGAAGGAGGGATGGCATTGGGAATCTGAGTATCTAATGAGGGCCAGTCTCGAGGGCCCACTATGTCCATCAGCTAGTAAAGGATGGGATGCACAATAAGCTTCAGCTGCTGAAGAAAGCTAGGAAAGGGAGAAGGGAGGGGTCAAAGACTTTAAAGAAGTCAGTAATCACTTTCCTAAGGATTAAAGTCATTACCGGAAGCTTCTGGGGCTCAAGAGGGAGTTGTCTCTCAGCGGGGATTTGTCGATGCTTATGTAACATTATGTAATGGGGTAAGAGAAGATGTCGATCAGTAGGGGGTGTGGAGCAGACCCTTATGACCTATCCAGGGCTTAGCGGCCCACTAACAGGAAGCCTGCAAGGGACATTTGGAGCCAACTGATGTGTTGAACCTAAACTGTGGTTACAGGTAACTCAGAAGCTTCTAATAACACAATTAAGAGGCAAACAGACAATGTTATTAACTATATACTATGATAAAGTGTATGGGAAAGTGATGAATGGTGTATATTTTTCCCCTGCTATGTTCGATCAGGCACAATCCATGCCGGGTTTACAGGATCCCAGTCCACATCCCCAGTCCTCTACAGGTTTTTTTCCCTAATCCCAGCTCTCACACAGGTGATGAGGCTAATTGCGGGGAAGCCTAATAAAAGGAGCCGCTGAGGCTTTCAGTTGGCTGGTGAACAGCCAGGGATGAAAAGCCCAGGCCGTACTGCTCACAGAGACTGACAGAACTGAATGCAGCCGAAGGACTTTGCTTGTGTTCCCCGAACTTAGACTTGTGGATTAACAGCGTGGACTTGTATGCCCTGGGAGCGGACCTGTTATAACTAGGACTTGCAGTTTTCTGGATTATCCTACCCTGGACTTTACTAGAGCTGGTGAAGTAACTGTTTGATGTACTGCATTGTACGCTGCAACCTTCTCTGAAGTAAGAGATTTTTGGCTGTTGAATATTTTATTTTCAATAAAATTGTTTCTGATTTGAAGAACTGTCGTCCGAGTCACTGCCATTCGCCCCAGATCCTGACAATACCTTATACCAATAAAGCATGAAACTTAAAAAACTGTATAAGAGGCCTCCTGGTCACCAATGAGCCCCCTAGTGCCATCCCACAGGGGCTCCATGGTGTATTGCAGTAACTCTGTTGTACATCTCTGCCGCCATGTGGGATTAGAATTTTGGTGCTGCCAGCAGTGTCAAAGCGCTGCTCTCATCCCCCACCAGGCAGCACTGGGGGTCCCCCAAGTACCCCAGGGGCAATCACAAATTATTTCAAACAATATCAATATGTCACCGGACTCTTAAAATTTCTAAGAGCAGAGCTGATTAGGTCATGCAGTGTACCTCTCTTGCCAAGACCGTGCACTAACCCGGGGGGGGGGGGGGTGTATTCGTCTCCACAAGAGAGGCATTGAAAACAATATAATTTATACTGGTAGCAAACAAGAATGTCCAGTGTAAAAATACAATTCTGTGATTACTCACCTGTAGAATTGATATTATGAGTATACAGTACGTCCTGCTCCACATATAATACTTACTATCGGGTATTACTCCGCCAGATGGCGCTGCACTGCAGAGACATCGAAAATAGGCTCCTCCCGGCCCCTCAAATACCCAGGGACCTCCCACAAAGCCCCAGCATTGAAAAGCAGTTAACGAGAAGCCGGGAGAATTAAAACAACCCAAACTGGTAACTATAACAATGGTAACAATCACCATACAGGGGATCCAAGATAATGCAAAAACCAGGGTGGGGTGGAGCAGGACGTATTGTATACTCATAATATCAATTCTACAGGTGAGTAATCACAGAATTGTATTATTCTTAGTATACAGTACGTCCTCAACATATAATACTTACTATCGGGACATCCAATAGCAGTATCCATAAAGTAGGGTGGGGTCCCCAAAAAGGTAACAGCAGACAGTTTAAATCACTGCTGCCTGCAACACCTTGCGGCCAAAGACAGCATCAGCTGAGGACCTAACATCAACCTTGTAAAACCTTGAAAAGGTATGAACAGAAGACCAAGTAGCGGCCTTGCAAACTTGTTCAACAGAAGCCTGGTGCTGAAAAGCCCAAGAGGCACCAATAGCACGAGTAAAATGAGCAGTAAGGCGGAAGGGAGGATTCTTCCCCTTAGCAGAATAGGCCTGAATCACAGCCTGGCGGATCCATTTGCTGATAGTAGATTTGGCAGGAGCCAAACCCTTCCTAGGACCAGAAGGGACCACAAAAAGAGCATCAGTTTTTTCTGAAAGGTGCAGTAGCCACCAGATAGTACTTGAGACACCTAACCACATCCAAGGAATGCAAAACCCTCTCCTTAGCATTACTAGGATTAGGGCACAATGAAGGAAGAACAATGTCCTGATTCAAATGAAAGGCAGACACCACCTTAGGCAGAAAATCAGGCTTGAAGCGAAACACCACCTTGTCCTGGTGTCTCTCATAGTAGGGGGGCTGAATGGAAAGTGCCAACTCAGATACACGCCTAACAGAAGTGATAGCCACCAGAAAGACAACCTTGAGAGTAAGGATGGCCAGGGGAGCATCCTGCACAGATTCAAAGGGAGCACCCTGCAAGGCTGACAAAACCAAGTTCAACTCCCAAACAGGCACCATAGGCTTACGTGGGGGACGCAGATGAGTGAACCCCTGGAAAAAAGTCCTGATCAGAGGGTGCTGAGCAAAGGACTTCTGGAAGAAAACAGCCAGGGCAGAGGTAGTTGGAGCCCCATGTCCAACCCATGCTGAAGGAACTCCAGAATCCTGGGAATAGAGAGCACATGACAGGGAAGAGACTTAGACTCACACCAGTCAATATAGGCACGCCAAACCCTGTAGTAAATGGAAGAAGAAGACTTCTTCCTAGCCTTTATCATGGTATCAACCACTGAGGTAGACAGCCCCTTCCACATCAAGATGGAGGTTTCAGAAGCCAGGCCGTCAAAGCCAGAGTTTGTAAATTGGGATGGCGTAGTAAACCCTGAGAGAGCAGGTCTGGCACCATGGACAGAACGTACTGATCCACTGCCAGCTGCACCACGTCTGCGAACCACACTCTTCTTGGCCACCTGGGGGCCACCAGAATTGCTGGTACCCCTTCCAGAGCAATCTTGCGCAGAACCCTGCCCAACAGAGGGAATGGAGGAAAAAACATACAGGAACTGAAAGTCCTGCCATGACATAGCTAGGGCATCCACAGTCAAGGCCAGAGGATCCTGGGACAGGGAGACAAAGGCCGGGAGCTTGTGTTTGTGACAAATCCACATCTGGTTGGCCCCAACGGAGACAAAGAGATTGAAACACCCTGTTGCACAGGGACCACTCTCCCTGGTGAGAGGTCCCCCTGCTCATAGAGTCTACCAGGAGATTTTCCACCCCTGGGATGTACACAGCTGAAATGCAGGGGACATTGAACTTCGCCCAGGTCAGGATTAGAGAAACTTCCTGGAGGGCCCCCTTGCTCTGGGTCCCTCCTTGATGATTGATGTTGGCAACTGCCGTCTGGTTGACCGAGCGCACCTGAACAGGCAGGCCCGAAGATGAGTAGTCAGCTGAGCCAGGACTAGGTGTGTGGGCCTCCTGAGAGCCTCACCTCCCCTGGAACCGCAGGGACTTCCAGAACCCCCCCCAACCTGACAGACTGGCATCCATTGTGACTGTCTCCCAGGAAGGGGTCAGAAAGGATCTGCCCCCCAACAGGTTCCTTGAGTCCATCCACCACGAGAGGTGGGGAAAGCACACAGACCCTGTCCAGGGACGCTGGGTCCTTGTCCCACACTGACAAGAGGTGGAGTTGCAGAGGCCTCAGGTGGAACTGAGCAAGGGACCGCCTCGAAGCATGCCGCCATCAGGCCCACCAGCTGCATTCCCTGCCTGATGGAGGGATGATGACAAGATAGCAGGAACTGTACCAGTGCAATCAGACTGTCCACCTTCTGTTGAGGAAGGAAAATCCTTGCCTGAACTGTATCCAGACTCATTCCTAGGAAAGGAGTCACCAAGGAGGGGGACAGTGAAGACTTGGGGTGGTTGATCACCCATCCAAAAGACTCCAGGGTGGACACCACCAGATGAGTATCCAATTCTGCCTGATGTAGAGATTTGAATGTGATGAGAATGTCGTCCAGATAAGGCAGCACCCGGACGCCCTGAAACCTGAGCAGAGACATCATGCCCGCCAGCACCTTGGTGACAAGATGTCAGTAATGGATCCTTGCAGAATGTCACTCAAGTTCAGGTCACGTTCACCATCTTGGATTCATCGGCTTGTGCTGGGTGCCCGGGGTGCTTGTCCAGCATCCTTCTCCTTTTCACCCAAAATACTGGGTAGATGGCCTTGGAGTGTATGCACACTGGCTTGGCCCAAAACTGCCACTGTAGCTGTATTGCAGCCTATTATGCCTGCACAGTGAGGAGCCGAATTAGGTTGCGGCCATTACTCAGTAGAACGTACAGGGTGGGGGAACATAGGCTCTTATTCAGGGTGAAGATCTGATTTAATGTTTCTAGTAGAGCCATTGGCATACTGCACCTGAATAGTGTGATTCTAGAGATCGGAGTATATCTCAAGCTTCATCAACTGTGAGGGATCCCTTAAGCCCAACAGCCTTTACAATCACCTATTTTTCTTGATAGTAATGTGTCACAATCTCCTTTTGTAGGTTAACCGGCTACAGGCCAGAATAGATAAAAAATAGTTTTTATGTGGCTAGCACTATACAACATGGCAAACACAAGAACACAAGTAAAACCACAACATCTTCTAATCCAGTGACACAACAAACAGTCGCAAAACATTTGCAATACAAAAACTAATAGCGATACAGGCAACCAATAGTACAGTAAACCAGAACAAAGCAAGTTTAACTCTATACATGGCAAACCAGAACACTATGTACACTATAATATATATGGGTAGCGCCACAGACAAGGACTCCGGGTACCTGATTGTAAAAATAGCAGACGAACTGAAAGCTGAGATGAGTGGATGCAAGTGTGTGACCAAGGGCTGGAGACTGGTGTTAAAGGGTAAAGAAAGTATATTAATTCACCTGAATTCCTAACACTCAAAATAGGGTGTGGGCGAAGAACCCTGCCAGGTCTACAGTAAGCAGACCATGACAATAGGCACCTATATTCACATATTCACACCTAGCTGCCAAAAACCTACATCCAACAGCTGGGGTGTTTTGCCTTGAAAAGGAATCCTTGAATTCCTAATTATGTCTCCAGACCCATACATTTTAATACACGTTGGGCATATGGGCATTGTAATTCTTGTAATATGTCAGTCATGACTAGATTAATGAGAGGGTCTCATTCAAGACTATGAGACCTTTCATTTGATATCAAACATGGCATGTCTATGTTGTCCAGAGCCTGTTAATCCACATAGTATCGGACCCTGGATGATATACATTTGGTGTTTGGGTTCATTTAACTAAGAAATTAATGGGGATCATGAATTTCTTGGTTACAATATGATAACATTCATATTGTGGGAGTTATACCCTCTATGAAATATATATCTAATCTCATAGAGACCTGATGTGGGCCGACCTTGGCAGACACTCACATAAGGTGGGGAATGCTGGCCACTCCCCCTAGTGTTCAATACAAATATTAATATAAATCATATTTTCCCCTATTTCAACTGGAGATCACAAAGAGCATGAAGACTGGAGCACTGAGCTGTGGAGTCAATTTAAAGGCTGCTAACTGATCTGAAACCTGCTGGTGAACACCAGTACAGCACATCTCCTAAGTAGAGAGGTACAGTGGCGACAGCAGGTGGCTATTGGGTAAAAAAGCCAGGAGCCAGAATCAACTGTAACAGTATGCAACATAATACACCACGGGGCTGGGTGCGCAAAGTTATGGGAGGACCGTGGCTCTAAGAGCCCTGTCAATTTCAATATGGTCGGACAGGGACCCCACAAGGAGCGTCACAAAAATATCTTGTAGTATTGGGATCAGGTTGTCAGTTGGTGGCCTGCTGAGAATCCATCTGTTTCTATATCACACATTCTAGGTGGCCGGGTTTATCTGTTTGTTGGCGTTTTGGGACTCCTTGGGCTTAGTTCCTTCTTCCATGGCAGTTAGAGGAAAGGGAAGTTCAGTTTAAGCAGTGAACTCTGTTATTTTTAGCTTTAATAGTCAGGAGCTCCTCAAATATGTGTCCTTACAGCTGCATGGCAAGCTCCGCCCCATAGAAAGAATAGAAAGGAAGTATAGAAATGTTACTGATATAATTTATGTTATCACTGATAAGCAGCAGCCGGGTGTTCTAGTGGTGATAGACAATGACCTAATCCAAGCTCCCCTGTTCCTTTTACTAGGTAGCGTCATGCTGCCCCTGGCTGAAATGTAAACAGGTACAAACAAAAAAATATATATACCCCCTTCTGTCCCATGCAGCTCCTTTGTGCAGCACCAGCATCTTGATACCTACCAAGGGTAAGGAGACAGCTATTCTGCCAGCACAGGCAGCCTTTATGGCGGCTTCCAAAGAACTATATGTCCATGTGAAAAGACGAGTTTGGTAAGCCTTGCCTTGGCACACCCCCTCCATTACAATGAACAGAGTAGGCATGTTAGGGAGCATAAAGGCATGTTCAAGGATTCCACCATATCTGCCCGATGATGGAGGATGGAATTGCTTTTTCTCCCTCAGTAAATATGAAGGTGCCGGCGCTTCATGGGGCACAAAAAGTGAGTATACATATATATTTTTTAATTTTAATGCCTGAACAGGAACCTTGAGTTATTTGCTTGGAAGTTGTATTGCAGTCATTGTGCTTTAAGTTATCTAAGTCACCTGATTACTTATTTTTAATGGTGAGAATAAGCCCAGTGTTACCACTTTACTACACTAAATTATCCTCTTACAAATTAATGGCAATTTATGAAGGAGTTAGTGCGAGATACAATAGAGGAGTCAAAATCAGTCCTAGAGGAGGCCTCCGACTCCACAGCCCTGGTGAAAACACATGTGAATGCTGCCTACCAGGAGTGACCTGCACAGCCCAGATCAGTAGCTTGAGAGAGGATCTCACAAGCTTGGATGCTCAGTTATCCACACTGGACAAAGGGAGTAATGACACTTCCACTTTTCTGGCAGAGCTCAAGGGCAAAATGGACAGACAGGAGGATTTGACCAGAAATATGCTGATCCACCTGGAGAACAAAGGCAAGAGGAACATTGTCAGGGAACTCTTGGAGATAAGGGGTGAGGATTTAGTATCTTCCTTATAATACATATTTAACCTGCTGCTGAATGATCCTAGTGATGACAAGATAGATTGATAATAGATAACTGATCATACGCATGGGGCCCAGGCAGACTCAGCAAAGAGGTATCACCCCAGAGATGTTTTGTGGCAAGGGTGTGAAGCCATAATGTCCGCAGCCAAAAAAAAATGTTTTATGCCATTGTTTGTCACTTATTTCCCTACTCTCTGGAAGCTATTTTTAGACGAGCTGTGGGCATTATACAGGATTGCTGGTTCTACATAGGTGATATTGTATTATTGGTTCTGAAGGGATGCTGAAAAGTTTCATATTACTTAACTTAGCCTACAGAATTGTAGGTTGCTAGATTTGTATTAGAATACATCTTGAAATATCTGTGGTTTCCACCATCCCCCCTCATTAGCTGATCCCCTAGATTGGGGCAGATCAGCACCTTTAGGATAAGCCCTGAAATTTTAAACGACTGTTTTCTTCTCATTTACCTTTTTTTTTGGTTTCTCTCCTCATCACTCTTTCTTTCTTTCTCTCTTACTTTCTCTCCCTTCAACCATTTGTTTGCTAATTCTAGCCCTCTATATTTACCTATTTAAAATCCTTCTCTATTCCTACCTTTCCATTGCTATTTTTTTATTTCCTAACATTCAAATCCATCTTATGGTCTAACTTAATAGACCAGTATCATTAAAATGTAAAATCATAAAAATTAGCTTTATTGGAGCTGTGAAAATACAATTCTGTGATTACTCAACTTGTAGAATTGGTATTATAAGTATGCAGCACGTCATGCTCCATATAATGATCCACAAGAGGGCGCTTTACTGCAGAGATGGCAAAAAGAGGCCCCTCCCGGACAATATATACCCGGGACTTCCCACTAATTCCCCAGTATAGAAAAGCAGTAAGGGAACCAGGAGAAGCCAATAACAAATTTAACAACGTTAACAATGAAAACAATCACCATATAGAGGATCCAAGAATAAGGCAATCAGGGTGGGATGGAGCAGGACGTGCTGCATACTTATTATACCAATTCTACAAGGTGAGTAATCACAGAATTGTATTATTCTAAGTATGCAGCACTCCTGCTCCAAATAATGATTCATAACATCTGGGACATCCAATAGCAGTGTCCAAAAACGGGTGGGGATCCCAAAAAGGCAACAATGCGCAGTTCAAACCACTGCCGCCTGCAGAACCTTGCGGCCAAAAACAGCATCCGCTGAGGCCCGAACATCAACCTTGGAAAGGGTATGAACAGAAGACCAAGTTGCAGCCTTACAAACTTGTTCAAAAGAAGCCTGGTGCTGGAAGGCCCAGGAGGCCCCAACAGCACGTGTAGAGCCGTAATAGATACTATGGGGTGCACTACCTATCCAATTGCTTGTGCTCACAGCCTAATTGTCACGCTCCGGGTACCGCGATTAACCACTTAGACAACTCCAGCTCTCTTGGTAAGGACCTCAACCCCCAATCTCCGCAGCCAGCTTCACCTATAGGAGCCCTCGCTTGCTGAGACGCAGAACACGCCTGCTCGGGATCGGTTGCCCCCAGGACTTTATGGCTCAAAGGATGAAGCCTTACGGTACAGAGGACTGGAGAGCCCGCGGCTGGAAGTGGAATCGGGTAGCCCGTAACTGAGCGTAAGGAGGAAGTCCAAGGACAGGCTGGAGGTTGGTAACAGGAGACCTGAGGAGGCCACAGGACAATAGCAATGGACAGATCGTGGTCTAGGTTCGAGGCAAGGGTCGGCAGCAGAAGTGGAGATCGAGGATGGTCAGAGGCAAGCAAAGGTCGGCAACAGGAGTGGAGATCGAGGATGGTCAAACTGGCAAGGGTCGGCAACAGGAACGGAGATCAAGGATGGTCAAACTGGCAAGGGTCGGCAACAGGAACGGAGATCAAGGATGGTCAAACTGGCAAGGGTCGGCAACAGGAACGGAGATCAAGGATGGTCAAACTGGCAAGGGTCGGCAACAGGAACGGAGATCGAGGATAGTCAAAAACAGGCAAGGTCGGCAACAGGAATCAGGATCAAAATCGAGGATAAACAGCTACAAGGGTCTAGGCGCTATAACAGGCAATGACAGACTGACTGGGTTGAGGTTAAATAGGGAACAGGCATCATTGGCCCTGGAGAATCGGTGTGGTGATTGGTGCAACTCAAGAACCTCACAGGGATTGGTAACACAGGGCGTGCAGCCCAGAACTCAGGGGCAGCTGATTGGCCCAGTCCCAGTGGGGCACTCCCACTGGTGCAGCTGGGCCTTTAATTGCTTTACTTAATCTTCCTCCGGCGGCCGCGCTGAGAGCAGCGCCGCCGGAGGGTATAAACAAAACGTGCCAGCCGAGACAGAGACCGCCGCCCGCCGCGGCCGCCGGACAGGTGGCTGCGCAGCGGGAGCAGGCGGATGAGGACCCGTGACGCCGCTGGAACGGGGAATCGGTAAGTGGGTGATGACATTACCCCCCCCCTCACGAGGGGCCTCCGGACCCTCACCCGGTTTCCCCGGATTGTCACGGTGAAATTTCCGTACAAGAGCCCTGGCATGGACATCACAAGAAGAAACCCAGCACCTTTCCTCAGGACCGTAACCAACCCAATCAATTAAATATTGTAACGTATTGCGAACCCTACGCGAATCCAAAATCTTGTTCACTTCATATTCTTGCACATTATCCACTAAAACAGGAGGAGGACCAGCAGGAGAAGAGTTTTTAGCAGGTTTCAACAGAGATACATGAAACGAGTTGGAAATTCTCATAGTAGGAGGGAGCTGAACTTTGAAGGTCACATTATTAAGTTTCCTGATAATGGGGTAAGGACCAATAAATTTAGGACCCAATTTATAAGAAGGCTGCCGGAGAGCAATGTTCTTCGTGGAAACCCAGACAAGGTCCCCACACTGAAGGATAGGTTCCTGAGACCTACGATGATCAGCAAACTTTTTATATTTAACGTGCATAGTTTCTAAATTTTTCTTGACACATGCCCAAACCTCTTTCCGTTTCTGAAGCCACTCTTCTAAGACCGGAAAATCAGAAGGTGCTGCAGAAAAAGAAGAAGCCTTTGGATGCTTTCCATAATTACAGAAGAACGGGGATATTTTGGTACTATCACTCGGCGCATTATTATACGCGAACTCCGCAAAGTCAATAAATTCCGACCACTGCTCCTGAGTGTCAGAGATGTAACATCTTAAATATTGTTCTAAGCTCTGATTCGTTCTTTCGGTCTGCCCATTAGACTGGGGATGATACGCGGAGGATAAAGAAACCTGAATCCCCAAACGTGAACAAAAATTTTTCCAAAATCGTGATATAAATTGCACACCCCGATCGGAAACAATATTTACTGGAATACCATGAAGACGAAAAATATGCGAGATGAACAGGCGCGAAAGTTCAGGAGCCGAGGGTAGCTTGGGTAAAGCAATAAAATGAGCCATCTTACTAAATCTATCAACGACTACTCAAATCACAGTGTTCCCATGCGAGAGAGGTAAATCAACAATAAAATCCATCGAGATGTGAGACCATGGTTCTTTAGGGATCTCAAGCGGAATCAGATACCCACTAGGGGCCTTGTGTACCCCTTTACTTCGTGCACAAACAGGACATGCGTCGATAAGGGTAGTGATATCACGTCTCATAGAAGGCCACCATACATGACGTTGAGCTAAGATAAAAGTTTTACGAATTCCCAGATGCCCGGCAGTTTTGGCGTCGTGGAATTCACGGATTACGTCGGAACGCAAATGCGGTGGCACAAATTGACGTCCTGCTGGTACATTTACGGGTGAATCACCTTGGAATGGCGCCAAAACATTAGAAAGATCGGGGAGTAGAGCCCCGACCACACAACCTGCAGGTAAAATAGGTTCACCAGAATCTCCTCGATCTTTACACTCACCGAACATACGCGATAGAGCATCGGCTTTAGTATTCTTTACGCCCGGCTTAAAAGTAATAATAAAATTGAAACGTGAAAAAAATAATGCCCAACGGGCCTGTCGAGAATTCAACCTCTTGGCGGAGCCTATATACTCAAGATTTTTATGATCGGTATATACAGTGATAGGATGCAGAGAGCCCTCTAACCAGTGACGCCATTCATCAAATGCCAGTTTAATAGCTAATAGTTCCCTATTGCCAACGTCATAATTTTGTTCCGCGGTATTAAATTTCCGAGAGAAATAGGCGCATGGATGCATACGTTCAGGAGATCCAGAGAATTGCGATAAAACAGCCCCCACACCCAATTCAGACGCATCAACCTCAACAATAAAAGGTCTGTTGACATCAGGGTGCACTAAGACTGGCGCCGAAGTAAAAGCCTGTTTCAAGACACCAAAAGCTTCAGTAGCTGATGGTGACCAGTTAACAGTGAACGCGGCTTTACGGGTGAGATTGGTGAGAGGAGCAACGATACTAGAAAAACCCTTGATAAAACGTCGATAGAAATTAGCAAACCCAAGAAAACGTTGTAATTCTTTTAAAGATTTGGGTTGTACCCAATCCCGCACCGCTGAAACCTTTCCCGCATCCATCTCCAACCCCTGACTAGAAATAATATACCCTAAGAAGGGAACGGAGGCAACTTCAAACATACATTTAGAGATTTTAGCGTATAGATTATTTTCCCTCAATTTCTGAAGGACCAGTTTTACATGTTGCCTGTGTTCAAAAAGGTTCTTGGAGAAAATGAGGATGTCATCCAAATAAACCACTACGAAGATACCCAAATAGTCACGAAACACGTCATTAACAAAGTCTTGAAAGACCGCAGGAGCATTGCAAAGGCCGAAAGGCATGACTAAATATTCATAATGACCATCTTTAACATTGAAAGCCGTCTTCCATTCATCCCCTTGTCGTATACGGATTAGATTGTAGGCCCCCTTTAGATCTAGTTTAGAAAAAATCTGAGCCCCCACCACCTGATTGAATAAATCACCTATTAAGGGAAGAGGATAACGATTTTTAACGGTGATCTTATTCAATGCTCTATAATCTATGCAAGGCCTTAAACCCCCATCCTTCTTCTCAACAAAAAAGAAGCCGGCACCCACCAGTGATGTTGATGGGCGGATAAAGCCTTTACTCAGATTTTCCGAAATATATTCCTTCATAGCCTGCTCTTCTGCCCGATTCAGATTATAAATTTTCCCCCTAGGGGGAATAGTTCCCGGAAGTAAGTCGATGGGACAATCATAGGATCTGTGTGGGGGAAGTTTATCAGCGGATCGCTCAGAAAAGACATCTGCCAAATCAGAATAAGGCAGAGGTAATTCTTGGGGCAAAATCTGAACACTCCTAAGGACAGTGGAGAAGCAATGTGCCTTGCAGTAATTACTCCATTTCACCAGGTCACCAGAGTGCCAATTAAATATGGGGTTATGGAGCTTTAGCCATGGGTATCCCAAAACTACAGGTGTTTCTGGACAATCAAACACCAGAAATTCTATAAGTTCAGAATGAGATGAGCCCACCACTAATTTGAGAGGAGGGGTCTTGTGACTGACCGGTCCTCCCTGGATAGCCTTCCCATTTATTGCCAACACCTGGAGAGACTTTTCAAGAGGTACCAGTGGAACCCCCAGGATGGAGACTATGTTCCGATCCAGGAAGTTACCTGCAGCTCCACTATCGACAAAAGCAGATACTGCCTGTTTGGAAAGACCCCAGAAAAGCTCTGTAGGGATTAACATTTTATCATGGTGAGAGTAATGCTTCCATCCACCTAGGTCAGCACCCTCTTCCTGACCTAGGCGAGAAAGTTTCCCGCTGGATATCCCTTATTAGGACAAGACCTGGCAAAATGCCCCGGGGACCCACAATAGAGACAAAGACCCAAAGACCGTCTTCGTTGTTTCTCGTCCTGAGAAAGACGGGCTCTGCCAACCTGCATTGGCTCCTCTTGAGAGGGGGAGGAGGAGTTTACCCCACCAGGAGTTGAAGGGCTGGGAGTTTGTGAAGGTCTAAAGGGAGTAGTAACCCTAACCCTTTTCCTGGCTCTCTCCCTAAGACGCCTATCGATCCTGATGGAGACCTGCATAAGCTGGTCCAAATCTTTAGGAGTGGGAAAGTTGACCAGGGCATCTTTAATATTTTCGGATAGCCCCATGCGGAATTGGCTACATAGGGCTGGATCGTTCCAGGTAGATTCTACTGCCCAGCGCCGGAACTCAGCGCTGTAGTCCTCGGCGGAATTCCGACCCTGCTTCAGGGCCCGAAGCCTGTTTTCCGCCGTGGATTGACGATCTGGATCCGCATACAACACTCCCATAGCTGAGAAAAAGGATGTCACGGAGTGTAAGGCAGGATCTTCAGGGAGCAAGCTGAAAGCCCATGACTGGGGATCTCCTTGTAGCAAAGAGGTAATTAAACCCACCCGTTGGGTTTCTGTGCCAGAAGATAAAGGCCGCAGCCTAAAGTAGAGTTCACACGAATTCTTGAAATTCGAAAAGCCGGCCCGGTCTCCAAAGAACTTTTCAGGTAAAGGAACCTTAGGCTCAGGAATATGAGGTGATACAGCGGGTGTTGAAGTCTGGCGGGTTTCTTGATTGGCCACCCTCTGGGCAAGTTGATTGATAGCGGTGGCCATCGCCTGAACTTGCTGTACCAGGTCTTCCATATTAATATTTTTGGGCCTGTTATAATGTCACGCTCCGGGTACCGCGATTAACCACTTAGACAACTCCAGCTCTCTTGGTAAGGACCTCAACCCCCAATCTCCGCAGCCAGCTTCACCTATAGGAGCCCCCGCTTGCCGAGACGCAGAACACGCCTGCTCGGGATCGGTTGCCCCCAGGACTTTATGGCTCAAAGGATGAAGCCTTACGGTACAGAGGACTGGAGAGCCCGCGGCTGGAAGTGGAATCGGGTAGCCCGTAACTGAGCGTAAGGAGGAAGTCCAAGGACAGGCTGGAGGTTGGTAACAGGAGACCTGAGGAGGCCACAGGACAATAGCAATGGACAGATCGTGGTCTAGGTTCGAGGCAAGGGTCGGCAGCAGGAGTGGAGATCGAGGATGGTCAGAGGCAAGCAAAGGTCGGCAACAGGAGTGGAGATCGAGGATGGTCAAACTGGCAAGGGTCGGCAACAGGAACGGAGATCAAGGATGGTCAAACTGGCAAGGGTCGGCAACAGGAACGGAGATCAAGGATGGTCAAACTGGCAAGGGTCGGCAACAGGAACGGAGATCAAGGATGGTCAAACTGGCAAGGGTCGGCAACAGGAACGGAGATCGAGGATAGTCAAAAACAGGCAAGGTCGGCAACAGGAATCAGGATCAAAATCGAGGATAAACAGCTACAAGGGTCTAGGCGCTATAACAGGCAATGACAGACTGACTGGGTTGAGGTTAAATAGGGAACAGGCATCATTGGCCCTGGAGAATCGGTGTGGTGATTGGTGCAACTCAAGAACCTCACAGGGATTGGTAACACAGGGCGTGCAGCCCAGAACTCAGGGGCAGCTGATTGGCCCAGTCCCAGTGGGGCACTCCAAACAAAAATGGACCTGTAAGGGCACCACTTCAATTCCTAGAAAATATATAACATATGGAGGTGGGTGCTCCCATAAACCCCAGACCAACCAGTTTAAGTATACTTGAACACCAATTAGGGTCTACAATTGGGCACTCACACCACTAATGTTCAGATTAAGTAATAAATTTTTATTCAATGTGCTATATACAGGAATTAGAAACACACAAACATAAACAAAAAATGACAAGACCAATTAAAAAGATATGGTACCTGGGAACAACTTAATATTAAATATATAAGCAATAATCAAAGTTAGAAGACAATAAAGTGCAATATGCTCTAATCTATCTGGCCCCCTTAGTCTAAATAATTTATGATATAGGAAATAAATGGGATATCTGGGTGTGCAGCTAATCAATGGTATGGGGTGTAATCTAATAACCACTCCAAAAATTCAAACAGTGCTAAGGTGCTGAAAATATATAAATATAAATATAATTAAATAAACCAAATATTTAAAATATTTTAACAACAATAAAGTGCTTCAGTGCTGAAAACCTAGTCTATAAATATATCCTAATAATATATGAAAAATAATATATCAAAGCAATCCATATAGGGCACATATAAATATATATATAAATGAGCCAAATATTATAACAACAATAAAGTGCTTCAGTGCTAAAAACCTAATCTATAAATCTATCCTAGCAATACATAAAGAGTAGTGTATCAAAGCAATCCATAGAATAAGAAAAAATTCATTTACAAAAAATCACCTCACTATCACAAAAGATCAAAGCTGTAAATAGTAATATACCTATCCTATTAATATATTATTGTTGGATCCCATTCCCCATATGTGCAATGAGTAAAGAAGCTGTTCCCGTCTAGCGTGTATTTCATCTTATATATTATAAACAAAGCTTCAAATAGCGCTATGTATCAGCTAGACATGGGAGACAGAGAGGCCTGACGAATCCATTTGCTAATAGTAGACTTAGCAGGAGCCAACCCCTTCTTGGGACCTGAGGGAACCACAAACAAGGCGTCCGTCTTTCTGAAAGGTGCAGTAGCCACCAGGTAGTATTTCAAATTCCTGACAACATCCAGAGAATGCAAGGCCCTCTCCTTGGGATTACCAGGATTAGGGCACAAAGAAGGAAGCACAATGTCCTGATTGAGATGGAAGACAGAGACAACCTTAGGCAAGAAGTCTGGTTTAAAGCAGAAAACCACCTTGTCCTGGTGTCTCTCAAAATAGGGGGCCTGAATAGACAGAGCCGCCAACTCAGACACACGCCGGACAGAAGTGATAGCCACCAAAAAGGCAACCTTCAGGGTAAGAATAGACAACCAACTCTAAAGCACCATCACAGCAACCACATAAACCCCTCATTTTGGCTATCTGATTGGTACATAACTCAGCCTTAAGCTAAGCCACCACTTAATCTGAGGTTAGGCACCCTCAGAAATTTTTTTTTAACGGCTTGAGATTATGACCACACCAAGATAGTATATGAAATTCTATTTATTAAAGATGTACATAAAAAAGTCATACAATTTATTACAAAGAGTTTTTTTCACTATCTAAAAAATAACATTGTGCCCTTCATGCAATTATCCCACTTACTATACAATCTTATCATGTGCTAGTATGCACTCTATGTACACTGATTCATATTATTTCCTTATGAGGCAGACATGTATCATGTTTCGCAGATCCCGGCTTCCTCAATGCCCCTGGAAAACTGTGGCAAATAAATATGAACCATTAGTTTGTTAGTATTGTTAGTATCTCCTGCTGGTAGTGCATGAATTCTAAATAAAAAACACTTTGTACATATCATCATCATTGTCATTTTAGTAATGTTAGTATATCTTAATTATAATTTATACATAGTTATATTGTAATCAGTATCTTATAGGATTATTATATGTGACCAATACACACAGTTTAGGGATAGGAAAGAGGAAAAAAAGAAAAGAAAAAAGAAACGAGAAAATACCTCTATTGTAGAATGTATTCCTTATACAATCCTCCTATATAGGACATATCTTATATTCGCCCCAGGGAGAGTTGGATAGCAATGAACACTGCCCTAATATTTATGGGAAAGACAAGGGAGAGAGTAGCCATGTGGGCAAAGTATCTCCAATAAGCACAGCAGTCTAGTGTTAAGGATCACAAGATTAATTGTACCTGTATATTATGGCCTGTATAAGAATCACAACCGTCCCTGCTGAGGGATACATCTGTGTTCCATTCTGCCGTCTACATGAGAGTCTGTGTCATAAAGAAAACCGTTTGTACACTCTGTGATCCTTACTAGTATATACAGGCTGGCTTAAAAATGCATATGGATCTAGCTAAATACCTGTGTTCGTAGTTGTTGTTGTTTGAGCCCGATGACCGCGGCGGCTGGTGGGTCCCACGCTCGTGTCCAGGGGTTTGTGATGGTCCCTCAGTTCCCCCGGAATGTACTCCCGCAAAGTCAATGCGGGCGCAGCGCTACTTACCTGCCGCCGCGCCAGCGACACATGGCTACTCTCTCCCTTGTCTTTCCCATAAATATTAGGGCAGTGTTCATTGCTATCCAACTCTCCCTGGGGCGAATATAAGATATGTCCTATATAGGAGGATTGTATAAGGAATACATTCTACAATAGAGGTATTTTCTCGTTTCTTTTTTCTTTTCTTTTTTTCCTCTTTCCTATCCCTAAACTGTGTGTATTGGTCACATATAATAATCCTATAAAATACTGATTACAATATAACTATGTATAAATTATAATTAAGATATACTAACATTACTAAAATGACAATGATGATGATATGTACAAAGTGTTTTTTATATAGAATTTATGCACTACCAGCAGGAGATACTAACAATACTAACAAACTAATGGTTCATATTTATTTGCCACAGTTTTCCAGGGGCATTGAGGAAGCCGGGATTGGCGAAACATGATACATGTCTGCCTCATAAGGAAATAATATGAATCAGTGTACATAGAGCGCATACTAGCACATGATAAGATTGTATAGTAATTGGGATAATTGCATGAAGGGCACAATGTTATTTTTTAGATAGTGAAAAAATCTCTTTGTAATAAATTGTATGACTTTTTTATGTACATCTTTAATAAATAGAATTTTATATACTATCTTGGTGTGGTCATAATCTCAAGCCGTTAAAAAAAAATTTCTGAGGGTGCCTAACCTCGGATTAAGTGGTGGCTAAGAATAGACAAGGCAGCCTCATGCACAGGTTCAAATTGAGGACCCTGAAGAACAGACAATACCAAATTCAAATCCCAGACCGTTACCATGGGTTTGCGGGGAGGGCGCACATGAGCGACCCCCTGGAAGAAAGTCTTGACCAGAGGAGCGAAGGACCTCTGGAAGAAAACAGCCAAAGCGGACACGTGATCCTTCAAAGTGCTGAGCTGAAAATCCAAACCATGTTGGAGGAACTCCAGGATCCTAGGAATGGAGAACACACGACAGGTAAAGGCCCTAGACTCACACCTGTCAATGTAGGTCCGCCAGGTCCTATAGTAGATAGTGGAGGAGGATTTCATCCTAGCCCTGACAAGAGTACGAACAACCGAATCAGACAGTCCTTCCTCCTTTAGGATGACGGTTTCAGCAGCCAGGCCGTCAAAGCCAGCGTTTGTAAATTGGCATAACAGAGCCGTCCCTGAGTGAGAAGATCCGAAACGAAGGGTAGAGCGTACTGATCCACTGCCAGCCGCACAACATCTGCGAACCACACCTGTCTTGGCCACCTGGGTGCCACCAGAATGGCTGGCACCCTCTCCTGTACCAATTTGCGCAGAACCCAGCTCAGAAGGGGAAACAGAGGGAAGAGGTACAGGAGACCGAGTCCCTGCCAGGGCAGAGACAGGGCATCCACCGCCAGAGCCAGAGGATCCTGGGACAGGGAGACAAATGCTAGCAGCTTGTCATTGTGGCGAGAAGCAAACAGATCCACGTCTGGCATCCCCCACCAGTGACAAAGGGATAGGAAGACCTAGCTGTTGAGGGACCATTCCCCCCCAGCGAGAGCCCCCCCAGCTCAGGGAATCCGCCTCCAGATTCTCCGCTCCCGGAATATAAACTGCTGAGATGCACGGGACATTGCCCTCGGCCCAGGACAGAATCAACGACACCTCCTTGAGGGCACTCTTGCTCCGAGTCCCTCCCTGATGATTAATATAGGCGACCGCCGTCTGGTTGTCAGAGCGAACCTGTACCGGCAGACCCTGAAGGTGAGGAGTCAACTGTGCCAGCACCAACCGAACCGCCCTCAGCTCCAGGACGTTGATAGGAGCACGAGCCTCCTGAGGGCCCCACAGCCCCTGGAATTGGAGGGCTCTCCAGTAGCCCCCCCAACCTGACAGACTGGCATCCATAGTGACCGTCTCCCAACATGGTGTCAGAAAAGATCTGCCCCCCAGAAGATTCCTCAAGTCCAGCCACCACAGGAGTGACCGCCGGACCAGAGGAGAGAGAACAAAGGCCTGATCCAGAGACAGGGGACTCTTGTCCCAGACTGAAAGGAGATGGAGCTGAAGGGGTCTCAAGAGAAATTGAGCGTAAGGGACTGCCTCGAAGCAGGCCACCATCTGTCCCACCAATTGCATCCCTTGCCTGATGGAAGGACGAGGGCTGGACAGCATGAAATGAACTAGAGCTTGAAGAGAATCCACCTTCTTCTGAGGAAGAAAAATCCTGGCCTGAATGGTATCCAGATTCATGGCCAGGAAGGGGGTCACCCGGGACGGGGAAGACTTGGGATAATTGATCACCCATCCGAACATGTCCAGGGCAGTAGCCACTGTCTGGGTATCCAATTCTGCCTGCTGGAGAGAATGAGATGTAATGAGAAGGTCGTCCAGATAAGGGAGAATGCCAATGCCCCCGGCTCTGAGGAGGGCCATCACCCCCGCCAGCACCTTGGTGAACACTCTGGGGGCCGAGGTGAGACCGAAGGGAAGGGCCACAAATTGGTAGTGCTGGTCCTCCAGGGCGAACCTGAGGAACCGCTGATGCCCTGGGAAGACTGGCACATGAAGGTAAGCATCCTTGATGTCTATGGAGGTCATGAAGTCCCCTGGGCGCAAAGATCACATTGTGATAAGGCTCTAAACTCGGCACTAAAAGAATCATCGGAATAGCCTTCCAAAAGGCCCTTGACCAGAGTCCGAATGGCCACTGCAGTAATAGCAGAAGCACAGACCGGGTGCAGGGCTGCAGGCAGGGATGCAAAGGTATGGGAAGCCAGCTGGTCAATACACCAGTCCTCACTATCCTTCAAGGTAGTGAAATCAGGGGAATGCACCACAGAAGTGTTAGACAACCCCAAAACAGGGGCATCCACCTCTGGTGGAGTTGACCAACATTTAACCACATCCGAGGGAAAAGGGTACCTTTTATCCCATCCCTTAGGGATACCAGGGAGCCGGCTAGGCCTCTCCCATTCTTTGAGAACCAGATTATTGAAATGTGCCTGTTCTGGAAATTCCAAACGTGGCTTTGCAGTACCAAACAATTCCCCCTGTTGCCTGGGTGCCGCAGCAGGAAGGGAAATTTGAGTCTCATGGACCCCTTACCAGTTCACAAAGGGTTAACTGAAAAAAAACACCACACAAAAGAATTTTATTAAAAAAAAAAAAAAAAAATTTTTTTACTGTACTTACCTCCGATTGCAAGCTCTTGTCCCGCGCCGCTCTGCTGACAGATGCTGGTGATCGGCATCCAGAGAGGGGGGAGGCAGGAGATCAGAGGATCTCCTGCCACCTCCTTCCCCGGCACCGATCACCGGCATCTGACAGCTGAGAACGCTGCAGCCGGTGATCGGGACCGGGATGACGTCATAGCCCCGCCCCCAAGGGGGCCGCCATCGAGGAGGAGAGAGCCTCCCGGGCTCTCTCCTGAAGATTGGTAAGTCCTGGGGGGGATCGGAGGCCCCCCAGGTGAAGAGGAGGGACAGCGGGAGCCAGCGCACACACAGGTAAGTGAATGTCATTTTTATTTTATATTTTTTTTTACAGTTAGCAGCTGCTGCTGCAGAAGCGAGGAGGGGGGCGGCCTATTCCGGGGGCTCTCCTGGAGCCATCCGACCCCCCATGGGGGATCGGATGGCACCAAATTAAAGAGGAGACCCGGCCGGATCCAACAAGGGGTCAGGTGAGTATTTTTTATTTTTATTTTTTAAACCAGCAGCAGGGAAAGTCAAGCACGTAACACCTACGGGCTTGGCACTTAAGGCCCAGCCAAGCCAGCACGTAGGTGTTACGTGCTTGGCAACAAAAGGGTTAAAGTAGTATATATAAACTATAATAATTAATTTTCCTATTATAAAGAAAAAGGCACTGTCGCAACTTGCACTATAGGAATACTTTTCTTTTATAAGATACTGCTGCTCTTATATTTCTTTTCAGAGGACATCCATCACTGGAAACAAGGAGCCGACAATTACTAATTTATAGAACTACAAATCTTTACTACAGGTCCCAACAGCCTTAGCGGCTGGGAGCTGACAATTACGAGTTTGGAACTACAAATTGAAACTACAAGTCCCAACAGCCTAAGTGGCTGTGATCTACATAAATCAGCCTCCTGCAGTTTCGCATTGAGGACCTTGATAATGACAATTCGAAACGCACATCGGACCTCAGCCTGCACAGGAGCCGTATAATTTATCTCCAACTTTACTCTTTGCTGAAATACGATCACATTCCTTTTGGACACGCTGGGCTGTTTGGATTGTAAGAAGCAAGGTCTCTCTGGGAGTGCACACCCGGAGTTGCTTAACCCTTGCAAGCACACTGACTTTTATTGTATAGCAGTGGCACGCAGATCGTAACAAGTAATGATTTAAAGGACCCGCAGCCTAAAACATTAGAACTTTTTTATCCGAGATTAATATAATTTATTATTGTGTATATAAATAAAGAAGTCGTTTGGATTACAAAGGAGTGAAGAACCCTAATTGAATGAGGGAGAAATCATCTTTATTAGCCCACAGTCTGAATTACAAGCACACATTCAAAGCGGCCCTGGTCAGGTATTAACCTCCGGGCCTGGTGGGTACGTTTTTGATATTTTTACCTACTTTGAAGTAACATTTATAATTACTAGTATATGCTGTTTAATTATTAGTATATGCTACTTAACCCTAGCTGTTACAGCGTAACTTTCTTGTTACCCTGTTGCAGCAAGATAATATTCTAGAGAAACACAATAAGCCAAAGGGGCTTAGAGAGGATAAGAGCAATCTCTCTCTTTATCCCGATATATTGTGGGTCTCATAACTATACAGCGTGCCTGAAGAACAGAGTTTTTTACACACCAGCAACTTGTTTGCACTCTGTATTTAATTCCAATCTTTTATCTATCATTCTCTCTACACAGACTAGCCACCCGGTCAGGCAGCAGCTACACCTACATTTCTATAGCGCTTTTCATAACCTCTTGTTTCCAATCTCTCAATGTTGGCCAGCCTGGAAGACACATCAGGCTGAGACTCCCCACTAATGTTGATCTCACTGAGGGTCACGATCAACCGAGGGGGCGTGGGAGAAGACATGGTGGACCCAGAAGCAGATAGCCCAGAATGCTGCGCAAGCGCCTTTTGGGCACAGGGTACACAAACCCGCACATCATCGCTCACAGGGGATGCCCCACACACCACACACAGCCGGGCTTGTCCCCATGGGACCCCAAGCACAGTATCCTGTGAAGCCTCCATATGGTGATTTTTTGTGGCACAACTGGCCAATAGGAATTACACTACACAGCTACCCGGGATTCCCCAAATGTCCACTAGGATAGTGGGAGGATTTAAATTATTTGGCCTCTAATAAGGTCAATTAGGACTAATAGAGGGCACAGGACCGGCAGAAACCTCTAATCAGTTTTCCCGCCTGAAAGACATAAAAACAATACACCCCATCAGTAATAAAGACAAAATATACAAACAATAAATCAAATAAAGGCCTGCTGGGGGGACTCACGCACCACCGAAGAGCTTGCAATCTATCAGACAGCAGGGGCAAGATGGCGCTGAAGGGCTCTGAAGGGGCGGGGTGCCTGCGGAAAGCGCCGAGCGCTAGGCCATGCCCCCTCCAGAAACGCGGGGACAGGTCAAAAGCCAGCCACCCCGCAGCCAATCAGAGCGCAGCAGGCCCCGGCGTGACGTCACCGCAGGCCGCGGACGCTGCAGGGCGTGGGTAATTCAAACAACGGAGGCAAGGGGAGAGGAGAATCGCTGAGAGAAAGCCAGCGCGAGTCTGCAGAGTACACAGCAACCACATCGCACAGTGAAATAAAGTAAAGCACTCAAACGCACAGACACTGACCCCCCCCCCCCCGACGAACCAGGATAATGGGAGAAGGGGGAAAAAGGAAGCCCATAATTACATTTAGGATATTTAAGGGAGGGCTATAAGCGGATGGGGCATCCCAATACAGGTTCACCAAACCTGGGCCGCCTACCCTTTGGTGGGGGATTTGCGGTGGAGCACGCTCCTATTAAAAGCATCTCTAATAGATGCTGCCTACCATCACCCGACCACGCAGTCAAGGCTGGGAGGCAGAATAAAGGTGGAACGGGTGGAAATAGTCCTACAGGGCCCAGAGCTGTGAAGCCCGGCTCACCTGCGAGAAGAGAAGCCATCATCTTGTCCTTCGCAGGCCAACTGCAGAGAAGAAACTGGGGAATTAGTGGGAGGTCCCGGGTATAAATGGATCGGGAGGGGCCTCTTTTTGCCATCTCTGCAGTAAAGCGCCCTCTTGTGGAGGTATAACCCAGATGTTATGAATCATTATTTGGAGCAGGACGTGATGCATACTTAGAATATTACAAAGCGCATCTGTATATGTCATGTCATGTCTTCCACTGTTACTGATACACATGCCAGGCCATAAGCCTGAATAGCTTACTTACCTTCTGCTTTGTAATCCTTGTGTGAACATCCTTAAATAAGGATTATACATAAATTCATGCCTTCATAGTTTTATTACAATATAATAAATTAATATATAATATAAATATGGTTGCAGATTTACAGGACCGCCTGTTATCCTTTGTTGCTAAATTAGGAAGCACCAGAATACACCAGCTAACATTCACCCCAAATTAGAAGAACACAAATTCTCTTTCATGTTGAAGAACTTCTGGAGAGCTAATACCAATAATGCTTCTGCTCTCCCCTTTTTTATATACATTATTGATTCATTCATTTAGGTATTACCTCCCCTACACTCACCTTCCCATTTTTCACACTTTTCTTTTCCTTTCTCTGATTTTGATTCATTATTTTCTTGTCTAGTATCTTATATTTTTCTGAGACTCGTGATCACAGCGTCCCCACTGTATAAACACCTTCATCTGTGATATACAAGAAAAACAACAGAGACAGACTATGGGCTCAGTCCTATATGAACCCTTTTATGCTTGATAAGGTCTGATTTGCAAGAGAAACATTTCCCACATTCAGAACATGAATATGGCTTCTCCCCTGTATGAACTCTTTCATGTCGTATAAGATGTGATTTGTGAGAGAAACCTTTCCCACATTCCGAACATGAATATGTCTTCACTCCTGTATGAATTCTTTGATGTTTGATAACATAAGATTTATCAGAGAAACATTTCCCACATTCAGAACATGAATATGGCTTCTCCCCTGTATGAAATCTTACATGTGTGATAAGGTCTGATTTGCGAGAGAAACATTTCTGACATTCAGAACAAGAATACAGTTTCTCCCCTGTATGAACTCTTTTATGAACAAGCAGGTGTGAATTGTGAGAGAAACACTTCCCACATTCAGAACAGGAATATGGCTTCTCCCCTGTATGAACTCTTTCATGACCGATAAGGTGTGATTTGTGAGAGAAACACTTCCCACATTCAGAACAGGAATATGGCTTCACCCCTGTATGAACTCTTTCATGACTGATAAGGTGTGATTTGCGAGAGAAAGATTTTCCACATTCAGAGCAGGAATATAGTGCCTCTCCTGTATGAACTCTTTCATGTCTTATAAAGGCTGATTTTTGAGAGAAAGATTTCCCACATTCGGAACATGAGTATGATGTCTCCCCTGTATGAATTCTTTGATGTTTGATAAAGCTTGAATTATCGGAGAAACATTTCCCACATTCAGAACATGAATATGGCTTTACCCCTGTATGAATTCTTTGATGTTTGATAAAGCTTGATTTATCAGAGAAACATTTCCCACATTCAGAACATGAATATGGTTTCTCCCCTGTATGAACTCTTTCATGACTAATAAGGTCTGATTTGCGACAGAAACATTTACCACATTCAGAACAGGAACATGGATACTCCCCCGCATGAACTCTTTTATGTCTGATAAGCTGTGATTTGCACGTGAAACATCTTTCACATTCAGAACAAGAATATGGTTTCTCCCCTGTATGAACTCTTTCATGTGTGATAAGGTGTGATTTGTGAGAGAAACATTTCCCACATTCAGAACAGGAATATGGTGCCTCCCCTGTATGAACTCTTTCATGCTTGATAAGGTTTGTTTTGCGAGAGAAACATTTTCCACATTCACAACATGAATATGTCTTCGCCCCTGTATGAATTCTTTCATGGCGGAAAAGGCTTGATTTATCAGAAAAAGATTTTCCACATTCAGAGCATGAATATGGCTTCTCCCCTGTATGATCTTTTTCATGTCTGGTAAGCTGTGTTTTGTGAGAGAAACATTTCCCGCATTCAGAACATGAATATGGTTTCTCCCCTGTATGAACTCTTTCATGACTGATAAGGTGTGATTTGTGAGAAAAGCATTTCCCACATTCAGAACAGGAATATGGTTTCTCCCCTGTATGAACTCTTTCATGCCTGATAAGGTGTGATTTGTGAGAGAAAGATTTTCCACATTCAGAACAGGATAATGGACTCTTGGAACTATGAGCTGTATGATGGTTGAGGGCATCCATATAACACTCTTGTGTAGAGGGGTGAGATAAGAGATGTGCAGGGTGGTTTGAGGCAGATGGTTCTCCTGTAGACATTGCTGTGGTGTCTTCTTCTCTTTTAGCATCTGCAGACATAACAGCATTGGCCGGATTATTTTGGTTGGATCTTCTACCTGAAGCAGATGGGAAATAAGGGGAAAATAGAATTACAACTCTGCTCTATTTCACTTGTTGGCCATGGACCATGGACCAGCTGAAATCACTTAAAAAAGAAAATGTTAAAATAGGAACAAACCCCCAAAATTTTACGTTTATGGGTTTAGCTCCTCTGGGGCATTGCAATTTCAGATGCCCTGCTGTATCTTATGGGATCACCTGTAAATGCACCTTTAACTTATCCCATGGCATATGCATGAGCAGCTAAGGCAATAAGCGGTGCTCAATCCATTTAGACTTCCCTTGCTGGTTTGGGTACAGAGCAGCAAGGAAATCTAAATACAGTGAATGCTGCTGTTTTGATTCACAAAGTCACAAATGTGATATAGTCAGTCATATAGCGCTTGCAACAGTAGAGGCCCTTGAACACATCATCTTATGGTTTTTATTTTATGGCATGATTCTACTTGAAAATCTCTAAGTGGCAGAGTCTTAATATGTAGTACTGAGTTAAAGATCTTTTCTCATTCCCCTCTATTTATATTTCTTTTGGAAAGCCGCGGTGTGTGGGATCCACCTGATAAGTACTATGTAAAAAATAATAGCCTTTTATTTATAACCCCCTCTTTATTAATGAAAAGTTCCTCAAAATACATTAGTGAGGTAGCAGGTCTAGGTAGTACGAATGTTCTAAGGTACAACTGGATTTGTCTTACTTATATGCTCCTGCATCTATGTAGTCCTCTTCTCTCTGTTGATATATATTTACCCTGATGGTATCTACCTCATGCACTTCCTTCCACTCCGATTTCCCTAGTCCCACAGGGACTTCTAAGTTATTGTTTAAAGCAATCAACATATGTGGGTAGGGGGATAGTGTCTGAACCATACCCTTACTCCCTTCATTATCGCTTTGATAAATGGGTAGGGGGACTTCTTTAGATATGTTTGTATACTCTGCTATTCAGAGATGTGATTGCTTCTTGTCTCATCTCTGAAGTCTTGTATCTTGTCCACTGGGTTACGAGATTTGCATAAAACCACCCTAAAAATCTTTGTATTAATGCAGCATTATGATATATTTTACATAGGCTATTGGCCCATCACATTAAGCTGCATTTTCTTCTATGCTGCTATCCCGTTTTTTAATATATCTATTAATCCTTTCGCTGCCAGCCTATCTGGAGATTTTGTCACCCTTGTTGCCAGACCATTTTGCGCTCCATATGTTCAACTGTGATTTTTGAAGGGATTTCCCAGGGAAATTATATATTTTATTTTCACATTTTTTTGTCGTTTGTCATTTTTTTAGGTGTATTACCAATATTTTTGGTGAAATATGTGCAAAAAAATCATTTTTTTTACAATTTGAAGTGTTTTGTTGTAATAAAAAAATTAAAGTTTGTCAATAAAATCTTATTGCATGTAAAAGCCCCATTTCTCACGGTTACAGCGGTACCACATATGTATTGGTAGACACCCTTTCCTGCCCAGCAGTTTTTCAAGAAAACCAACCCTTTATATTTAAAATACCCCCCACAAACTATAGTATCTGGAAGTACACACCTTAAGCTTTCTAGGCGTACCAGGCTTGTCGACATGGGCGCAGTTTTCTGGAAGTAATCCCTCAATGTATTCTTTGGTTGCACAGAGTTTCCCTAAAAAAAAGAATAAAAAAACAGAATCAACTTTAAAGTTCTATCTAGGTGGTACAGGTGCCCAGCAGATTTGAGCAAGTTTGATGCCTCCTGTTCTGATAGATGCTGGAGATGTCTGGTGGGGCGGGGTAACATGGTCCATATCTGGTGGAGCTGTCCTCCAATTAAAGCCCTTTGGGAGAAGATCTTCGCTAAATATAGCAACATCACAGGAGAGTCGGTGCAGAACTCCCCGCGGATGGCTCTGCTGTCTATGCTTCCCGGCCCCCTGTCCAGTGGCAAAAAGGGTGTCCTGCGCCATCTTCTGACGGCGATGAGAGCGATCATCCCAAGGCTATGGAAATCTACAACTCCGCCTTCACTAGTTGAATGGGTATGGGAGGTGGTGGTCATTTGCCGCATGGAGGAGCTGATCTCAGACGCCGAGGACACGCAGGAGAGATATACGTTGACATGGGCTGGCTGGTTGGACTATAGGGACACCCACCTGTCATTGGAGGTACAGTAGGGGGCCCTGCGTCTGCGCGCCCCTGCCTTCATCCCCACCCCCATTTACCTTTGGCTATATACGTGTTATGATTTGTGTTCTTACCCCTACCCATGTCCTGAGGCCGCCTTGCCCCCACTCACACCACTACCCCCGTAATTCTATTCCCTATTCCTTCCTCATTCTCTCTTCCTTCCCCCTTCCCCTCTTTCCCGCATGTCTTGGTTGTCTCATGTCTTCCGGGACCCCCCGGGCCCCTTCCCTCTGCCTCGGGTGGCCATCTATCCTCTCTAGAAGAGAATCCTTGTGGAGCTCGGCTGCGCATCAACTGCTCCACTCTCCCCTGGTTCTAGTTCTTGGGTCTTGGAGAGGAAGCTGTACCTGGCTAGCAGGCCGGATATGGAGGGAACTGAGGGGATGAGGGCATTAAGCATACGATGGTGGCCTGGAATAAGGTGTTGATTGTTTGTGCAATCTACGGAGGGGGGGGAGCTGGGGGTGGGGATGGGAGTATGCCTGTTGAATCTAGAGTTTTGGTAATATATGCGTGCCCCTGGATATGGGAATTGACATGTCTCTTGTTCTTTTGTACTACTGCTCTGTACTGTCTTGTTATATTGTATGATGTAAACTTTAATAAAAAGATATTGAACTAAAACAGAATCAAATGCACTTTTTCCTAAAAAACTATATGCAAACAAGAAAAAACTAGTTAAATCTGAAAAATCAACACCCCCGAACAGAACAATACCCATCAAGGGAAAAGTTGGCAAACACCCCAAAGTAAAGCATGTGCGTAAGAATAATTTTACTTGAAAATTTCAGCTCTGATGACAAAGTGAGCACCTTGCGTTTTTTCTGCCAAACCAACCCTTTACATTTGGAATGCCCCACACAAACCATATATTCCCTGAAAGTAAACCTGTTAAGCTTTATAAGTGTACCCAGCTTGTTGTAGTGGGCTCATCTTTCTGGAAGTAATCCCTCAAATAATTATTTGGTTGCACAGGGTTTCCCTAAAAAATGTATACAAAAGCAGAATACAAAACACCTTTTTCTAAAATATCAATATACAAACAAGAAAAAACAAGGTCAATCTGAAAGCGCAAGAGCCCCCGAGCAGAATACCCAAGACGCATAGCTACTTTCAATCCTTTTATTTCCCAGATTACTTGAAATTTTGTCACCCTCTGTTGACAGGTCATTTTCACCATTTTCCCCATGTTAACCAGGATTTTTTCAGGAATTTCCAGTAAAATTCTATATATTTTTTTGCGGCAGAGTTTAGGCTTTAACATGAAATGTCTTGTTTGTAATTTTTTTTACTGTTTTTTAAAATATTTGTAAGTCAAAAAACTAAAAAAATATTTCTTTTAAATTCTCTCATTTATTTTAAATAAACAATTTATTTTACTAAAGAGAACCATATTGCATGTGAAAGCCCCATTTTTTCTGATTAGAACGGTACCACATATGTATCGGTAGCCCCCCGTTACTGTCCAGAAGACCCCCCCAAACTGAAAAGAGCACTTTATAAAATTTACAAATAAAATACAACTACTATCCACACTATAAAGGGTTACATTTTAAAAAATTGTTAAAAATCCCCCCCCAAAAAATGGCATGAGGTCCCCCCTACCCAGCATAACCAGACGTGGGACCACCTATGGGGGCTTGTAAAAGGCACAGGGGCCAGCTTTGGAGGCCCCCTGCCCTGTCGGCTACAAGCTCCGTTGGCAGGGCTCTTCTGCCCCCCCTAGGCTTTGGGAAGGCAGGTAATTGGGGGGCTCAGAGTTAATGGCAAGTCACCTTCTAGCCGCAGGTGACTTGCCAGACCCAGAGCCTTGTGAACTTGTATGGGGTCTCATGGATCCCTTACACTTCACAAAGGGTTAAATGCAAACAAAACACACACACAGAGTAAAAAAAAATATTTTTTTAATACTTACCTCCCATACATCCCGGAGCACTGTGTCCCAGGCTGATCACTTTGGCTTCAGCGCTTCCTTCTACTGCTGTAAGCCTTTTTTACCTGCTGGGTGACAGGTAACATAGGGTTAATTTAAAAAAAAATGACATAGGGTCCCCTCTCCTGGGGTGGGGGAACCCCATTTTTTTGTGAATTTTAAGGGTTAAAAACCCTGAAAAATCCCCCCCAAAAATGGTGTGAGCTCCCCCCTACCCAGCATAACCGGCCCAGGGCCAGCTATGAGGACTTGTATAACAGGGCGCAGGGGCCAGCTTTGGTGGCCTCTGGCCCTGCAGGCTACAAGCCCACATAGTCTCTGTGAGGCCCGGGCCCTTCTGCCCCCCCCCTGGCCTTTGAGGAGGCAGGTAATTTGGGGGGCCGGGGGTTAATGGCAAGTCACCCGCTGGCAGCAGGTGACTTGCCAACCCCCAGCCTTGTGAACTGGTATAGGGGTCTAATGGATTCCTTACCAGTTCACAAAGGGTTAACAGTAAAAAACACACCACACATAATTAAAAATGACTTTATTAAAAAATAAAAACTTTTTTATTTACTTTACTCACCTCCGATCTTCAGCTCCTGTGTCCCTCGATCCAATGACAGATGAGATCATCGCTGGCCACAGGAGCAGAGGGACAGGCGGTGATCTGATCGCCTGCCCCTCTGCTCCTGTGGCCAGCGATGATTGCATCTGAAGGAACAACAGCCGGGAGCCAGGACGACACCTGGGAGTGACGCTTAGTGGCAAGATGGCGCCGCCCGTCGGCAGAGGAGGGGGAGAGGGCCTGTCAGACTCTCTCCTGAAGCTGAAGAGCTAGGGGGGTGATCAGAGGCCCCCCAGGTGAAGAGGAGACCCGGCGGGAGCGATCGGACACGGAGGTGAATAAATGTAATTTTTATTAATTTTTTTACATGTAATTTCGGCGGGGGGGATGGGGGTGTCTATTCCAGGCACTCCCCTGTAGCCGGGGGGGGAATCGAAGGTCCCCCGGATGAAGAGGAGACCCGGGTAGATCGAACGAGGGGTCAGGTGAGTGTTTTTTTACTTTAGTCTTGCTGTAGTGGGGGAAGTCAGGCACGTAGGTTCTACGTGCTTGGCACTGAAAGAGTTAAAGGATAAAAATGTACCCTATATATTGAATCCAGATCTTCCTTCTTCAGATTAATTGGTAGAATCATGGATTTTGCTTAATTCAGCATGAAGTTTGAGTGTATCCCAAACTCTTTTATTAATGTCAAGAGTGGAGAGATTTCTGTCCTTTATGAGAAAACTGTTTAAAAATAATTCCTTGAACTCCTTCCAACCCCCTGTGTGGGTGCATCATCATAAACAAGAAGCTGGTTTTGACTACACACCAAATCTGGTCACATGGAAGCCCCTGCTCCTTAGCAATATGCCCCCACATACCACAGAGGAGGTGAATAGGAATGGGGCAGCCGTGCGTGGTAATGGAGGAATGAAATTGAAAGGAGGGGCCGAAGCACCCACAGATTGCTGTAAGAAATTAAGGAGAGGAACATGGGACAGGCTGCAGGTGCTGTTGCCATTAATGTTTTACTATTCATGGTTCTGGACAAGGAAAAATGCACATATGAACGCACACTACACCAATTTTTCTGCATCTTCATTGTTTGCCAAGTACATGTATTGCATGCATACAAGCAAGTTTTATAACTGGGAGTATATATATATAGTTTAGGGTTCCAGAAACTAAGTAATTCATCTTCAAGGGAGGAGGATAGAAGGCCTGTCAGAAAGTGCTAGTGCCAGGAGCTACATGCCAAGGCAGCTATACTAAGGCACCACTCGGAGGAGTCTTAGCAATGGAGGTGGGTAGTAAGGTCAGTCCAAGTAAGAAAGATAATGGGCAAATCTTGGGTAAAATACGTACTGTAACAGGATTGGCACTTCACAGCAGGTGAAGGGTTAAATGGCTTTTGCTTTATGTGAAGAGCATCCATCTTGTATCAATACGCACCATTTGATTAAATGATTTGAGCATCTCGGGAAGCACGTGATTTCTTGAAAATGACATGGCGTGGCAAGACCACCAAGTTTTCATTGCTAGAGAATTGGAATTTCTAGATTTTTATATTTAACATCCCTTACCGCGACCTTTGTATAGCGACCGGTCTAATAGTAGAATGTGTAGGGGTAACTGGGCTTTCCAAAAAACAGTGAAACAAAATGAACTCAGAGGTGGTTCGGGACTCTGATTAGTCCGGATATATTAACCTGTTCCGAGAAACAGCAAATGAACGGACCCTGATTAGTCCAGATAAGATATTAAAATACAGTACTGTAATTCAAGTGTATATGTCAGTCTGATAGTGTGCGGGACCAACTCCAAACTCTTTTGCTTATCTTTCTGTCGTCTGTCATTTTGTCTGGTGTCTGTAAGGTGAGTCAGCATCGTCTACTGTATTAAAATGTGCCACTCCCGAGACAGGAGAAACGTGTAAATGCACGGGTTGACAACTTGGTGGACTGGACAGAGGCAGGGGGAGCGTATGGGTTACACACGCAAGCTGCGAGGAATGGAAGGTGGGGGGGTCAGAGACAGAGATGAAAAGAGCATGCCACAAAGGGGAGGCTCTCCCCTGCAAGGCAAGGCTAAGACTGGATGTTTTAGGTGTGGGAGCCCCGACCACTGGAAAGCTCAGTGCCCCTATGCTGAGGAAAAAATAATTAATCCCATGTGGCATTTATCCACCTCCCCATTATAGGCAGTATGGCATTATCCCCACTCCCATTCCTTTATTGTAGACAGTGTGGCATTAATGCCCCTCCCCATTATAGGCACTGTGGCATTCACCCACTCATTATAGGCAGTGTGGCATTCATCCCCCACAAGTCTCCCATGCCCAGCTTCAGCTTCAGATGCCCTATTAGCCTCCTGGGCAGGGATCTGCAAGGCAAACTGGGAATCACAATAAAACTTAACAGGAAAGAGGGGTTGTATGCAACCTCAAAGCAGACAGGCATACACAGAAGGCTTGGGCCCCTTGCCCTCTTTCCCTGCATAGCCCCCTTGACAGATGACATCGATGTAGATCCACAGTTGTGGGTTGAGGAACCGCTGGATGTGGGATTTATCCCCTGCACGCCTTACAAAGCCACATTGAAACCAGGGGCCAGTCCTGTATAACACAAACAATATCCGCTTGCCAAAGGAAAAGGAAAAGGGATCTTTTGAAATGTCTTTTCGAAGGTGGTTATAACATGTCTAAAGAAAATTTGCAATGGTGACAGGATAAGGTTGAATACTTTGGCTTTGTATTCTCAAAAGGAAAAAAAAACAGGTCAGTCATAAAATAGAATTGCTGCTGTTGTGGGTCTGCCCCGCCGACTGACCAAGAAAGACATGCTCACCTTTCTTGGTATGATTGGTTACTGCCACCTATAGATACCCGATTGTCTCCTGAGACAAGCCACAGATGTAGACATGCCAGATTGGGTTAAATGGTCCAATGAAATGTGTAATGCCTTTGTGTATTTGAAAAATGCTATGGTGACAGCCCCAAGGTTAGGCCTTCCCGATTATGGCAAGATGTTTCACTAATTTGAGACAACTGTAAAACCATGGCGGGTGTCCTAGCATAAAAGCACGGATGCAAGTTGCTCCCTGTTGCTTTTTTCTCTAAGGTGGTCCCATGACAGGTACAGGGCATGCCTGCATGTCTTAGTGATCTGCCTCATATGCAATGGTGGTGGAAATGGCTGCACCTTTTACTTTGGGACATGATACCACTTTACACACTACCCACAATGTGTCTTTCCTTCTCAAGAAAATACACACAAACAGCAAACTTGAAAATGCCGATGCTAACACCAGAAATACCCCTCCCTGACCAGACTTGGACTGATCTACAAAAATATGCTAGAACAGCATTGGAGAAAGACAGGAGTGCACAAAGACCAGAATGGACTGTGCAAAGAGGGGAACCGTGCAACAGCTGGTGCACCTCTTTTTATTTCCCATTACCATGGTATAGCATATAGAGGCTATTAGACTACGTGTGAACTGTTAGGGAAAGACATTTACATCACAAATCTTCCCAAACTAACCAAGGATTATGTTTCCAGGCGCATCACCTGCATCAGGAACAATCCCAACAACCCACACAAGACAAAACATGCAGATTGATTTCACTCACATACCCAGATTAGGGAAAAGACAGGAGTATCTTTTAGTGATATTGGATATGTTCTCAAGATGGGTTGAACATTTGTGACAACGAGGGAAGATGCCAAGATGGTGGTAAGAATTCTTACACAGGAGATTACTTCTAGATGGGGATGCCTCTTGAAGATAAATTCAGACAACGGAAACAAAGGAGGGGTGGCAGCCGCTCAGACCATTTTATAAAAAAAAAAAATTCAGACAACGGCCCATCTTTCACTGCAAAGGTATGTCAGGACCTAGTGAAAACCTCCAGGATAGATTGGAAATTTCACATCCCCTACCACCCTTAGACCTTAGGAATAGTTGAAAGGATGAACAGGACCATAAAAGATAAAATCAGAAAGGCAACGGGGGGAATTTATGCTAACTTGAAAAGGATTCTTCCAGCAGTCCTGTCAGAAATTAGAATAACCACTTCTAAGGTCACTGGGTATTCACCTTTTGAGGTTCTGGGCTAGGGTGGCCCTTATGTTAGAATTAGGAGACTTAGACCTGATACAGGCCAAATAGATAAGGAAATTAATAGAAACTTTGGAAAATGTTGAATCTAACGTGGCTCGCACCTCTCCTTTTTCTTCACAGGACGCCACCTATCCTTTCAATGTAGGTGACGCGGTCGTGAATCGCAGAAAGAAGTGCCCTTTGGGGCTGCAACTACAGTGATTGCAGTGACCAGAACCGCAGTCCCGGTGGAAGATTTCCAATCTTGGAATCAAGTAGAGTGAAGATCAAACAAGGACCTCAGAAGCAAGACAAAGAGGAAACAACCCCGAATGATTGAGGGAGCCAGAGAGATGCACACAGTGTTGCTGAATTCTGGATGGCCGTCGACTATCCTGATCCTGAGTGCCACGCTGACACTTTTGGCTGTGTGGATTGTGGAACACTGTATATAATCACAGGCTGAAAACAGGTGAAGAACAGACCCAGGTTGGTAACAGGTGAGCAGATTTACAGGCCAGGAAAAGGCAAGCAGAGTCTCAGGACGAGAACAGGTAAGTGGAGTAGCAGGCTGTAAACATGTACACACAAGACAACCAGACTGAGTCACCAGAGAGACAAGCTGCCATCGGTTCCAAGCACGTCTTCAGAAGAGTTCCCAATGGTGGAGGATACACTAGGCCCCAAGCAGTCCTGTGGTGGTCACAGATTTAGCAAAGGGAAAAGAATAGGACAAACAACAAACTAAAACCCAGATTTATGGACAATGGAGGGTGTAGGCCCCAGTAGAGACAATGGAGGGTATGGACCCCAATAACAATGTGGTATAGGCTGAATTAAGATTTTAGTCCCTTCTATTCAGGCTGTATATCTCCTTCCAGTGGTCTAGTAGCCATAGCTGGCAATGTTATTAAATGCACGGAGGGCATCCCGGCCACTATAGATCTCCTTCCAGTAGTCTAGTAGCCATAGCTGGTAATGTTATTACATGCAAGGAGGGCATCCCGGCCACTATAGATCTCCTTCCAGTGGTCTAGTAGCCATAGCTGGTAATGTTATTACATGCAAGGAGGGCATCCCGGCCACTATAGATCTCCTTCCAGTTGTCTAGTAGCCATAGCTGGTAATGTCATTACATGCACTGAGGGTATCCGGACAACATAGATCTCCTTCCAGTAGTCTAGTAGCCATAGCTGGTAATGTTATTACATGCATGGGGGGGGCATCCCGGCCACTATAGATCTCCTTCCAGTGGTCTAGTAGCCATAGCTGGTAATGTTATTACATGCATGTGGGGCATCCTGGCCGCTATAGATCTCCTTCCAGTGGTCTAGTAGCCATAGCTGGTAATGTTTTTACATGCAAGGAGGGCATCCTGGCAACTATAGATCTCCTTCCAGTGGTCTAGTAGCCATAGCTGGTGATGTTATCACATACACAGGGGGGCATACCGGCCGCAATAGATCTCCATCCAGTGGTCTAGTAGCCATAGCTGGTAATGTTATTACATGCAAGGAGGGCATCCCGGCCACTATAGATCTCCTTCCAGTGGTCTAGTAGCCATAACTGCTAATGTTATTACATGCACGGAGGGCATCCTGGCCACAATAGATCTCTTTCCAGTGGTCTAGTAGCCATAGCTGGTAATGTTATTACATGCACGGGGGGCAACCCGGCCACTATAGATCTCCTTCTAGTGGTCTGGTAGCCATGGCTGTTAATGTTATTACATGCACAGGGGGGCGTCCTGGCCACTTTTGAATACTACCTCCTCTGGCCAAGAGTGAAACACAGGGGTAAAATGATGCTCTGGTCATGGTCACCTATGTCCCTCTTGATGCCCTCCATGATCCTGTTTGCCTTTGACACTACATTTCAGTTTATTGCTAACTAAAACCCCTAGGTTCTTTACCAAGCAATTCCTTATTTAGTGTGTAACCATGGCTCACATTGCTGCTGGCCATGTGCATAACCTTACATTTACCTGCGTTTCATTTGCCATTTAACTGCCCATGCTTCCAATTTATTTAAATCTGTTTGTATCTGCCTGCTGTCCTCTTTTGTGTTATTTTACACAACTTCATTTGCAGATTGATACTTTACTGCTTAATCCATTTCCAATGCCATTAAAGTAGACCAAAACCCAGGATCTTCACTATCCCGAGCTTTGTTTCTTCCCCCTGGGACACCCTGGTTTGGGGTATCCCGCTGTGGGAAACTTCCCAGAACACCAAGCTAACTCACCTCTCTTTGAGCCTGCATCCCCAGCAGCGTGCGCTCTCAGCCTGTTGGAATGGAAGTGGGAGAGCTCACTGCATGAACATGTAGGGATGTGGCCGCTGGATGATTACATTGGTGAGGGAGCCAGAAAGCAAGTCAGTGTAGTGCTGCTCCAGGGGGGGCTGTGTAGTACACAGTAGTGCATCCCACTTTTAAATCCTAGGGCTGGCCACCATGGGTTTTGATCCGCTTTAAGCCAATTAATCAGCCATGTATACACATTTGCCCCCAGCACAAGCATTCTCATCTTTTGTACCAGCGTTTCATGTGCCATAGTATGAAATGCTTTAGAAAAGCCTAGATATACAACATTTAATGACTCTCCCTGATCCAGTCTTGAACTTACTTCCTCATAAAAGCTGATTCGATTTGTGTGGCAAGAGGGATTCCTCATAAACCTATGCTGATAAGGAGTAATAAGGTCATTTTCACTGAGATACACCAGGATAGCATCTCTTAGACAAATGCCCTCAGGTCCTGGGGATTTGTCTATTTTAATTTGTTTAAGGTGGTGCTGCACTTCGTGGTTAGACAGGTGACATTTAATGGGAGGTGTGGATTATTTATCTGGATTTCACCTGGCATATCGCGTACTTCTGTGAATATCAAAGCAAAGAAAGGGTTTAGTAAATTGGCTCTCTCCTAATTTCCCTCTATTGTTGCCCCCTCCTAGCTTTTCAGGGGGGCCTACACTTTCAGGTTTGCATCTTTTACTGTTTGTGTAACTAAAGAACATTTTGGGGTTCGTTTTAAGTCTTTCAGTCTCCAGCTTTGCCACATTTACCTGTTTACAGAGTTTATTATGTTCTTTATAGTTTTGTAATGCTTCTATAGTGACTTCTTGCTTCAAATATTTTTTTGTTGTTTATCATGCCCTTAATCCATTGTTTAGCCACCTAGGTTTACTCTTCTTTTTAACCTTTGTTATTCTTGTAAGGTACAAATCTATCACAATAAAATAATTTCTGACAAAGTATCCCATTTAGTGCCAGTGCCTGTTTTTTTTTTGTTTTGTTTTTAAGGACGTTTTCCCAGTCAATGCATTGGTCCACATCTGCAATAAAGCCCACTGTGATATGTGAGCCAAGTATTTAGAAAGTGGAGGAGGAAAAAGGTACCAACTCTTTAACTGTCAGCCTACCTAAAGTTGTTGGCACCCTCTATTGCCAGGCCATATTTCATTATTTTGTGCTATAGATGTTTAAATGTGATTTTTGAAGAAGCGAAGCGGGATTTCCCAGGAAAATTATATATTTAACATGGCTTGAACATGAATTGTCTTGTTTGTAATTTTGCCAGGTGGTGCATATTCACCAAGGCCTGATGGCTGATAATCCTCCACCTGGGATGGATTCTCTAGAGTTAAACTTCATTATAAAAGGTGCTTATTATAAATTGTCACCTCTACATGACCCTGTAACAGGCCCGGCTACTACTCACCTGTGTCTGCACTCCTAAGGCCAGGCTTTCTTCTATGGCTTACGACGCCGGGATGGGAGCGTACTAATCTGCTATTTATCCCTGATATAACATTGGTCATCTGTGCTTGGATTCCTGATATCCTGACCTGCTGATCCTGGTAATCACCCAGCTTCCTTCCTGACTGCATGTCACCCGCTTCTCCTGTGTACAACCTCGGGCGGCCAGATTGATATCTGATCCCCTGTCTCCTATCCACAGATCTCTGATCCTGCTCTGTCCTCTGCCATATGGCAAAACCCATTTCCTGTTGCCTGACCTGGGGTTTCCTGTGCAGCCCAGCCTGTCTCCCATGTGGGGGGCTCCGGTGCTGATTCTTCCCATCAGGCCGAGCGGTGAGTCGGGTCCCTTGGTCCCTGGGCTCTAACTTCATGGAGTCCTCACCTATCCCAGCCATAGCTGAGACGCCTCATCCCCACATTGCTGCCATTACCCCATCATCAGCAATCACACTCCCAGCAGCTAACACAATCCTCCCACTATGCTAGGAGAGGGGTCCTCTCCGCCATGATGGGGGCGGAGTCAGCGAAGGGGCTCAATGCCCAATCATCATCTTACAATAAATGCCAGTTATCAGCTCACTGTTCAACTAGAGGAAATAAATAGGAAATGGCAGCTCATACATTAGTGTGCGACTCCAGACTGCTCAGCAACGATGGCCGACATCCTGGTGCACAGCCAATACCTCAAGTGCAGATGTATGAGACACACAGTGCATGTGGAGAGGCCCAATAGAGGGAATATTACTCACCTGGGCTGATCTGTACAGGAACTTCCTCCTCCTCATTTTTCACACATACTTCTCCCTCCTCCTCAGGTGTCACATTTCTCTCTATAGAGTCTCCAGGGTCTGTGAATAAAGATGAGAGTGAGGCCATGAGAAGGTCCGAGTGTGTGGTATTGGAGGCTCCGCCTCTTACTCTGTGATGGGAGGAGCTGCTGAGCCTCCATCATGGTGTCCCCACTGTAGAAATGTTGGCGCCCTGATACTCGTCCTATAATCAGATATAGCCCCGCCTCTTACCATGTAATGGGAGGAGCTGCTGAGCCCCCATCATGGTGTCCCCCCTGTATAGATGTTGGTGTCCCCATACGCCCCGCTATCAGATATAGTCCTGCCTCTTACCATGTAATGGGAGGAGCTGCTGAGCCTCCATCATGGTGTCCCCCCTGTAGAGATGTTGGTGTCCCCATACTCCCCCTGTAATCAGCTATAGCTCTGCCTCTTACCCTGTGATGGGAGGAGCTGCTGAGCCTCCATCATGGTGTCCCCCCATGTAGAGATGTTGGTGTCCCCATACTTCCCCTGTAATCAGATATAACCCCGCCTCTTACCCTGTGATGAAAGGAGCTGCTGAGCCTCCATCATGGTGTCCCCCCCTGTAGAGATGTTGGTTTCCCCATACTCCCCATGTAATCAGATATAGCCCCGCCTCTTACCCTGTGATGAGAGGAGCTGCTGAGCCTCCATCATGGTGTCCCCCCCTATAGAGATGTTGGTGTCCCCATACTCCTCCTGCAATCAGATATAGCCCCGTCTCTTACCCTGTGATGGGAGGAGCTGCTGAGCCTCCATCATGGTGTCTCCCTGCCTGTCCTCTCTGTAGTCGTCGCTCTGTAAGACATGAGATGAGATGTGACATCAGAGATATGGGAGGAGCCTGGTGAGGATATATTCCAGCAGCACACACAGCTGAGGGGGTGGAGCACAGGGGCAGGTGATGAGGTGGGGGAGGGGTCCTCTGGTGGGCAGGGACAGAACAGGTGGTGCAGCCCCCGAGATGTCCGGCCCCCTCCTCTCTCTGGCACAGTACACTGGAATCTGCTGAGCTGTGGAGGGCAGTACAGAGTTGTGCAGCCTATAGGGGGCGCTGTGTGTGTGGGAGACATGGCTGGGGGAGGGGCAATGTAGGGGAGATCGATTCCCTCCCCTCGGGGCATCCAGATTCGGGGCATTTGTGAGTGGCTGGTGTGGGCACGCTCCCTGTTAGAGGGAAGCAGGGGATGCACCCGCCAGAGCGCTTTGAGCCACTGGCCTTAGACGACGTGACGTTGGAAGTTCTGAGTGCGCTGATTGGACATGCGCCGTAGGACCGGGCAGAGGTGAGTTGGCTTCTGGGGGGCATCCCTGTGACATCCAATGTCTTCATTTATGTCATGATTCCCCCTCTGCCCCATCCCCAGAATTTCTAAAGACATCCTATAACAAAATAAACAGAGTTCTTCAAAGACTTCCTGGACACACGGGCAATAAATCTTTATTTAGAAACAGAAAACCCCACTGATAAGGAAAGGTGGGGGGAGTAAAAAGTAACTAAAATGGTGACTACAAATAATTTGCTCCCAGGCTAATAAAATATCAGCCAGGCCCCCAGCACCCACCCAGGGGGGATGGCATCTATCCCCTAGCCCCTTGGAATTTAGGATAAATCCAGGGGGAGAAATGGTTTTCTTTGTCACATACAGAGGGTCCGAACCTTGATCGTGGTGTGTCTGACCCACTGCTCCTCCAGCCCTCAGAAAGCTGAAGACTGTGTGCCCCATTATGAGGTATAGGATTTTCAGTGTTTTCTCCCCTTTTATTTTTCTAACTGTTTTACTGCACCTTTGTATATTGTCTTTTTTGTTTTTGGATATTATTTGTATTTTTGTCTTTTTTATTTCTGTATTTTTTATTAAAATTTAAAAAAGAGTGGCTTTCCTAGAACGGAAAGTATTTGCACAGTACCCAGTCCAAGGACAGATAGCATTACCCATCTACCCTTGCAGTAGGCGGAGTTATGCAAATCATCTCTTTACGTCTCTGTGCCATCCAAGGCCCTTAGAACCGCTAAGGGTGCACGTGTTTCGAGCTTTAGGCTCTCATCAGCACTAGGGCGGATGCCTCTTGCTGTATGGGGGGTGAGTACCAAAACATAGTCGCAAGCCAGTATGTGGAGAGACCCATGTTAGGCTTAATATAGGGGGGCTAAAGAGACCAAAAAACCCTCTACTTAGGTAAAGGAAAAGAGTGGCTTTCCTAGAACGGAGACGTAAAGAGATGATTTGCATAGCTCCGCCTACTGCAAGGGTAGATGGGTAATACTATCTGTCCTTGGACTGGGTACTGTGCAAATACTTTCCGTTCTAGGAAAGGCACTACCTAAGTAGAGGGTTTTTTGGTCTCTTTAGCCCCCCTATATTAAGCCTAACATGGGTCTCTCCACATACTGGCTTGCGACTATATTAAAATGTAAAAAATTCCATTTTGCACGGGCCGGCCATTTTGGCAATTAGAAGCTCTAAAAACTACCCTGGTTTCTGAAGATTGTATGACAGCTCGTAAATGTGTATTAACCCTTTAAGTGCCAGCCTACCTGGAGTTTTTGTCACCCTTTGTTGCCAGACCATTTTGCACTATTTTGCACTCCCCATGTTCAAATGTGATTTTTGAAGGGATTTCCAGGGAAAATGATATATTGTTTTTTTCAGCATAGTCTGAGCTTTAACATGAAATGTCTTGTTTGTCATTTTTAGGTGTATTCTCAATATTTTTTGGCAAAATATGTGCAAAAAAATAAAAAAAATCTATTTTTTACAATTTGTAGTGTTTTTTTGTAATAAAAAATGTAAGTTTGTCAATAAAATCTTATTGCGTGTGAGATCCCAATTTCTCCCGGTTACAGCAGTACCACATATGTATAGGTAGACACCCTTTCCTGCCCAGGAGATTCCCCCAAACTGAAACAGAGCTTTAGGGGATTTCCAGAAAAAATACAACTGTGATATGCGCTATGCGCACCTTGCCGTTTTTCCAGAAAAACAACCCTTTACATTTGAACTATCCCCCACAAACGATATATTCTCTGGAAGTACAACCTCAAGCTTTCTAGGTGTACCAGGCTTGTTGATGTGGCCACAGTTTTCTGGAAGTAATCCCTCAATATATTCTTTGGTTGCAAAGAGTTTCCCTAAAAAAAGGATAAAAAAGCAGAATCAAAGCCACATTTTCCTAAAAAAACTATATACAAACAAGAAAAATCAAGTATAATCTGAAAAAGCAACATGCCCAGAACAGAATGATACCCAACATGCATAGTTACTGTCAAGGGAAGAGTTGCCAAACACCCCAAAGTAAAGCATGTGCGTAACGGTAATTTTTCTTGAAAATTTCAGCTCTGCAGACAAAGTGCGCACCTTGCGATTTTTCAACCAAAACAATCCTTTACATTTGGAATATCCCCCATAAACCATATATTCCCTGAAAGTACACATGTTAAGCTTTCTAAGAGTACCCAGCTTGTTGTAGTGGGCTCATCTTTCTGGAATTGATCCCTCAAAGAATTCTTTGGTTGCGCAGGGTTTCCCTAAAAAATGTATAAAAAAGCTGAATAAAAAACACCTTTTCCTAAAATATAAATATGCAAACAAGAAAAAACAAGCTAAGTCTGAAAGCGCAAGGTCCCCCGAACAGAACAATACCCAACATGCAAAGGTACTATTAACCCTTTTAATTGCCAGCCTACTTGAGATTTTGTCACCCTCTGTTGACAGGTCATTTTTCCCCATTTTGCGCCATTTTTGCTGGGATTTTCGGGAAAATTCTATATATATTTTTTTGCAGCAGAGTTTAGGCTTTAACATGAAATGTCTTGTTTGTAAATTTTATTTATTATTAATTTTATTTATTATTAAGTAAAAAAAAAAAAAATTAAAATTTTTTTTAGAAAATTGCCTCCTTTATTTTAAATAAAATAAAAAATGTATTTTATTAGGGAAAACCATATTGCACGTGAAAGCCCCATTTCTACCGATTAGAACAGTACCACATATTTATCGGTAGCCCCCTGTTCCTGCCCAGGAGATCCCCCCTAACTGAAACAAGTAATTTTTAACATTTACAAATAAAATAGAACTACCATCCACACTACAAAAGGTTAAATCGAGAAAAAAAAAAAATGACATGGGGCCCCCCTTACCCAAAGTAACCAGCCCGGGACCAGCTATGCAGGGCTTGTAGGAACAGGACGCAGGGGACAGCTTTTGTGGCCCCTGGCCCTGCAGGCTACAAGCCCGCATAGCCCGTGGCCACGGGCTCTTCTGCCCCCCCACCCTGGCCTTTGGGGAGGCAGGTAATGGGGGTGCCGGGGGTTAATGGCAAGTCACCGGCTAGCGCAGGTGACTTGCCATCCCCCCAGCCTTGAGAACTGGTATAGGGGTCTCATGGATTGGAGGACGACGGGGGGGGGGGGGGGGGGGGGATCGGATGCACCCCCCAGGAAGAGGGGACCCCCAGCTTCAAAACCATATCAAAGGTAAGTGTTTCTTTTGTTTTACTTTTTAACTAGTTGTGGGAAATGCCAGGCACGTAGTTTCTACGTGCTTGGCACTTAAGGGTAGGAGAAGCAACCACGTAGAAACTACGTGCTTGGCATTTAAAGGGTTAACCCCATAGACTGTAAGATCGATTGTAACTAATCCCTTGTGTGATTGGGAAAGCGGATCTAATCATATAGTGCAACAAGGGAGAATGTAAATGTGTATTAACTTCATAGACTGTAAGAGCGATTGTAACTAATCCATTGTATGATTGGGAAAGTGGATCTAATCATATAGTGTAACAAGGGTCAATGTAAATGTGTATTAACCCCATAGACTGTAAGATTGATTGTAACTAATCCATTGTATGATTGGGAAAGAGGATCTAATCATATAGTGTAACAAGGGTGAATGTAAATGTGTATTAACCCCAGAGACTGTAAGATCGCTTGTAACTAATCTATTGTATGATTGGGAAAGTGGATCTAATCATATAGTGTAACAAGGGTGAATGTAAATGTGTATTAACCCCATAGACCGTAAGATCGCTTGTAACTAATCTATTGTATGATTGGGAAAGTGGATCTAATCATATAGTGCAACAAGAGGGAATGTAAATGTGTATTAACCCCATAGACTGTAAGATCGATTGTAACTAATCCATTGTATGATTGAGAAAGCGGATCAGATCATATAGTGTAACAAGAGGGAATGTAAATGTGTATTAACCCCATAGACTGTAAGACTGATTGTAACTAATGCATTGTATGACTGGGAAAGCGGATCTGATCATATGGTGCAACAAGAGGGAATGTAAATGTGTATTAACCCCATAGACTGTAAGATTGATTGTAACTAATGCATTGTATGACTGGGAAAGCGGATCTGATCATATGGTGTAACAAGTGGGAATGTAAATGTGTATTAACCCCATAGACTGTAAGATTGATTGTAACTAATCTATTGTATGATTGGGAAAGCGGATCTGATCATATAGTGTAACAAGTTTGAATGACTCACAATTATCGTGCTGCATGGTGTGAACCAGCAGATTGAAAGCTGATTGTATCTGATCGTTCCACAGCAGAACTAATCAGACTCTCCAAAGGGTAAGTGTGGGACAGAATCAGTATGTATTGCCTGTGCCCTGCTTGTATGTGGAGAGGGGTGTGTAGGTGTGTGGTGACTGTCTTGATTACTCGCCAGCAGAGTTTGATCGGATGGTGATTGAAGAGGGTTCCACCGGCCCGATTTAATCGTATAAAGTGTAGTTGCGGTGGTGGTGGCAGCTTGTTGTAATTGGTGTGTGGGGGTTTCTGATGTGATTGCTCTCTGTGCTGGAAGCAGCCCACACTCACGTTACAGATCACTCCACCAAACAGACGTTGAGGGATTGGTTTTGTGACAACCCCGAACAGGATAGTAAAAATCCTGGTTTTGGTCCACTTTAAAGTGGAGCAAAACCCATCCGGGGCATCCCAGGAATCTATAAGACTCCAGAGCCGCCTGATTCCCTCTCCACATGTGTTCTGATTTGGGATGCCCCACTGAGTGAAACCTGCAGATCCTTATTCAGGCAGTGGGAGCGCCCCCTGCTGGAGCCCCACGGGGATCCATTGAGCTGAGAAGCCAAATACAGGCGAGCACACTGATTGGCTGTGCCCATGGGCAGTGGTGAGGGTCTGGGCGGGTTCACATCCCGAGCGCTGGCAGAAGGGGCACCCCAATATGACTATAGGGTGACAAACTCACTTAAACTGGACCTTCACTATGATTTAATGAAAAGCCCAAACCCTTAAAAAACTATTCCCCAGCACCTAAACTTAATACATTTTAAGTTTTTAGTCACTTACTTTTTATTCTTTCTCCCACTGGGCTGCAACTATGTTCAGGACTTTAGGATACGAGCGCCGCCATCTTTACTCAGAAGCATCACACATACTGAGCAGAGGAGAGTGGGATAAAGTACAGGGGGCAGGGTTATAGCTGTGCTTTGCAAAGACAGAGCAGAGCTGGGGTCAGGAAAAGGACAGCAATCCCAGAATGCAGAGCGGCACAGTCAGAAGGCACTACCGGTTTGCAGGCTGCCTGAAGCCCCATGAGCCGCCATCTTGGATGTTTAAAGGCTCATAACATGCAGTTGTTGCAGGTAGGATGATTGTTAATGTGAGCAATCTGTAAAGTTAGGCTCTTATTCAGGGTGATAGTCCGGATTAATGTGGGCAATCTGTATGTACAGGGTGGGGAAACATATAAGATAGGATCTTATTCAGGGTGAGGGTCCGGGATTAATGTGAGCAATCTGTATGTACAGGGTGGGGAAACATATAAGATAGGATCTTATTCAGGGTGAGGGTCCAGATTAATGTGAGCAATCTGTATGTACAGGGGGGGAAAACATATAAGATACCCTCTTATTCAGGGTGAGGGTCCGGATTAATGTGAGCAATCTGTATGTACAGGGTGTGGGAAACATATAAGATAGGCTCTTATTCAGGGTGAGGATCCGGATGAATGTGGGCAATCTGTATGGACAGGGGGGGAAACATATAAGATAGGCTCTTATTCAGGGTGAAGGTCCGGATTAATGTGGGCAATCTGTATGGACAGGGGGGGAAACATATAAGATAGACTCTTATTCAGGGTGAAGGTCCGGATTAATGTGGGCAATCTGTATGTACAGGTGGGGGAAACATACAAAATAGGCTCTTATACAGGGCGAGGGTCCAGATTAATGTGAGCATTCTGTATGTACAGGGGGGGACATACAAGATAGGCTCTTATTCAGGGTGAAGGTCTGGATTAATGTGGGCAATCTGTATGTACAGGGGGGGAAACATATAAGATAGACTCTTATTCAGGGTGAGTGTACGGATTAATGTGAGCAATCTGTATGTACAGGGTGTGGGAAACATATAAGATAGACTCTTATTCAGGGTGAGTGTACGGATTAATGTGAGCAATCTGCATACCTCCCAACTTCTGAAAACTTGAAAGCGGGACAAGCCATGCCCCCGGCCACACCCCCGTCACGCCCCGGCCACACCCCCGTCACACCCCGGCCACACCCCCGTCACACGCCCGTCACGCCCCGGCCACACCCCCGTCACGCCCCAGCCACACCCCCGTCACGCCCCCGTCACGCTCTCCAGCAATGTCGGCTGCATGGCTTCACCCCTGCATGCGGTACGTAGCCCCCCCACCCCTGTGTGCCCGCCCCACTCTCTCACCCCACGCGCCAGGAAGTTATCTTCCCGCCGGCGTCATTGCGGCCCTGGGTTGTCACAGCGCAGGGGGTCCCGGGACATTTGGTAATGTTCCGGGACCGCGGGATCCTTCTAAAAAATCGGGACAATCCCGGGAAAATCGGGACAGTTGGGAGGCATGAATCTGTATGTACAGGGTGTGGGAAACATATAAGATAGACTCCTATTCAGGGTGAGGGTACGGATTAATGTGGGCAATCTGTATGTACGGGGGGGGGGGGACATACAAGATAGGCTCTTATTCAGGGTGAAGGTCGAGATTAATGTGAGCAATCTGTATGTACAGGGTGTGGGAAACATATCACATCAGGGTGAAGGTACGGATTAATATGGGCAATTTGTATGTACAGTGGGGGGGGGGACATATAAGACAGATTCTTATTCAGGGTGAGGGTCCGCTTTAACCTCATGGAGAGCCTCCATATACATCCCCCTGCTTCCAGTCATCGCACAGCGCATGTGCAGTCAGCTTCCTGCCCTCCATTCATCAGCCAATCACAAACGCCTGGTGCTGGCTACTGGCCACATACAAAGGGCCGCACATGTGCCGTGGGTTCACCAGAAGCTTATTCCCCAGGGATGAGGAAGCAGGAAGTGCCGCCACCGGCACATGACGGGTTAATGCCTCCCGGAGCCGCACTTACCGGAGCACAGCCGCCAGCGCCGGAAATACTTCACTGACTTCCGCATCAGCCGCATCCCCGCCTCTGGTCGCCATAGCAATGTCCAGCCGCCATGTTGTTATAGCCCGTGATGCGGGCAGTGAGCGGGGCGAACAAAAGGATAAGAGGCGCAGCTTTCCCTTATAACGAGCGCCCTCGGGGAGGGACCTGGTGCTAGTTTATATATTAGAATGTATTAGAATCGCGGCAGGCGCGGCTGGCGGCCGTCATGTTGTTGTGGCCCAAGTGCTGAGAGTAGGCGGGGCCTTTGTGCTTGTATCAGAATATATTAGAGGCGGGGCCGAGAAGTGTTCTCAATGCTGGCTGTCGCCATGTTGGTGTAGTCGTGGCACAGTATAGCAGAGGTAAGCCCTGATAATAGAGGGCAGCAGAGAGTCTCTTGTGATTGGCTGATGTGCCTCCCCCGCCCTCTTCTCTTGCTCCTCACCCCAGGGGCTCTTTGTCTGCCTCCTGTTTCTGCCCCTTGCTTGCTATTGGTGGCTTTTACCCCTCCAGGCCCAGCAGGGTGCCCCCCGGGAGCTGAGGGGCTAATTGGAGTCTCAGGGGCCAATGGGAAGGAGGCAGCAGCTCAGATGTTTCTTTGGCAACCGCCCAGGACCTCCGTCAGGACAAGAAAGGCAAGACGCCACTAATGGGCCCAATGGGCGTGGCTGTGATGGGAGGGGGCGTGGTCAGGTGGCCCTGAAGGTTGCCTCCATATTACTTGTGGTGATGATGAATAATGGCCTCTGCCCCCTGGGCCAGGCTCCAGGTTTATGTGGGCCCTTTGGTGGGATGTTCTCAGTGGGCCCTTTGTGGTGAAGAGTTGCGTCACATCATCCAAATCTGGATGCCGGCCATGTAAGTGGGCCCCCCTGGCAGCTGCCCCGCCTTGCCGAGTGCTGACGCCGGCCCTGTCTGCCCCCATCACCTATACCCGGGCCCCTGGTGTGATCTGGGGCCCAGCCATCACAATAGATAATTCCTACATGGGGGAGTTCTGAAGAAAACACAGTGACACCTCAGGGGAGGAGTTTGTAGGACTCTCCCTCGTGATGGAGTCACATATAGCCCAACCCTGCTCTGTGACACGTTCATATTATACATGAGGGGGAGGGAACCTTCTCTTAAATTTCCCCCTGGATTTCCTGTTCCTGGGTGTGGGGGAGCGGGGCATTATACAGTCGTTACTGTGTAGAATAATTCCGAGCTTGCTGATCTCAAGTTCTTAAAGTGGACCAAAACCCAGGATTTTGACCTGGGTTTTGGTCCACTCCCTTGGAGCACCCCGATTAGGGGTGCCCCGCTATATGAAACCCCTCAGATCTCCCGCATTAATTCACCTCACCGCGGTCCTACAGCACACGTGTGGCTGCTTATCCAATCAGCTCGCTCGGAGCCGCTGAGCTATGCACGTCTTAGCTCAGCAGCTCCGAGCACGCTGGCGGCCGCATCTCGCACTTCCCTCAAGCAGGGAGCTAGAGGGATAACGGGGATGCGGACTGGGATTAAGGTAAGTGTAACGGGTGTCCTGGGGGGTATCACACATATCCCGACTTTGGATGCCCCACGGGGAGGGAATGGATCGGTCCGGGAATCTTATAGATTCCCAGGCTGATCAGCTGGGTTTTGGTCCACAATTTGACTTTCCCCCCAGAACCCCTCTTTTCACTCCCCTCTTCCTCATTTCAACAGTGTATGCACCATGGGAGTGGGGAAAGGTGATTGTTTACAGGTGCCACGGGGGGGGGGGGGGTCATATCGAGAAGAGACAAATACCCATAAAACAAAACTATGCATCAAGAACGTCATTTAAAGCGGTTCTTCACCCTGAATAAGAGTCTATCTTATATGTTTCCCACACCCTGTACATACAGATTGCTCACATTAAAAATCATCCTACCTGCATCTACTGCACGTTATGAGCCTTTAAACATTCAAGATGGTGGCTCATGGGACATCAGGTAGCCTGCAAACAGGAAGTGCCTTCTGACTGTGCTGCTCTGCATTATTGGATTGCTGACCTTTTCCTGATCCTAGCTTTGCTCTGCCTGAGCAAAGCACAGCTATAACTTGCCCCCCTGTACTTTATCCCACTCTCCTGTCCTCAGTAAGTGTGATGCTTCTGAGTCAAGATGGCGTCACCCATATCCTAAAGTCCCGAACAGAGTTGCAGCCCAGTGGGGGAAAGAATAATAAGTGACTAAAAACCTAAAATATATTAATTTTTATATGCTGGGGAATCATTTTTTAAGGGTTTGGACTTTTCAATAAATCATGGTGAAGGTCCGGTTTAATGCTGGAAATACACTACAATAAATACAGAGAGTAGTAACGTTAATGCTGGGCGGGGTAGTACCCCTAGTAAAATGTGTCCATGAGAAGTAAGAAAAACACGTCCATAGTTATGTAGTGTCACGGTGCACTCACCTTCAGCCCGGTTCCGCAGCGTCCTCGGGCGGCTGGCCGGGACTCCTTCTGCCAGAGGTTGATTTAAAGTGGACCGAAACCCAGGATAGTTATAGTTTTGACTATCCTGGGTTTTGGTCCTTTCCCTGGGTGAAACCCCCCAGGACGCTGAGTCCAACTCGCCTCTTCCCGGTCCTGCAGCGCGTCCCAGAGCAGCTCTGACGGTCATCTCCTCCGCTTCCCTCTAACAGGGAGTGTGCCTGCGCCAGCTCATTTGTGAATGGCCGGCGCGGGAAAGGAACAGAACCCAGGATAGTCAAAATCCTGGGTTTTGGTCCACTTTAAAGGGTCAATGAGCCCAAAGGGTGTTCGGAGTGAAACGCCCTAAAAGGTTTAAACTGGGCAATCAGCCCAAAGTTTGTAAAAAGCACCAGTCACATACATTCCCCTTTGTCCAATCCCGTTAGGTTCAGTCCTATAAAGGTTTTATCCCCCAGTCTGTCACTGCCCGTGATAGCTTTTAGCTGGGTGTGCTAATCCTGAGTTCCTGTGTTGATACCCGTTGCTGACCTTGCTATCCTGACTGTTGCCTGTACCGTCCTCAGCCTGAATTACGACCACAAACCCGTCTCATCTCTGATCTCTTGGTTTGACTGTTGGTGTGACCTTTGACCTTGCCTGTTTTCTCCCTCGGAGTTCCCAGAACTGTGTTGCAGTACTTACGTCGGCTACCTGATTTCGCCCAGTCTTACCTTTGGTTCATCCGCCTTCACCCCCCGGGAGCTTACATCCTTTGAGCCCTGGGGGCAACCGTGTCTGGTGAGGCGTTTAAAGTGTCCCAGCAAATGGGGGCTTGGCTAAAGGTGAAGCTGGCTGTGGAGATTGGGAGTTGTAGGCTCACAAAGAAGACGGGTGTCCCTGGGGTTTGAAATGTAGCAAAAAAGAAGCATAGACGTCCCAATGGAGTAGCAGGAGTGGTTACCAAGCACATCCCTGTTCAGTGCATAGAGATGTCAGACACAACAATTTGCAGGAACAAGTTAAATAGAGCTTACAGACTGGAACACAGGTGGATAACGTGAAGAAACCCTTGACGTTTCGGTAAAACAACCTTTATCAAGAGAAAGCGCTTCCGCTTATTTCCGATTAACACATTTTAATAGGGGTACTACCGACTAATTGCTGGAACTTGTTTTACTAAGCAACCCAGCGCTCCTTTTTTTGTTTTTGCTATTTATGTATACAACATGACAATATTACTATTCTCTTTATTTATTGTACTGTATTTATAATAAATATATATTTACTGAACCCCTCCCTCCTAAAGCTTCTCTACTATACCATTTCTGTGAATGTTTATAACCAGTGTGCTTCAATATAACTGTAATATATTGCCCCGGGGGGGTTTCATACAGCGGGGCCTGTAACATGCAGATCTGCAGCAATAAATTATTAATTTGCCTATTCAAAGTGTTTTTATTGTTGTAACTGTTACATCCTATCTCCTATCCATCCCTCAATGAGGGGGCGTGACTTTATCTCTCAATGAGGGTGTGTGTCTTCATTTACATATGGTCCCTGCTTGAGATGTAACATGCTGATCTGCAGCAATAAATGATTCATTTGTCTATTCAAAGTGTTTCTATTGTAACTGTTCCATCCTATCTCCTATCCATCCCTCAATGAGGGGGCGTGGCTTCACCAATCCCTCAATGAGGGGGCGTGCTTCATCCATCCCTCAATGAGGGGGAGTGGTTTAATTTAAAAATTGTCCCTCTTTCCCACCCTGAAAAGTTGTAAGGTGTGTGTGCTGCTGGGATATCTCCCCGCCTGGCTCCTCCCATATCTCTGATGTCACATCTCATGTCTTCCAGAGCGACGCCTACAGAGTGGACAGACAGGGAGACACCAACATCTCTACAGGGGGGACACCATGATGGAGGCTCAGCAGCTCCTCCCATCACAGGGTAAGAGGCGGGGCTATATCTGATTACAGGGGGGGTATAGGGACACCAACATCTCTACAGGGGGGACACCATGATGGAGGCTCAGCAGCTCCTCCTATCACAGGGTAAGAGGCGGGGCTATATCTGATTACAGGGGGAGTATGGGGACACCAACATCTCTACAGGAGGGACACCATGATGGAGACTCAGCAGCTCCTCCCATCACAGGGTAAGAGGCGGGGCTATATCTGATTACAGGGGAAGTATGGGAACACCAACATCCTATACAGGGGGGACACCATGCTGAAGGCTCATCAGCTCCTCCCATCACAGGGTAAGCGGGGCTATATCTGAAAACAGGGACTCCATTGAAATCCCAATTCAGAGCTCATCACAGTGCCCCGTTACTGTACACTCTAATGTCCTCACTCTCATCTTTATTCTCAGGCCCCGGAGACTCTATAATGGCAGCTGAGGAGGAGGGAGAAGAAGGGAGGGAGACCAAGGAGGAGGAAGTTCCCTTACCCATCAGCACAGGTGAGTAATAAACCTTCTATAGCAAAGATTCCCCTACTTTTCGGTCACTGCGCACACTCTGCTGTGACCAGATTAGACCAGGTGAATAATGTTATTTTCCTACTCCCTCTCTTTGCACACCTTCCTGTATTTTGAAATGTCTATAACATACCTCCCAGGTGTCCCTGATCTGGATGGACTGTTCCTCTTTTGAGTCCATGTCCCCCCGTCCTGCCTTATTCCCATTTGTCCCTCTTTGAGGTGTAACATGCAGATCTGCAGCAATAAATGATTCATTCTCCTTTTCAAAGTGTTTCTATTGTAACTGTTACAACTAATCACCTATCCATCCCTCAATGAGGGGGCATGGCTTCATCCACCCCTCAATGAGGGGGCATGGCTTCATCCACCCCTCAATGAGGGGGTGTGGCTTGATTTACAGATGGTGCCCATTTCCCATACTGAAAAGTTGGAAGGCATGCTATAGGGTTGCAAGTCACCACCCTACAATTAACTGGTTCCATTAGCCAAAGTTGGGCTGACTTTATCCTCGAACTGGTCAGTTCACATAAAACCTACCCTCTCCCAGCATGCTTTGCATGTTGTAGCAGTTGGGTGTGCTATGTCTTGTAAGTCTTTTTGAACCTCCGTTACTAAGTCTTGTCTGTGCACTCTTTGTGGCCTAACAGCCGTGTGGTGCCAGGGGCCACCTTGTTATGTGGTCTGGGGCCACATGCTGGTCTGGGGTGTAAATGCTCTTTATTTCCAACAGCAGCGTGGCTAGAGGAAGAAAGTCCTGCAAAAGTAATTGTTTGACAACAGGTGACATGTTTCCAACCTGAAAGAAGTTTGGTTCCTTGTTTTTATACTTTACAAGGACTATTGGGCCATCCAGATATAATCTCAGCTATTGTATTTCACAAATCAAGTATTGGGCCAAAACCAAAAATTGATGAGTGGATTTAATTAAAATGGAGCCAGTTGCGTTACATAAAAAGCAATAATATGAACAGTGAGAATATGATGGAAGTTACAATGTCCAAAAATGTAAGCAGAGTGTCCCATACAAAAAGCTAATTCAAACAGGGCCTTTGTCTACTGCCCAGCCCTCGCAGGGGTTCAGCTATGCTGACTGCATGGCAGCCCTTCATCCTGTATGCTGTGAGAGGGAATAGAGCAAAGAGAGCCCTTCCCCCCAAATTCCCTGCTTAAATCTTACTCCTCTGGTCAAACAAATTTCTCCTCCCCACTGCAGCCTTCATTCTTCCTGTTACAAAGAAGCTGTCATGAAATACAATCCTTCAGCCTAAACAAAACAGATGGTTCAAGGTAAATGGTTTGAAAGACCATACATCAATTCCTAAGAGGAAACTCGGACAACCCAGACACTCTTTACGTCTGCATATGAACTGCTTCCATGAGGTCTTCAAACTAATTCAAATTAACAGAAGTAAACATTTCTACATTATATTTATATGTGTATTATTACAGCGCCAGTCCAGGATCATAATAAATGGTAGGTACACATCCACAGCTTCCACATTCATCCAAGTTACCTATATATTAGTAATGTTAGTAATTTAATATTAATTCATTAATATTTGAGGTCATAAACCTTTTATTCCTCTGGAGACTTCTTACACAACCAAAGATCCCTAATCCTATCCCGTCTTCCCCCTGAGTCATGTGCTTTGTCACCTCTAGGAATAATATATATGATATGATATACAGGTCCTTCTCAAAAAATTAGCATATAGTGCTAAAGCTCATTATTTTCCCTAATGAAATGATAAAAATTAAACTTTCATATATTTGAGATTCATTGCACACCAACTAAAATTTTTCAGGTATTTTTTTGTTTTAATACTGATGATTTTGCCATACAGCTCATGAAAACCCCAAAATCCTATCTCAAAAAATTAGCATATCATGAAAAGGTTCTCTAAACGAGCTATTAACCTAATCATCTGAATCAACTAATTAACTCTAAACACCTGTAAAAGATTCCTGTGGCTTTTAAAAAAGCCCAGCCTGGTTCATTACTCAAAACTGCCATCATGGGTAAGACTGCCGACCTGACTGCTGTCCAGAAGGCCATCATTGACACCCTCAAGCAAGAGGGTAAGACCCAGAAAGAAATTTCTGAACAAATAGGCTGTTCCCAGAGTGCTGTATCAAGGCACCTCAATGGGAAGTCTGTGGGTAGGAAAAAATGTGGCAGAAAACGCTGCACAACGAGAAGAGGTGACCGGACCCTGAGGAAGATTGTGGAGAAAGACCGATTCCAGACCTTGGGGGACCTGCGGAAGCAGTGGACTGAGTCTGGAGTAGAAACATCCAGAGCCACCTTGCACAGGCGTGTGCAGGAAATGGGCTACAGGTGCTGCATTCCCCAGGTCAAGCCACTTTTGAACCAGAAACAGCGGCAGAAGCGCCTGACCTGGGCTACAGAGAAACAGCACTGGACTGTTGCTCAGTGGTCCCAAGTACTTTTTTCTGATGAAAGCAAATTTTGCATGTCATTCGGAAATCAAGGTGCCAGAGTCTGGAGGAAGACTGGGGAGAAGGAAATGCCAAAATGCCTGAAGTCCAGTGTCAAGTACCCACAGTCAGTGATGGTCTGGGTTGCCATGTCAGCTGCTGGTGTTGGTCGACTGTGCTTTATAAAGGGCAGGGTCAATGCAGCTAGCTATCAGGAGATTTTGGAGCACTTCATGCTTCCATCGGCTGAAAAGCTTTATGGAGATGAAGTTTGCGTTTTTCAGCACGACCTGGCACCTGCTCACAGTGCCAAAACCACTAGTAAATGGTTTACTGACCATGGTATTACTGTGCTCAATTGGCCTGCCAACTCTCCTGACCTGAACCCCATAGAGAATCTGTGGAATATTGTGAAGAGAAAGTTGAGAGACGCAAGACCCAACACTCTGGATGAGCTTAAGGCCACTATCGAAGCATCATGGGCCTCCATAACACCTCAGCAGTGCCACAGGCTGATTGCCTCCATGCCACGCCGCATTGAAGCAGTCATTTCTGCAAAAGGATTCCCAACCAAGTATTGAGTGCATAACTGAACATAATTATTTGAAGGTTGACTTTTTTTTTTAATTAAAAACACTTTTCTTTTATTGGTCGGATGAAATATGCTAATTTTTTGAGATAGGATTTTGGGGTTTTCATGAGCTGTATGGCAAAATCATCAGTATTAAAACAAAAAAAGACCTGAAAATTTTCAGTTGGTGTGCAATGAATCTCAAATATATGAAAGTTTAATTTTTATAATTTCATTATGGAAAATAATGAACTTTAGCACTATATGCTAATTTTTTGAGAAGGACCTGTATATGAGGGACTGTCCCTCTTTTGAGTCATGTCCCCCTGTCCCTCCTTGTTCCCATTTGTCCCTCTTTGAGGTGTAACATGCAGATCTGCAGCAATAAAAGATTCATTTGCCTGTTCTAAGTGTTTCTATTGTTGTAACTGTTACATTTTATCTCCTATCCATCCCTCAATGAGGGGCGTGGCTTCATCCATCTCTCAATGAGACTTCTTACACAACCAAAGATCCCTAATCCTATCCCGTTCTCCCCCTGAGTCATGTGATTGGACATGGAATAGATCATATATATTATTCCCAGAGGTGACAAAAGAACAACAATCAATACAGCAGGTCCAGAGATCAAAGCAAGTATGTGTGTCGGATGCATCTGCATCCTTTCTCAAGTGTCCATACTATCATAGTAAAGTGCCTAAATACAATATTAAAGCGGACAAACAGTCAAAAATGACTTAAAACAGACCAACACAACAAACAGTGCTCATATGCATCCCTCCCCAGGACAATTTAGATTGCACATAAAAATTAATTTACCTTTTTCTAACTCTTGATGTGGTAAATTTTGAAAACAAGATGGCAGCTCATGCATTTGCAGGCCATCTGCAAACACGAAGTGCTGTCAGTTATGTCAGTTGGGAGAGGATGCTCCAAAATGGCCGCTACCTTTCTTTTCCAACTGTACCAGGCTGTTGTTCCGTTTAACTCATTCAATCAACTGCAATAAATACATAATTGAATATATAAATCAATAAAATCTACCCTACCGTCGAAAAGCCACAACTTACGCCCAACGCCACACCACCTCTTTCCACTGTCCTAATCTTTGTAGACCGATAAATCTCTAACTTTCAATGCTGGGTCCCTCAGCCCCTTTTATATAGGTTCCTAATGGCCAGAGGACATTCTGTTATGTCACCCCATTGTCAGGACCTCACAATGTAATAAGCTGTTACTATTCATTCCACACTGGTCTCCTAATGCACGCGCTGCCCCGTTACTGAGCACGCGCTGCCCCGTTACTGAGCACGCGCTGCCCCTTTACTGAGCATGCTCTGCCCCATTACTGAGCACACACTGTAATGTCCTCACTGCTCTTTATTCACAGACCCCAGAGACATTATAGCGAGACCCGGGAAACCCGAGAAGGAAGAAGATGTATGTGTGAAGAATGAGGAAGAGGAAATGACATCACAGATCAGCCCAGGTGAGTAATATTCCTTTCTTATTTCCTCTCTTTTCTCTCTGCACCTTCCTTAATTTCTCATACATCTACACTTGGGCTACAAGCTTTGTCTACCAGAATGTTGTACACATACTTATCTCACTCTACCTGGCTCTGTCATTGCTCGGCTGCTTGCTCCAGTGGCTGCTCTCTCCTTGTGGCCCAACAGCTGTGAGTTGCACAGGACCCACCTTGTTGTGTGCTCTGGGGGGTGTAAATGCTGGTTATATTGCAACCCTATGAATGCAGCAACTGTGCCTGCTGGAGCGGAAGCAGCAACTGTGGCTGTTGGAGCGGAAGCAGCAACTGTGGCTGCTGGAGCGGAAGCAGCAACTGTGGCTGCTGGAGCGGAAGCAGCAACTGTGGCTGCTGGAGCGGAAGCAGCAACTGTGGCTGCTGGAGCGGAAGCAGCAACTGTGGCTGCTGGAGCGGAAGCAGCAACTGTGGCTGCTGGAGCGGAAGCAGCAACTGTCCCTGCTGGAGCGGAAGCAGCAACTGTCCCTGCTGGAGCGGAAGCAGCAACTGTGCCTGCTGGAGCGGAAGCAGCAACTGGGCCTGTTGGAGCGGAAGCAACAGCTGGGCCTGGGGTGTGTAAATGCTGGTTATATTGCAACCCTATGAATGCAGCAGCTGTGCAGTGCTGGAGCGGAAGCAGCAGCAGCTGTGCAGTGCTGGAGCGGAAGCAGCAGCAGCTGTGCAGTGCTGGAGCGGAAGCAGCAGCAGCTGTGCAGTGCTGGAGCGGAAGCAGCAGCAGCTGTGCAGTGCTGGAGCGGAAGCAGCAGCTGTGCCTGCTGGAGCTGTTTGGCCTTTCTCGATAACCCTTACCAATGGAATGTAGTATTTTATCATGGAATGTCCGGGGACTAAATTATAAGATCAAACGAGCCAGAGTATTCCAATTGCTGAAAAGATTTAACCCTTAGATCACAATTGTGGGACAGATCCTTAGCATCCCTGGATAACTCAATCCTATCACTCCATTTCCTCTAATTATATTAGGAGGGTCTCCGTCCTGGCCTCCTGGGTCCACCCTTTGTTCTGCACTCCAGCCTGATGCTTTGTGTCAGACCACTGGGTGTGAACCCTGATTGCGGAGACTAAGAACTGTCTCACCTCTCGACCGGGAAGTCTGGAATCTAAGGACCAGTCTGGTTTTCACTAGAGCCACTAAAGGTGAGGATAGGCTGGGCTGCAGGAAGGTCACAGGTCAGGCAACCTAGGAGTGGGTATTGCCAAGTTCTGGGTAGAAAACAGACCAGAGCTGGACTGGAGACGTGGGACAAGCCGAGGTCGTGGCTGGCAGAACAGGATTGAATTCGTAAACAGGCTGAGGTCGTGGCTGGCAGAACAGGATTGAAGTCGTAAACAGGCTGAGGTCGTGGCTGGCAGAACAGGATTGACGTCGTAAACAGGCCGAGGTCCTGGGCAGGCAGAACAGGATCGAAGTTGTAACAAGCCGAGGTTATGGGCAGGCAGATCAGGATCGAAGTTGTAAACAAGCCGAGGTCGTGAGCAGGCAAAACAGGATCGAAGTTGTAAACAGGCCGAGGTTGTCAGGAGAGCAGGAACAAGCCGGGTCGGTACACAGGAATGGTAGACTGGAACATAGGAACAGGCAGGAGAAATTACCAACCGGCAATGGAGCTCAGGGCTTGCCAGTATTTAACGGCCCCTGCGCATGCGCAAAAGCGAGTGCATTTTAGCGCGTTTGCAATGCGCAATGTACCTGCAGCTTTGTGGTAATCGCACATGTGCACAAATCCATTGAACCATACGGTGCACAAATGTACGCGCATGTTCGCGCGCTTACTGGCCCTACTATGTCTAGTGTGAAAATGCGAGCGCGCGGGGAACCTTAGTGCCTGGTTCTATGAAATTGATAGTACATGTAAAAGTACATGATGATCTGTAGGTCTGTACATGCGTCCAGCTTGATGTGCGAACACACCATAATATTAGGGAGGAGGTGACTGACCTTCCCCTGAGCCAGTAATCCTAACAGGTGACTTTAACATGGTCCTGAATTGAAACCTTGATCATTTTGATCGGAGAGGTAGGATAGCGGCCCAACTGGCAAGCGACCCTCTAGATGTATTGACCCCTAGAGAAGCTGCGTAGGACTGTACCCTGGTATCATATTTGGACTTCCACAAGGGCGGTATCCTCTTTAATTAATTCTTACCATTATGTGCGTTTCTTGGCTCTCTTTCCCAGGCGCACCTAAATCTTGCAATTGCTTATTCATTTTTTGTTTTTAAGGTATTCTATAGTAATAGCACAGGCACTTTAGTGGTAGGATGACTTGTATGTTATGGATACTATAGCAGCTCGCATATTACGATGAATTATTTAGCTCACTTTGTTGTATAATGTATCGTGTTTATTAAAGCGGACCTTCACCCTGAATAAGAGTCTATCTTATATGTTTCCCACACCCTGGACATACAGATTGCTCACATTAAAAATCATCCTATAACATCATGTCAACTGGGGTCTCAATCGCCATTCACAAATCCCTTCCTCACAAAGTGCTAGATCTCAAAGTGTATCCGACTGGGTGATTTATATTCCTTAAGGTTGAACTGCTGACTAGGGTGTATACTATAGCTAACATCTATGCCCCTAATACTGACCAGGTTAATTTTTGTATGAAAGTACTAAGGACATTAGCAGAATTTTCGGAAGGCACACTTTTGGTGGGGGGAGATTTCAACATTCCCATGCAGCCGGAGTTAGATACTTCTTCGGGCGGGTCGGCGGTGTCCCTGAGCAAAAGAAATAGACTGAGAAAGCTACTTTCTGACCTGCAGCTGGTGGATTCTTGGCGCGCCCTGCATGGGCGAGACAAGGATTTCTCGTTCTTCTCGCCCGCTAGGAATTCGTACAGCAGAATCGATTATATTTTCCTTGGCCATCATGCCATGGATTGGGCTCCACGTGCATGGATTGGCCAGATACTATGGTCAGACCACGCCCCAATCTTTCTGTCAGTGGCTTTGCCCAGACTCTACTTCAAAAACTGGAGTTGGAGGCTTAAAGTGGACCAACACCGAGAGGTGATCGGCCCGGAAATCTATAAGATTCCCGGGCCGATCACCTCCCACCCCGCGGGACATCCGAGATCGGGATGTCCCGCGGGGTGAAACCCCCCAAAAAAACCCCAAACACCTTACCTGATCTTCGGCGGCGCCGGCCGCCGCCGCCTCCCTCGCGCCCCTGTAGGCGTGCTCGCGCCCACGCCGGCCGTCTGCGAATGGCCGGCGGGGGCGCGCGCGCGCCGAAAGTGACGCGAGGGAGGCGGCGGCGGCGGCAGCCGCTTGGACGTTCCTGATCTCCGCCTGGACGTTGGCGGGGATTGGACCGTCCAGTCACGTGGGAGCGGGGACAGGTAAGATTTTGGGGCTTTCTGGGGGGTTTCACACAGCGGGGCACCCCCGATCGGGGTGCCCCGCCGAAGTGGACCAAAACCCAGGATAGTCAAAATCCTGGGTGTTGGTCCACTTTAATAACAATTTGCTCGGGGACACAGTATGCCTGTCAGGGGTAAGAGAGGCCATAGCGGATTTTCTTAGGAATCACGAACCGAATCATACGCCTCTTCCGTACCAGTGGGAGGCATTAAAATGTGTAATCAGAGGTGAGCTTATTAAGCACTGAGCCAGATTAAAGAGGGAAAGGGCCTCCGTGATATCCCAGACTTTGCAACGCATCCATGTCCTGGAACAGGACCATCAAAAGAATCCATCTACCACCTTACTTTTTGACTTAATGAAAGCCAGAGATAAGTTGCAGTGTTTATATAATCAGGCCTACCTAAGATTCAGAGAGAGACAGAGGGTGCTTTATTATAACTCCTCGGACAAGTGTGGTCGGCTTCTCGCCAGGACTTTACACCCCAGGCTTGCGGCCACATATATTCCTAACACAAGGGCCACAGGGTCAGTCTGCGGTAATACCCTCCCAAATTGTAGATAATTTTAGGGAATACAATCAGTCTCTGTATAACCTGAGACAAGATAATACCACGTTAACTGGAACCAAACTGCCAGAAGCTGTTGTGGCCTACGTGCACAACACGCCCCTCCCCCAAATACCTAGGGAAGAGGCGGAGGCCATAGAGGAACCTTTCTCGAAACAGGAGGTAGCTAAGGCGATTAAGGAAACGCCGCAGGGCAAGAGCCCAGGGGCCGATGGCTACACACCTAAATTCTATGAGCAATTTGGGCCCGAGCTAGTTCCCTTTCTGACTAAGATTTTTAACTCTATAGGGCCGGAATGCGGGTTTCCTAGACAGTCTTTAAAGTGGACCAACACCCAGGATTTTGACTATCCTGGGTTTGGTCCACTTCGGGGAAACCCCCAAAAACTCACCTCACCATGCTCCCACGTTACCGCGACGTCCAAGACAGCACGTCCGCCGCCGCCTCCCGCACGTCACTCTTACAGGGCGCGCGCCCGCGCCGGCCATTCACAAACGGCCGGCGCGAGCACGTCTAGAGGGGCGCGCGGCAGATAAGGTAAGGTTTTTTGGGGGAGTTTCACCCCGCGGGACATCCCGATCTCGGATGTCTCACGGTGAGGGAGGTGATCGGCCCGGGAATCTTATAGATTCCCGGGCCGATCACCCCTGGGTGTTGGTCCACAATAATCTCTGTTCTCCCTAAGCCAGGGAAAGATCCGTCATTATGTAGTAGTTACAGGCCGATTTCTCTGATAAATGTTGATATCAAACTGTATGCTAAGATTCTTTCCTCCAGGCTCAATACATTTCTCCTGGGTTTGATAGACACGGATCAGGCTGGGCGGGAGGCACGGGACAGCACCAATAAGCTCTTTGACTTAATAGCACATACCATGAAGGAGAGAGCCCAGGTATGCCTTCTCTCGTGTGATGCGGAGAAGGCGTTCGACAGAGTGGACTGGATGTTCCTCAAGGTGTCTCTGTTGCAGATTGGTGTTGGCCCGGTACTCCTATCTAGGATCATGGCACTGTATTCTGAGCCCACTGCAAGGGTGAGGGCAAACGACCTCCTTTCTTCCCCCTTTAGGATTAGAAACGGTACGCGGCAGGGTTACCCATTATCTCCATTATTATTTGTCGTCACCATGGAACACCTTGCTGTGGCCATAAGGCAGAATCCAGACATTAAAGGTATTATGGTCGGGCATCAGGAATACAAGGCCTTCCCGTACGCTGATCACCTGCTTCTACACTTGACCGCCCCGTTGACATCCTTCCCTGCGGCCCTTAAAGCGGTCCTTCACTCTGAATAAGAGTCTATCTTATATTCTTCCCCCACTCTGTACATACAGATTACCCACATTAAAAATCATCCTACCTGCATCTACTGCATGTTATGAGCCTTTAAACATTCAAGATGGTGGCGCATGGGACATCAGGCAGCCTGAAAACAGGAAATGCCTTCTGACTGTGCTGTTCTGCATTCTGGGATTGATGACCTTTTCCTGACCCCAGCTCTGCTCTGTCTGAGCAAAGCACAGCTATAACCCGCCCCCCTGTACTTTATCCCACTCTCCTCTCATCAGTAAGTGTGATGCTTCTAAGTCAAGATGGTGGCACCCATATCTTAAAGTCCTGAACAGAGTTGCAGCCCAGTGGGGGAAAGAATAATAAGTAAGTGACTAAAAACTTAAAATATATTAATTTTATATGCTGGGGAATCGTTTCTTAAGGTTTTGGGCTTTTCAATAAATCATGGTGAAGGTCCGGTTTGAAAAGTTTGAGGCATTTGGCCAGGTTAGCAATTTTAAAATTAATTACACTAAATCAGAAGCCCTTAACATATCCCTTCCCAAGCAGACTGTAGAGCAACTTAAAGCAAACTTTACCTTCAAATAGCAACCCCACTCGATAAAATATTTTGGGGTGCAGATCCTTTAGGAAGCTGAGGTCCGCCTTTCTGAGATTTGCGTGGGGGAAACTCCGGGTAAGATTTAGCACCTTGACCAGGCTTAAGTCAGACGGCGGGGCTGGACTACCAGATCTAAAGACCTATCATGCAGCATATCATGTAATGTCGCGTTGCGTATTAGATTGGAATCAAGGGGCGGAAGGGAAACAATGGGTTAAATTGGAGAAGGTGATTTCTCCAGTGAGCCTCAACTCGCTGCCTTGGAGAGGAGTGCTCCCTAAGCGGGATTCGCTCCCATTTTTGGCTGGGCAATTCCTGCTAGCCTGGGATAGGATGACCAGACAATATGCTGTATCAGTAGACCAGGCCCATTAACCCCTCTATTTGATAATTTTTCCTTTGCGCCGGGAGTGGGGGCTAGAAGTTTTCTGGTGTGGGAGGCATCGTCCAACGTTGCAATGGGCAGTATTCTGGCGTCGGGCAGATTCCCCACGCTGGAGGAAATAAAGCAAAGGGTCCCAGGACAGTATACCTCGTGGTTTTTATACAGACAGCTGAGTGCATTTGTTACGACTCAAAATGTGGTGGAACGGAGTGGGACTCCTCTGACGCAACTAGAGCATGTACTTACACAGGCACCTCCTAGCGGGCACGCAGTCTCTGTCCTGTATCGAGTTCTCTTGGCAGATATGCATGATTCCCCACCGGGATATGTGAGCAGATGGGAAGAGGAGCTGGGAATATCTATCTCTGAGGAGGATCTAACCAAGGTATATCTATTTACCCACAAATTAGCAGTCCCGAGCATATCACAGGAAAGGAACTTTAAGGTGTTATCACAATGGTACAGGTGCCAGGTAGACCAGAGCATGTTTGACACCTCGTGCTCCGACTGGTGCTGGGGATGTTTGGTGGGGCGTGGGAGCATGGCGAATATATGGTGGAGCTGCCCGCCAATCAAGGCCCTTTGGGAAAGAGTTATATCTACAGTATCTACAATAACCTTACGGGAGAGTCAATACAGAACTCTCCACAGGTGGCTTTGCTGTCCTTGCTCCCTGGTTCCATTTCCCGCTGCAAAAATACAATTCTGTGAGTACTCACCTGTAGAATTTTTTTTGCTATGCACAGCACGGCCTGTTTCATGTAGTCCTTACATCTGGGTATTCCGCCACAAGGTGGCACAGTGTACTGCAGAAGAATTGTGGCTCCTCCCAGGCCCCATATAAAAACCGGAATCACCCATAGACCTCCAGTGTTGAAAAGCAGTTCTACAAGAAGCCGGCAATAAAGGTAAAAAAGGTAAAAAGAACCCTCCCAACTAACTTTGGAACAAATCACTATACAAAGGCAACCAAAGATAATGATAACAAGGGAGGGATGAAACAGGCTGTGCTGGGCATAGTAAAAATAATTCTACAGGTGAGTACTCACAGAATTGTATTTTTCCTAATGCACAGCACGGCCTGTTTCATGTAGTCCTTACATCTGGGACATCCAAAAGCAGTGTCCGTAGGGTGGGATCTCCAAAGAGTAACAGCAGGCAGTTCAAACCAGTACTGCCTGAAGTACCTTGCGGCCAAAAGCAGCATCAGCTGAGGCCTTAACATCAACCTTGTAAAACTTTGAAAAGGTATGAACAGAAGACCAAGTAGCAGCCTTACAAACTTGGTGCTGAAAAGCCCAAGAGGCACCAACAGCACGAGTGGAATGAGCAGTAATCCGGAAAGGAGGAACCTTCCCTTTAGCAGAATAGGCTTTTACCACCGCCTGACGTATCCACTTACTAATAGTAGATTTAGCCGGAGGCAAACCCTTCCTAAGTCCAGCAGGAAGAACAAAAAGAGCATCAGATTTCCTGAAAGACTCAGTAGCTACCAAATAAAACTTCAATGCCCTGACAACATCCAGAGAATGAAGGGTCCGTTCCTTGGAATTAGCAGGGTTAGGACACAAGGAAGGTAAGACAATGTCCTGATTGAAATGAAAGGCAGACACAACCTTAGGCAAGAAATCCGGCTTAAGCCGAAACACCACCTTATCCTGATGCCACTCAAAATAAGGAGGTTTACTGGAAAGCGCCGCCAGCTCAGAGACTCGCCTGACTGAAGTAATAGCAACCAAAATGGCCACCTTAAGCGTCAGAATGGGCAACGCAGCCCCACGGATAGGCTCAAAGGGAGAACCCTGCAGAGCAGACAACACCAGATTTAAACCGGACCTTCAGTGTGATTTAATGAAAAGCCCAAACTCTTAAAAAACAGTTCCCCAACATCTAAAATTAACATATTTTACGTTTTTAGTCACTAACTTATTATTCTTTCCCCCACTGGCCTGCAACTCTGTTCAGGAATTTAGGATACGGGCGCCGCCATCTTGACTCAGAAGCATCACACTTACTGAGGAGAGGAGAGTGGGATAAGGTACAGGGGGGCAGGTTATAGCTGTGCTTTGCTCAGACAGAGCAGAGCTGGGGTCAGGTAACGGTCAGCAGTCCCAGAATGCAGAGCAGCACAGTCAGGAGGCACTTCCTGTTTGCAGGCTGCCTGATAAGATGGCGGCTTCCATAAGCCGCCATCTTGGATGTTTAACGGCTCATAACATGCAGTAGAGGCAGGTAGGATGATTTTTAATGTGGACAATCTGTATGTACAGGGTGTGGGAAACATATAAGATAGACTCTTATTCAGAGTGAAGGTCTGCTTTAAGTCCCAAACTGGTAGCATAGGTTTACGTGGCGGACGCACATGAGTAACTCCCTGGAAGAAAGTCTTAACCAGCCGGTGATTGGCAAAGGATCTCTGGAAAAAAAATGGCCAGAGCTGACACCTGTCTCTTGAGGGTACTAAGTTGAAGGCTCGATTCCAAACCATGTTGTAAAAACTCCAGAATCCTGGGGATAGAAAACACCCGACAAGGAAGAGAACTTGGACTCACACCAGGCAATGCCAAACCCTGTAGTAGATAAAAGACGAGGACTTGGGGCGTGTCCTGGATATGGCGGGGAGAGGACGCTGCTGATTTGGCTCCTGACCCCTCGACCCTGTAAAGTGCCATTATCAGCCCACAAAGTGCCAGAAAAGTGAGATGCCAAAACGCAAGAGTAAGAAGAGAGGTGGAAAGGAAGACAGAGGTACCTCTCAGAAGAGACTGGAGCTCGGGAGGTGGCTTCCTGCAGGAGACGCCGGCGACAAGATGGCGGAACGCGAGGAAGAGGAGAGCCTGGGGGCACGCCCGTGCTCGAGGTCGCCGCGGAGTGGGGCCTCGCTAGAAGAGCCTAGTGACTGGCGGGAGCGGGAGGCGGCCCGTCGCTGGGGTGAGTCGGAGCAGATGTGTGCGGTGGCGCGGCTAGAGCTCCCGAGGAACGGCGGGGCCGACGGGCGGTGCAGTGTGACAGCTGGAGCCTGGGGCGCGCCGGCGCCCGCTCTCGCGGGGCCCCGTGCGGAGACTGCCTGGGGAGGCGAGGAGGCGGATGACGCGACCGGCTCTGCCTCGGAGCCTGAGGAGGGCGGAAGCTGCGGAGGACGCGGGGAGATGTGCCTCCCCGGGGAACTTCATAGCAAGCACACAGTGGCAGCTGCGGGATCGCACGTGGTCCTGGCAGCTGCCGAAGATTATAATAAAGAAGTCGGGCAATCACACCCCCAGCCCGGGGACATCACAAAGGGGCCCCCCATAAATCCAGCCAAAACGCCACGGCCACATGAGGGGGAGGTCATAAGGGGCGCCCATAACCCCGCTATACAGGCAGCCAATGTTAGAGAGCTGCGCAGATTTGCCTACGAACCCAGGGGGGCCGATCCTCCATTACCCACTGGCGCTGACACACGGAGAGCGGGATCTGATGACCTGCTGGCCCACCCACAGCGCGACGCAGGACAGCGCTCGGCGCTTCCCCCGATTCGGGACTTGGTGTTGGATCCGGGCGTGGGCTCCCCCCCCTACTCTCTGCAGCGGACACCTGAAAGATTGGCCAGCCCAGCAGGGGATAGTCCTGTGCCGATGTCCCCCGCGAGTCGCGTGTCGTCTCCGCCGTGTCGGCCGCTGTGGCCCGAGGAGCCGGACCCCCTGCCCATAGCGGAGGCTGCCGCGGAGGACGCCGGGGCCGCAAACGAGATCCACCAGGAGACCCTCTCCCTCTTGAGGGGCCTCCCAACGAGAGCAGATATGGAAGGCCTGATCGCCAGGTATGAAGCCGCCCACAGGCGTGATCTAGCGGTAGTCAAGCAGCAAATCTTGGGGGTCGAGGAGAGAGTGGAGTCCCTGGAGACGGAGGGGGCGCAAACTTCCAGACGCATCCTCGCCCTGGAGGCTAAATGCGATCGGCAAGAAGCGCAACTGCGGGCCTGTTATTTCCATCTGGACGACCTGGAGAACCGGGGCCGAAGGAACAATCTGAGGATTAGGGGCATCCCGGAAGCAGCGGATAGGGAGGATGTTAGGGCCATCGCGACAGAAGTTTTCAACCATGTGCTGGACAGAGAATCTAACACAAAAATAGAACTGGACAGAGCCCATAGGGCCCTGGGCCCTAGAAATCAGGACCGGGAATTTCCTAGGGATATTGTTTGCCGCATTCACATGTTCACATTAAAGGAGGAAATTCTTCGGAAGGCCTGGAACAAAGGAGCCGTTGTGTACAAGGGATCGCCTATTAAGATTCTCCAGGATCTGTCTTCTCGCACTCTACAGATGAGGAGAGCTCTAAGGCCCCTTCTGGATCTAATAATCAACCAGGGTGGCTCGTACAGATGGGGCTTCCCGTTTCATCTAGTAGTCAGAAAGGACCAGAAAAGCTATTTCTTAAAGTCGAGCCGGGATTTGGAGGGCCTATTCCTGTTTCTTCAATGCAAGCCGATTCAGGTGCCAGACTGGTCGTCCCTGGAGGCTCCCCTACCTGCGCGGAGATACTCAGATGGTCCGCGCCGTGGACGGAGAAGTTTCAGAGACCTTGGTCGTCTTGGAGGACTCGGCCACCCTGGCGCGGGGCTGAGCGAATGGGTCCGCGCGGGGGCCCTGCGGGGCGCGGGGGGGGGGGGGGTCGCGTCCTGGGCCGCCTTGCCTTCCCCGCTCCCCGCCGGCTGGGGGCGGGGGGGGGGGCTTGGCGGCCTAGGGCGTGCTTGGAGACGGCCGTGGGCCCTGTATGATACCAGCGTTGTGATTGTTCTGTTCCGTTGTTGCCTTGCTTGATGTCTCTCTAGGTTATTGCAGTTGTTTGAGTTCCAGGTTCTGTGCAGGGGGCATATGCCCTCTAGGTGTCGGTGGCACGGGTTGCGGTGGGGAGGGCCGGGTCCTGGCCCGGGGCGGTACGCCCCTGGCCCATGGGTCCGGACCTCACCTGCCGCTGCGGTTAGAGTTCGTGTCTCGGTGGGGGTCGGGGGGAGACGGACTCCCTCAGGTGTTGGTCCCCTCCTTCGCCGCTCAGACACGTTACCCCCAATAGGGTGGGCCTACAGAGGGTCTCTGGCCCACTGGGTCCGTGGTTTCCTTAACTGGAATTTCAAGAGTTTAATTAGTTACCACTGGTTTTTACGTTTTCCCAAATCACTGTTCGATTGGTCCTACGACCAATATCCCCTTCTTACCCGCCCACCTTCCCCTCTCCCCCCTGTTTCCAGGGGTGGATCCCCCACAATTACTTTCCCCCGTACAGCCTAGCAAACCATAATAACGCAGGGAAAGCCCATCTCCGAGATCAACGTGGTCTCCCTCAACGTGAAAGGCTTAAATAGCCTGGAAAAGAGAGCTCTGATCTTGAGGAACCTCAGGGGGCTGAGGGCACAGGTTGCCTTCCTTCAGGAGACCCATTTTAAGGCAGGCGGCTCCCCCTCATTCGGCAACAAATACTACCTCAGAGGCTACCATAGCCTCTCGCCGGACTCAAGGTCCAGGGGGGTAAGCATTGTGATGGATGCTGCCCTCCCTTGGGAACTGATCGACTACCAGACGGACCAAGAGGGGAGGTGGATCTTCCTCAAGGGGAGGATTGCATCTCATCTCTTCACCTTCGCAAACATATACGTGCCGAATGTGGGTCAGTCAACCTTCTTGGAGGGAGTCCTCGATATCTTGGACACGTTTAGGGAGGGCGAACTGTTGATCGGCGGTGACTTCAATTTGGCACTGGACCCACTTATGGATACCTCCAGGGGGTCCCCACACGAGTCATATGCCAAATTGAGACGGCTTAAAAAGGTGCTAGCCCAATACCAGTTGATAGACCCCTGGCGTATTCAACACCCGACTGAGAGGGACTATACCTTTTTCTCTCCCCCCGCATAGGTCATATTCGAAAATCGACCTATTTCTTGTGCCTCACGCCTCACTCTCTAGAGTGGTGGATTCCTCCATTGGGAATATTACCCTATCAGATAATGCCCCTGTTTCCCTGTCGGTTTCCCTCCCCTGCCCCATCCCCAGAGGCTGGTCCTGGCGCCTGAATTCCTCTCTCCTGGATGACCAATTAATAGTAACTGAGCTCCAGGAGGAAATTAAAAAATTCTTTGAGTGTAACTCATCGCCGGAGATCAGCCCCGGGATCCTCTGGGAAGCGCATAAGTGCATAATCAGAGGTTCCCTAATCAGCATTGGATCTAGAATTAAGAGGGAAAAGGCAAAACTAATCAAGGACCTCCTCGCTGAGATAGGGAAAGTAGAAAAGTTACATAAGAAGTCCCTGGCCGTCTGAGAGAGAAACTCAAGTCATTGTGCTGCGATAGAGTGAAGGCACAGTGGGCCAAATGTAGGAAAAGGTTCTACTAAGCGGGGGACAAATGCGGGAAATTGCTGGCAAGGGCACTTAGAGCGGAAAGGGTGAGATCCTATGTCCCAAAGATAGTAAACCGCGAGGGTCATAGCGAGCACCTAACAGAGAGAATAGCGGAAACTTTCCGCAAATTCTATGAATCCCTTTACAATATTCAGGGAACAGGCAGGCTGGACACAGATTCTCGTATATCAGAGTACATAAGGGACTCGGGGCTACCAAGGTTGCCGGCAGAGGTGGTGGAAAAGTTGGAGGACCCTATCTCTCCGCTGGAGTTGCAGAAGGCGGTGGCGGAGACAGCTAGCGGAAAGACCCCGGGGCCAGATGGTTTCCCTTCCCAGTATTACAAGAAAATGTTCCCCGTCCTGGCCCCCAGCCTGCTTAGGGTCTTTAACTCGCTCAAAGATGGTGAGGCCCTCCCCTCTGACTCCCTCAGAGCATACATCACAGTTTTGCCCAAAGAAGGAAAAGACCCCACGCAATGTGCTAGCTACCGGCCCATCTCACTCTTGAATACCGATGTCAAGATCTTTGCAAAGATCTTGGCGTCAAGAATCGCTCCCCAACTACACCACATAATCGCCCTGGACCAGGTGGGGTTCATGCCCCATAGGGAGGCTAGGGACAACACGGTCAAAGTGTTGAACCTGGTGCATCTCGTCCAAACTGTCAATAAGCCCTCCCTATTGCTCGCAACCGATGCCGAGAAGGCTTTTGACAGAGTCATTTGGCAATTTATGTACGCCACCCTCAGCCACATTGGACTCGGTTCAAACCTTATGAACTGGATCGCGAGCCTTTATAGGACGCCCTCGGCATCGGTGCGAGTCAATGGGGTAATTTCAGAGCCCTTCACGATCAACAACGGGACGCGACAGGGTTGCCCGCTCTCCCCCTTGGTTTTTATCCTGACCCTTGAGCCACTGCTGTGCTCCATCCGCAGGAACCCTGACATTAAAGGATTGGAGGGCCCCAAAACCCACTACAAAGTCGCAGCTTACGCGGACGATTTAATCTTCTGTCTATCCGCCCCAGAGGTTTCGCTGCCCAATTTGATGCAGGAGCTTAAAAGATACGGGGATTTATCAGGATACAAAATCAATTGTTCCAAATCCGAAATTTTAAACAATATCCCGGAGCAGCGCTTTGCAAGGATCAGGGAGGCATTCCCCTTTAAGTGGGCAAAGGAGGGGGTCACTTACCTTGGAACCAAGATTGGGAGTGATTTGTCTAAGATCTTCAATATGAACTTTCCCCCGCTATTGAAAAAATTCTCTGAAGACATCGCTAGATGGTCTATGGGTAGGATCTCCTGGTTTGGGCGTACAAACGCGGTCAAGATGAACCTTCTCCCCCGCCTCCTTTATCTACTCCAAGCTCTGCCAGTTGCAGTTCCGCAAGCCTTCCTCCAAAAGGTCAGAGCCTTATTCACCAGGTTTATTTGGAAGGGAGAAAAACCCAGATTAAGCAGAACCATCCTGGCCAGACCAAAGGAGGAGGGAGGGCTGGGATTCCCAGACCCGGTGTTATATCATGCTGCCGCTCATCTGGGCAGAGTGGTGGATTGGTGCCTGCACTCGGGACATAAGCAGTGGGTTGGGTTGGAGCAGGGCTCTGGGGAGCTCCCGCTGGCCAACCTACCTTGGCTAGAGGGGAAAGACATTTCAGGGGCGCTAAAACACCCCACGGTTGGGGCCACCCTACGCATCTTTAGGAGGTTTAAGGAGCTCCCGGGGATCTCCCCATCCCCCTCCCCAATGTTCCCGGTGCTGGGGAACCCACAATTTCCCCCCGGGTGTAGCGGCCCCAAGGTAAGAGAGTGGCGCAATGCGGGACTGTGTAGAGCCAAACACTTCTGGACACAGGCAGGCTGGGCTAAGACTGATGACTTGGCAATGAAGGGCTCCGTTCCGAGATGGTCCAAATGGGAACAAACGCAGATAGCACATTTCCTTCAGTCCTTACAGGGCTTTTCGGGGGGTTTGCGCCCAGGGACCCAGTTCGAGGTGCTCTGTTCCAGTCCCAATGTGGTGAAGCACGTGCTCTCATCTATCTACAAACTGCTGATCACCCCCCAGGAAGCAGAGGAACTTCATTTTGTTAGATACTGGGAAAAAAGTTTAGGGGCCCCATTTACGCCGGAACAGCGGAGGAGACTTCTCGCGGCACCGCATAGGACCTCCATTTGTACCCGGACTCAAGAATGTAGCTATAAAATTCTTACCGGGTGGTACAGAGTCCCGGCGACTCTGCACAAATGGTTCCCTGACGAACCGGACAGCTGCTGGAGGTGTGGTGCTGCGGGAGGCGACCTTCTTCACATTTTCTGGTCCTGCCCCAAGCTTCGGATTTACTGGGACTCGGTGAGGAGGGTGATAGGGGAAGTCACTGGGGAAACTGTACCAGCCGATCCAGGAATATGTCTGCTCCACCTGGGGAAGACCCCCCTGAGAGTTTACAGGAGATCCCTTATGTGCCACCTTCTCAATGCCGCAAAATCCTGCATTCCTCTGATGTGGAAAAAGGCCTCCCCCCCCTCTTTGGCCAGCTGGGTCCTGAAGGTCAATGAAACCATGCGTTTCGAGGATTTAGTGCTGAATCAGGCGGGAGGGTTCGAGAAATACACAAAGACCTGGTACGATTGGATGGTCTTTTCTGATTCAGATGGGTGCAGGGCGCTGCTTCAGGAGACCTGAACAGAGTAACCAACCTCGCCCCCTCCCCCCTCCCCATTCCTTCCCTCTCCATGGTGTTATTTTCATATCAGTCGATTTTTAGACCTGTACGATTCTTTTCACTGTTTTTTCATTTTCTCTATGTCTCTTGGATTGTGTTTTAAGAATGCCAGACAATGCACGAAATTGTTTATCTTATACATTTTATTGTGGTCTTTGTTCCTATGTTATATACAAAAATTCAATAAATAAAGAATTAAAAAAAAAAAAAAAAAAAAAAAAAAGACGAGGACTTCTTCCGAGCCCGAATCATAGTATCAACCACAGAGGCCGGTAACCCCTTGTCCATCAAGATGGAGGTTTCAGCAAGCTGTTAAAGGCAGCGTTTGTAAATTGGGATGGCACAGCTGTCCCTGAGTGAGATCCTTGGGCAAGACATACCGATCTACTGCCAACTGCATGACGTCTGCGAACCACACCCTCCTTGGCCAACAAGGGGCCACTAGAATGGCTGGTATCTTGCGCAGCACCCTGCCCAGCAGAGGAAAGGGAGGGAACACGTAGAGGAGCCAAAGCTCTGTCCAAGGAATCGCTAGCGCATCCGTGGCGAAGGCCAGAGGATCCTGCGACAGGGAGACAAACCGCACAATCTTGTGATTGTGGCGGGATGCAAACAGGTCCACATCCGGCTGACCCCAGCGAAACGTCCCCCTGCTCAGGGGGTCTGCCTCCTGGTTCTCCACCCCCGGAATGTAGACCGCCGAGATGCAAGGGATATTCTCTTCCGCCCAAGGACTTCCAAATTCCCCCCCCCAAACGGTCAGACTGGCATCTGTGGTGACAAACTCCCAGCACGGCGGCAGAAAGGTCCTGCCCAGTATCAGGGGCACTTCCTTGACGGCTCGCTTGCTCCGAGTCCCCCCCCTGATGATTGATGTAGGCAACCGCTGTCTGATTGTCCGAGCGAATCTGAACAGCCCGACCCCAAAGGTGTGGGGTCAACTGGGAGAGAACCAACCTGATTGCCCGTAGTTCTAAAATGTTGATGGGCGCACGGGCCTCCTGGGGGCCCCACTGACCCTGAAATTTCAAGGACTTCCAAACTCCCCCCCCCCCCCCAAACGGTCAGACTGGCATCTGTGGTGGCAATCTCCCAGCACTGCGGCAGAAAGGTCCTGCCCACTAGAATATTCCTCGAGTCCAGCCACCACGAGATGGACTGCCTGGCCAGAGGGGACAGAGCAAATTCCTGATCCAGGGACACAGGGTCCCGATCCCAAACTGACAAGAGATGCAACTGAAGGGGCCTCATGTGAAACTGAGCAAAGGGAACCACCTCGAAGCAGGACACCATCAGGCTCACTAACTGCATCCCCTGCCGAATGGATGGATGAGGACACAAGAGCAGAGCCTGTGCCTGCATCTGAAGGCCCTCCACTTTCTGCTGAGGGAGAAATACCTTGACCTGAGAAGTATCCAGAGTCATGCCCAGGACCTCGCCAAAGACGGAGACAGTGAAGACTTGGGATAGTTGATCACCCAGCCGAAGGACTCGAGAGTGGAGGTCACCACCTGAGTATCCTTCTCGGCCCGTGAAAAGATTGTAGTACCCCTGACCCTGTTGCTGGTAAGGTACCTGGCAGATGACTCCTGACTCCCAACAGGCATTGAACTGCTAGGCGCAAACCCTGAGCTGACAGAGGGTTTTGAGACATCTGGGATCTGAGGAATCTTGGGGGCTGCCAGGCTGCAAATTCTATCTTGTAACCGGAGGACACCACCTCCTGAATCCACCGGTCTGAGACACGAAGCCTCCAGACGTGAGCAAAGAGACAAAGCCGTCCCCCCACCCGGACGGGTGAGGGCGCCTCCTCATGCCTGAGGGGCCTTGGGAGAGGGTTTGGTCTTGGATCCCCGTGAGAGACCGAGACGACCACGGGATCTGCCACGGCCCCAAGAATCTCTGCGGCTACCGAGAAGAGGGAGCCACGACCTCCTCTGTAAGCACGAAAGGAGGGAAAGGAAGCCGAGGGCCCCCGAGAGGACCGAGGCTGCTTCCTACGCTGAGGTAACCTACCATCCTTGGCTAGAACATCCAGACGCTCACCAAAGAGACGAAGCCTCGTGAAGGGAAGCCCGGTGAGGGACTTCTTAGCAGCAGTGTCGGCTGCCCACTGGCGCAACCAAACAGACCGGCGCATAGCCACCAAGAGGGCCAAAGCCCTACCGCCCAGCCGGACAGCATCATCCATTGCAGTCAGCACAAAGGCAACAAAATCAGAGCAAAGCAAGAGGGCCCTATAATCCTCGCTCCTCCTACCAGCCATGGCGCCATCCGCGAGATGCTTGAGCTTCTTCTTAAGGGCTATGGCCGTAATGGCTGCGGCACAAACAGGACGCAGGCCTGCCCCTACAAGGGTGAATGCATGACATGCTAGCTGATCCATACGGCGGTCCGCGCTGTCACGAAGAGTAGTAGTGTCAGGGAACGGCATGACCGAGGTGTTAAACAGCCCTAGAACAGGAGCGTCCACCTCAGGGGGACACGACCAGTGCTTGACCAGGTCAGAAGAAAAGGAATACCTTCTGTCCAATCCCTTGGGCACCGAGGGCAATCTGTTCGTTCCCACTCCTTGAGCACCATACTGGAGAAATGACCCTGCTCTGGGAACTCCAAGCGTTGCTTGTCAGGGCGAAAGAGCTCACCCTGCTTCCTCTTTGCCACCTCAGGGGGGGCGATGTGCAAAGTCTCAAAAATGTCCAACAACAGTCTATTAGTGTCATCAGGGAGCCAGGTATCCTCATCAGAGGCGGATTCCGGGTCACTGTCGTACCCTTCCTGATGGTCCCCAGATGAGTCTGAATCATGGAAAAGCTCCCCCTCCTCTAGGGAGTCACAGCCGCCAAACACATGAAGGCCCTCATCCTCCTCAGCAGGCGGAAGGCGTGGTGTCAAGATGCCGCTTCTTGCCAGAGGCCTTGCCCAACGCAGGCCGGGCCAGCTGCCTTTCAATGCTGGCCATGCGTAGTGCCAGATCAGATTGTGACCCCCTGCTAGTATCCCCCTCACTGGGGGCTAAATGCAGGCTCGGGGGAGTAGGAGATGCAGGAGGGAGCGCAGAACTGGGAAGAGAAGCTCTCATCCCAGCCTGGTCCGCAATAACACTTTGGGCGCACAGCACACAAACTGCGCCACCACCATTCAAAGGGGATGCCCCGCACATGACACACAGCCGGGATTGCCCCAAAGGACCCCCGAGCACGCTATCCCCAGAAGCCTCCATATGTTGATTATAACAGGCACAATAAGCCAGAATAGGGTAAGGGCTAATAAAAAAGCCACCCGGGAGGCCCCCCAAGGGATGCCGACAGAGAGGGCCAGGAGGGGAAAAGGGGGAGGGGGTATAGGACCGGGAGAAACCACAATACACTGTTATCCCGCCTGAAAGACATAATCAAAAATACACTTAAGCATCCCACAGTATATGCCCCAAGAAGAAAAAACCCCCAAATGGCACAGCGCGCGCAGCACACACAGGCGATCACAGTACAGCCGGAAGAACCGCGGATGAGAGATCAGACAAGCAGGTCACCGCCGCAGCCCACGCTGAAATTGGGCCTCTGGTCACAAGCACGCAGCCTGAGCAAAATAGCGCAGAGATCGAGAACCTCGAGGGGCGGGCCTCGGAGGTATGACGCGATACGCGCCATCTCCCGGCACCACCCCCCGTGAAGAGCGCAAAAAAGCGCCCACGTGACCCGGCGCCATGACAGTCCCCAGACAGACACACAGTAATAGCGCCACCCGCCGCGGAGCACAGTACACCCGCATCGGCGGCGAGAAAAAAAAAAAAAGACAGCGGGACATCATACCAGATCACCACCCGCCGCTAATCCCCCCCCCCCCCGAAAAGACCCGTCGGGGAGAGGGGGAGCAGAGGAGAGGGCAGGCAGCGGCGGGGGGCGACTAAATGGGGGCCCGGAGGGGGGGGGAGGGGGGCAGGAGACAAACCCCACAGGGGAGAAAGACAAAAGGGAAGACTGGCTAGGAGCAGCGCTCCCCGAGCACCTGACCCTAGTGCTCCTCTTCCGACAGCCGAGGCTAGGAGGCAAATAGGGTCCGGAAACAGGTGGGAATAGAGTTGCAGGGCCGCAGGCTTGGTTGCCCCGCTCACCTGCGAAGCATAGAGAGCCATCTTCTATCTTCGCAGTATTACTGCAGAGGAAACACTGGAGGTCTGTGGGTGATTCCGGTTTTTATATGGGGCCGGGAGGAGCCACAATTCTTCTGCAGTACACTGCGCCACCTTGTGGCGGAATACCCAGATGTAAGGACTACATGAAACAGGCTGTGCTGTGCACTAGGAAAAACGTTCTGCGGCATTTCCTGACAGCGATGAGAACAACTATCCCCAGGCGTTGAAAAACCACAACCTCACCATCACTTGTTGAGTGGGCACAAGAAGTAGAACACATTTGCCGCATGGAGGAATTGACCTCAGAGACAGAGGGCACATGGGAAAGGTACTGGAGGACATGGGCTGTCTGTATAGATTATAGGGACACCTGCCTGCCAATGGAGGTTGCGTAGAGGGGGCTGGGCTTGTGCGCTCCTGCCCCAGCCCTTGCCCTGGGCCCCAAATCCATTTCCATGTCCATCTCTGCTTATACTTCCAACCTTGCCTTTAATCCTACTCTTCCTCTAATTACCCCCTGTTACCTTGTACTTCTATCCTCTTATATCTTCGTATTCCCTTTTCTCATGCTCCTTACATCCCGGGATCCCTGGGCTTGCCTGGGCCCTCCTCCTGCCTTGGAAGCAACCTGCCTTCTTTGTGTAGAAACCCTGTGCAGTTCGCTGCGGATTCCCGGCTGCCCCGGTCGCTTCTGGCCCTGGACAAAGTAAGATGGCTTTAGCCGCATCACAATATTCAATGGTGAACCTTGGCTAGTTGGTGGTCTGGGTCTGGGGGGGGGGGGGGGACTGGGGCGGGGGGTGCTAGATGAGCATTGTGGGTTCACACACGCTCTTGGTGGCAGGCACGGAGCGGGGTGGGGGGTGGTTTGTGTCAAATAATGTGTCGCAAATATGTACAGCCATTGGGTCGGGGAGGATGGTCTGTTTCTATCCTTTTCTATCTTTGTACAAATTTTGTACTGTTCTTTATATGATACAAAATTCAATAAAAAGATATTGAACTAAAAATCATCCTACCTGCATCTACTGCATGTTACGAGCCTTTAAACATCCAAGATGGTGGCTCATGTAACATCAGGCAGCCTGCAAACAGGAAGTGCCTCCTGACTGTGCTGCTCTGCATTCTGGGATTGCTGACCTTTTCCTGACCCCAGCTCTGCTCTAAGCAAAGCACAGCTATAACCCGCCCCTGTACTTTATCCCACTCTCCTCTCCTCAGTAAGTGTGATGCTTCTGAGTCAAGATGGCGGCGCCCGTGTCCTAAAGTCCTGAACAGAGTTGCAGCCCAGTGGGGGAAAGAATAATAAGTGACTAAAAACTTAATATATATTAATTTTAGATGCTGGGGAATTGTTTTATAAGGGTTTGGGCTTTTCAATAAATCATGGTGAAGGTCCGGTTTAAGTATGTTTTCTTAGCACATGCATTTTGTTTAGCGGCACATGGCGGGTGGCACACTGATTGCACTCAGCACTTTATGTATTTTGGGTTATTAATCATTAATTACTTATTGGATAAAGAGGGAGTATAGACGCAGTGTGTACTTAAATTCAACACCTGGCTTGATATTATCGAGCCCCAAGGGAGTACCGCGGGATCATGTTTTCGGGGTCAAGTGTTTGGTGGATTGTGCAATAAGTTGTGTAGCCCCTTTTGTAGCTATTTTTTGAGCTATGCCTACTTGTGTGTTTTGTGACCCTCTAGATGTATTGAGTTAAATATCTCTCCCAGTCATCGGTAAATTGGATCAACACTCGTTTTTTTTCTTTAATGGGTGTTGGTCCTGATATCTGGTGATCACAAGAAGCTGACCCCCCCCCCCCCCCCCCGAATGCATCCAGAATGCCTGGAGCCCCCTCGCACATAACCTCCCAGACCGCCCGTACTACTCACTTTCATTACGAGCCAGCGCTGGGAAAAGAATCCCGCAATTGGCCGCCTGGCGGTCACATGGGCAGGTCCTGCCAGTGGGCAGCACAGAGGACGCAACTATGGCCCACTCGACCCCCCAGCAGGCAATCGCGGGACTCCTTTCCTAGCGCTGGCTCGTAATGAAGGTGAGTATTACGAGTGGTCTGGAAAGTTATTGACGAGGGGGGCTCCAGCATTCTGGATGCCTCCCCGAGCTTCTTGTGATGAACAGACAGCAGGACCAACACCCGAAAAAATGGGTGTTGGTCCGTTTAAAACTCATCTAAACCAATGGTCCTCATTACCCCTCTCAGCCTGGGTTGTAAAATAAACATATTTAAAATGTTATTTCTGCCCACATTTTTATACCTATATCAAGCATCACTGATCGTCTGCCCATTCCACATTTCCTTAGAATCGGTGATGTTTGGGGCCAAGCACCTCCCAGATTAAATAATGAGATCCCAGGTAAAGTCGGGCGGGGGGCGGTCTGGCAGTCCTATGCGGCCCAGCTTCTATACGTCCATTGGTGGGTGTGTATGCCTGATAATATTCCTGTGATTACGTGGGAAACAGCCCTTATAGGTTCACACTCCTTTCTACGGGCCTTTGTGTATAGGGTGTGCGAATGGAAGAAATAGAGAATTCCTATAAAATATAAAACATTAGAGATATAGGATTAAAATATCTAAACTAGCTTCCCTAGCTAGGATGGTAATTGGATGCTAATTTGGTATCCATAGAGACTCTTTGCTGCAGTTGGTTAGACACAATAGATTTGGGTGTATAAAGCATTCTTAATTATGAAATGTAAATGAACTCAATGCCTGGCCATGAAATCCTTTTGTGACTAGATGGTCCTGCTAAAGGGAGGGGATAGTCCTTTCCAACAGGAAGTGAGGTGTCCTGGAAGGATTTTGGTTAATATTTTGGCAGTTGGGAGAGGACCAGGGAGGAGAAAGGACATGTGTGCGCAAGAGCCCTGTATTGGTATCTATGAGCAGGTCATTTTAGGCCTATTTGGCAATTGCAAAAAGTACTAGCAAATTATAGGAATTGTTTTTTGTAATTGTTTAGTCCCTGTGATACCTATACTGTCTAGGGCAGCGGTACTCAACTGGCGGCACCAAATATCTGGCCCCCTGCCCTGACAGCCTTGCCCTATTTACTTGTTTGTCGATGTAGTGCTTAGTCTCGCTGCCAATGTCATGACTCTGTTCCCTGGCACCTAGCATTGCAATATGAAGTACTGCACAGGCAGGAAGCGGCATTGCAAGGTGCACAAAAACGTTGTTTCTCAGTTTCTTTGCCCCATCCAACCCTGTCCTCGCAGCTCACCCCTCAGCTCAACTTGGGATGTGAGGGCAAGCAGCCTTTTTTAGTTTTGCCTGTGTAATCCAGTCCCCTAATGCACTCATTTCTAACTATCCACCCCCGCGTCAGCCCTCTGGCCGAATCTTCGCGTCTCACCAGATGCCTGTAAATGGACCTTTACAAGAAGTGTTTGAGTACCCCTAGGGGTTAATGTAAGAGTTTAGGCCCTAATTTTATATATATATATATATATATATATATATATATATATATATATATATATATATTGTATTAGTCCTATATCATAAGTCTATGCACAATATAATCGTTTATATACAATCATTGGTGTGATTCCTTTCGTCATCCCCAAAACTTAGAACCTACATTGAGCAGTTATTGTTATAATAATAATCATTGATATTATTCTTGGTGTGCCACACACCCCGCTTCACTTCTTAAATATTCATTACTTCATGGGTTAATCACCTGCAGGTGACGTAGTGCAGAGAGGAAGACTTGTAACGAGCCCCACCTTCCGGCCTATATATACCTGGTACCTCCCTTCAATCACCAGTATTTTTCTCTCTGCGTGACAAGCAGAGGTTGGAAGTTTCCTGCTTACAGGTAGGTCGGGGCTTACCCCGCCACCCCCCTTTTGGTCTATTTCTGCCCGGTTTGAGTTGTATACCTCTATGGTGGATAGGAAGCCTCCCAGCCTAGGCTGCTCACCGGGTAATTGGTAGACGGCACTATGGGTGCCTAGGAGCTTATCTCCTCCGCTCATCCCCCTCCTTTGGGGGCAATGCGGCAATCCGGCATGGTGATCCGGAAATGGGATGCCCCTGTCCCGAGGGTCCCCGTAGCCCTTACTCCCCCGTTCCGGTCCTTTCTCCCTTCACTTGGGGGGGGGGGGGGGGGGTATAGAGGGTTGTGTATCTTGTATGATGTTTTCACTGTATTGTTATTTCTGTGTGTTCACTTTTACATAGTAACTGTTTTTTGACCGGGGCTCCGGGCAGATACTTTAGGCATGGCCAGTGTATTTGGTCTGCTTTATGGGGGTGGGGCAGCGGACCGCGCTCAGCTGGCCTCAGTTGGTCCCCTCCCGCCTCCCTTCCTTCCCCGCTGCTCCGTGCGGCAGCCTGTGTGGCTGCGCTTGTGTCTCTTTTCCCCCTCCCCCTCCTCCGCCGCCTGGCTGGGTGTCAGCCAGCGCAGCTGGTGGCAATCCCCCGTTGATATTGAGCAGGGCGGCTCCCTGTGACGCGGGGGGGCGTGGCGCCGGCGGAAGCGGCGCCGGCGGAAGCGGCGCTCGGCGGCCTCAGCCTCACTTCCTTCATGTTGCGGTGAAAAGAGGTCACGTGGGGGGGGCGCGCGCTGCAGCAACACATGGGTTTGTGTGCTGCGGCTGCTACATGTCCCTCCGGTCTGGCTCCTGGCGTCGGTAGCAGGTAAGCGGCCCCGCTTTTGTGGGGCCAGAATGAGTTTTACTCATGGGGCTAACTTTTAAGGAGGCACTCTCTTTGTTGTACTATTGTGAACATGCTGCTTTGTTACACTCACAAGGGATCTGATGGTTTGTTTTTTTCTTTCCTTTCAGATCCTGGGATCCCTCTTTTACTGCGGCCTCCGGCTCTATATTGCCTGGCTAGTCATTCTTGATATGAAATTGCACATTTTGGATATATATATACATATATATATATATTTATTTTGAGACTGTTAAGGGGGACCTTTTTCTCTTAAAAAAAAAAAAAAAAAAAAAAAAAAAAAAGAAAAAATATATAAAGTGTATTTAAAAAAAAAAAAAAAAAACCCTCCCTTCCGGGACATTCTTTATAAAGGGGCATCCCGGGTTGGCTTATGCCTTAAAAGTCCCAGTATTTGCGATACCATAAATCACCAATATGGAGGCTTCTGTTACTACCGGAAACGACTCGTCAGAGCCGTCCAGGGGGTGTGTAAAATGTGGGGCTGCGCTCCCTGCTGATGATATCTTTATTTGCATTTCTTGTGCAAGGCAGATTGTTGCGCGTCAGTCTGTTGATCCGGCTGCTGACCCGTCGCAACCTCTATCATCTCCTGCCTCTCCCTCCCTGTTCCGGACCCCGCATGACACTGTCAAGGGTGGGGATTCGCAATCCGAGGTGGTGGTAAAATCAGCCAATCTTCGGGAAGTATTGCCCGTTAAAGCGGGGCTAAAGGCCTCTGCAAAACGGAAGCGCCTGACTCCGGTATCTTCGGCTCCTCAGGACGAATTATGTGAGCCTGTGGAATGGTCCGATGGCTCCCCGGATGAGGGTGAATTCCTCTTGGAGTCAGATGAGCCGGCAGATCAGCTTAAGGCTGATGCGATTGGCGATTGGTCGGCGGGGGTTGCCCTTGACACCCCCTCCATTCTGGCACAAATGTTTGAAATTTTGAATTTAGATCCGCCTGAGGCTGTCACCCTGCCAAAGGGTCAGTTGTTTGAAGAGCCTCAGCCGCGTTTGGTTTTTCCCAGACAGCACCACTTTGAGAGGGTGGTCCTGAAAGAATGGGAACATCCCACTCGGTTATCTGGAATCCCTTCCAGTTGGGAAAAGCGTTATCCTTTTCCGCCAGAATTGCTGAAGCTTTGGTCCGTCCCTCCTGAAGTCGATACCCCTGTGCTAGGGCTATCTAGCTCCGCTATGGTACAGTCTGCTGAGACCTCTGTCCCTAAAGATGGGGAGGATCGTAGGATTGACCAGTATGCTCGCTATGGCTTTGTTTATGCTGGGTCAACGATGCGCCCCCTGTGCGCTTCGGCCCTTCTTCTTTTAGCGGTAAGATCTGTTATCCGGGGGCTATGCGAGGATCTCAATCCCGCTTGTGATGAGTTCGCTGCGCTTAAGCAGTGCGATTCTTTTGTGTCTTACGTTCTATCTGCTCAGGACGATGCGCTGGCTATGAGTAGCAAGACAGCGGCAATGCTGGTCGCTATTCGTCGGTCAGTATGGCTGCGACAGTGGTCGGCGGACTCAGCTTCTAAAAAGGTGCTCACAGCTCTCCCCTTTTTGGGGTTGCGGCTGTTCGGGGAGAAAATTGATTCAGTCGCAAAGGGTGGCAAGATGCCACAACGCAAGAGGCCTCGACGCCCCTTTAGAGGGGCTGTTTCTGGTAGGCCGTCCTTTCGAGGATACAGAGCGGGTAGGGGGACTTCCCTTCCCCCTACCAGTCGTACAGGTTGGACGCGGGGGAGGGGCCGTGGCCGTCCCGCCCAGTCCTGGGGCTCCAAGCCCAAACCTGCGGGTAAGCCCACTCAGCAATGAGGGGCCGCCCTCACCCGTGCGGGTGGGGGGACGATTGCGACACTTCTCCCAGGTTTGGAACCGGGAGGTTCCGGACAGGTGGATTCAGGAGATAGTGTCGTCCGGTTACAAACTGGAGTTCGAGTCTCGCCCTCCTTCACGGTTCTTTCGGTCTCGGGTGCCCATCGATCCTTTGGCCGCACAGGGGCTCCTGGCGTCGGTAGAGAATCTGTTAGAGATGGCGGTCATCCGGCCGGTACCGCGTTTAGAGATGGGCCTCGGTTTCTACTCCAATCTGTTCGCAGTCCCCAAGAGGGATGGGTCGGTTCGTCCCGTCCTGGACCTGAAGTTGCTCAACAGGTTCATCCGTTTTCGGAAGTTTCACATGGAAACCTTGCGCACTGCCGTCGGCTCTCTTCGGCAAGGGGACTTCATGACGTCTATAGACATCAAGGATGCTTATCTGCATGTTCCCATCTGCCTCCCTCATCAACGCTTTCTTCGATTCATGATGAAGGATCGGCATTATCAGTTCGTGGCACTTCCGTTTGGCCTTACCTCAGCTCCAAGAGTGTTCACCAAGGTGCTGGCAGGGGTCATGGCCATTTTCAGAGCTCGGGGCATTCGTGTCGTACCTTATTTGGACGACCTTCTTATCATGGCTCCGTCACCCGATCAATCGGAGAAAGACACCAGGGTGGTGCTCTCCACGCTGGAAAGTTTCGGTTGGGTGATCAACCTCTCCAAGTCCTCCCTCGCTCCGGCCAGGGTGGTGTCCTTTCTGGGGATGCAGTTAGACTCTCATCAACACAGAGTGTTTCTCCCTCAGTCCAAAATTCTTCTGATTCAGGAGTTGGCTCGGGTCCTACTCTCCAATCCTCGGCCGTCCATCCGTCTGGGGATGAGGCTGGTAGGGTTGATGGTTGCCTCCTTCGAGGCAGTTCCTTTTGCTCAATTCCACACGAGGACGCTTCAGCTTTATCTGTTGGCGTCTTGGGACCGGCAGCCTCGGTCACTGGATCAGCCCTTCCAGTTGTCCTCCCGGGTCCGGCAGTCCCTCCAGTGGTGGTTGGTCTCGACCAATCTCGTGAAGGGCAGGTCTTTCCTGGCCCCCCTTTGGGAAATTGTCACCACGGACGCCAGTCTGTCGGGATGGGGCGGATTCTGGAAGGAGCTGCAGTTCCAGGGGCAGTGGGGACCTCGGGAGGCCCTCTTACCCATCAATATTCTGGAACTGAGAGCCATCCGTCGGGTGCTTACTCTCCTGACTCAGCACGTTCTGGGCCTTCCGGTCCAGGTGCGTTCAGACAATCGAACAGCGGTTGCTTACATCAATCATCAGGGAGGGACTCGCAGCCTGAGTGCTCTCAGAGAGGTGTCCCTGATCCTGACCTGGGCAGAAGCCCATGTTCCTCGTCTCTCGGCGGTATACATCCCAGGAGTGGAGAACCTGAAAGCGGACCGCTTGAGCAGGGGCTCTCCCCGTCGGGGAGAATGGGCCCTCCATCCTCGGGTATTTCGCTCACTGTGTCGCCAATGGGGGACTCCAGAGGTGGACCTGTTTGCCTCTCGTCACAATCACAGGCTCCCGAACTTCGTATCGCTCTCCCAGGATCCTCTGGCTCTGGCAGTGGACGCCATGTCCCTGAGCTGGGGGGATCTGGGGTTTCTGTACCTGTTTCCTCCGACACCCATGCTAGGCAGAGTGCTTCGGAAGTTGGCTCTGGAAGGGGTGCCCGCCGTCCTCGTGGCCCCAAGGTGGCCGAGGCGAGTGTGGTTCGCAGACATCGTTCGGCTGGCAGTGGACCAGGTCGTTCTGCCCCTTCGGCCCGATCTGCTCACTCAGGGTCAATTGTGTTACCCCAATTTACCAGCGCTAGCTTTGACGGCCTGGCTGCTGAGACCTCCATCCTAAAGGAAGAGGGTCTTTCTGATTCTGTCGTTAAGACTTTGATCAGTGCCCGAAAGAGGTCTTCTTCTATCATCTACTATAGGACCTGGAAAGCCTATATCGCTTGGTGCGAGATGAGATCTTTTCCTTGTAGGGTATTTTCGGTCCCCAGGGTTCTGGAGTTTTTACAATCTGGGCTGGACTCTGGTCTTCAGCTAAGTACGTTGAAAGGGCAAGTTTCTGCCTTATCTATCTTTTTTCAGAAGCGTGTTGCGCTTAAGTCTTTGGTTAAAACCTTTTTCCAGGGGGTTACGCATGTGCGGCCTCCCAGGAAACCATTACTCCCGGTTTGGGATTTGAATTTGGTTCTTTCTGCTCTTCAGGCTCCTCCTTTTGAGCCTTTGCAAGGGATTGCTTTATCTACCCTGACTCAGAAGATTGTCTTCTTGGTAGCGATCACTTCGATCCGGCGTGTCTCGGAATTGGCGGCCTTGTCTATTCAGGCGCCCTACTTCGAGAAGCATCGGGATAAGGTGGTCTTTCGATTCAAGCCAGACTTTCTTCCTAAGGTTGTTTCTGCTTTTCATTTGAACCAAGATATTGTTCTTCCCTCCTTGTGTCCTAATCCTAAGAATGACAAAGAGAGGGTTTTGCATTGTTTGGATGTAGTACGCTGTGTTAAGTGCTACTTGGTTATCACGTCTCCTTTCCGTAGGACGGATTCCTTTTTTGTTGTGCCCCATGGGCCTAGGAAGGGTTTGGCACCAGCCAAATCTGCCATTAGCAAGTGGATACGTCAGGCCGTTACTGCGGCCTATTCTGCTAAGGGAAGAGTTCCCCCTTTTCGTATTACTGCTCATTCCACTCGCGCTGTTGGGGCGTCTTGGGCTTTTCAGCACCAAGCTTCTGTTGAACAGGTTTGTAAGGCCGCCACTTGGTCTTCTGTTCACACTTTTTCTAAGTTTTACAAAGTTGATGTGCGGGCCTCAGCGGATGCTGTTTTCGGCCGCAAAGTTCTGCAGACTGCAGTCGGTTAAGTTATGCTTCACCTGGCCTTGAGTTGCCCAGCCCTTGTGGACACTGCTTTTGGATGTCCCATGAAGTAATGAATATTTAAGAAGTGAAGCGGGGTGTGTGGCACACCAAGAATAATACCATTTTGTGAGTACTCACCTGAAAAATGGATATTGTTGGTGTGCCACACACCCCGCTTCACACCCGCCCTTTTCGGTATTACCGAAGCCTTTATATGGTGAAGCCTTTTTTATATCAAATTTGATTTTGAGGTTACTGGTGGAATACTGGTACCTTGTATTACTGCTTTGTTGATTATACTGGTGATTGAAGGGAGGTACCAGGTATATATAGGCCGGAAGGTGGGGCTCGTTACAAGTCTTCCTCTCTGCACTACGTCACCTGCAGGTGATTAACCCATGAAGTAATGAATATTTAAGAAGTGAAGCGGGGTGTGTGGCACACCAACAATATCCATTTTTCAGGTGAGTACTCACAAAATGGTATTTTTATCATTTTTTTTTTATGATAATAATTGTTTACACGGAGGGTACCCTGTGCCTTGCTTTGCATGAGTACCGGCTCTAATATCTGGAGCCGAGTACAAAAGTTAGCTATGAGACCTGACGCGTTAATGAAATGTCCTGCTTGCAACCCCATTGGGGAACAACCCCTATTTGCGAGCACTTGGGTCCCTTCTGGATGTTTCTTTTTGGGGGTGGAATGCAACTATGAAGTGACAGTATCATCTTTATATAGCCTGGAATCCCCCTCCTTCCTAAGCTGAGAGAGAATTGGCAGCCCTTGGATACGTCAATGGATGATGATGACTGGGATGAGGTTATGGAAGCATTACACCCCTCTAAATGGGTAACCAGGCATATCTGACACCAATATGTTTGCATATAATGGACCTAATGAATGAGGACAGGTGACCTAGATGGGAATAGAGCATTGATGCGCGGGATAACGGCACTAAAACTCTACTGCGCCTCCTTTGCGTCTACACTAGGACGAGTATCTGCTTGAATTCGAAAGATCCGGTGCTATCAGAAATACCCAGAGGAAAAAATATTTAAAAATTCTAGATCCGCTCAGAACCTTGATGATATCACAGAAATATACACTTAAAAATATACACTATAGAATTCCATTTCATGTGGACATTCCCTTTAAGTTTGTTGGAACCTACATATTCTAAGTATGTCACACACCCCGCTTCAAGATATCCATAACATGTGGGTAATACCGACCTGAAGGGGCGTTCCTGCAGAGATGATAGCAAAAAAGAAAGCCCCTCCCTGATCCATAAATACCTGGGACCTCCCACTCATCACCCAGTTTTCCATCTCTGCAGACGGCGAGCAAGTCAGAAGATGATGGCTCCTCCTTGCACAGGGGGTTTTTCAGGTAGCCGGGATGACTCCCGGCCCGCTATTTATTTATTTCCGTTTGGACCTTTTTCCCCAGAAATCCATATGCCTCCCAGCCTCGGCTGAGGGTCCAGGCGAGGGTATATCAGCACCTTAGGTGCTCAGGAGCTATGCTCCACCGTGAGACCCTATATGAGAGGGTAGGCGGTATTACCGGGTTGGTGACCCCGGTTTGGGATGCCCTGTCCCTTACTTACATAAAATGGCCCTCCCAGGATCCCCTTCCATAGGTGGGGTGGGGGAGTGTCTGTCTTTTTATTAATTTATTAACTTATTTATTTTTCACAGGACAGCATACTTGAGTGTGTGTGTGAGTGGACTGTCACTTTAACTGTATTCAGCCGCCGCAGCCGTTTTACAGGGCCTGTGCGGTGCTGGCTGCTTTCTTCCCCCCATCTTCCCTTCACCTCTATTAATGGCGGAGGTATTCACCTCACGCCATCTTACTGTGCTTCAGGGGGGGGGGGGGGCGGGTGCCGGACCGTCGGCGGGGCCGGGACTTGTCCCTCCCGTTTTTCACCATGCTGTGTGTGTGTGAGTGTGTGCTTTACTTCTGGCCGGGCCGGCGACCGCTCATTGCTAATGCGGCGCCGGCCGGCTCTGGGCGCCATTTCTCTGAGGTGAATTCACCTCACGCAGACTGGGGGGGGCGGGGCCGGTGTGACGACGCGTCACCGCTCCCCGCCTCCTCCCTTCGCTGGTGCCACTAAGGAGCTCTGTGGAGGAGAGAGGGGGGGCGTGGCCCGGCCTCGCGCGCGTCCCGCGCTGGCCACGCCCCCTTCTCCCTCTCTGACTGCAGCCCTGGTTGTTGCTGTGGAGCGTCTGGAAGTTCCCTCACGGTCGCCATTGCGGTTTATGGTTCTGTAAGTGGCCTCTGGCCATTCTTCCTTTTCCTGTATGCTTGATGGTTTATTCATTAGCCTTATCTAAAACAGTCCCTCTGTTCTGTTTTTCAGATGGTGGTTCAGGAGGTTCGCCAGTAGCATTTAGGGGGTCCCTCCTGATCCTTATCACTGGGTTAATTTTTTTTGCATAAATCCTCCCACTCGGGACATTAAAGGGGCATCCCGGGTTGTCTAACGGCGTAATTCCCTGGGTCATAGCGACTTTTCATATATAAAGTTCACCTTATGGAGGCATCCCCGGATACTGGGCTCGGGGCCCCTTCGGGGCATCCCCGAAAGTGTATGTTATGTGGGGTATCCATTTCTGGGGACGATGTACTTCTGTGTATACCATGTGCACAGCAGACCATCACGCGGCAGTCCGAACCACAGGCGTCTGGGTCAGCACCGCCGGTCGCTTCATCTCCACCTCCCGCTTTGACACGCGCCCCGTGTGACGTCGTCATGGGCAGGGAGCTGCAATCTGAGATGTGCGCCAGATTGGCTAACCTTGAAAAAATTATCTCTGGCTCGGTCGCCCGTAAGGCTCCGACTAAGAGAAAGCATTTGTCGCCGGCTCCGCTGGCGGAGGACCAGGAGGATGTTAATAATCTGGATTGGTCTGACTATTCCCAGCTAGAAGAAGGGGAAGTTTATGAGGATTCTGATTTTTCAGACGATGAGCAGTCCTTTGGCGCTGAGGCCGAGCTGGGGGACTTGGGGAGATCCTCTGATACTCCCCACGCTCTGGCTCTGATGTTGGAGGTATTGAATATTTCCCCTCCTGAGGAGGTGTCACAGCAGAAGGGTGAATTGTTTGAGGAATCCAAGCCGCGCTTGGAATTCCCTACACAAAGGCATTTTGACAAAATTATTGCCAAAGAATGGGACAGGCCGGCTCGGCTCCCTGGCATCCCTCAGGGATGGGATAGGAAATATCCCTTCCCTTCGGAGGCAGTTAAGTGCTGGGCATCTCCCCCCGAGGTGGATGCGCCGGTTTTGGGGTTGTCCAATTCCTCGGTTTTAAATAGACCTGATTGTTCCATTCTCAAGGATGGAGAGGATAAACGTATTGACCAGATGTATGTTCACATATGAAAAGATATAAAATATTTTCATCAGCACCGCGCTGTATTTAAACAAGTTAATCCACTTCTGTTAGAATATATCTGCTATAATGGATATGATAAAAAATTCACGCTGGAGTGGTTAAGACTTTGTTGGATCAGTCTATCTTTGTATCAAATGTTATTCTCTATAAGTGAATCACCACATAACTCCGCGGAAGATAATTAAAAGTTCCTTTTGCCAAAGCGTGTCCACCTCAGATGTGACTTAAAATCAGACTTTTGTGCACACTTCCATCACCATATCTTAAATACACGTACCAGATTGTCAATCAATCGCTTGCAATATGATTAGGGTCCTCTTTAAGATGTTACAACTTGTTTGTGTTATTCCAGACCAATTGTAAAGTATACTGGGAATGTGTTATAATAATTGTATCCTCCTTATTTATCCAAAGTTGTTTAAGAATCCGCCTTTCCAAACATATAATCTCAGGGATAAAGATAAAAGCACATAGCATAATACCCTTTTAAAATTTCAAAGCACCTGCTAGTTTTTATTAGGCTTACCAGCATTCACAGAATAAAACGCATTCAAAAAACTCAGGATTCAAATAGTAATACAGAGCGCTTGTGAAGACCTCTTATGCTTTCACCCACGTTACTCCTCTGTGTGATTTGAATCAAGCATGCAGCTGCGTGTCTCCTCACCGCCTCCTCGGCCGCCGGACAGCGGGAGCGCTCGCTGCCTTCTCTCCTCAGTAGCTACGTTGTATCTCTTCACAGTGCAAGCCCCGCCCAACGCGTTTCGTCGTCGCTGGACAACTTAATCATGAGCTGACAGGCACTGTGAAGCATTTGGATTTAAAGGAAGTAGCGGTCATGTGGTTTGGGGAATTAACCCTTTCAATAACCTTATCTTACTCATTTCTTTTCTGTAACAGGGCTACAATTTTTACCCTAAGATGAAAATACTAACGCTTAGACATAAATTTTAGCTTAATATATGGGCAAAACAATTACCTAAAAAATATTTATAATATTTTATGTATAACTAATTCTCATTTGTATATTTAGAAAACACAGGGGGTCTTCACACGCTAAAACACCCTCATTACATCTCAAAATGACCAATCCAAATTAAACAATGAAACTTAGCGCATACCTATATATACATCACTGCTTATCATGATTTATGCACATAAAAAACTTGTTCACTTTTACTTTATGCACATAAAAAACTTTATCATTTTTTTTACATTAATGCATACCTAAAATATACCCTCAATCATAAAATAATAACCATAATTATATTTATATTTATAGCAAAACCTACCTAAAAGACAATTATTTATACATTAATTAGTACTATATATCTAAAAAATTATATTAAAAATCAGGATAATAAGTAACATGACAGAGAAACATATACTGGACCACAACACTATCCTTTTAAAGCTTCTCTCCATAATTTTGTTTAACATTGGATTTTTTTTAAAAAGTATATATCCTCGAAAAATACTAATAAATTGCATCACCAAAATAATAATTTTAATTTAATGCAAATTCAGTGCAACTAAAATAAATAAAAGGGGGTTCACCTTTTTAAAAATTTCCCATTCAATTTTTTTAGTGTTCTCCTATAAAGCAATTCAAATCGAATTCTATATTTAAGCCTCTTGGGGCCATAGACTTCAACTTGAAAATCCATTTGGATTCTAAACGGGACAATTTTCTAATAATATTTCCCCCTTTTAATGTTTTTGAGGGACTATCTATGATCTATGATCTATGATCATAATAGTGATCCAACTGACCTGAAATTTTGCATCATAGATAGTCCCTCAAAAACATTAAAAGGGGGAAATATTATTAGAAAATTGTCCCGTTTAGAATCCAAATGGATTTTCAAGTTGAAGTCTATGGCCCCAAGAGGCTTAAATATAGAATTCGATTTGAATTGCTTTATAGGAGAACACTAAAAAAATTGAATGGGAAATTTTTAAAAAGGTGAACCCCCTTTTATTTATTTTAGTTGCACTGAATTTGCATTAAATTAAAATTATTATTTTGGTGATGCAATTTATTAGTATTTTTCGAGGATATATACTTTTTAAAAAAAATCCAATGTTAAACAAAATTATGGAGAGAAGCTTTAAAAGGATAGTGTTGTGGTCCAGTATATGTTTCTCTGTCATGTTACTTATTATCCTGATTTTTAATATAATTTTTTAGATATATAGTACTAATTAATGTATAAATAATTGTCTTTTAGGTAGGTTTTGCTATAAATATAAATATAATTATGGTTATTATTTTATGATTGAGGGTATATTTTAGGTATGCATTAATGTAAAAAAAATGATAAAGTTTTTTATGTGCATAAAGTAAAAGTGAACAAGTTTTTTATGTGCATAAATCATGATAAGCAGTGATGTATATATAGGTATGCGCTAAGTTTCATTGTTTAATTTGGATTGGTCATTTTGAGATGTAATGAGGGTGTTTTAGCGTGTGAAGACCCCCTGTGTTTTCTAAATATACAAATGAGAATTAGTTATACATAAAATATTATAAATATTTTTTAGGTAATTGTTTTGCCCATATATTAAGCTAAAATTTATGTCTAAGCGTTAGTATTTTCATCTTAGGGTAAAAATTGTAGCCCTGTTACAGAAAAGAAATGAGTAAGATAAGGTTATTGAAAGGGTTAATTCCCCAAACCACATGACCGCTACTTCCTTTAAATCCAAATGCTTCACAGTGCCTGTCAGCTCATGATTAAGTTGTCCAGCGACGACGAAACGCGTTGGGCGGGGCTTGCACTGTGAAGAGATACAACGTAGCTACTGAGGAGAGAAGGCAGCGAGCGCTCCCGCTGTCCGGCGGCCGAGGAGGCGGTGAGGAGACACGCAGCTGCATGCTTGATTCAAATCACACAGAGGAGTAACGTGGGTGAAAGCATAAGAGGTCTTCACAAGCGCTCTGTATTACTATTTGAATCCTGAGTTTTTTGAATGCGTTTTATTCTGTGAATGCTGGTAAGCCTAATAAAAACTAGCAGGTGCTTTGAAATTTTAAAAGGGTATTATGCTATGTGCTTTTATCTTTATCCCTGAGATTATATGTTTGGAAAGGCGGATTCTTAAACAACTTTGGATAAATAAGGAGGATACAATTATTATAACACATTCCCAGTATACTTTACAATTGGTCTGGAATAACACAAACAAGTTGTAACATCTTAAAGAGGACCCTAATCATATTGCAAGCGATTGATTGACAATCTGGTACGTGTATTTAAGATATGGTGATGGAAGTGTGCACAAAAGTCTGATTTTAAGTCACATCTGAGGTGGACACGCTTTGGCAAAAGGAACTTTTAATTATCTTCCGCGGAGTTATGTGGTGTATTGACCAGATGGCTTGTCATGGTTTTGCTAGCGTTGGGTCAGCCATGCGGCCTGTTTGCGCATCGGCACTAATGGTGTTGGCTGCCAGGTCCGTGGTTAGGGACCTGTTGACCTCTTCCGGGTTGCGTCCCGGTAGTGCTGAGTTCCTTAGCCTCAAACGGTGTGAGTTGTTTTTATCTTTTGTGTTGACAGCCTTGGATGACACTTTGATGATGTGTGGTAGAACGTCGGCGCTGCTGGTCACTATTCGGCGTTCGGTGTGGCTGCGCCAGTGGGCGGCAGATTTTATGTCCAAGAAGTCACTAACGGCTCTACCCTTTGTTGGATTACGGCTTTTTGGAGAGACATTGGACTCTGTTACCAAGGGTGGTAGGTTACCTCAACGCAAGAAACAACGCCGCCCCTTTCGGGGGGCCCCTTCCTTTACCCCCTCCTTTCGTGGGGCCAGATCTGGCAGGGGATTTGCATTCCCTTCTTCCAGAGGAGATTCTGGGAGCAGGGGCAGAGGACGTGCCCGTCCAGGATTCAGTTGGGGCTCTAAGCCCAAGCCGGCTGCCAAGCCGGCTCAGCAATGAGGGGGCGCCCTCACCCTTGCGGGTGGGGGGACGGCTGCGACTCTTTTCCCAGGTTTGGGATCAAGAGGTCTCGGATCCGGGAAGTGGTGTCTTCCGGTTACAAGCTGGAGTTCGAGCTCCGCCCCCCTTTCAGATTTTTCAGGTCTCGGATGCCTGCAGAACCTCTAGCGGCGCAGGGGTTCTGTTGGCAGTGCAGAACCTCCTGGACATGGCTGTCATTTGCCCAGTGCCTCCTTCGGATCAGGGCAGGGGTTTTTATTCCAATCTGTTCACGGTACCCAAGAAGGACGGATCGGTCCGACCCATCTTGGATCTGAAGTTTCTCTACAGGTTCATCCGGCCACGGAAATTCCGCATGGAAACACTACGTTCGGCCATTCACTCTCTTCGTCAGGGAGACTTTCTGACGTCCATAGACATCAAGGATGCTTATCTACACGTTCCAATTTTTCCAGCACACCAGAGGTTTCTCAGGTTTGTGGTGGAGGATCGGCATTTTCAGTTTGTAGCACTCCCTTTCGGCCTCACCTCGGCTCCTCGGGTGTTCACCAAGGTGCTAGCGGGGGTGATGGCTCTGCTAAGGGTTCAGGGCATCCGCATTGTGCCCTATTTGGACAATCTTCTGATCATGGCCTCCTCCTTCAATCAAGCGGAGTTGGACACCAGAATGGTGGTGTCCACCCTGGAGAGGTTTGGTTGGGTGGTCAACCACCCCAAGTCTTCTCTCTCTCCGTCCAGAGTAGTGACCTTTCTGGGAATGTCTCTGGACACTTCGCAGGCCAGGGTGTTTCTGCCCCAGGCCAAGATTCTTTTGATTCAGGAATTAGCTCGGCTTCTCTTGTCGGCCCCTCGTCCGTCCATCCGACTAGGGATGAGGCTGGTGGGGTTAATGGTGGCCTCATTTGAGGCAGTTCCCTTTGCGCAGTTTCATACAAGGACGCTTCAGCTTCATCTGTTGAAGGTTTGGGACAAGTCTCCTCTATCGTTGGATCAGTCCTTCCTGATGACTCCCCGAGTTCGTCGATCCCTGCACTGGTGGCTGGGGTCGGTCAATCTGTCGCAGGGCAGATCCTTTCTGGTCCCGTGCTGGGAAACGGTCACCACGGATGCCAGTCTGTCCGGTTGGCGGGGTGTTTGGAAGAACCTCCAGTTTCAGGGTCTGTGGAGTCCGCAGGAGGCTCACGAGCCCATCAATGTTCTGGAGTTGAGAGCCATCAGGTTGGTTCTGTTTCGCTTGACTCATCAGTTGAGAGGCCTGCCAGTTCAGGTCCGGTCGGACAACAGGACGGCGGTTGCTTACATCAATCACCAAGGGGGGACTCGCAGCAGGAGTGCCCTCAGGGAAGTGTCTTTGATTCTGGACTGGGCGGAGAGTCACGTCCCGTGTATCTCAGCAGTCTACATTCCGGGAGTGGAGAACACGGAGGCGGACTTGCTGAGCAGAGCCTCCTCTCGTCAGGGGGAGTGGTCTCTCAGTCCCACGGTGTTTCGTTCGATATGTCTCAGGTGGGGGTTCCCAGCAGTGGACCTCTTTGCCTCTCGTCACAATCACAAGCTTCCAGTCTTTGTGTCTCTCTCGCAGGATCCTCTGGCTCTGGCAGTGGATGCCATGTCTCTGAACTGGGGGGATCTGGGGTTTCTTTACCTGTTCCCTCCGTTTCCAATGGTAGCCAGAGTGGTGCGCAAGCTGACTCTGGAGGGCGTGTCGGCGATTCTAGTGGCACCAAGGTGGCCAAGGCAGGTTTGGTTCGCAGACCTGGTAAGACTGGCAGAGGATCAGTTCGTTCTGCCTCTTCTGCCGGACCTGCTCACCCAGGGTCGGCTGCCCTATCCCAATTTACCTTCGCTGGCTTTGACGGCGTGGCTGCTGAAACCGCCATCTTAAAGGAAGAAGGTCTTTCTGACGCGGTGGTTCAGACTCTTATTAGCGCCAGGAAGCGATCTTCCTCTACTATTTACTATAGGACTTGGAGGTCCTATATTGACTGGTGTGAAAGTAGGTCTTTCTCTTGTCGGGAGTTTTCCATTTCCAGAATCCTGGAGTTTCTTCAACATGGTCTGGATTTGGGGCTTCAACTTAGGACCTTGAAGGGGCAGGTTTCTGCCCTGGCTGTGTTTTTTCAAAGGTCATTTGCACTTCATCCCTTAGTCAAGACCTTTTTCCAAGGGGTTACGCATTTACGGCCTCCTAGGAAGCCCTTTGTTCCAGTTTGGGATTTGAACCTGGTTCTTTCTGCTCTTCAGGGTCCCCCGTTTGAACCCTTGAATGAGATTGCTTTGTCTTCACTTACCCAAAAGGTGGCCTTTTTGGTGGCCATCACTTCGGTTAGGCGTGTTTCTGAGTTGGCAGCTTTATCCATTAAAGCTCCGTACTTCGAAAGGCATCAGGACAAGGTTGTCTTTCGTTTCAAGCCGGATTTTCTTCCTAAGGTGGTCTCTGCCTTTCATCTGAATCAGGACATTGTTCTGCCTTCTCTATGTCCTAATCCCAGCAACGACAAGGAAAGGGCGCTGCATTCCTTGGATGTAGTTCGTGTTGTGAAATATTATCTGGTGGTTACGTCTTCCTTTCGTAAGACTGATGCTTTTTTTGTGGTGCCCTTTGGGCCTAGGAAAGGTTTGGCTCCTGCCAAATCTTCCATTAGTAAATGAATTCGTCAGGCCATCATTGGGGCCTATTCTGCCAAGGGGAGGAGTCCCCCTTTTCGTGTTACTGCTCATTCTACTCATGCGGTTGGAGCGTCCTGGGCTTTCCAGCACCAGGCCTCTGTTGAGCAAGTTTGTAAGGCCGCTACTTGGTCCTCTGTTCACACTTTTTCCAAGTTTTACAAGGTTGATGTTCGGGCCTCAGCGGATGCTGTTTTTGGCCGCAAAGTTCTGCAAGCTGTTGTGGTTTAAGTTGTGCATTGTTGCCTTGTTTTGGATCCCCGCCCTTTTTATGGACACTGCTATTGGATGTCCCACATGTTATGGATATCTTGAAGCGGGGTGTGTGACATACTTAGAATAATACCATTTTGTGAAATACTCACCTGTAAAATGGGTATTATAAGTATGTCACACACCCCGCTTCACCCGCCCTTCTTGTATTCGGGATCCTTTCTATTGTGAACTTTGCGTTATTTTGTATTATATTTGCCTCGTCCTGGTCCCTTACCTTACTGCTTCTATATACTGGGTGATGAGTGGGAGGTCCCAGGTATTTATGGATCAGGGAGGGGCTTTCTTTTTTGCTATCATCTCTGCAGGAACGCCCCTTCAGGTCGGTATTACCCACATGTTATGGATATCTTAAAGCGGGGTGTGTGACATACTTATAATACCCATTTTACAGGTGAGTATTTCACAAAATGGTATTTTTCTTGCCTAACAAGAATAAATAAAAAGGTGTCCAACATCTGTCCAATCTGCTCTGGGTGCGATTGGTGACTGTACATCCTGCTCTTGCCTTCTGTTGCCAGACTGGGAACTGTTTAACTCTTGGCTTACCTTTAACCCTTTTAGTGCCAGCTACGTGAATCTTATGTAGCTGAATTTAAACCCCCACAGAAAAAAAAGTATAAAAGTTAAAAACTCACCTGACCCCTCGTTCGATTGGACCGGGTCTTCTCTTCACCCTGGGGGCATCTGTTGTCCCCCCTCCGCCAGGGCTCTTCTTTCTTCAGGAGAGCGCCCAAAATAGCGCCCCCCCACTTCGGGCAATAGCACAATTGCTGGCAAGTCACCTACAATTAGCGGGTGACTTGCCATTAACCCCTGGCTCCCCAAAGCTCGGGGGGGCAGAAGGGCTGGCCCGTGGCTATGTGGGCTTGTAGCCTGCAGGGAGGGGAGGCCACCAAAGCTGGCCCCAGGGCCCTGTCCCTACAAGCCCCCATAGCTGGTCCCGGGCTGGTTATGATGGGTAAGGGGGACCCCATGTCATAAAATTCCCCAAAAAATTGGTCCCCCCCCCCCCCCCCAGGAGGGGGGCCCTATGTCATTTTTCTTTTTTTAAATTAACTCTTTATGTTTATAGTGTGGATAGTAGTTGTATTTTATTTGTAAATGTTATGAGGTGCTCTTTTCAATTTTGGGGGTCTCCTGGGCAAGATTGGGGGGCTACTGATACATATGTGGTACCGTTGTAAAATCGGGAGAAATTGGGCTTTTACATGCAATATGGTTTTCATTAATGAAACAAATGTTTTATTTCAAATAAAGAAGACAATTGTCTAACAAAAATTTTTTATTTTTTTTTTTACAGAAAAATATTAAAAAAAAACAGTAGAAAAATTACAAACAAGACATTTCACGTTAAAGCCTAATCTCTGCTGCAAAAAATATATATAATTTTCCTGGAAATTCCAGCAAAAATCATGATTAAACATGGCGTAAAATGGGGAAAAATGACCTGTCAACAGAGGGTGACAAAACTTCAAGTAGGCTGGCAATTAAAAGGGTTAATAGTACCTATACATGTTGGGTATTGTTCTGCTCGGGGGACCTTGCGCTTTCCTTTTTTTTTCTTGTTTACATATTGATATTTTAGGAAAGCATGTTTTTTATTCAACTTTTTTATACATTTTTCTTAGGGAAACCCTGTGCAACCTAAGAATTCTTCGAGGGATTACTTGCCCACTCCAACAAGCTGGGTACGCTTAGAAAGCTTAACATGTGTACTTTCAGGGAATATATGGTTTGTGGGGGGTATTCCAAATGTAAAGGGTTGTTTTGGTAGAAAAGGCACAAGGTGCGCACTTTGTCTACAGAGCTGAAATGTTCAAGCAAAATTACCATTATGCGCACGCTTTACTTTGTGGTGTTTGGCAACTCTTCCCAGATTTTACTAGTTTTTTCTCATTTGCATATAGTTTTTTTTTTTAGGAAAAAGTGACTTTGATTCTTCCTTTTTATTCTTTTTAGGGAAACTCTGTGCAACCAAAGAATTGATTGAGGGATTACTTCCAGAAAACTATGCCCACATAAACAAGCCTGGTACGCCTAGAAAGCTTGAGGCGTGTACTTCCAGAGAATATATAGTTTGTGGGGGGTATTTCAAATGTAAGGGTTGTTTTTCTGGAAAAACTGCAAGGTGCGCATAGTGCATATCACAGTTGTATTTTATCTGAAAATCTCCTAAAGCGCTGTTTCAGTTTGGGGGAGTCTCCTGGGCAGGAAAGGGTGTCTGCCTATACATATGTGGTACCGCTGTGACTGGTAGAAATTGGGGTTTCACACGCAATAAAGTTTTATTGACAAACTTACATTTTTTTATTACAAAAAAACACTACAAATTGCAAAAAATTAATTTTTTACATTTTCTTTGTACATATTTCACCCAAAAGTATTGAAAATCCACTAAAAAAGGCCATACAAGACATTACATGTTGAAGCCCAGACTCTGCTGAAAAAAATATATAATTGTCCTGGGAAATCCCTTCAAAAATCAAGGTTGAAAATGTGTAGCGCAAAATAGTGAAATGTAGTCTGGCGCTAGTCTGGCAAGGGTTAAAAATAGATTGTATCTACCTGGCAGCATTCAAGCATGAAGAAGCGCAGGAAGAGCAAATGCTGAGTCCTGTGTTCATAATCCTTGCATATAGGGACTCCAGGAAACATTGCCATGTATTGACTTAACGGCCCTTTCCAGGGGCTGTCGTTAAGGTGCTATAGTGAAGTCTAGCCATTAGAGAAGCTGGGCGGGCCCTGCTGGCCAAGTAGCCCAGTTCAGTACTAATCCATTCCATGGACTATAAAGAGGCCGACAAATGTCATATGGACCCTGCTGATGTTGGATGGGCTGTGGGGAGGCCACCTGTGATTGGGTGCACCTATTAATGTCTGTACAGATGATCCCATAGCAAGCCAGAAAGCAGTCACAAACTCAGAGCGAGAATCAAGAAAGAGGTCAAAAGGGGATGCCCAAGAGATCTGTTCTACCATATTTTTCGCCCTATAAAACACCCCCAAGGCAGGGAAAATGTTGGTGCATCTTATGGGACAAATGTGTGAGGAGGGTGAGCAATGGTGGACCGGTGGGCATTAAGCAGTTAAACTTGCTCCCTGCCTGCCCGCCCTCCAATGCACAGGGATGCCCCTCACTGCCTGGTTTGGGGGATGCGCCTCACTAATCGTATTGGGGGATTCTCCTCACTGCCTGTATTGGAGATGCCACTCACTGCCTGTAATGTGTGATACTGTTCACTGACTTTAATGTGAGATCTGTAATGGGGTGATTGGGGGGATTTTGCACACTGTCTGTAATGGGGTGATTGGTAGGGGATATTTTAGCACAGCATTTGGTTTGGAATATTTTTTTTCTTATTTTCCTCCTCCAAATCCTGTCTTATGGGGTGAAACTATCAGCTAGGAGGCTGTCATTGACTCAATGGGCATTGCAAGCTGAATAAAGCCTTATTCTGTTTGTTATATGGCGTAAACAAACCATTATCTCTGGGGTATGTCCCGTGTCTGTGTTCCTGAAAGATTGGAAGTTAAAATATAACTTTTACTTTAGTACATTAAATGCCATAAATAGATTAGTTTCTAGGATGACAACAGGAAAAGTAACCTTTTACATAGTGCATCAGGTCGATAAGGGCTCCTGCATTAACCCAACAATTGTGCCACATCTGCAGTTCAGAATGGTTCTTGACCTTCTGTAATGAGAGGCCACATGCTTTTATAGTTACATGACCGTATTGTCAGTGTAAGGACTTCTATTGACGGGGCCCTGAACTGGCAAAGTGTTGGCTGTTATCACTCCCAAATCTGCAAATTTCCTTGTTAGAACATATTTTGGCTTGTGTGTGTTTGGTTTCTGTGGATATCTCCCTCTCTTCTATGTTGTCTGTCTGGTGTTACCTGCCCTCTCGCAGGTGTTTGCTATTCTTTCCCCATCTTCCTTATAAAGGTATGTTTGTAAACCCGCCTGCTTCCGGGGTCATTGCATCACTATGAAATCCAGTTGCTCTCTCCTGCTTTCAGGCTTAAGCCTTCTGCTTTCTGTACTGGGGCCCAGGCCACCTGTTGTGTTGGTCACAGGCCCTATGATACATATATATATATATATATATATATATATATATAAATTTTTTATATATATATATATAATATATATATTTATTTATATATATATATATATATATATATATATATATATATATATATATTATATCTATCGTATATATTTGTAAATATAGGTTTAGATTTTATTTGAGATATTCATAGAATAGGGTTAACTGACGATAGTCAAGTTAATAGTCAAAAACCCCGGACAAGGCTGCAAAACCTGTATCTAAATCCTCTTCTTCAGGATCAAAATCCAGTAAAAAGAGTAGAAGATGCCCGTTATGTGATTTGAAGCTTGCGGATTCCTATGTTAAACCCCTTTGTCAAATATGCACGGATAAAGTGGTTAATAAGGAGCATAATGATGATTTGATGAGGCTGATGAAGGAACTTAAAGACCAGATCTCTTCCTCACCTAAGGTTCAGGGGGTCCCTGAAATTCCAAGTAACCAGATGGGTCTTTCTCATCCAGGCCTGGGCCACTTTGATCCATCCTTTTTTTCTGGGCATATGGGGAATCCCTCCTTTTTCGTCTCTCAGGAAACTTTGGTTCCTGACGATGAATCAGAGGAAGGTGAAATTTCTTCCCCGGATGAAGATGACGACCTATCCTCATGCTCGTCAGTATTAAAGAACAGATTTTTATTTCCGCCTGGAGATCTTCCTTTTCTCTTACACATGATTAACCTATCTATGGGTATTGAGGAAAAGGTGGCGGGCCCCAAATCTAAACAGAAGATTCTCAGCTTTGGGAAAAATGTCCCAAGTTAGATGCCCCTTTTGCCAAGGTTTCCAAGGGTACGGGTTTAGCCTTTGAGGATTTTGGGGTTCTTAATGATCCCCTAGATAAGAAGATGGATTCTCTGCTTAAAAAGGCATGGCAAGTGGAATCCAATTTATTGAGGACTAATTTGGCTTCTAATTGTGTCATTAGAAATCTGGGGTTTTGGGGTTTCAACAACTAAAAGACTGTCTTTTAGAAAAAACTAGTCTAGATAAGATAATTAGAGCTTTACCTATCCTCTTTTCGGCTACGGCATTTGTTACAGATGGCATGTCTGAGTCGATTAGATTTTCAGCACAAAATCTGGCAGTGGGTACTTTGGTTAAAGACCTGGTCTGGCGATGTTGGTTCTAAAATGAGATTATGTGCTATGCCCTTTAGGGGGGAATTTTTGTTTGGATCAGACTTAGGTAAAGTTTTGGATTTGACGGGGACAGGAATAAATGCTTTCCACCTCGTCCTAGGGCTGCAGCCAATAGAATGTTTTTCCCTAGGAATTCTTTTAAGCGTCCCTTTCTTAACAAGGGGGTCGCTAAAAGAACTAAAGGGGCCTCCTCCTCTTCCAATTTTTCAAGGAAAGGCAGCTTCAAAGGTTCCACCCTGTTTGGAACTTATCAGGCAAGACCCAAAAAGCAATGACGCCAACATCATGATTGGTGCCAGGCTAGGGAGGTTTTGCACAGCCTGGCAAGGCCTGTTGGATTGCCCTTTCATTGTAAGAGGTATTACGGAGGGGTTCCACATAGAATTTTCACAAACTCCTCCTTCAAGATTTTTGATTTCTTCTCTCCCAAGGGGCAGAGAGGAGAGAGCTGCAATTTTTGGAATTTTGACAGACATGAGAACAAGGGGAGTAATCATACCAGTCCCTCTGCCTTCACAAGGGAGAGGCTTTTATTCCAGCATTTTCCTTGTGTAGAAGAGTTCAGGAGGCTTCAGGTTTATCCTGAACCTAAAGGATCTCAACCTTCTAGTCCAGTACAGACATTTCAGGATGGAGACTATTTATTCCGTGAAGAACATACTTCGCAGGGGTGTCTTCATGGCATCAATAGATTTGAAGGACGCCTATTGGCAGGTTCCAATGAGCCCCCTGGCTCAATCTTTTATGAGATTCGCAATAGAGGACGGAGACCGGATTTTGCATTTCCAATTTGTCTGCCTACCTTTAGAGATTCTCTGACTTGGTGGTTGGAGGAGGATCGGTTCCAAAGAGGCTTGCCTTGGGGAGATACGAAGGAGATGACAGTGACTACAGATGCCTCAGCTTGGGGCTGGGGGGCACATTGCGAGTCATGGACAGCTCAAGGAAGATGGTCAAAAGCTCTGAGTCAGTCTTCTTCCAATCTAAGGGAATTGGTGGCAGTAAAAGAAGCTTTATGGTCCCTGAGGTCACACCTACGAGGGAAGCACGTACAAATCCGATCAGACGACGCGTCATCAGTGGCCTACATAAACCATCAGGGAGGGACAAGATCCTCAAGACTGATGGTTATAGCACTGGAAATATTATCATGGGCGGAGATCAATTTGAAGTCTCTGACAGCGATTCACTTGAAAGGAACTCTGAATCAAGTGGCAGATTGGTCCCTAGATCCGACTGTTTTCAAGGGTTTTAACCCTTAAAAATCCAAAAAAAAAATGGGGTCTCCCTCCCTTCGAGGGGGGACCCTATGTCATTTTTTTTTTAATTAACCCTTTGTTACCTGTAGCCCAGTAGGTATAAAAGGCTTCCAGCAGCAGCAGGAGAGCAGAAGCCTAAGTGATCAGCGTGGGACACAGGGATGGATGGGAGGTAAGTATTAAAAAAAATATTAAAAAACATTTTTTTTTTTTTTTTTTTAATAAAGATATTTTTTTAAAAGTGTGTCTGTGTGTTTTTTTTTTTTTTTACTTTTAACCCTTTGTGAACTGGTAAGGGGTCCATGTGACCCCTATACCAGTTCACAAGGCTCGGGGGTCTGGCAAGTCACCTGCGGCTAGCGGGTGACTTGCCATTAACCCCTGGCCGCCCAAATTACCTGCCTCCCCAAAGCCCAGGGGGGGGGGCAGAAGAGCCGTGGCCCTAGGCTATGACGGCTTGTAGCCGGCAGGGCCAGCACCCTGTTCTACAAGCCCCCATAGCTGGTCACAGGCTGGTTATGCTGGGTAGGGGGGACCTCACGCCATTTTAACCCTTAAAAATCCAAAAAATAAAATGGGGTCCCCCTCCCTTTGAGGGGGGACCCTATGTCATTTTTTTTTAAATTAACCCTTTGTTACCTGTAACCCAGCAGGAGAGCAGAAGCCTAAGTGATCAGCGTGGGACACAGGGATGGATGGGAGGTAAGTATTAAAAAAAATAATTAAAAAAATATTTTTTTTTAATAAAGTTTTTTTTAAAGTGTGTCTCTGTGTGTTTTGTTTTTTTTTACTTTTAACCCTTTGTGAACTGGTAAGGGGTCCATGTGACCCCTATACCAGTTCACAGGGCTCGGGGGTCTGGCAAGTCACCTGCGGCTAGTGGGTGACTTGCCATTAACCCAGAGACCCCCCATTACCTGCCTCCCAAAAAAACCTTAAAATTCCCCCAAGAAATGGTGTCCCCCCCCCCCCTGTGAAGGGGGACTCCGCACCAATTTTTTTTTTTTTATTTAACCCTTTATTATGTGGATAGTAGTTGTATTTTATTTGTAAATGTTATAAAGTGCTCTTTTCAGTTTATGGGATCACCTGGACAGGAACGGGGGGCTACCGATACATATGTGGTATCATTGTAATCAGGAGAAATGGGGCTTTCACATGCAATATGGTTTTCTTTAATAAAATAAATGTTTTTGTTTAAAATAAAGGAGGCAATTTAAAAAAAAAAAAAAAAATATATATATATATATATATATATATATATATATATTTTTTTTTTATTATTTATTTATTTAAAAATATTTTAAAAAGTAGAAAAAATACAAACAAGACATTTCATGTTAAAGCCTAAACTCTGCCACAAAAAGAAAATATGCCATTTTCTTGGAAATTCCTGCAAAAATCACAGTTAAACATCATGCAAAATGGTGAAAAATATCCTGTCAGGAGAGGGTGACAAAATCTCAAGTAGACTGGCAGTCAAAAGGTTACAGGTACCTATGTATGTTGGGTATTGTTCTGCTCGGGGGACCTTGCGCTTTCAGATTTAGCTTGTTTTTTCTTATTTGCATATTGATATTTTAGGAAAAGGTGTTTTTTTATTCTGCTTTTTTATACATTTTTTTGTGAAACCCTGTGCAACCTAAGAATTCTTCGAGATATTACTTCCAGAATGAGCCCACTACAACAAGCTGGGTACGCTTAGAAAGCTTAACATGTGTACTTTCAGGGAATATATGGTTTATGGGGGATATTCCAAATGTAAAGGGTTGGTTTGGTAGAAAAAGCACAAGGTGCGCACTGTGTCTGCAGAGCTGAAAATCTGAAGCAAAATTACCGTTATGCGCATGCTTTACTTTGGTGTGTTTGGCAACTCTTTCCTTGACAGAACCTATGCATGTTGGGTATCGTTCTGTTTGGGGGATGTTGCTTTTTCAGATTTTCTGTTTTTTTCTGGTTTGCATATAGGTTTTTTTTAGGAAAATGTGGTTTTGATTCTGCTTTTTTATTCATTTTTAGGGAAACCCTGTGCAACCAAAGAATACATTGAGGGATTACTTCCATAAAACTGCACCCATGTCAACAAGCCTGGTACGCCTAGAAAGCTTGAGGTGTGTACTTCTAGGGAATATATAGTTTGTGGGGGGTATTTCAAATGTAAAGGGTTGTTTTTCTTGAAAAACTGCGCATAGGTGCGCATATTGCATAGCACAGTTGTATTTTATCTGAAAATCTCCTAAAGCGTTGTTTCAGTTTGGGGGAGTCTCCTGGGCAGGAAAGGGTATCTACCTATACATATGTGGTACCGCTGTAACCGGGAGAAATTGGGGTTTCACACGCAATAAGATTTTATTGACAAACTTACATTTTTTATTACAAAAAACACTACAAATTGTAAAAAATAGTTTTTTTTTATTTTTTTGCACAATTTTCACCCAAAAATATTGAGAATACACTTAGAAAATGACAAACAAGACATTTTATGTTAAAGCCCAGGCTCCACTGAAAAAAAAAACAATATATCACTTTCCTGGGAAATCCCTGGAAATCCCTTCAAAAATCACAGTTGAACATCGGGAGCGCAAAATAGGGCAAAATAATCTGGCAACAAAGGGTGACAAAATCTCAAGGTAGGCTGGCAGTTAAAGGGTTAAAGATATTGAATAAATAATTGGGGTGGGTTAGTATGAAATTTAGGAATAGTATCAGTATGTGTTTTAGATATTTTCTCATAGATGACTGATTGTCGCTGTGTCACGATGGGAGATCTGGTCCTACTCACATGCACTGGTGGGTGCACGCTTGTCCCTGCGAGTGTGCACTCGGTCACGCCCCTCGAGTGACTCCATTCGGGCAGTGTGTGGCCAGGGGTGTGTGTGTCTGGTAGGCAGGTGACCGGTACGCTGGTGTGCTCATGCTGGGTAGGCCCTGACCCTGTGTGCACTCTGCTCATGCGAGACAGGCATTTCCTGGGTGCATAAGGCTTTTTAAAAGGGGCCTACGGCACTAGGAAGTTGCCTGCAGATCTGCTTGGAGTGACACTCTCCTCTGTTCCTGTGTGACTTCCTGGTTTCACTTTCAGCTTTGACTTTTGACTTTATGACCCCACTCTCTCTGGCTCTTGACCTCCTGCTTGGATGGTTATCTGTATTGGTTCTCTGAACTCGACACTGGATTACCTTACATCTTTTTTGTAAGGTTTTTCATATACAGAATAAAGAAAACTTTTCTGAATAGACATGTCTCTGAATATTTTTCTGCGATACTTACATCAGGAGCACAGAACAAAAGAAATATGCTTAACATAGTAACCAGTTAGATAAATGTGGGAAGCATAGGGGTCCATGTGACAGCAGGTCAGGGTAGGATGTAAGATCCTGTGTCTGCCTTTCCTGAGTATCTAATGCTAGTGTTTGCCTTGCCTGAGTCTCTTAATATAATTTCCTGCCTGGCTCAAGCCTCTTATACCAGCTCCTGTCTTACCCAGACCTTTAGTACCTATGCCCACCTCACCCAAGTCAGTTGTCTCTGCTGTGGCGTTCCAAATCGTTGCTTCCATCATGCCCAGTTGTTGCATCCACTCTGGCGTTTCCAGTTGCGGCATCCACTCTGGGGTGCCAAGTTTTTACATCTGCTCCATTGCACCCAGGTGCATCTACCCTGGACCCACAGGAAAAAGGTCTGGTCTTGGTCCCTGGGCTCTGCTCTCTAGGGAGGTTGTGGCATCGGTTTGGTCTCAAGGGCCGGAATCACGAAAGTCCGGGATTTCCCTGGGCTTTGTTGTGAAGATCCCAGTCCCCTTGGCCACTGCTGTGAAGGTCTCCTCCCTGCGCTCTCACAGGTGTTTGCTATTCCCCCTACCATTTTCCCTATAAAGCTTTGTGTCTAACCCCACCTCCCAGCTGGATTATTGAATCACTTTGCTTGAGTGTCCATGTGCTCTTAAGCCCCCAGATATCTTTGTTGGTCTGTCCTGCATTTGGACCTAAGCTTTCTGTTTGCTTTACTGGTGCCCAGTCTGTGCAGGACTTTGGCCTTCCGCTACCTTGAGTTCACTAGTTCCTGCTCCCTTATACCTGCGGTTAGTCTGCCTGCTGCTGTCTGTACTGTCTGTCCTCTGTTTCCCTGCTCTATCAGCCTATGACTCTGCTCACCTGGCCACAGCATGTGATTCTGCTCATCTGCCTTGTTCCTAGTCTACCAGTTCTCAATCTGCACCTCCTGGTCTGTGTATTTGGTTTCTTATAAAAAGCTAGTAGTTGACAATAACTATAGGGATTAATTGCCCTTCTGCCTCCATACCACCCTAATCCAGGAATTCCTGTACCTCCCTGAGTGCCCAGTGATCTAATTCACCCAGGCCTCACAATCATGTCCACACAATTACAATCAGCTGTAATAATTTAAATTTAGGTTCCACACATCACACAGCTGATACACCTACAAGAGTAAAGACACTAGAAGAATAATGTTGAGAATAACGGTGCACTCTCTATTTTCTTCAGGAGGAAGATCCAGCCAGAATCATTTCACTGAAGATGTTGCTATCTCTCCAGATGCAAAAACCGGAGATGAGGACATCCCTTTAAAGGCTATAGAAGCCCTGACTACCTTAAACCCTCATCCAGCGCTGCACACTGCAGATCTCTTATCTTGCCCCTCTACACATGACAAGTGTCACACTGTTTTCCCTCCTCAACATACTTCTAATCAATCTAAGAAGCCATATTCATGTTCTGACTGTGGGAAATGCTTCTCTTGGAAATCGGACCTTAAAATACATGAAAGAGTTCATACAGGAGAGAAGCCATTTTCATGTTCGGAATGTGGTAAATGTTACTCCCAAAAGTCACATCTTATCACACATGAAAGAGTTCATACAGGGGAGAAGCCATATTCATGTTCGAAATGTGGTAAATGTTACTCTCAGAAATCCCACCTTATCACACATGAAAGATTTCATACAGGGGAGAAGCCATATTCCTGTTCTGATTGTGGGAAATATTTTCCTGATAAATCAGCCCTTATCAGACATGAAGGAATTCATACAGGGGAGAAGCCATATTCATGCTCTGATTGTGGCAAATGTTTTTCTAATAAATCAAACCTTATCAGTCATGAGAGAATTCATACAGGAGAGAAGTCATATTCATGTTCTGAATGTGGGAAATGTTTTCTTTGGAAATCAGCCCTTATCAGACATGAAAGAGTTCATACAGGAGAGAAGCCATATTCATGTTCTGAATGTGGGAAATTTTTCTCTGATAAATCAGCCCTTATCAGTCATGGGAAAATTCATACAGGAGAGATGCTATATTCATGTTCTGAATGTGGGAAATGTTTTTCTCGTAAATCAGCCCTTATCAGTCACGGGAGAATTCATACAGGAGAGAAGCCATATTCATGTCCTGAATGTAGGAAATGTTTTTCTCACAAATCAGACCTTATCAGTCATGAAAGAGTTCATACAGGCGAAAAGCCATATTCCTGTTCTGAATGTGGGAAATGTTTCTCTCAAAAATATGCCCTTATCACACATGAAAGAGTTCATACAGGGGAGAAGCCATATTCCTGTTCTGAATGTGGGAAATGTTTCTCTCACAAATATGCCCTTATCACACATGAAAGAATTCATACAGGGGAGAAGCCATATTCATGTTCTGAGTGTGGGAGGCGTTTCTCTCGGAAACCAGCCCTTATCAAACATGAGAGAATTCATACAGGGAAGAAGCCATATTCATGTTGTTAATGTAGATTTTTTTTCTCATATTGAACATAAAAGTATCAATACAGGGGAGAAACTATAATGTGCTGAATGTGGAACAGCTTTGCATATAAGGAATGGATCGCATGGGCTAGTAATATTGCAAATCAGTTTCTTAATTGCCAAGTACATTATTACATACAGACAGGTAATTCACTTTGGAAGCAGTGGGTTGGGTGGGAGGTGGGGAGGAAAAAGACTTGCAATAAAACACAGTTGATTCTGCAATAGCATTTGTTGAATTCCTCATGGTTATCGGCAAGGATGGGCTTTTATAGTCGGTATCGGTTTTAACCCTTTCAGTGTCAAGCACGTAGATTCTACGTGCTCGCTTCTACTCCACTTAAGTGCCAAGCACGTAGAATCTACGCACCTGACTTTCCCCCCTGCTAGTTAAAAAAATCGTTGGATCTGGCCGGGTCTCCTCTTTAATTTGGTGCCATCCGATCCCCCGGAATAGCCCCCCCCCCCACACTTTGGCAGCAGCAGCTGCTAACTGTAAAAATAAAAAAATAAAAATGACATTTACTTACCTGCAGTCGCGCTGCCTCCCGCCGGGTCTCCCCTTCACTGGGGGGGCCTCAGATCACCCCCCAGGCTGCTAAAAATGCCCTCTCCCCCTGCCTTCCGATGGGCGCCGCCATCTTGATGACTAGCCCCGCCCCCTTGGGGGCGTGGCTTATGGTGTCACTCCCGGGCCCCTTTGCCCTGTTCCTACAAGCCCCCATAGCTGGTCCCGGGCTGGTTATGATGGGTAAGGGGGGCCCCACGTAATTTTTGGGGGGATTTTTAAGGGTAAAAAGGGCCCCCCAGGAGGGGGGACCCTATGCCATTTTTTTTTTTTTAATTAACCCCTTATGTTTATAGTGTGGATAGTAGTATTTTATTTGTAAATGTTATAAAGTTCTCTTTTCAGTTTGGGGGGTCTCCTGGGCAAGAATGGGGGGGCTACCGATCCATATGTGGTACCGTTGTAATCAGGAGACATGGGGCTTTCACATGCAATATGGTTTTCATTAATAAAAGAAATGTTTTATTTAAAATAAAGGGGGCAATTGTCTAAAATATTTTATTTTTTTTTTTACGCAAAAATATTTCAAAAACAGTAGAAAAATTACAAACAAGACATTTCATGTTAAAGCCTAAACTCTGCTGCAAAATATATATATATATTTTCCTGAAAATTCCGGAAAAAATCAGTTAAACATGGCGCAAAATGGGGAAAAATGACCTGTCAACAGAGGGTGACAAAATTTCAAGTAGGCTGGCAATTAAAAGGATTAATAGTACCTATGCATGTTCGGTATTGTTCTGCTCGGCGGACCTTGCGCTTTCAGATTTAGCTTGTTTTTTCTTGTTTGCATATTTATATTTTAGGAAAACATGTTATTTATTCAGTTTTCTTATTCTTTTTTTAGGGAAACCCTGTGCAACCTAATAATTCTTCGAGGGATTACTTCCAGAAAGGTGAGCCTACTACAACAAGCTGGGTACTCTTAGAAAGCTTAGCATGTGTACTTTCAGGGAATATATAGTTTATTGGGGATATTCCAAATGTAAAGGATTGTTTTGGTTGCAAAATTGCAAGGTGCGCACTTTGTCTGCAGAGCTGAAATTTTCAAGTAAAATTACTGTTATGCGCACACTTTACTTTGTGGTGTTTCCCAACTCTTCCCTTGACAGTACCTATGCATGTTGGGTATCGTTCTGTTCGGGGCATGTTGCTTTTTTTTTTGTGTTTGCATATAGTTTTTTTTTAGGAAAATGTGGCTTGATTCTTCCATGTTTTTCTTTTTTAGGGAAACCTTGTGCAACCAAAGAATACATTGAGGGATTACTTCCAGAAAACTAAGCCCACATAAACAAGCTTGGTATGCATAGAAAGCTTGAGGTGTGTACTTCCAGAGAATATATAGTTTGTGGGGGTTATTTCACATGTAAAGGGTTGTTTTTCTGGAAAAACTGCAAGGTGCGCATAGGGCATAGTGCAGTTGTATTTTATCTGAAAATCTTCTAAAGCGCTGTTTCAGTTTGGGGGAGTCTCCTTGGCAGGAAAGGGTGTCTACCAATACATATGTGGTACCGCTGGGACCGGGAGAAATTGCAATAAAATTTTATTGAAAAACTTACATTTTTTATTACAAAAAAACACTACAAATTGCAAAAAATAGATTTTTTTTTTTTGCACATATTTCACCAACAAGTATTGAGAATACACTAAAAAAAGGCCAAACAAGACATTTCATGTTGAAGCCCAGACAAACAATATATAATTTTCCTGGGAAATCCCTGGAAATCCTTTCAAAAATCACAGTTGAACATGTGTAGCGCAAGATAGTGAAACATGGTCTGGCAACAGAGGGTGACAAAAACTGCAGGTAGGCTGGCGGCGAAAGGGTTAAAGCCACTTCAGATCCACCGAGAGTTTTGAAAGGTGAATCTGGATTTCAATCTGATCTTCTCAGATACAGGCAGTATATAGTTTGCCCCACAGGAGGGAACATCACTATAGATCACTTCTACAGCAATCAAGTAGGCCTACTGATCAATACCAAAAAGCTGCAATACGTTTGTTAGCCCACTACCTAATCTACTTAGTTCAGATATCCAAAGAAAAGGGGCAGTCATGTCCTAGAGGTGAGAAAGGGGCATTGTGATCAGAGGGTTGCAGGTTCAACTCTCAGCCATGGGACATGACTGAAGAAAATACCTACCTAACCCCCCAACTTCTCCCCGGGTGCTGTTTGCTTGGTTGGCTTTCGTAAATTATTGTAAAAGGGACGTTCTAAGTTTTTGTTTTGAATGCCAGTAACTTGCTCTTGTGGAACTTCTCTAAACTTTCGGGTTTGCTAATCTCATGGGAGTAGTAGTGTTTTGTAGAAATAAATATGACAAAGTATCTGTCCAGTCATCCAGACCTGATTTTGCAGACTGGAAACCCTACCAATGAGTGCAATAAATGCTTGTTTGGCATCGTCTAACCATCTTTTTACACTTTTCATTACTAGTTTAGTAGTGGTCGATAGTGTCGTTCTCTCCTGTACCTGAGAAGCTAAGGGCTTTTGTCTCTGGGTTTCTAGACTCCCATACATTGATGCCTCTTGTCTATACGCCTGTTGATAGAAAACCTCTGCCTGTTTTCTGGAAGCCACAGGGTCTCCGGCCGACCTAAAAATTCTGAACTTCTCAAACAGATCAGATTATTCATCGTTGGTGGTTGTGGGTTTTTAATAAAGCATATTATATTAAATATGAACTGACAGAATGAGGTCCTTTGAGTCTTCCTATTATTTCTGTCTATATTCTAAGCATACAGCACATCCTGCTCCCGAATAGTAATAACATGTGGGTAATCCTCCGCCTCAGGCGCCGTGCACTGCAGACATGTAGAAAACAAGCTCCTCCCGGCCCTACATATACCGAGGGACCTCCCACAAATCCCCAGATTTCTCTGCAGTGCTGGAACTGCGAAGACATGAAGTATCACGCTCTCGCAGGCGAGCTGGCTTTACAGCCCAAGGTCCTGTGGGACTATTTCCACCCATCCTCTTCAGAACAGATATGCCTCCCAGCCTAGGCTGCGCGGGTCGGGTGAAGGTAGGTAGCACCCGGTGTGCTGAACAGAGCCTTGCTCCACCGCAATCCCCCTCCATAGGGTAGGCGGTCAGGCCGATGGTGAGCCTCTAGAGGATGCCCCTCCCGCAATTTTGCCCATGCCCCTCACAGAACTAGTCCATGGACACCGTCTGCTCCCCCTCGCTTCCTCCGGTAACTTGGGGGAAAAGAAGGGGGGGGGGTGTGTGTGGCAGCCCTAGTGCTAATTCGCTTTAGACTTTGTTCCTTTAATCAGGGGGTCAGTGTCGCGCCTCGCTGTACATGCAAGCTGTCTTTTTTACTAACAGTCTGCTTCAGCAGATTCACTCCAGCGTGTCTGTATTAGAAGTTGCTTATGCTCCACTGCTTTACTTTGCCGTTGGTTGGAGCTTTGCTCTCTTTGGGGGAGGTGGAGACTCGGCATGACGCGCCCCGCGTCACAGCCTGTCCTGGCCCTCCCCTCGAGGTTCGCTGGCGCCATTTTCTCTATCTTCGCGCGTGGTGTGGCTCGCCTCCTCCCTTGGTCATGTAAGTGCCCTCCGGGGCGGCATGTTTCTATGTTTTTTCAGACAGCGCATGGCACTGATTCCACTCCCCTTGTCCCTTTATGTCTTTCAGAAGCCAAGACTTCGCTGCCGTCCCCGGCCTAACATATATTACAACGGGTCCTCTTTACAAATTCTCCCGCATTACTAGCGGGTTTTGGGGCATCCAGGGTTGCCTATTGCATAAATCCCTGCGTCTTACTGCTTAAAAATCACCATATGGAGGCATTTCAGAGTTATGGAACCGGGGTCCCTCCGGGACGTGACCGGCTGTGTGCAGTGTGTGGCCAGCCCCTGGCTGAGGCTGACAGGGCACAGGTCTGCGGACAGTGTGCAGAACAGGCAGGTTTGATAACAGAGGAACCTCCCTTCCTCACCCCCGTCTCCCCGCTCCCAAGTATTACTCATGACAAGTCCCACTCCAGCAGGGATGACCTGCAGTCGGTGCCACGAGCGTTGCCCACGGTGGAGCAGGTGCTTTCTGGATTGGCGGAGCGTATGGGCCGTGGTAAAAAGCGGTCCCTGATGCCTCCGGGCTCTCCGGTTCCTGACGATACCGATGATTCTGCTGATATGCAGGACCCTGACCCTTCTGAGGAAGGTGAGCTATTTTCAGACTCGGGCTCCTCCCATGGGTTGCCCGCGGGCCGTGATGAATCTGAGCCTGGTTCCTGGGGTCTGTGTGACACAGATGAAATCCTTATCAAGATTTTTGAGGTTTTGTCAATCTCTCCTCCTGGGGAGATCCCCAAGTCGAAAAGGGAGCGTTTCCATACAGCGCCGCCGCGCTTGGAGTTCCTAGAACAGGAGCATTTCCAGAATATTATATCCCAGGAATGGGAATCGCCTTGTAAGCTTAAAGGGATTCCAGGGGCCTGGGAATGGAAGTACCCTTTTCCCCCTGATGTGGTTAATTTATGGTCAGCTCCCCTGGTGGTGGACGCGCTGGTTATAGGGGTCACAAACCCCCCTTTTATGACTGCTCCCTTTTACCGTACCCTTCGGGATGCTGAGAACCGGCGCATTGACAGACTGGCTTCACACGCCTTCTCGTGTGCTGGGACGGCCCTGCGCCCCGTTTGTGGGGCTGCCATCACAGCGGTGGCCGCCAGGACTCTGGTCAGAAAGATACTAGATCACCGCCCCGAGGACCTCCCTTGGGGGGTGTTTAGTGCGCTATCAGACTGCGAAGCATTCGTGAAGTTTATTCTATCGGCACTGGATGACACCATTAAGATGTGTGCTAGGAACTCAGCACTTGCGGTAGCCATTCGCCGCCTGGTCTGGCTGCGACAGTGGGGCGCCGATGGAGCTACCAAAAAGGCTCTCACTTGCCTTCCATTCAGAGGACGGCGGTTATTCGGGGCTCGCTTGGACCTTTTTGGGAAGAAGGCTATAGCACCCTTCCTCAGAAGGCCGCTCCGGCCTCCACCTCCCTACGATAGTGTCAAACGCGAATCTGAGGTGTGTTTCCAGCTGTTCGGTGTGGATTTCCAACATGGGGGCGGGCAGGCAGCGCCCTGGGCCTTCTGGCAGGACCAAGTCCAAATCTGCCAAAACCTCTCAAGCATGAAGGGGCGCCCTCGCCCGTCTGGGCGAGGGGACGACTGCCGCAGCTGTCTCACATCCAGGAATATGCCTTCTCCCTCTGGTAGTTCCGGGATGTAACTCCCCTGGGCTCAGGATGGGTTCTTGTTGGGCGCCCCCCCCCCCCCTCAGTGATTGTCAGGGTGCTCCTAGCCCCTGCCTTCCCTTCTGAAATTGGCGCAGACCGGACTGGGCCTGCAGTGTTGGGCGCATTTGTCAAATTGCCTTAACGGTATGGGGCCTTGGCCTCTATATTTTCCTTACTCCCCCCTCAACAGTATGAGGTAGTCTGGACCGTGTTGGCCTGTTGCAGGCTTAGCAATTCTACCTTCACAGGCAGTCCATATATGACAACTCTGTCCTAGGTCACGGGCCCCCTGCGCGGGGGGGGGGCTTTCGGCCTCTTGCAAAGCTCTAGATCTTCTTAGTCTCTCTGGGGTCTGCCGGACGCCAAGACTATTTCTAGACAGTGTCGCAGGATCAACCCTGCGGATTGAGGCATTACTTGGGGCCTCTCTTTTGTGCCCAGGCTACTAGCCTGGCGTGACTGGGGACACGCCGGAGGTGGGGCGTCTGCGTTGGGACCTACCAGGTCGTCTTCCTTATTCCCCAGTCTCTACACCAGACCAAAGTGGGTCGGTTGGCCGACAGTGTCCCCTGGGAGCTACTGGATGGTTGCTCAACCACCTCATCCCCTCATGGTCCCTTATCCGCTATCCCCCGTTCCTGGGAAATCGGTTCAGGCTTGCGGCCTCCTTCTCTGGTAATAGGGGACCCCTGGTTACGGGGACTCGGCCCCCCTTTTACTGGCGCCTTACCTTCACCAGGCAGAATGGCGACTGGTGGGCCCGTGGGCGGCACATCAAGACGATGTCACTTATATACTGAGCCCTTGGGCTCTTCGGAGCAGTAGGTTACTGAACCTACATATGTCCCAACACCCTGGTGCTTGGTCTGTGCTCATGCCTTCTTGGTAAGGTGGTTCCTCCTGAGATTCCCATATGCGAGGGCCCCATCAGGGGGGCACTCCCCTTCCTACCAGCACCTCCTAGCGTATGGTCACCCTGGGTACCAAGCCTCGGAGGCTTGGCGGGGGAATGGGAAACTCCTTCCACAACCCCCGGTGGGTTTAGGTTGGGCCCCCTAGAGGGTCCATCTTACCTGCTAGGCTTGTTTAAACGGTGGGCCCCCGCTTACTCTATATGGCTGGCCTTCACCTCCTTCAGGCTCGGTCGGTTTATGGGGACTCCTGGTCTGTTGAAAGACAATGGCCTGTTTCTGATGCTGATCCAAAGATTGTGACAGGTTGCTACCTCTGGAGGGTCCCTGATCCTGTCTTAGGCGGGGGTGTACTCCCCCCTACTTCTCAGCGGTTCGCTTCAACGGATGCCCTTAGCGGCAGGTTATGCTATCCTGGTGTTGCCCGGGGAGCCTAGCGTGGCTCTGAGGGGTCTCCCTCCGGACACAGGGCCTCTGCCCTTGTTCCTACTGTCCCAGAATATTCTGACTCCGGTCGGGGGGGCTGAGTATTTAGGCATAGCCTTGTTAATTCATATGCCTTCTCTTCATCACCCTACAGGTGGGTTCTGCGTAAGGTTGGCCTGATAGAGAGTCCCATGGGATCTATGGCCTAGGAGGCCTAGGGAGTAATGGTTTGCAGTCGCCTCTGCTGAAGGCTGCTGACTTGTGTGCGGCTCAGTCCTTATCAGGTCTCTTCCTGTTTCCAAAATAAGGTCCCCTGGCTGGGGATTGACTGCTGATTCATTCGCCCCCTGGGGACGGGCCTCATCCTCTGGGTGCCTTTAGTATGAGAGGGGGTCGGGAGCTAGCTCCCCAGCTTCCCCTTACTACGTCTATAACAGCCTTGTGGTATCCCATATTGATGGGCATGGGCCTTAGTCTCTTTCCTGTTCTCGGCTCCCAGGGCCTTTAAAGTCATTTCAGCGTAAGCTGGGGTTGGTTCCCCGTCGGGGGACTCTAAAGTGTAGGTTTTGTCCTGGCCTCTCTGCAGGAGTCTGGTTCTGTCACCCTTGTAGAGAATTCCTTGGGGATTGCCTAGCTGCATTTCCCCAGTAGTTCCATAGTCCCTGTGGGGCTCATTTTTCATTTTTTACCCTGCGGACTTCCTGGGGACCCTACCCGGATGTTGTCTCAGCTGCCCTGTAGTCCAGCCCGCTTCTATGGGGCCTCCTGACTCCGTCAGACATGTGCCTGAGACGATGGATCTGGTTGCTTAACCCTGACTCGAAGTATACTTACATATACATGTACAGATGTATACAGCTACAGGCACCCCATGCCTGGGGGTGTTCCTTTTACGCTGTGCCTCTGGTCCAGGTGGTCAGTTGGACTTTTGCTTCAATCCCTTAGTCTAGCCATGGGCTTGTTCTTAATTATACTAACATGAGGGCCTACATCCCTCTACAGGTTTTACACTTCTCCCCATGCTGGCCTTCTTGGCCTTAGGGGGACTGCTGTTCTTGGAGTCTACAGGCACCTCCTTAGGTATGTGCCTGATATCTATTCCAGCGCCATTGCGCCTTTGGATCATTCCTTCTGGATGCCCCCTAATCCTGAGGAAGCCTTGGCTTCCTGATAATTAAGAGTCTGTATTCCCGCCTTGGTCGGGTGACTGGTTTCTGTTTCCCCTTGGGGGTGTTACAAGTGTTGCCACAAGGCTTCCTTGCCTGTGAGCTGGTGTGGGTCACTACTCTGACCTATGTTCCCTCAGGGGAATGATTCTTCCCTTTTACTGGTTACTCCGTTATCTGGGTGCTTGGGTATCACTGGCCCTTCAGCACCAGGGTTTTTTCTCTGTTAGTTCAATTACTAGACTTACGGCATGTCTCTGTTCATACCTTCATGGTCCTGTTATGAGACTGACGTTAGAGCCTTTGCTCATGTCATGCCTGTTGCAAGTTTTGCAGGTGACAGCGCCTTTACTGTCCGCTGTGCCTTGCCTTTTCTGGGGATCCCACCCTGCTTATGGACACTGCTATTGGATGTCCCACATGTTATTACTATTCGGGAGCAGGACGTGCTGTATGCTTAGAATAATACAACTCTGTGAAGTACTCACCTGTAGAGTTGGTATTATACGCATACAGCACGTCCTGCTCCACCCCACCCTGGTTTCACTTATTCTGGATCCTCTGTATGGTGATTGTTATCATTAAGATATTGTTACCAGTTATTCTGGGTGGTTGGTTCCTCCTGGCTTCTCTTCTCACTGCTTTTCAATGCTGGGGATTTGTGGGAGGTCCCTCGGTATATGTAGGGCCGGGAGGAGCTTGTTTTCTACATGTCTGCAGTGCACGGCGCCTGAGGCGGAGGATTACCCACATGTTATTACTATTCGGGAGCAGGACGTGCTGTATGCGTATAATACCAACTCTACAGGTGAGTACTTCACAGAGTTGTATTTATTAAGCGTATAATTATCCCAAACGTGTGTTCGCTTGTACAATTATTATGCCACACACAATAGATAAGTAATTTACTCAGCAGTCTGGTTTTATCTCATATTTCAGTTGCTGCTAGTGATTAACTCCTCATAAATCTACGTAATGCAGTGAAACCTCCAGCTTACTCTCTGATCTTTCTATTTCGCTCTGATTTCTTTTTTTGGTCTGTTCTATTTGGTTATCTATTTGGTTATCCTGCACTTCTGGTGGGGGAAATTGAAGGACTCTCAAAAGACGCTGGAGCTAAATGAGATAAAAGTCATTTGGTAGTTTTTTGCTTTAAGAGAAGACAGGTGATTTTTTTTTTTTTAATTAATCCTTTATTTAAAGTTTTCATAAACACAAACATGTACAAGACAGCATAATAGTATAACAAAATCACATGTATATGGTAGCAAAAGGATCAACACAGATCCAGGTAAGGACAATCAAGTTTAACAGCATGTCACAATAAACAGTTAAATTCCAGTCACTACAGACAAATTACTGATGAAAGAGCGGGCGGAAGGCGTGGGGGGGGCGAGGGTCAGGCGTGGGGGGGGGGCTGGCCTATTTTCCCGGGAGAGGATCACACTCTCAAATCGCATAAGTTCATTGACCCTCAGAATCCACGTTGCAATTGGAGGGGGGTCTGGGCTCTTCCATTTTTGGGGAATGCAAATATTAGCCGCGTTCAGGAGATGACACAATAATGATTTCTTATATGACTTCAGCGGAGCAGCCGACAGGTGAAGGAGACAGGAAGCCGGGTCATCGGCCACCTCCATTCCCGTCACCTCGATCGCTAGGCACCTCACCGAATCCCAGAAGGGCCTAAGGACGGGGCAAGCCCAGAAGATGTGCATCATATCTCCCCTTGCCATGCCGCACCTCCAGCAATTATCCAGGACGTCCCGGCACCATTTGCTAATCGATGCTGGTCGTGTTAATAGTTTATAGTTACACTCTTGATAGCGAGTGCAGATGGAAGTTTTGTGCGGCATAGCGAATAGCCTCCTGCGTTGGTCTGGTGTGAAGCAGATACCAAGATCTCTCTCCCATCTCCCAAGAAAAAAGGGTATTTCTCCCTTCGGGGGTGAGGCCAGTAATTTTTGTATATATGACAGGGTATGCTTTACTGCTTGCTTACTGGAGCAAAGGCTTTCAAAGAGCGTCAACTTCCTCATCCCATCAGAGTATTCTGAGTGCAAAAAATGCATGCATTGGCCTCTCTGCCAGTCTGACCATTCCGTTACACCTCTAGCGGGCGCTCCTTCAGATTAGCCCAGCCTCCCTCCGCCCAGAAATGTGATGCCCTGTAAATGCCCGCTTCCCTCCATTCCTTCGCTTTTGACCCCTCATTCCCTGGGGGGAATCTAGGATTACCCAGGATAGGAACCATTGGGGAAGGAGCAGGGGAGATGTCCTGGTGCTCCGCGTGCCGCTGAAATACTTTTAAGAGTGGCCCTATTGTGGGATGCTTAGCTGTCGGGGGGACATCAGAGATACGCAACCAGGGGGCCGCAGTAATCGGAACCTCGAGAAATCCCTGCTCCAGACTCACCCATTGTTTATGAGCTCTATGTAAACACCAGTCCACGACCCTGTTAAGGTGGACCGCAACATGTTATCTGATGGGGTCAGGAAAACCAAGCCCTCCATTCTCCTTGGACCATGAGAGTAGGGTTCTGTTTAATCTGGGCTTCTTGCTCCCCCAGATGAACCTGACAAAGAATGCTCTGGCCTTCCTTAAGAAGCTCTGAGGGATTGCCACCGGGAGAGCCTGCAGCACGTATAGTAGGCGCGGGAGTAAATTCATTTTGGCGGCATTGCACCTGCCAAACCATGACAACCTAGCTTTCCCCCACCTAGCTATTTCCTCTTCAAATATCCTCAAAAGTGGCGGAAAACTTAACTCAAAGATTTTTAACAGGTTGCTACCTATTTTCGTGCCTAAGTAGGTGACACTATCCTTCGCCCACTTAAACGGAAATGCATCTTGTATGGTCTGAAAACGTGTTGAGGGAATGTTAATATTGAGAACTTCAGATTTTTGATAATTAATCTTCTAGCCTGCCAGCTCGCCATATATTTTTAGTTCCGACATGAGATTTGGGAGGGACACTTCAGGGCAAGTCAGGCTAAAGATTAGGTCATCTGCGTAGGCAGCAACCTTGTAGTGGGCAGGAGCATTAATTAAACCTTTAATGTTTGGGTTTCTCCTGATCCGGCAGAGAAAGGGCTCCAGAGTGAGTATGAAGATTAGGGGCGAAAGCGGGCTGCCCTGCCTCGTACCGTTAGTAATCTTAAAGGGGGATGAGAGAACACCATTCACCCGTACCGCGGCGGACGGGGAGTCATACAGACCCCCGACCCAGTTAACCATGTTAGGGCCTAACCCCACATCTGAATGTCTGATTGTGGCCCGCATGAATTCCCGGTCTACCCGGTCAAAAGCTTTTTCAGCATCCGTCGCGAGCAGGAGCGAAGGCGTCCCTCTTTTCTGCGCTAAGTGGATCAAGTTCAGTACTTTAACAGTATTATCCCGTGCCTCCCTGTGCGCCATGAATCCCGCCTGGTCCAGTCCAATCACGTGATGAAGATGAGGAGAGAGCCTAGAGGCCAAAATCTTAGCGAACAGTTTTAAGTCTGTATTTAAGAGGGAAATAGTCCTATAACTGGCGCATTGAGCGGGGTCTATGCCTTCTTTTGGGATAACAGAGATACCGGTATGTGCTCTCAGAGTGTCCGCTGGGAATGCCTTCCCATCCTTAATGGAATTAAAGACGCTCAAGAGTTTAGGGGCCAGGATTGGCAACAGTTTTTTATAGTATTGCGGGCTCAGGCCATCGGGTCCCGGTGCTTTCCCATTCGCTGCTCCCGATACCGCCTTATGAAGTTCGGACATAGATATGGGGTCCTCCAGCTCCTCCAAGACCTCCTTCAGAAGCTTAGGCATCCCGGATTCTGCTATGTACTGTTCTATTCTCCCCCCAGTACCTGAGCCCCGCTGCTCCTGGAGATTGTATAGGCGGTCATAATATCTGCAGAACACTTCCCCAATTTCGCTAAACAGGTGCGTAATCTGTCCTCCCATTTTGACAATTTTTGGAACATATGCTCTAACCTTTTTCTCTCTCAGCACTCGCGCCAACAGCTTCCCACATTTGTCCCCCGACTCATAAAAAATTCTGCGGCAGTTGCTCATTTGCGCCTTGATTTTGTCGCAGCAGAGTGTCTTGAGCTTTTCTCTCAGGGAGGTCAATGTGGCCAAGCAGCTAGCCGCGAGAGACTCCTTATGCTTTCTCTCCAGGACCCCGATCTCTCCTATTAGTTTCTTTACCTGCTCTGCCTTATTCCTCTTGATTCTAGTTCCCACTTTTATGAAAATCCCCCTGATGACACACTTATGGGCCTCCCAAAGGGTCCCTGGGCTTATGTCCGGCGTCAAATTAATTTGAAAAAAGTTTTTAACCTCCGTCTGCACTTCCGCTAAGACGGCCTGATCATCAAGCAGGGAAGCATTCAGCCTCCAGGACCAACTCCTCGGGATAGGCTGCGGACAAATAACTGTCAATGCAATAGTAGCATGATCAGAGACTGTTATATTGCCTATCGTAGCGCTAGACACTCGGCACAGGGAGGCATGGGGTACTAGGAACCAATCTATCCTGGAATAGGACCCATGAGGCGGAGAGTAATAGGTGTAGTCGCGCTCGTGTGGGTGAATGATCCTCCAGGGGTCAACCAGCTGATGTTGAGCAAGCAGGCCTTTCAACTTTTTAAGTCTGGCATAGGACTCGTGCGGACAACCTTTAGAGGTATCTAGGAGGGGGTCTAGGGCCAGGTTAAATTCTCCCCCCAGTATGAGCTCGCCCTCTTTAAATGAAGATAACGCCTCAAGTACTTTCCCCATGAAAGCCACCTGACCCGTGTTCGGCACATATAGATTTGCGAACGTAAAGCTGCAGGAGGCAATCCTCCCTTTAAGGAAGATCCACCTTCCTTCCTCGTCCGTAAGGAAGGCTCCCAGGGGAGGGCTGCATCTAAGATGATGCTGACCCCCCTGGACCTGGAATCAGAGGAGTAACTATGATAAGTTCTCGTAAAGTATATGTTGCTGAACGAGGGTGGGTTTTTAACTTTAAAGTGGGTCTCCTGTATAAAGGCCACCTGCGCTCTCAGACTTCTCAGGTTCCCAAGCACAAGCGATCTCTTTTCGGGACTGTTAAGGCCCTTGGCATTTAAAGACACCACTCGGATTTCAGTCATAGTGTTTAGTGGCCAATGCCCAAAGTTCCCACAGTCGATGCACCTAACGATACCCGGAGACCCGCTCCTGGGATAGGAGGTGAGGGGGGCTGGGGCTGGGAGAGGTCTAGGGGCGGGGTAGGTACCGGTAGGGAGGTTGGGGATTAAGTAAGAACTAACAAAAGACTAAAAGTAGGGGATGGAACGTTAAACTGGGGGAGAAAGACACTAGTGTCTAACAGACCAGCCTATTGGGGGGTGCTGCGTCCGACAAGTACGAGGAAGCGCCTCAGAAGTCTCACCCAGCTCTTTCCCGGCCTGCAATGACACATAACTCCCAATCACGGGCGGCCCGGGGGGTCCATGCATGCAAGGTCCGAGGACCTCCCAAGCATGGACCAAACCATCTAATTTCAGCTAAGATACTACAGAAATAAACAGAACGATCTCTCACTTATATCCAAAGCAGAACAATATATACATCAGAGAACTTACTGCGGAGGGATACCGACTGCATAACACACGGGGCCAAATCCTGATAAACAGTCATCAGTTGGCCATAGTCCCCTCCCCCACCTCAGACGTACGGACCGAGGGAGAGCGGGGACTAGACGGTCTGAGGTCTCCGGGGCCAGCGGGTTTGTCGGCGGAGGTCCTCCACTGCCTGAAGGTCTCTCGTTTCTCCTCTAGCCCACGCGACGGACCTCTAACGCGTTTAAGGTCCCGGAAGTTTCTTGGGCCCCGATTTCTCTTGTTAGGCGGCCGAGCCAGTGTCCCGCCTGGATCTAACCAATCTGGAATCATGACCGGGTCACATTGTAGGAACTCAAACAGATCTTCTAATTCTTGGTGTGTTTTCAGTCGAAAGATCCCCTTAGCGCTTGTAATGATCAAGTGGAAAGGAAAGCCCCATTTGTAGGATGCTCCTTTACTGGTGATGGCTTCCAGTAAAGGTCTCATCGTTCTACGCATCTGAAGGGTCCGACTGGACAAGTCCTGCAAGATCTTGATCGTTGCCCCTTTGAAACATATGGGTCCTTTGCTCCACTCCTTCCTCAGGATTTCTTCCTTTAGGGAGAAGAGATGTAACCTGCAGACTATATCTCTGGGGTAGGCTGGGTCCACACTTTTAGGTTCAAGTGCCCTGTGAGCTCTATCCAACTCAATGGTTGAGGAAGGGGCCCTGCGTGACCTCACGCTGACACCTTGTCCTGTGACAGCTGTAATGTGAAACCTTGCAGCTGTGCCTGTGCTGATCACATGCTCGTTTTTAGAGAGGGGGATGGCTGCCGCCATCTTGCTACTCTCAGACTCTCCCCCTGCTTCAGTGTGATCTGTCACTTCTAGCCCCATCACGCCGTCCACACCGCCCCCCATGGCCCCAGGGGCCCTCGTGGGACTCACCCCCGATTCGTCGCACATCGGATCTGCCGCTTTCTTCTCCTTGGCCGCTGTCGCATATGCTCGAGGAGGAGCGCCGGGCGCCATCTTGATCCACCCAGCTACCTCCGGATCAGGGCCTGCATCTCGCTCTCCTTCATCTGCGGTCTCCGGTGGCGCCGTCTCCTTATCTCCCTCAGTGCGCTGCTGTTCCTCTTCGCTGGTCTCGCTGCTGTCTTCAGGGGACGACAAGTCACCTGGACCTCCTCTACCTTCTGCTTGCCAGCGGGATGCCTCCTCCGCCACCATCTTGATGATCTCAGCTTCCTCTCCTTTCTTCACTTTCTCAGGTAAGTGCTGCTTCGTCTGCTTTCCTCCTCCCTCTCTTCTGCCTCCATGCTTCTTCTGCTTCCTCGACATAGCGCTTGATGGTCGCAGACCGCCCGGTAAAAGCGTATTTTAAGGGCCAGGAGAGCAGGAGAGCATTCACGCACCTCTTCCCTGTCTTATGCCGGTACACGCCCCCCAAGACAAGTACATTTATACACTTTAATATAGTAGTTCTGTATAATTTTTGTATTTTCAATAGTTTTTATTAATAATACAGATAATACATCAACATATACTGTGTAAGAAAGAAAATGTAGCATGTTTAATGTGGGTTTTCACAGAGGTTGTAATAGCATTGTTGTAAAATGCAAGTAAAGCCTAGAAAGCTAATAGAGATTGATAAATTGAAGATAATTGAAATGGAACACGGTCAACTCCCCACCATGAACTGCCAAGGTTAGTTTGACCACAAATCACCCCTTGACAGGCAAAAGCAGAAGAAGCTCATAAATAGGCCTTAAGGAAAGGTTTGGGCTTGGCATTTTTGATAATTGTGACTTTTGCCTTTTGATGGTGGACGTTCTGATCCCATGAATTTGTGGCGGCACACGGGTCATCCGTTCCCGTGGGTGAGTGCATGCCCACAATTGCGCCCCTTGGGTTTCCCTGCTCAGTGTGTGCGATGCCGATATCATGTGCAGTCTTTCAGGACTGGCATGCCGGATTGCGCATGTGCCAGCTGGGGTCCTGGATCTTGCATGCACTACTAAGCATGTGCAGCAGGTACTTCCTGTTGCTAGACAGCCTTTAAAAGACCTATGTTACTGGAAAGATGCCTGCAGATCTTACTGAAGTGATGCTCACCTCCTGTTCTGTGTTACACTCTGGTTCTGACTCTTTGCTCTGACTCCCTGGCTTTGGATACTGATCCCACTCTGGCTCTTAACCCTTGGCTTGGATGACTACCCACTCTGGCTCTGTGACCCACAGCTTGGAAATATAGACAAGGCTGAGTTCTGTTCCTGCACACACCAGAGCTCTGTTCCTGCAATTACCAGTGCTGGCTCTCTGAACTGCCAGCTCTGCTCCTGCACTCACCCCATACCAGACTCTTGGGCTCACTATTTGTCAGCGCAGCTGTGGGACACGGGCATTGTCTGCAGCGCAGTCCACCTTTCCTTCCGGGAAGCTCTGGTGAAAACCAGACCAGTTGCAGATTGAATGCAACACAGGCTCAGGTGAGGGCCACCTCCAAAGCCCCCAATCTGGGTTCTATGGGCATCCACCATTTTAAGGGCTATTTGGCCTAAATCTGCTCAACATCTTTGCTCTGCATCCACACTGTATTGACCTGCCTGGTGAGCCCTACCAATAAACCCTTTTGGTATGGCTTTGCTTGTATGATTTTGATTTGCGCCCATATAGCTCATTAGAGTGCTGAGGTAGCCCACTAGCCAATGCCGGAGGTCAAGCCTCACTGAACCTGCCACTCAAGCTGTTGCGCTGCAGGCTTGGGCCTAATTACATTGGTTCTCGCTCCTCCTGTTTGTATGCATGATTGTGGGACATTCTGGCCTGGCAAACTACTACCTTGACCCCTGGCAGAGATTGAACAGGGCTTGAGCCTTGATTCAAAGACACATTCGTCCGGACTTCCGTAGCTGTCTGTGAAAGTTTTGGTGAGTGTTTGTCATTTTTTTGCTTTTTTTCGTTCATTTTTCATTCGTACGAACGTTCTGGAATGCGCTTCCGATGAACGGAAGCAAATCGGAACATTTCCGTTAGTTCGGATCATTTTCCAAACAAAATCGGAAATTTTCCGTTCGTTCAGATAACTTCCGTTGTTGGGATGGGTTTCTGTCTGATTCAGAGAGCTGATTTCCGACGGGCCACCACCCTATAAATCCTTTTCTTTTCCGATCGACTTACGGGACCTTTGAGGGCTCGGATTGCTATTGTTGAACATGTTTTGCGGCTATGTGGAGGAGTCTGCACGCCTTTAGCACCAAGGCATTGCATGTATCAGCATGGCCGAGGCCATAAATTGTATAGCAATGCATACCTAAATCAATACATTTCATGTATGCCTTATAGAAGCATTTTAATGCTGACCTTAATTAGTCCTTAGCATGTAAACATTTATTTTTCCACACATCCATATAATTGCTATATTTTTTTAGACTTATGTCTTTTGTGAATTTTATTTGGATTGTTGAACTTGAATCTTAATTTGCTGTAGGAGTTCTTGTTTTAGTTGGTTACCTTTGCTTTGTGTAATTATTTTATATTTGGTTGCAGGAACTGCAAGATGTGCCACTCTCCCTTGCTCCTGATGCCCGTTCTTTGCCTGCAGAATGCGGGCCAGGGGCTCTCTAATCGGGCACTATGCAAAACCCAGCCCGTGGTGACGAGGGCCCTCTGGCTTTTGAAGTCCAGATTTAGATGTTTGGACCTTACAACGGGGGGCACTGCAGTATGACCCCAACAAGGTTATACCAAAATTTTAATTTACGTTTTTTAACAGGGACCACACGTGCCAGAGTGGCACAACTGAGTGTCGGGGTCCTTCAGTTGGTGGGCGAGATGCAGGAGCTGCGCAACTCGGGGACCACAGATGAAGAATAATGTTCAGTGCCCTGCCATTGCTATGTATTTTGTTTTTTATAGTTGTAAAAATTTGAAATTTTCAAAAATTTTTAAAATTTTATATTTTATGATGGAATAAAAAAAAATGTTACATTGTCATTTCATTTACAAAATACATTAACACAAAACTAATGGGCCCAGAAATATTTAAAGATGAATATTCACATGACCGAGAAGTGATTTGGGTAAGTTTTAGGGGGCTAAAATGGAAGAAGAACCTAACCAAGAAGTGGTTTGGGTGAGCTTTAAGGGTCCAAAAGGCAAGATGGAGGATAGTGCTAAGTGGTTTGGGGGAGCTTTAAGGGTCCAAAAGGGAAGATGGAGGATAGTGCTAAGTGGTTTGGGTGAGCTTTAAGGGTCAAAAAGGGAAGATGGAGGACAGTGCTAAGTGATTTAGCTAAACACTGTATTAGAAGTGAGGGTGGCAAATATGTAGGCGAGCACTTTAATGAGTTAAGTTTGTAGTGCGCAGGCGCAAGATCGTAAGGATTTCCGTCTGGACGAATATTTATTGGAGAAAGGGGAACAGAATCGAACGGGAAACGTAAAGGATTCGTTGGAGGATACGATGGGAAAAGGGCAAAAACGAAAGCCTACGTTGTAACATGTGAAAATGAAACGGAAAAGCCTGGATGGAAAATGACATCCTCGTATTCGTAATCTGCCGTACGAACGGACGTAAACTTTACAGAAGGTTTTCAATGCATGCATAGAATCGCTCGTACGCTCATACGAGAATGGAAACATTTCACAAAAAAAAACAGATCGGCACAAAAACGGAAGGTTTTTTTGTCTCTCTGAATCGAGGCTTTGGATTGGGACTGGGGGTACTTGTTTGGGTGGGCCACTGAGTAACAGCTGTAGATGTGGCATAGGTATGGCTGCTTTACACCTGTGCTTGTGGCAAATGTGGCCAAGCAGGAGAGGGTGTGTCTGTGGCCCTATTTGTTGGATCAAATAAATTGGCAAAAAAAGACATAGAGAGTCTCAAATCAGTTTTTTTTGTTTTAGTAATTAATTCATTACTATTTTTTAGATTAACAAGCAAAAATACAAAAAATAAGCAAAGTTAAATTAAACAACAACCAATACAGACACAAAAAATTAAGAAAAACGGGTTGAAATCAAATGAGAGCGAACTGCTTGCCCAGACGCACTAGCTGGGCCATGGTAGTGGTCTTCTGGGTCTACCGGGGGACACGCTGCAATATGGCAACATTATGCAAAACAGCACACGCCATAATAATATCTAAACAAACACACAAAGATGTGTGATTCTCCGCGGGACAGTTCAAATGCTTTTCAATCTGACAAGAAGCGCTTCTCTGTATATCAAATCACCACGTGAATTTCAAGACTAATTACTTGCAAGTGTATCCATCACCTGTCACACCACACACGTACCAGATAGCAAATGGCAAAAAAGCGCTTCTCTATATATCAATGGTTATTTCTTTATCGAATGTTTTCCACGTAGCCAGGAGGATGATTTATCTTTATATCAGAGGGGATTCCTTTTTCCTCATATACTCATCAAAGACTGGTTTTATATGATTATTTCCTCATTTATTTAGGTTGAACATGTAATACAAAACATATGACCGCACATAGCGTGATACCGTAGCAACTAGTTCCTATGCGCAGACCAACAAAAGTGCTTACCAGATTAAAACAAAATACAAGCGTTGTAATAAAATGTTTCTTAAAAAGATCCTGAATAATATCAATTACCTTTTTGGGGTCATACTGAAGTGCTCCCCCGGTATGGCCCAATCATCGAAAGCTGGTCTTTAATAGGCCAAACGCCCTCTCCACCATGTCCCTGGTCTTGTGGTGTGCCCTATTATATGCATCCTGGGCGGTATTCTGGGGCCAGAAGACGGGCGTCAGCAGCCACGGAAGGAGTGGCTACCCTGAATCACCTGCAAAAAGAATATCATAAATTACACATTACTCCCTAAATTCAATAACAAAAACGGTCCATCCACATAAGAGGCTAGGTAACATTTGCGAAACACCATGAGCATACATATTGCGCAGGCAAAAAATAAGCCTAACAACATCTAATGGATGCTGGGACAATTTAAACATCCAAGATGGCGGATGATGGCCAATCAGGCAGACTGATTGGTTTAGGACTGTGCTGCTCAGCATTTTTGGATGTCTTAACTTTTCAGGACCCCGTATCTGCTTTGTCTGAGGCAAAAACAACTCTAACCCGGACCCTGCACCTTATCCCGCTCTCCTCTACTCAGTAAGTGTAATGCATCTAAGCAAAGATGGCGCAGACCCTATCAGAAAGTCAAGAACATAATTACAGCAGAGTGTGGGGAAGACTAATTATTAATTTACTCTAAATTCCAATTTGGAATTTTGTCAATGCAGGACAAACATTTGCCAAGGCTTTGTTGTTTGATAAATCTAATGGGTAAGGTTGTGTTTCACATGTAAACAAGGTGTTCAAATAGGCATAGTTTCATACATGGGTCAAAAACTAAATTCATAGCCATACATTGAAAAGAAAATGTCTTTATTGGCGTCAACTTACCAAGGAGCCATCCACCGGAGAATTCCCCAGACTCAAACCGACCGTAAAATCCAGATCATCGAAGAATGTAGGCATCATGGGCTGAGCCTGGGAACCCGGTGAGCATACTAAGGAACCGCATGTCCTGGGCCACCACTGCTTGGACATTGGCCCATTTTGCGGTTCCTGGGAAAAAAGAAAAAAACAAAACATTAGCAAGGCAAGGAAAACTAGTGAAACACTAACTAATAACACCCTAAGCAAAACCTGTGGCCCAATACAAATAACACTAACCAAGTACATAAGTATTTTGTCACAAAAAAAAGGATATGTATGTTAGATCAAGTAAAGATTAACTTTGAACTCCTCATTAAAATGTTTCCCTTTTGACCACATGAAAAAATGTTGGGAACCTAAATACGGTCCATTGTTTCACAGGGACTATTTACAAGGAGGGACTATTTACAGGGAGGGATTAACAGATAGACAATGTCAAGTATTTCACAGGGACTATTTACAAGGAGGGATTAACAGATAGACAATGTCAACTATTTCACATGGACTATTTACAAGGAGGGATTTTTAAATAATTTATCTTTAATTTTTGTAAACTAAATGAAAACATGAAAGATTGTACTTGCCTGTAGATATATTCGTCGGCTGCCGGAGGCACCAGGGCAACGTGGGTGCAGTCGATGGCACCCATGACGGTGGGCATGTCGGTGATGTTATAAAATGCCAGCTTAATCGCGTTCCTGGCTACCATATCATCAGGAAAACAAATATATTTCTGAGTTATGGTAGCCATGCCTTCCAAAAACTTGGATAGCGCGCGTCTCAGTGTAGGCTGGGAGACTTCTTCCTAGCCCTAACAAGTGTCTGGATCACGGCATCAGACAAACCTTCATCTTTTAGAATGGAGGTTTCAGCAGCCACGCCGTCAAAGCCAGCATTTGTAAATTGGGTTAACAAAGCTGACCTTGAGTGACCAGATCCGAAAGCAGGGGCAACCTGTACTGATCGACCGACAGCCGCATGATGTCTGCGAACCACACCTGTCTTGGCCACCTTGGAGCCACCAGAATTGCTGGAACATCCTCTTGAACCAGCTTGCGCACCACCCTGCCTACCATGGAGAAGGAAGGAAACAGGTACAGGAGACCCAGATCCCTCCAGGCAAGGGACATGGCATCCACTGCCAGAGTCAGAGGATCCTGAGACAGAGACACAAAAGCAGGGAGCTTGTGTTTGTGACGGGAGGCAAAGAGATCCACCTCCGGGAACCCCCACTTGTGACAAATGGATAGAAATACCTTGTTGAGGGACCATTCTCCTCGACGAGAGGACCCCCTGCTGAGGGAGTCCGCTTCCATGTTCTCCACACCTGAAATGTACACTCCTGCTGCGAGTCCCTCCTTGGTGATTGTTGTAAGTTAGCGCAGTCCGATTGTCTGATCGAGTGCGACAGCACCAACCGAATAGCCCTCAGTTCCAAGACATTGATGGGGTTGTGTGCCTCCTGAGGACCCCACAACCCCTGGAACTGATGTTCCTTCCAGAAACCCCCCCAGCCCGACAGGCTGGCGTCCGTGGTGACCGTCTCCCAACAAGGGGCCAGAAAGGATCTGCCCCTCAGAAGATTCCTCGGTTCCAGCCACCACTGAAGAGACTGCCGGACCAGGGGAGACACCTGAAATGACTGATCCAAGGACAAAGGACATCCGTTCCAAGCTAACAACACATGGAGTTGAAGAGGCCGCATGTGAAACTGGGCAAAGGGAACTGCCTCGAAGGAAGCCACCATCAACCCCACCAGCCTCATCCCTTGCCGGATGGACGGGCAAGGGTTGTACAGAAGAAGACGTACAAGATCTTGAACCATCTGCACCTTCGACTGAGGCAGGAACACCCTGGTCTGAATGGTATCCAGATTCATGCCCAGAAAGGAAACCTCCCTTGACGGTGAGAGGGAAGACTTGGGGTAGTTGATCACCCAGCCGAACCTCTCCAGCGTTGTCACCACCATCCTGGTGTCTAGCTTTGCCTGGCTGAAAGAGGATGCCGTGATGAGAAGGTCGTCCAGATACGGCAGAATGCGAATGCCCAGGGCTCTGAGAAAGGCCATTATACCCGCCAGCACCTTGGTGAACACCCTTGGTGCCGAGGTCAGCCTGAAGGGAAGAGCCACAAACTGATAGTGCTGATCTCCCACCACAAACCTGAGAAACCTCTGGTGTCCAGGGAAGATCGGCACATGAAGATAAGCGTCCTTGATGTCTATGGACGTCATAAAGTCCCCTGGACGAAGAGAGTTGATGGCCGATCGCAGAGTCGCCATGCGAAATTTCTTTTTTCTGATGAACCTGTTGAGAATCTTTAAATCCAGAATGGGTCTTATGGAACCATCCTTTTTGGGCACTGTAAAAAGGTTGGAGTAATAGCCCCAGCCTCTCTCTGAGAAGGGCACTGGGCAGATGACTTCCAAGTCCAGCAGATTTTGTACTTCCAACGAAAGTCCCTGTCCGGCCCGGGGGTCCGAAGGAACCCGAGACCTGAGGAATCTGGGAGGAGGCTATTACTCGAACTCCAGCTTGTACCCGGAAAAGACCATTTCCAGGATCCAATTGTCTGTGACCTCCCGGGTCCAGACCTGGGCGAAGTGCCATGGCCGTCCCCTCACCCGCGAGAGTGAGGGCGCCCCTCATTGCTGAGAGGGTTTAGCAGCTGTCTTGGGTTTGGAACCCCAGGCAGTTCCGGCACGGGCACGTTCTCTGCCCCTGCCCCAGGAATCACCTCTGAACGCTGAGTAAGCAACTCCTCTGCTTGGTCGAGAGCCACGAAAGGAAGGATTAAAGGAGCCTGCGCCCCGAAAGGAGCGGCGCTGCTTCTTGCGTTGTGGTAGCTTTCCTCCTTTCACCCACCGAGTCCAATTTGTCTCCAAACAAACACATACCCAGGAAGGGTAGCCCTGTAAGCGACTTCTTAGCCACAATGTCAGCCGCCCACTCGTGCAACCAAACCAAACGGCGTATAGCCACAAGCAACGCCGAGGTTCTACTACACATGCATATGGTGTCATCCAAGGCTGATAAGGCAAAGGGCATGAACAATTCACACCGTGTAAGCGCAGCAAATTCATCACTGGCAGGGTTAAGCTGGGGACCATTTAAAAGGCCCCTAATTACAGACCTGGTAGCCACGGCCATGAGAGCTGAAGCACAAACAGGACGCAAGGCCGAACCTACGCTGGCAAAGGCATGAGACGCCATTTGATCAAGACGTCGGTCCTCACTATCCTTCAGCATGGGGGCGGTGAGTGCACAACGGATGTGTTGGACAAACCCAGAACCGGAGCGTCGACCTCAGGAGGTGACGACCAGCACTTCACCGTGTCCACCGGAAAGGGATACTTCCTATCCCATCCTTGAGGAACACCGGGAAGCCGGCTGGGCTTTTCCCATTCTTTAAGAATCAAATTGTCAAAATGCTTCTGATTTGGGAACTCTAGGCGAGGCTTAGCGTCCCAAAAAATCCCCCTTTTGCGGAGGGGCCTCCGCAGGAGGAGAAATAGCCAGCACCTCAAAAATATGGGCCAGAAGCCTGGGGGTATCAACAGTATCCCCACGCTCCTTCTCAGCATCAGCATCCAAAAACTGCTGATCCTCAGAGCCATCAGATTCTGAAAACAATTCCCCTTTTTCCAGTGGGGAATAATCAGACCAGTCAAAGGAATCATAATCCTCGAAATCCAAGCCCAGTGCAGCCGGTGACAAATGCTTTCTCTTAGCCGGGGCCTTTCTGGCCGCAGAGCTAGCAATCAATTTCTTAATGTTGGCCAACCTAGCACAGACAGAGTGCGACTCCCCACTAATGACAGCGTCACTTGGGGTCAGAATCAGGCGTGGGGGTGTAGGTGATGAGGCCGGCGGCGCTGACCCAGACGCCCAGGACCCCGACTTTCGCAAATGGCCTGCTGTGCACATGTAATGCAAACCAGCACATTATCCCCCGCAAGGGATGCCCCACAACCCACACACTGCCGGGGCTGCCCCGAAGGGAGCCCGAGCCCGGTATCCTGGGAAGCCTCCATATGGTGATTTTTTTAAGGTAGTGGCAATGACCTGGGATGCCCCTTAACGTCCGTTAGTGGGAGGATTTGTAAAGCCCCAAAATTAGAGTGAGGGACCTAAGGACCGGAAGAACCCCCTTTTTCACTATAAAGGAAGGAGGTCTCCCTGTAAGACATAATGAGAAGGGGGGGGGGGCCATAAGCAAGAATTCATTACAGAAAACATGCATCCAGCCAAAATGACAGTCACACCAAAATCTTGGCATTGTAATATCTTTCACAGGCAAAATAACATACAAGCAAATTGTAAACACAGAATGCCAAGGCCAATGAAGAAAGGGGGGGGGCCAGCAGGGCACTCACGCTCTAGTGGCAAAATGCCAACGGACAGGCAGCAGCAGCCTCCACAGCAGCAGTGTTAGGGCGAGCGCTGCACGCCCGTCTCACAGCAAGTCACTTACCTCCATGGCTGCATGCAGCCGTCATCCATCTTGCAGCACTTCCTCATGGCTGCATTCAGCTGCTGCCCTTCCCCCCCATGCTTCCTGCTCACATGCTCAGGTGCACGCACGTCTCTGTCCACTAGAGGGCGAGCGCACTGGATTCCTGAGATTTAAAGAGTCTGTACAGCACTGATTGGCGCCTGCTCATCCAATCCTGCATCCACTTCCCCTATTTAAAGAGGCACTTCCTTTCCTTCAGGGCCAGATCTTGGTCTCTCCATGTTTGTTGAAAGTCAGACCTTCTTGGATTGCTCACCCGTGTACCGACCTCTGCCTGTCCCCGACTCTGAACCTTTGCTGCCTGCCCCGACCTCGGCTACTCACCTTTACCGCGAACCTGTGCTACCAGCCCCGATCTCTGCCTGTACTTACTACGCCTTTTTGCCTGCCACTTGTGTACCTCACTGAACCTCGGCTGACTGTGGGACTGGGCCGCTGTTAGGGGGTAGCGACCTGGGGGTCACTCGCCGCACAAGACCAACCTGCCTTGCGGTGGGCTCTGGTGAATACCGGTGGCCTCTTAGACTCCGCTCCCCTGACACGGTACCCGCCATCGGTTCCACAGTTAAAGCGGATCCACACCCGAGTCCGCTCCACCCGGTTCGTGACAGTAAGATCTGGCCATGGATCCCACTGAGGTGCCACTGCCACCTTCCGCTCCAGTGTTGCCGCCACCTGTACCACCTCCAGCTAGAGTTTGTCTCTCCTTGCCGGCTAAATTTGATGGGGATGCCAAGTCATGCCGAGGTTTCCTTGCCCAGTGTTCTCTGCATCTGGAGATGTTGGCGGACCAGTTTCCCACTGAACGAGCCAAAGTGGCCTTTATTATTAGTCTGCTTACAGGAAAGGCCCTGGCCTGGGCTACTCCTTTATGGGATCGCAACGAACCAGTGACTTCCAACTTACATGCCTTCGTTTCTGAGTTTCGCCATGTCTTTGAGGAAGCAGCCCTGCTTAACTTGGTCCAGGGCGACCGGTCTGTTGGCGAATATGCCGTACAGTTCCTCACCCTGGCGTCAGAATTATCCTGGAATAATGAGGCCTTGTGTGCCTCCTTTAAGAAAGGACTTTCTAGCCATATTAAAGATGCCCTAGCGGCACGTGATTTGCCTTCATCTTTGACTGATCTTATTCGCTTGGCCACACGCATCGATGTGCGTTTTTCTGAAAGGCGAGAGGAACTCCGCCTGGGAAAGAAATTTGAGTGCCCTAGGAGGGCTTCACGTCTGGCCCCTGTTTTCCAACATCCACCTTTGCCCGCACATGCACCTTCCACTGAGGAGGCTATGCAGGTGGACCGATCTCGTCTAACTCCGTTGGAGAGAACTCGTTGAAGAAACGAGAACCTTTGTTTGTACTGTGCCAGCTCCGAGCACTTCTTGAAAGACTGTCCTGTTCGCCCGCCACGGGCGCACCTAGTAAGGGTGGGAGAGGCATCCCTGGTTGGGTGTGCTACCTCTTCACGCCTTACGGTTCCAGTGCAACTCTCCATTTCTGCTAACGTCTCTGTGAATTTGTCGGCTTTTCTGGATTCGGGCTCCGCGGAAAACTTCATCGGGGCCTCTTTGATTGACAAGTATAATATCTCTGTGAATCGCCTCGCAAGGCCTCTAGTTATTGCTTCAGTCAATGAAGATAAACTTGATTGCATCGTGCGATATCGCACAGTACCGCTCCTTTTGAAGGTTGGACCCGACCATCAGGAGAGTATTGAGTTCTTCGTCCTCCCCAGTAGCACTTCTCCAATTCTTCTCGGCCTACCTTGGCTTCAACGTCATGACCCCACGCTTGACTGGAATACTGGCGATATTAAGTCATGGGGCCCAGCCTGCCCCAAGAGGTGTTTTGGACCCATTCCCGCCAAGCCTGCTCCTGTCACTGCTCCCTCCGCCCTGGTACAGGCACCAGCCGGAAAGGCCTTTGTATCTCCTCGCCAATACAGCAAAGTCTTGAAATTAGGCCGGACATGGAGGAGTGAAGATGTGTTAGCCGAGAGCTCCCTCCAGCCGACCACCTAATCACTATTTCTGTGGTGCTTGCCCGACTCCAGAGAAGATCTATTGGCATGGCTAAGAAGAGGAAGGGGGGGAAGACCTCCTCACCCCCTCACACGAGGAAAATAAGGGACTATCTGGCCCCGGGGGGCCCCGAGCGCGGGAGCCACGAGAGCCCCAAGATGGCGGCGACTGACACTACAGCGGCGAAGGCGCGACATGACCACCCACCACCCGTTCAACCTCACCTGTTCAGCCTCCCGGGCCGAGAGGGAGACCAGCGACGAGGCCCCGACGAGCAGCTGAGTGCCGGCGATAAGGAGAGCGGAAGGCGGGGGAGCGATCGAGGACCGGTTCCTTCCATGGCCGGCGCCGGCGCCCGAGTGACAGAAGCCGCGACTGAGGAGGAGGTGAGCCGAGTCCCGACGAGCGCTGGGGGCTGCGGATCACCGGAGGGAGGCGCCCAGGCCGGCGGGGAACGGAATGACTGTTCCGGCGGCGCGCCGCCGCTTCAACCGACACCCGGGGACCTGACACGGCGGTGCCCCTCCTCCCAGCACGTGAGGAGGCTGCGGCCTGGCCGGGAGAGCGGAGGAGACGAGACCCGGTGCGGGGATATGTCCCCTGACAAGCAGTCGGCTTCGGTGAGTGGGGCGGGGGTTGGTGGGGAGAACCCCCATGGACGCCTTGCAGTGTCCCCTCACATCAGGGATATACCGGCGGTAAACGGGTCCGGGGGAGTCTCCCTTGCAGGGGAATGGGCGAATCCTCCCCCACATGGCACACCTGCTTCAGAGGAGACGGAGCCCCATCAGCTGCCCAGACTTCCCTCCAGGGAGCCAGAAAATCAGGCCTCCCCACCACAAAGGGATCACAGGGATCCACCAGAGGCCCCTGCCCCGGATGGCTGCGGATGCCCAGTACCCCTTCCGGACCCCTCACGAGACCCCAGCGGGGATTGGCTCTCCCCCAGCATCCAAACGTGGGGTGCCCCCTCACCCTCCTGGCACTCAACGGGAGACCTGGAGAACCTCACAGACTCTGAATCCTCCAACAGTGGTCTGTCTGGGCACCGTCCCCTCAGGTCTCCAATACTGGCCCCAAGTGGGGAGACACGGCCACGTGCAGCTGCGGTCCCCCCTTCCCGTGAGCCCTGCCCCAGCCCTGGAAATCCCCCCCCTGGTGGGAGTCAGGGGGATGCACCCTGCTGGGCCCCAGCTAAACCGGGCGCTACATTCCCTGGTCGCCGCGGGTCATTGGGGGGCTGCAGGGGGTTGGTTCCTGCCCCAGCCTTGGAGACACATGAAGGGATGCTCGCTGACATCAGGGCGGAGCTCAGAGCCCTTCCCTCCAAGGCGGATCTAGAATCCTTCATCTTGAGGGTGGAGAGCTCCTTTAAAAAGGACATTTCGGATCTGCAGACGTCTGTGGCTGACATTGATACCAAAGTTTCGGGCCTGGAACAATCGCATCTTTCAACAACGCAGAGAATTGAAGCCCTCGAGAGAGGACTAGCGTCCCAGCGAGCCATTTCCCAAGCCGCCATCCTGCAGTTAGATGACCTCGAAAACCGCAGCAGGCGGAACAATATCAGAATAAGAGGCCTGCCTGAGGCGACGGGCCCAGATCAGCTCCGTCACACCGCTACGGGCATTTTTAATGATATCCTCGGCCGGCCTCCGGGCACGGCAATTGCCATCGACCGAATCCACAGATCTCTCGGTCAACGCCCAACTGACCAGACCCGCCCTCGGGATGTTATTTGTCGCCTGCATCATTTTCCCATCAAGGAGGAGATCCTGAGGAAGGCTTGGGAGAGGGACGGAATATGCTTCGACGGAGCATCAATCCAGTTATTCCCCGATGTCTCCAGACGATCGCTTCAGATGCGCCGGCTACTGAAGCCCCTCCTCGCTAAGATCTTGGACTGTGGGGGATCCTACCGATGGGGCTACCCGTTCCATCTGCTCGTCCGGAAGAACCAACGGACTTTTGCGCTGAGATCTCCGTCAGACCTCCCGGACCTCTTCTCGCTGTTAGAGACTGACCCCTTCACGGTGCCGGACTGGCTGGACCCCGCGCCGCTCCCTACCCCAGGCCGGGGGGGCGCTGTTCCACCGCACAGACCCCGCCGGGCCAGAGGCGGCGGGGCTGCCCGTAGGAGAGGCGGCAGAGGATCGCCGGGTGTGCCGCGCCCCATGGTGCACGAGACCTGATCTGACACGAATATTGCCGCCAGCCATATATCCTCTTAGTGCTTCCGCCATGTTATGTTAAGTCGGATGTTCAACCTTAGCTTTGTATTACCTCTATTATGTTATTTTAGCTTTGCACCTTAAGTATGCCTGGCTCTTGGGTGATGGCCGATGCCTTCCTTTGCGCGGTGGGCGGCCCGGCTGCTGCCCGGGCGCCCCCCGCCCCCCCTTGGGGGCGGGGGGTGCCGGGGCGGCGGTTGGGGGACCCGAGAGTTTTGCTGACGGGATATGCATCGCCACCACCTCGGGCCACGGTCTCCGGGGGGGCCATAAAGGCTTCCTTGGGAGTTCCGTCGCACATGCTCAGAGTCGGCTGGGGGGGTCGCTTCGGGCCTTCCGGTTCGCCTCGCTCCCACATTAGGATCGAGTCCATATCGCCTACCTCACGGGGGGCGGTGGGACTCCTGTTTGGGAAACAGACCGTATTTCCCGATTAGATCTTTTCTGTGTTTAGAGGGTAGCACGTATAAGTGTTACACCTCCGGTTTAAGTGTTTGGTTTCGGTCCCTCGTTGTTATAGTCAGTTACCCCATCCCTTGTCTTGCGTCTCTTGTCTCCCTTCCCTTTGTTTCTTGCCCTGACCCCCCTTCTTCCCCACCCCCCTCTCCCTCCTCACCTCCGACATGTCAAGGGTTAAGTGTACCTCCCTGAATGTTAAGGGACTTAATTCCCCCTACAAGAGATCTATCGTCCTGCGGGAACTGGGACGCCTACACGCGCAGATAGCCTTCCTGCAGGAAACACATCTAAAAGGAGGTCGGTCACACAACCTCAAAAACCGAACCTTTAAAACCCAATACCTCTGCCCGTCCCCCGATTCAAAGTCCAGGGGGGTGGCCATCTTGCTAGCAGGATCCCTGCCATGGACACATTCAGAGACGCTCTTGGACCCAGAGGGGAGGTTCCTCTTTGTGAAGGGCACCCTGTTCTCTCTGAAGGTCACGCTCGCCACATGTTACTCCCCCAATGTTCACCAGTTTAAGTTCCTGCGCTCCGCCCTTGGGAAGCTGGCGTCCTTCACAGAGGGTGTTCTTTTGTTGGGAGGAGATTTTAATGCGGTCTTGGATCCCGCAATGGATACTTCCCGCGGGATATACCACCTCTCCTCTACGTTGCTGAAAAAATTCAAAACCCTTCTTTTCCGAAACCAGCTCATGGATGCCTGGAGGACGGTACATCCCAAGGGTAGAGACTACACCTTTTTCTCCGCAGCCCACAATTCGTACTCCCGTATTGACTGGTTCCTGGTCCCCCATAGATATCTCCATCTTATTGTTAGCATGGACATAGGTCAGATTACGATCTCAGATCACGCCCCGATCTCAATAACCATTACCATCCCTGACACGTCTCCCCTTAGAGGCCAATGGAGATTGAACAGCTCCCTCCTACAAGACCCCGGGGTAAAAGCAGATATTAAAAAAGCCATTGCTGAGTTTTTTGAGACAAATGACACGGAGGGGATATCGAAAATGGCCATATGGGAAACTCACAAATGTGTAATAAGAGGGCTCCTGATTAAACACGGAGCCCGCCTTAAGAAAGAGAGGCATAAACAAATCAATTACCTTACCCAAGAGATATTTAAATTAGAAACTCAGCATAAACAAACTCTTGACGTGGCTCTTGCAGCCAAGCTGGTGGGCCTACGGGAGTCGCTTAAGGATATCTGTTTTGTCGAGGCCAAAAACACAGCAGTCAGATGTAGGAGGTACTTCTACGAATATAGTGACAAGTGCGGTAAGGCACTGGCAAGGGCCCTCAAAGCCCAGCGCAGCAAAAATTATATCCCACTGATCCACGACCCAGAGGGTAATAGGCAGCACCTACAGGTGGACATTGCCCGGGCTTTCCGGGGGTTCTACGAGAAGCTTTACAACCTCCCACGGGACAAGCCTGCCACCTACCGGAGGGACATTGAGACCTACATCCGGGAGTCGGGGCTCCCGCGTCTGAAACGGGAGGTGGTAGAGTCCCTAGAGAGGGGAATTGAGATGGATGAGTTGCGAGCGGCCATCAAAAACACAAAACCAGGGAGGGCTCCCGGGCCCGACGGATTCAGCTTAGACTATTATAAGGAATTCTTAGACACCCTAGGCCCCCAATTCATAGCCTCGTTCAGCTCACTGAGAGATGGCGATCCCCCGCCCAGGGATACCCTACGTGCTAACATAACAGTAGTTCCCAAGGAAGGAAAGGATCCTACCCACTGTGGGAGTTACAGACCCATATCCTTGCTGAACTGCGATATAAAACTTTTCAATAAAATAATAGCCGACAGGCTCGCCCCGCACATCCCCTCCATCATACACTGGGACCAGGTAGGCTTTGTGCCCACACGGGAGGGAAGGGACAACACGACGAGGGTGATCAATCTGATACACCACGCACGCACGGGTGATAAGGCAGCGATGCTCCTTTCGACGGACGCCGAGAAGGCATTTGACAGGGTTGGTTGGGAATTCATCTCTGCCACCCTGCGGCATATCGGTATGGGGAGCAACCTGACCCATTGGATTATGGCCTCTTATTCTTGCCCCTCGGCGTCCGTCGTGGTGAACGGGATGGCTTCCGAGTCCTTCTACCTAACAAACGGCACCCGCCAGGGCTGCCCACTCTCTCCCCTAATTTTCATTCTGACTCTGGAACCCTTTTTGCGCACCATCAGAAAAAACCCCGATATAGCTGGGATACTTTCAGGCCATGTGGAACATAAGGTAGCGGCATACGCCGATGACCTCATATTTTTTATAACTAGGCCTGAAACGACCCTCCCTAATCTTATGGCAGAACTAAAAACCTTTCAGTCTTTGTCCAATTACAAAGTTAATTACCAAAAATCTTCAGCCCTAAATATTAATATCCCCCCGGAGAGACTGAGGCGAATCTCGGGGAGCTTTCCGTTCACGTGGGAGAGCGAGGCGGTGACCTACCTGGGGACACGGATCTCGGCCTGCCCCCAAAAGTTATATGGCCTGAACTTTCCCCGGTTGCTGGAGGGAGTGGAGGAAGACCTCCGGAGGTGGAATAAGGGTGCCTTTTCTTGGTTTGGCAGGATTAGCATTATAAAAATGAATATCCTGCCCCGGGTGCTCTACCTTTTCCAAGCCCTGCCAATCGAGGTCCCTCACACTTTCTTCAAGCGGCTGATGGGAATCTGCACGAGGTTCGTATGGGCTGGGAAGTCTCATAGGCTGGCCGCCACTCTCTTGGTACTCCCTAAGAGACGGGGGGGGCTGGGTCTCCCGGACTGGAAATCCTACTACGCGGCAGCGCACCTTACCCGGGTGATTGATTGGTCCAGGCACGCGCATTTGAAGCAGTGGACAAGAATTGAGCAGGAAGCATCCCCGGTCCCTCTACCGGGATTGCCCTGGGTCCCGCTGGATCGCCTCCCTGCACTAAACAGACACCCCACGATTGGGCCCACTAGGAGAGTGGCAGGCAAGTCGTTCTGGGGATTAGACATTTCTCCGGCTCTTTCGCCCCTGACTCCTGTGATTGGCCATCCGGACTTTCCGGCAGGTATTTCGGATGGCACTTTCCGGATTTGGATGAAGCACAATAGGTTCCGGATCCTTCACCTGCGGGACGATTCGGGCTGGATGGGGTTAGAGGAGCTAGCACGAAGAGATTCCCTGCCCACTCTAGGCTTTTGGCAATCCCTACAGTTAACGCATTATCAAAACTCGATAGGCAGGGCAGGTGAGACCGCCAGGCCCCTAACTCCCTTTGAGCGGGTCTGCGTGGGGGGGGGCATTTCCGTGGTGCCTTAGCCTTTACCTATTCACTTTTGATTTGCCCCCCCGACCCATTCTCGCCTTCTTACCTGGAGGGATGGGAAAGGGAGCTGAACAGGAGTTTCACCGAGGAACAAAAGGCGGCAATGATACAACTGGCCCACGGGTCTTCCATATCCTGCAGATATCAGGAAACGTCATATAAGATTCTCACTCGGTGGTATATGGTCCCAACCAGACTATCAAGGATTTTCCCTTCCTCCTCCCCCTTATGCTGGAGGTGTATGCACGCAAGAGGTACCATGATACATGTATTCTGGGAGTGTGGGGACCTCGCTGGGTTCTGGAGCAATGTGAGGAAAATAGTCATGTCCCTCACGGACATCGATCTGGGCGATGATCCGGCGAACTACTTGCTTAATCTCGCCCCTACCTCCATACGAAGACGAGGCAAATCTCTGCTCGCTCCCCTTCTGAATGCGGCGAGGTCCTGCATCCCAGCGTGCTGGAAATCTCGGGAACCCCCCTCCACCGCGTTGTGGCTAACTAGAGTCAATGATATCTGCAGAATGGAGGAACTCACGGCCCTGCTGAGGGGTACCTCGGAGAAGTACAGGGCGACATGGTCTGAATGGGACCGCTTTGTCCTCTCGGCGGAATACCTGGAGTACCTGAAAATGTAAAGAGGCTCGCGTACTGAGCACTTAACCCCCCCTGGTGCCCCCTATGCCCCTGACCCTTCTCCCCCCTCGCCCTTTTTACCATTTTCCCCTCCCCCACACCCCACCCCACTTCTGTCTACACCCCCCCCTGTCGTGAGTTACAGCCTTGTGTGTTCTCCCCGTTAGCGTCTATTAGTTATTGTTGCGTTTGTTTTGTGTTAGGCTACAGGTAGCCATATTTCTTCAATAAGAAAAGAAAGAGAGGGCGGGATATGCAGGCCCCGGGCCTTTCCGTATTTCATTTATATGTATAGTTGCACGCCGCAATCATCCCCGCGGGTGTAGTTCCAGTTCCAGAACTCTTGTGGGAATCGGATAAGAGATATATCAATGGCTCAGGATATAACTGTATTTTCTTTAACAAAGCACCGCTACTAGGTTGAGTTGTCTCATGCAATTTTTTTTTCCTCACCTACCCGCTGCATTGTATTGAAACGTATTATACTGTTTTATTTCTGCCGTGCATTTTGCTGTACCCTGATTACGGTCTGTGACCTGCCTTTCTCTAATAAAAATTACAATTTAAAAAAAAAAAAAAAAAAAAAGTCTTGAAATTAGAACCTGAAGAGAACATTCCGGTTCATAGTCTCATCCCTGACTTTCTGGGTCCCAAGAAGAGGGGGAGACCCAAGGGGGGGGGGTACTGTTAGGGCGAGCGCTGCACGCCCGTCTCACAGCAAGTCACTTACCTCCATGGCTGCATGCAGCCGTCATCCATCTTGCAGCACTTCCTCATGGCTGCATTCAGCTGCCGCCCTTCCCCCCCATGCTTCCTGCTCACATGCTCAGGTGCACGCACGTCTCTGTCCACTAGAGGGCGAGCGCACTGGATTCCTGAGATTTAAAGAGTCTGTACAGCACTGATTGGCGCCTGCTCATCCAATCCTGCATCCACTTCCCCTATTTAAAGAGGCACTTCCTTTCCTTCAGGGCCAGATCTTGGTCTCTCCATGTTTGTTGAAAGTCAGACCTTCTTGGATTGCTCACCCGTGTACCGACCTCTGCCTGTCCCCGACTCTGAACCTTTGCTGCCTGCCCCGACCTCGGCTACTCACCTTTACCGCGAACCTGTGCTACCAGCCCCGATCTCTGCCTGTACTTACTACGCCTTTTTGCCTGCCACTTGTGTACCTCACTGAACCTCGGCTGACTGTGGGACTGGGCCGCTGTTAGGGGGTAGCGACCTGGGGGTCACTCGCCGCACAAGACCAACCTGCCTTGCGGTGGGCTCTGGTGAATACCGGTGGCCTCTTAGACTCCGCTCCCCTGACACGGTACCCGCCATCGGTTCCACAGTTAAAGCGGATCCACACCCGAGTCCGCTCCACCCGGTCCGTGACAAGCAGCCAGGAAGGAAGAGAAGGGGGGCGGGCCAGCGCGGATTGCGCGCCGTGCACGGCCCCGCCCCCTCCTGCACAGACGAGGAACCGCGGTCCCCAGCAATAGTCTGGGAACCACCACCGGCGCCAAAAAGAGGGGGGCGGGCCGCGACAGCGCCCCAAGCTCGCGGCCCCGCCCCCTCCCTTCAGTGAGAGGGATACACAATGGCCGGGCTCCCGGGAAAGCGGCGGAGCACCGGGCACCAGGCCGCCTGAATCCAACGCGGCCTGGCCAGTAAAAGCAGACATGCACAAAATAACACTCATACAATAAAAAAGGTAAAACACAGCGATTTGAAACGACAGGCAAATGCCCCCCCCTCCCCCCATTATCCGGGGATCCCCTTACGGGTCCATTTTGAACTCGGATACCCTTGCTATGAACCTGTTTTGTGCCTTTGTGGAGGAGCATCATGAACTCCAGCTAATGGGCATAGAATGTATCAGCAGGGCCGAGATCAGATTGCACCGGCGACGCATGCATATCAATGGCATGCAAGACGTTGAGCTGTTCGAGCTGACCAGACTTAATCGCGCTTCCCTCCATAAGTTGTATAGTGAGCTGCGGCCATGGTTAGCCCACACAAGGAAGGGGCAAGCAATTTCAGGTTTGACCAAGATGGTTGGCTGCCTGCAATTTTTGGCAAACAGCTCGTTCCAGAGGCTGGGTGCCCTCTCCGTTGGGATGTCCCAGCCTACGCTGAGCCGCGCGCTATCCAAGTTTTTGGAAGGCATGGCTACCATTAGTCAGAAATATATTTATTTTCCAGACGACATGGTAGCCTGGAACGCGCTTAAGCTGGTATTTTATAATATCGCCGACATGCCCAACGTCATGGGTGCCATTGATTTCACCCACATGCATTGGTCCCTCCGGCAGGCGACGAGTACATCTATAGGTAAGTTTAATCGGTAATTTTTTAATATAGTTTACATAAATTCTATTTTAACTATCTATTAATCCCTCCTTGTAAATTATCGCTGTGAAATAGCTTACACTGTATATCTATACATCCCTCCATGTAAATTGTCCCTGTGAAATAGCTAACACTGTATCTCTAATAATCCCTCCATGTAAATTGTCCCTGTGAAATAGCTTACACTGTATATCTATTAATCCCTCCTTGTAAATTGTCCCTGTGAAATAGCTTACACTGTATATCTATTAATCCCTCCTTGTAAATTGTCCCTGTGAAATAGCTTACACTGTATATCTATTAATCCCTCCTTGTAAATTGTTCAAGCGTCTTTAGCTTCATCAATGTTTTTCATGTCGGCCAAACATTTTCATGTGGACCTTAATTAGTCATTTTCAAGGTAATCTTTAGTTGATCCAACATACATATACTATTCTAAGCATACAGTACGTCCTACTTACACGTGGGGTTATCCTCCGCCAGATGGCGCTGTGCACTGCAGACATGCAAAAACAGGCTCCTCCCAGCCCTTGATATACCCAGGGACCTCCCACAAATCCCCAGAGTTCTCTGCAGTGCTGACTGCGAAGACATGAAGTATCAACTCTCTCGCAGGTGAGCGGGGCTATTACAGCCCGCGGCCCTGTGGGACTATTTCCACCCGTCCTCCTTGTGATGTGCCTCCCAGCCTGGGCTGCGCTGGTAGGGTGAAGGTAGGCAGCACCATGTGTGCTTACGGAGCAACGCTCCACCGCAGTCCCCCACCATAGGGTAGGCGGTCAAGGCTGATGGTGAGCCTTTAGGGGATGCCCCTCCCGCATCAGTGCCCCACGCCCCATGTAGCGGTGGACCCTATGTAACGGGTCGCCTTCCTCCCTCGTTCCCCCCTTAGCCGGGGGGAAAGAAAGGGGGGAGGAGGGGTTGTGTGTATGGCGGCCTCAGTGTACTCTATTACACGCTTATGGCTTTAGTATTGTGTTTTACTGGGAACGGGTGTCAGAGCCGCGCTTTTATTTATTTTGTATTGCTAGCCGCCGCGTCTTTACTATATTGTTGCTTTGCATGGACGGCGGCGGCTTCGCAGACGCTGCGGCGTCTCTTTCTTTCCTTCTTTCTTAACTTGTAGTGGCTCTTCTGAGGTAATACACTCGGTCAATTCCTTCAGGCTTTACTGTCCTGCTTTCCTATTGGCTACGCGTTTTTTGAGCTTCGCGCTCTCTGGGGGGGGCGTGGTTATGGCTTGGCGCATTCCGCGTCGCAGTCAGCTCTGGCCCGCCCTTCGAGGTTCGCTTGGCGCCATTTTCTTACTCACGCGCGCGTGGTGAAGACCATCCTCCCCTCTCTGTCTGTAAGTGCCTTCACGGGCAATTTCCATACTCCCTTGCGCATGGCTCTGACATCCTTGTTCCCTTTATGTCTTTCAGACTGTGGACCTCGGTGGCTTCTCCCGGCCCCGTGTAGCTCCCGGTTGTGACCATTTAAAAAAAAAATGACTCCCACTTTCCCGCGGGTTATTGGGTAGCTTACAGCGTCAATCCCTACTGGCATATTGTGCCGATTAAATCACCATATGGAGGCATCTCAGGATAATGTGAACGGGGTTCCTTCGGGACAAGCCCGGCTGTGTGTAGCTTGTGGGGTCTTACCTAGCAGCGGTTACAATGCACGGGTCTGTGTTCCTTGTGCACAGCAGGCGCTATCGGTGCTTCCCGCCTCTTCTGTGGCTGGGCCTGCGCCTCGCCTCACTTCACCTACTCCTCCAAGCCTGAGTCTAACCCCCAATACAAGCAGGGATTCTCATCCTGATTTGGCCACTAGACTGGCCAGTGTTGAAAACTTGCTTGCTAATTCTTTAGCGCGTAAAGCCACCGCCAATAAGCGGCATTTGAACCCTGAATCGGTTCTCTTCCCTATGGAATCTGATGATTTGTTGCATTATTACGGCCATACCCCCTCAGATGAATGGGAACTGTTCTCTGACTCAGGGTCATATGACGACGAGTCCAGGGCTCAGGAAGAGTCTGGTTTCGAGCATTGGTCCTCGGATGATGTTGATAGACTGCTGGTTCAGATCTTTGAGGTCTTGTCCCCCTCTCCCCCTGCTGCGGCTCCCAGGCAAAGGGGTGATCTTTTTCACACTGCTAAAGCTCGTTTGGAATTTCCCGAGCAAACCCATTTCAATAGCCTCATGCTTAAAGAATGGGAACATCCCAGCAGACTTCATGGTGTCCCTAAGAGTGTGGATAGGAAATATCCCTTCCCTGCTGACTTGGTTAAGTGCTGGTCATCGCCTCCTGAGGTCGATGCTCCTATTCTAGGGTTGTCCAACACCTCCATCATGCACTCCCCTGACACTGCTATGCTCCGGGACTCTGAGGACCGGTGTGTTGACCAACTGGCATGTCATGCCTTTGCATTTGGGGGAGCGACTCTGCGCCCGGTTTGTGCCTTAGCCATTACGGCAGTAGCGCTCAGGACTGTGGTTAGGAGTGCTCTCGATGGCACAGATGAGTTGCCTTCTGATACTGCATCAATCACTATCCAGCTGTGATGCGTTTGTGAACTTTATCCTGTCTGCATCGGACGATGCTATTAAGATGTGTGCCAGATCATCTGCCCTGGTGGTAGCTATACGCCGGGTGGTTTGGTTACGCCAGTGGGCCGCTGACAATGCCGCCAAGAAAGCCCTTACGGGGCCTGTTTGGGGACCGTTTAGACCTCTTCGCCAAGGGAGGCAAGTTACCCCAGCGCAGGCGACAGATTCGGCCTTTTCGTGGCCAAGGCTCCCTATCGACTCCCTACCGTGGGGCTAAACAAGGCAGAGGGGTGTCCTTCGCTGGGTCCCTTCGCAGATTCCTGGCACAGGAACAGAGGATGCCGTCCCGGGTCCTCCTAGGGACCCAAGTCCAAAGCCCCTCCCAAGACCCCCCAGGCATGAAGGGGCGCCCTTGCCCATCAGGGTGGGGGGACGTCTGCAGCACTTCGAGCATGTCTGGAAGCGCCATGTCTCGGACAGGTGGATTCAGGAGGTAGTTTCCTCCGGCTACAAGATAGAATTTGCCACAGGATCTTGCCTCAGCTCAGGTCTTGTTGCTGGCCGTGCAGGGCATCCTGGATCTAGGGGTCATTTGCAAGGTCCCCTTAGGAGACAGGGGCATGGGGTTCTATTCTAACCTTTTCACAGTGCCCAAGAAGGATGGGTCAGTCAGGCCCATTCTGGATTTAAAAATCCTCAACAAATTTGTCAAACATTTTCGTATGGAAACTCTGGTCTCGGCCATCGGCTCTCTGCACCCAGGGGACTTTATGACGTCTGTAGACATCAAGGATGCTTATCTCCACGTCCCTGTGTTTCCAGGACACCAAAGATTTCTCAGATTTGCACTGAAAGACCAGCATTACCAATTTGTGGCCTTATCATTCGCCCTCACTTCGGCTCCCAGGGTGTTTACCAAGGTGCTGGCAGGGGTGATGTCCCTGTTAAGGCTAAGGGGCATACGTGTGCTGCCCTACCTAGACGATATACTCATCACCTCTCAGTCTCTGCGGCAGGCAGAGTTGGACACTCGGCTGGTAGTGTCCACCCTGGAGTCCTTCGGCTGGGTGATCAATTACCCCAAGTCCTCTCTGTCCCCCTCCTCGGTGACTCCGTTCCTGGGTATGATTCTGGATACAGTTCAGTCAAGGATATTCCTTCCTCAACAGAAGGTGGAAGCTCTGACTGCGCAGGCGAAGTTCCTGCTATCGTGCCCGCAGCCCTCCATCAGGCAGGGAATGCAGCTGGTGGGCCTGATGGTGGCGAGCTTCGAGGCGGTGCCCTTTGCCCAGTTCCACTTGAGACCTCTGCAGCTTCACCTTCTTTCAGTGTGGGACAAGAACCCAGCGTCCTTGGACGGGGTCTGTGTGTTTCCCCCCTCGGTCAGACGGTCCCTTGCATGGTGGCTGGACCACAGGAACTTGACAGGGGGCAGGTCTTTTCTGGCCCCCTCCTGGGAGACGGTCACAACGGATGCCAGTCTGTCAGGTTGGGGGGGATTCTGGAGGTCCCTGCTCTTCCAGGGGAGGTAGGGCCCTCAGGAGGCCCATCTACCCATCAACATTCTGAAATTGCGGGTGGTCAGGTTGGTACTGGAGCGGTTGACCCAACACCTGCGGGGTCTGTCGGTCCAGGTACGCTCAGACAACAGAACGGCGGTTGCCTACATCAACCATCAGGGAGGGACCCGGAGCAAGGGTGCTCTCCAGGAGGTGTCTCAGATTCTGACATGGGCGGAGGCCAATGTCCATTGCATTTCGGCTGTGTACATTCCGGGGGTGGAGAATCTGCTAGCGGACGCCCTGAGCAGGGGGACGTCCCGTCAGGGGGAGTGGTCCCTCTGCAACAGGGTATTCCAGTCCCTGTGTCACCGTTGGGGTCTACCGGATGTGGATCTGTTTGCTTCCCGTCACAATCACAAGCTCCCGGTCTTTGTCTCCCTGTCTCAGGATCCTCTGGCCTTGGCCACGGCTGCTCTGTCCATGTCTTGGAGGGAGTTTCGTCTCCTGTATGTGTTTCCACCATTCCCCCTTCTGGGCAGAGTTCTGCGCAAGATTGCTCTGGAAGGGGTACCTGTGATTCTGGTTCGCAGACGTGGTTCAAATGGCAGTAGACCAGTACGATCTGCCAGGGGTGCCAGATCTGCTAACTCAAGGATCCTTACGCCATCCCAATTTACAAACTCTGGCTTTGACGGCCTGGCTGCTGAAACCTCCATCTTGATGGAGAAAGGTTTGTCTGCCTCTGTGGTGGCTACTATGGTGCAGGCCAGGAAGAAGACTTCGTCTGCTATCTATTATAGAGTATGGCGTTCCTACATTGATTGGTGTGAGTCCAGGTCTCTTCCCTGCCGGGAATTCTCAGTCCCTAGGGTTCTGGAGTTGTAACAGCATGGTTTGGACTTAGGTCTCAAACTTAGTACTCTGAAGGGTCAGGTTTCTGCCCTGTTTATCTTCTTTCAGAAGACATTTGCCCAACATCACTTGATTAAGACCTTCTTTCAGGGGGTCACTCATGTGCGTCCCCCTCGAAAGCCTATGGTCCCTGTCTGGGATTTAAACTTGGTTTTGTCTGCCTTGCAGGGTGCTCCCTTTGAGCCTATTCAGGATGCTGCTCTTGCTGTTCTCACTCTCAAGGTTGTCTTCTTGGTTGCTATCACTTCGGTTAGGTGTGTGTCTGAGCTGGCTGCTGTGTCCATTCAGTCTCCGTACTATGAGAGGCACCAAGACAAGGTGGTGTTCCGCTTCAAACCGGATTTTCTGCCTAAGGTGGTGTCTGCATTTCATTTGAACCAGGACATTGTTCTTCCTTCGTTGTGTCCCAATCCTAGCAACGACAAGGAGAGGGTCCTGCTTTCTTTGGACGTGGTCAGGTGCTTGAAGTATTACCTGGTTGTCACTGCGGCCTTCAGGAAAACTGATGCTCTCTTCGTTGTGCCTTCTGGGCCTAGGAAGGGTTGGCTCCTGCCAAGTCTACCATCAGTAAATGGATTTGTCAGGCTGTGATTCAGGCCTATTCTGTTAAGGGGAAGACTCCCCCTTTCCGTCTTACTGCCCATTCTACTCATGCTATTGGGGCTTCTTGGGCTTTCCAGCACCAGGCTTCTGTTGAACAAGTTTGCAAGGCCGCTACTTGGTCTTCTGTTCATACCTTTTCAGTTTTACAAGGTTGATGTTAGGGCCTCAGCTGATGCTGTGTTTGGCCGCAAGGTTTTGCAGGCGGCAGTAGTTTAAACTGCTTGCTGTTGCCTTTTTTGCTGGGGATCCCACCCTACTTTATGGACACTGCTATTGGATGTCCCACGTGTAAGTATTATATATGGAGCAGGACGTACTATATGCTTAGAATAATACAGTTCTGTGAAATACTCACCTGTAGAATTGGTATTATACGCATACAGTACGTCCTGCTCCAACCCACCCTGGTTTTACATTATTCTGGATCCCCTGTATGGTGATTGTTATCATTGATATTATTACCAGTTTTTGGTGGTTGGTTTCTCCCGGATTCTTTTTCTCACTGCTTTTCAATGCTGGGGATTTGTGGGAGGTCCCTGGGTATATGAAGGGCCGGGAGGAGCCTGTTTTTGCATGTCTGCAGTGCACAGCGCCATCTGGCGGAGGATAACCCCACGTGTAAGTATTATATATGGAGCAGGACGTACTGTATGCGTACAATACCAATTCTACAGGTGAGTATTTCACAGAATTGTATTTTTTGGGGCTAAAAAATACTTAGGTACTTAGTGTTATTTGTATTGCCCAACATGTTTTTTGGAGGGTGTTAGGAGTTTGTGTTTGAGTAGTTTACCTTGCCTTGCTAATTTTTGTTGTTTTTCTTTTTTCCCAAGAACCGCAAAATGGGCCACTCCCTGAATGTCCAAGCAGTGGTGGCCCCGGACATGCGGTTCCTTAGTTTTCTCGCCGGGTTTCCAGGCTCATCCCATGACGCGTACATATTGCGACGATCTGGATTGTACCGTCGGTTTGAGTCTGGAGAATTCTCAGGTGAATGGCTCCCTGGTAAGTGGACGCAAATAACGTCATTCACTTTTCAATGTATGCCTAGGAATATAGTTGATGACCCATGTCTGAACCTATGGGTGTTTTTACCCCTTGATGACATGTTAAACCGGACCTTAACCATGATCTTTAGCAAAGCACAAACCCTTACAAAATGATTTCAAACCATTCCTCATAATATATTTCTACTTTCTAGTAAATTACTTATTATTCTTACCCACACTCGGCTGCAAATCTGTTCTTGACTTTATGATAGGGTCTGCGCCATCTTTGCTTAGAAGCATGACACTTACTGAGTAGAGGAGAGCGTGATAAAGGTTAGAGCTGTGCTTGGCTTAGACAAAGCAGATCTAGGGTCCTGAAAAGGTAAGACATCCAAGCACATTCCTAACCCAATTCCTGTTTGCATTCTGCCTGATTTGCCCTCATCCGCCATCTTGATGTTTAAAGGCTCAGAACATGCAGTAGATGGTGTTAGGCTCTTTTTTGAGGTGAGCAATCTGTATGTACAGGGTGTTGCAAAAATATAAGATAGTCCCTTAGTCAGGGGAACGAAATATATTTTTGTTGGATTGGGTAATTAATGTAAGTATTTTCTAATTCTTTCAGGGGATTCCGGCTATCCGTTTCTTCCCTGGCTGATGACGCCCGTCCTTCAGCCACAGAATGCAGCCCAGGACGCCTACAATCGGGCCCACTGAAAAACCCGGGCTGTTGTGGAGAGGGCCTTTGGCCTCCTAAAAACTAGGTTCAGATGTTTGGACCATACCGGGGGAGCACTCCAGTATCACCCCAAAAAGGTGGTTGATATAATACTGGCCTGCTGGGTGCTACACAGCTTTGCCATAATGCAGCGTGTCCCCCGATATGTGGATCTTCCCCCCTCTCCACCCAGCCAGGAGCCTGATGCCAATTACCGTGGCACACCTAGTGCTTCTGGGCAAGCTGTGAGGGCAAATTTGGTTCAGACCCATTTTGCCTAATTTAGTTTTCCTGTTTTTGTTTGTTGTATGTATTTGTTGTTTTGTACTCTCATTTGCCTTTGTGAAGGCTTGGTTATTTTATATTAAGGTGAGCAGCAGCTTCTCTTTTTGTCCTTCAAAACCCTTAGTCTGTGGAATAGACCTGAGGACGGGATGGATTGGCGGTGAGAGTCGCTCTTCTACAAACTAAATTGATGTGCCTGTATTTTATGGAATCACATGTGAGTGCAGAACCTGTTTTAAATAAATTTCACTGTTTGTTAGCCGAGTTGCACTAGATTCTTCTATATATATCTTTTATGTGTGGGTGCGCAATACCCCTTAACTCTTTGAATGCGGAAGTTGTAATGTGTTGAAAGAAACGGTGAATTGTTTATGGAATCTGCAACTGGATATACTTGGATGATTTATCTAAAAGAGTATCGGTATCATTGGGTGTGAAAAGCGTTTTTCTTACCTACATCTGGTAAGCCTTTTAACATTAGGTGGTGGATTGTGCACTAAATTTGTCTAGGATCACCTGGTGATGAGTCATCTGAGAAGAGGAAGTTGTTTCACTTTATAAGATCGTCAAAGGACTTTTTTTATGAGCTCTGTGCTTTTATCTTTTATTGTTGGTTATTTTATTGTTTATAAATAGTAATGAATGAATTACTAAAATTTTCAAACTTGATCTGAGCCTCATTCACTATTTTCTCAAATGTTTGATTCAAAAAACCTTCAATAATCTCCAAATAACCCAGACATTAATGCATCAACTTAGTCCACAACAGCTAAAGTCACATTCAATATATTTAACATAAATATGTCAATTATTAGTTGAAGGGCACTCGCAGACTTCATGTATATACATAGTACAACATAAATATACATTGGTGCAGAATCATGGCACCTAGCAATTGGCCACATACAGGAGTTTTTAAGTAATGCACTCCAGGCCTAAGTTTCAAGAACAAATAAAAGAAACAGACATAGGGAGCAAGCATTTGCAGGTCAATATTTGTGCAGTAATACATAGGGCCACATACACACCCTCTCCTGCTTGGCCACATTTGCCACAGGCACAGGTGGAAAGCAGCCATACCTATGCCACATCCACGCCTGTAAGTCAGTGGCCCAACCAAACAATAACCCCAAATCCAAGTCCAGTCCAATCTTTGCAAGGGTTCAAGGTCGTAGTTTGCCAGCCCAGAATGTCCCCCAATTATGCCTACAATCATCCCCCCAATCGTGCCTACAAACAGGATGAGCCAGACACAATTTCATTAGGCCAAAGCCTGCAGCATGACAGCTTGAGTGGCAGGTTCAGTGAGGATTGAGCTCAGGCATTGGCTAGTGGGGTATTTCAGCACTCTAATGAGCTATATGGGCGAAAATCCAAATCAGACTAGCCAAGCCATAAAAAAAGGCTATCTTGGTAGTGCTCAACAGACAGGTCAATACAGTAGTGATGTAGAGGAAAGATGTGGAGCAGATACAGAGCAAATAGCTGTTAAAATGGGTGTTGCCCATAAAACCCTGGTGGTGGGCCTTGGGGATGGCCAATCACCTGGGCATGTGTGGCATTAGGAATCTGCCACTGTTCCAACATGAGTCTATTGCTATTTCTAACTTCCTCGACCATGCCTGTCTAAGTATTAGTTAAGGTGGCCATGTGGCTGTTGCTCGTCCTGTCTGTCAGCATGGAGGTGAATGTATTATTTAATGTATCTAACTGTGCAGAAAACTGCTCTGTAGTTCTTTGAGTCACCTGGCGAAATAAATGCCTCTCATGGTGCCACGCTGACTCCAGGATCGGCACGCGCCTCCCCTGGGAAACTGGGCGATGTTGCTGACTACGCCTCCCAATTCCCCGGGTGTGAGCGCCTGCAGATGCTGGACCTCTAGGGCGAGCAAGAGTCGAAGATGTGCTCGGCAAATCCTCTGGGTTGGCAGCATGCGGCCAGCTTCACTCTGCTGCAGAGGATTTGTTGCAGTAGCATGTTGGGACCGTGGCAGATTCTGTTCCAGGGGGGTCAGTTGTGAAGGTCCCATCAAGGTGCCATCCTCCTTCATCTCCTGGATTTCCTCCATCAGTGTGTGGGTCTGTTGGGACATGTGCAAAAAAAGGTTCAGTTTGGTCCCTAAATATATTAGTTAGGCTAATTAGTCATGTTCATTCACATACATCAGCAAAATACACTTACCGTATATATCTGCTTCTGGCTCCTAGGCAGCACGGAAGTTGACGGCGTGGTCAAACTGGATGAGGCTTCCACACTTGCTGAGGGTTGATGCTGGGCTGTATTGTAAATAAAAAGGCCTGTAAACACTCAAATATCCATTGATGATCTGTATAACTACATATGCTTCACTAAAACACGTGGCCAAGCAGGAATGTCAACTCCCACAACAGTCCAAGGTGACCTTCACTATGAATGTAATTATCTGTTATATGTATGACTGACCCTGTACATACACACTGCTCACCTTAAATAATACAAACATGCATGTACTGCATGCTATGAGGCTTCACACATCCCTAAAGGGTCATTAGGGACCCACACTCAGCTTGCAAATAGCATTTGGCTTAAGAGTATGCTGGTGGGCATTCTTCCTATGTAGACCTTTCCCCGACCCCAGATCAAGTATTTGAGAGCAAAGCACAGCTAAAACCCAAGTGGCCTAAAGACATAGAAGGAAGTGTTGGATATGATTGAGTAGAATCACATAACAGGCAGTGCTTTGCTAATATTAGGACTTTAATAGTGACCATAAATACTGTCCAAAGTCATGTATGGGCTGGCAAATTAGAAAATGAACATTCCGCACACATTACACACCCTGCTAAAACCTCCCCTACAAGGCACTCCCTAGGGGCATGTGTTCATATATGCCTGTGAGCCTCATTTTACACCTTTAAAACATTTCACATACACACTAACATTACTAACCTGCAGGAATAGTAGGGATGTCCGTGTCCCGTTGCCCCGAGTGGCCCTCTAATGCCACAGGATGTATCAGTCCCAGCACCATCTCCTCAGCTCGGGTAAACTGTAATTTTGTGGGGAAGCCTCCGCCAGTTTGTAAGCTGAAAAATATAGGTTTGCAAATTTAGGAAATGGTTGACAATACAAGAAGCAGACAAATGCACAACTCAAATATGTACCCGTAATTGCACCCTTTTCTTTCTTCCGTGCTGCATACTTCAGGTTAGAAATTTTGCGTTCAATCTGCTCCACATCTTTAAGCTTATCCCCGCTGCATTGACCTGTCTGGTAAGCTCCTCCAAGAGTTCAGTTTTTCGCAATTTGCTGGTTGATTTGGATTTTCACCCATATAGCTCATCATAATGTAAGGTCAGCCCACTTGCCAATGCCAGAGTTTGGGCCTCACCAAACCTGCCACTCAACTGTCCTCGGCACAATGTCTGGCCTATTGCTTGATGTTCTGGCTCATCTCTGGATGTAGGCAATTCGGGGGACATTCTGGGCTGGCTTTCTTGTGTAGAAATGTTGGACAGGTGGCTGGATAAAGAATGGACTGGACTTGGAAATGGACTTGGGGTCCTTGCCTGGGTGGCCACTGAAGTTGCAGGCGTCGATGTGGCATATGGATAGTTGGTTGCCACCTGTGCCGGTGGCAAATGTGGCCGAGGAGGAGAGGGTGTGCTTGAGGGTGTTGTGCTTCTGGCCCTGTGCCTCTTTGTGCCCTTGCCACTTGTGGTTCCATTGCCCCTGGGAGGTACTTGCACATGGCTCTGGAGATGCTGAGCTTGGGGGGGGCTGAGACTTCTGGGCCTGTGGCTTTTGCTCTTTCCATGGGCGCGTTTCCCACATGGCTCTGGAGATGCTGACCTTGGGGGACTGGGGCTTCTGGGCCTGTGGCTTTTGCTCTTTCCATGGGCGCGTTTTTCACGTGGCTCTGGAGATGCTGAGCTTGGGGGGCTGGGGCTTCTGCTCTTTCCATGGGCGCGTTTCCCACGTGGCTCTGGAGATGCTGAGCTTGGGGGGGCTGGGGCTTCTGGGCCTGTGGCTTTTGCTCTTTCCATGGGCGCATTTCCCATGTGGCTCTGGAGATGCTGAGCTTGGGGGGCTGGGGCTTCTGGGCCTGTGGCTTTTACTGGCCTTGCCAGTGGAGCATTCTTTCCGAGTGGATGTGGTAGGCCGGGGAGGAGGGGATGGTGTTTTTTGGGGGCTGGGCCTTCTTACCCTCTTAGTGGCCTTTTTTGCGGGCGTACTTGCCTGCTTGGTTCGGGTCTTCTTCTTCACCGCTGCCTCCTTTGCTTTGATGGTTGTTTTTGGCTTAGCAGACTTGGTTGGTATTGTCGCCTTGGCCTGGCTACTGTGGCTGCGCGTTTCACGCACCTTCACCGTTGGAATTTGGGACCGAGTGGCTGGCCGTGAAGAAGCCTCAGCCGCTGTGTCATTTTGCTGCTGCCCTCCTTGCCTGGTTTGGCCTTAGCGATGTCTTTTTTTAGCTGGCATGTTGAGACTCTGAAAGAGAATGAGCTGTGTCCAGGTCCAGGTCCAAATACTAATGCCTGGGTATGACACGCGTTCGCGTATGCGTGCGTACGGCCGTTCGTCCAGCCGTGTGGAACCCGGGACCCGCTGGGGCATTACTTATCTGCTGCGGACAAGAAGAAAGATTCACCCTCCAACAAGAAGAGCTGATTATGCTTGTAAGTGTATTGAAATGACTTTGATTTGCCATCTAAATGCATGCCTAGGCCTTAAGGAAGCACAGGAAGAAACAGTTATGTGTAAAGGTGTGTAAACCTCCGTGCAAAACCGAAGTTAGTGCGCACATGTGCGAACCAACTCACTAACATCTAGAAGGATAGTTTGAGGCTAGAAATGTGTCTGGCAATGTCATTTAGTCAACTAATCTAATTGATAATTAGACAATGTTTCAGCGCAGGTACGACTACCTGCCCAACTCTTTTAAGAGGACCATCACCCTGGAGATCGTTTCCAGGATCCAGCAAGAGACTAACACCACCTTCACCCATACGCAGATCATTCAGATCATACAGCACTGGTCGGACCTGAAACGACTCCACATGCCCCGGGTGCGGCGATTTTTCCATTTGGGTACGTTTTAGGGGTCCGAAATGGAAGAACCTAACCGCGAAGTGGTTTGGGTAAGTTTTAGGGGTCAAAAATGGAAGAAGAACCTAACCGTGAAGTGGTTTGGGTAAGTTTTAGGGATCCGAAATGGAAGAAGAACCTAACCACGAAGTGGTTTGGGTAAGTTTTAGGGGTCAGAAATGGAAGAAGAACCTAACCATGAAGTGGTTTGGGTAAGTTTTAGGGGTCAAAAATGGAAGAAGAACCTAACCGCGAAGTGGGTTGGGTAAGTTTAGGGGTCCAAAATGGAAGAAGAACCTAACCACGAAGTGGTTTGGGTAAGTTGTAGGGGTCAGAAATGGAAGAAGAACCTAACCGCGAAGTGGTTTGGGTAAGTTTTAGGGGTCAGAAATGGAAGAAGAACCTAACCGCGAAGTGGGTTGGGTAAGTTTAGGGGTCCAAAACGGAAGAAGAACCTAACCACGAAGTGGTTTGGGTAAGTCGTAGGGGTCAGAAATGGAAGAAGAACCTAACCGCGAAGTGGTTTGGGTAAGTTTTAGGGGTCAGAAATGGAAGAAGAACCTAACCGCGAAGTGGGTTGGGTAAGTTTAGGGGTCCAAAATGGAAGAAGAACCTAACCACGAAGTGGTTTGGGTAAGTTGTAGGGGTCAGAAATGGAAGAAGAACCTAACCGCGAAGTGGTTTGGGTAAGTTTTAGGGGTCAGAAATGGAAGAAGAACCTAACCGCGAAGTGGGTTGGGTAAGTTTAGGGGTCCAAAATGGAAGAGGAACCTAACCACGAAGTGGTTTGGGTAAGTCGTAGGGGTCAGAAATGGAAGAAGAACCTAACCGTGAAGTGGTTTGGGTAAGCTTTAGTGGTCAGAAATGGAAGAAGAACCTAACCGCGAAGTGGTTTGGGTAAGTTTTAGGGGTCAGAAATGGAAGAAGAACCTAACCGCGAAGTGGTTTGGGTAAGTTTTAGGGGTCAGAAATGGAAGAAGAACCTAACCGCGAAGTGGTTTGGGTAAGTTTTAGGGGTCAAAAATGGAAGAAGAACCTAACCGCGAAGTGGGTTGGGTAAGTTTAGGGGTCCAAAATGGAAGAAGAACCTAACCACGAAGTGGTTTGGGTAAGTCGTAGGGGTCAGAAATGGAAGAAGAACCTAACCGTGAAGTGGTTTGGGTAAGCTTTAGTGGTCAGAAATGGAAGAAGAACCTAACCACGAAGTGGTTTGGGTAAGTCGTAGGAGTCAGAAATGGAAGAAGAACCTAACCGTGAAGTGGTTTGGGTAAGCTTTAGTGGTCAGAAATGGAAGAAGAACCTAACCGCGAAGTGGTTTGGGTAAGTTTTAGGGGTCAAAAATGGAAGAAGAACCTAACCGCGAAGTGGGTTGGGTAAGTTTAGGGGTCCAAAATGGAAGAAGAACCTAACCACGAAGTGGTTTGGGTAAGTCGTAGGGGTCAGAAATGGAAGAAGAACCTAACCGTGAAGTGGTTTGGGTAAGCTTTAGTGGTCAGAAATGGAAGAAGAACCTAACCGCGAAGTGGTTTGGGTAAGTTTTAGGGGTCCAAAATGAAAGAAGAACCTAACCGCAAAGTGGTTTGGGTAAGTTTTAGGGGTCCAAAATGGAAGAAGAACCTAACCGTGAAGTGGTTTGGGTAAGTTTTAGGGGTCAGAAATGGAAGAAGAACCTAACCGCGAAGTGGGTTGGGTAAGTTTAGGGGTCCAAAATGGAAGAAGAACCTAACCACGAAGTGGTTTGGGTAAGTCGTAGGGGTCAGAAATGGAAGAAGAACCTAACCGTGAAGTGGTTTGGGTAAGCTTTAGTGGTCAGAAATGGAAGAAGAACCTAACCGCGAAGTGGTTTGGGTAAGTTTTAGGGGTCAGAAATGGAAGAAGAACCTAACCGCGAAGTGGTTTGGGTAAGTTTTAGGGGTCAAAAATGGAAGAAGAACCTAACCGCGAAGTGGGTTGGGTAAGTTTAGGGGTCCAAAATGGAAGAAGAACCTAACCACGAAGTGGTTTGGGTAAGTCGTAGGGGTCAGAAATGGAAGAAGAACCTAACCGTGAAGTGGTTTGGGTAAGCTTTAGTGGTCAGAAATGGAAGAAGAACCTAACCGCGAAGTGGTTTGGGTAAGTTTTAGGGGTCCAAAATGAAAGAAGAACCTAACCGCAAAGTGGTTTGGGTAAGTTTTAGGGGTCCAAAATGGAAGAAGAACCTAACCGCGAAGTGGTTTGGGTAAGTTTTAGGGGTCAGAAATGGAAGAAGAACCTAACCGCGAAGTGGTTTGGGTAAGTTTTAGGGGTCAGAAATGGAAGAAGAACCTAACCGCGAAGTGGTTTGGGTAAGTTTTAGGGGTCAAAAATGGAAGAAGAACCTAACTGCGAAGTGGGTTGGGTAAGTTTTAGGGGTCCCAAATGGAAGAAGAACCTAACCACGAAGTGGTTTGGGTAAGTTTTAGGGGTCAGAAATGGAAGAACCACCTAACCGCGAAGTGGTTTGGGTACGTTTTAGGGGTCAGAAATGGAAGAAGAACCTAACCGCGTTTGGGTTTGGGTACGTTTTAGGGGTCCAAAATGGAGAAAGAACCTAACCGTGAAGTGATTTGGGTAAGTTTTAGGGGTCAGAAATGGAAGCAGAACCTAACCGCGAAGTGGTTTGGGTAAGTTTTAGGGGTCAGAAATGGAAGAAGAACCTAACCGCAAAGTGGTTTGGGTAAGTTTTAGGGGTCAGAAATGGAAGAACCATCTAACCGCGAAGTGGTTTGGGTAAGTTGTAGGGGTCAGAAATGGAAGAAGAACCTAACCGCGAAGTGGTTTGAGTAAGTTTTAGGGGTCAGAAATGGATGAAGAACCTAACCACGAAGTGGTTTGGGTAAGTTTTAGAGGTCAGAAATGAAAGAAGAACCTAACCGCGAAGTGGTTTAGCTAAGCATTGTAGCACAAGTGAGTGAACCAAATATGTAGGCGAGCACTTTAATGAGTTAAGTTTGTAGTGCGCAGGTGTAAGATCGTAAGGATTTTCGTCTGGACGTATTTATTGTAAAAGGATTTCAGAATCTAACGGGAAATGTAAAGGATTCGTGGGAGGAGATGATGGAAAAAGGGCAAAAACAGAAGCCTACGTTGTAACATGAGAAAAAAAAACTGAAAACGAAAGCTGGAAAAATACAACTCTGTGAAGTACTCACCTGTAGAGTTGATATTATATGCATACAGCACGTCCTGCTCCAGACATAGTCATAACGTGTGGGTAATCCTCCACCTTTAGCGCCGTGCACTGCAGAACATGAAGAAAACAAGCTCCTCCCGGCCCTACATATACCGGAGGACCTCCCACAAATCCCCAGCATTGAAAAACAGTGAGAAGAGAAGCCGGGAGAAACAACCACCCAGAACTGGCAATAATATCAAGTGAAAACAATCATCATACAGGGGATCCAGAACAGAAACCAGGGTGGGGTGGAGCAGGACGTGCTGTATGCATATAATATCAACTCTACAGGTGAGTACTTCACAGAGTTGTATTATTCTAAGCATACAGCACGTCCTGCTCCAGACATAGTCATAACGTGTGGGACATCCAATAGCAGTGTCCAAAAGTAGGGTGGGATCCCCAAGAGAAGGGCACAGCCAGCAGTAAAGCGCTGTCACCCCCAACCATGCTACCAGGGCAACGAGAGCAATGCTCTAACCTCAACCTTTGAACCTTGTAAAGGGAGAACTGAACCCAAGCAGCGGACTAGCCAACTTGCTCACCAGAACTTAGTGCTAAGAGTCACGAGACCAATCACAAGTGGTGAGAGAACAGAAAACAGTAGAGAAGAAGAATCTTCCCATAACAGAATAGGCCAGAATGGTGACCTGACCATGCTACTGCAAGGAATGCAGCCATGGAAACATCAAAACTTTCCCTGACAGGGAATATGAAACCTGGTCTCAGTCAGGACCAGCAGGAGCGCTAACAACAACACTTCAACAGAAGCCGAAGATATACTTCTCGGTACAGCAGGTCAAAACTAGCCAAGTAAGACCCATCCAAGGGCACCTCCCCCGTGGAGGTAATTAGAGCCGGTACTTCATAATAGGACACCGAACCCCTTAAAAGGCAAAATCCCTCCAGGGACAAAAGGCCATTCAGAAAGATCTCCAACTCTGTAGAGAGATGCAAGTCCCTTATCTCATAATACGCAGGACAACATCCCAGGGACCAGAGAATCTGGCATAAAGAAGGTAAGGGCCTGGAAGCAGACTTAGCGTAAGGCGGCACCCTCCCTCATGGGATACAGATATAAATAAGAATGTACATAAATGGAATGATAATAGCCGCCACAGAGCCATACGTATGGCACACTTCTGGCTGGAGCAATCGCCCCAGAGGGGTGATATGATGAAGGAACGGTTCAGACAAGAACCTGAATAAGAACCAAGGGAACCCTTAGCAGGGCATCGGGATAAGAAATCCCCCCAAAGGGAAAAACAGGAATTCCCCAAAGAATGCAACAGAGCAGACCCTGAAGAAGCTCAACACAAGAGATTGGATCAGGCTTTGCAGTAGGTGAACAGGGCAAGCCCTGAACCTTCCACAGAACTTAGTTGGTAGCCAATACCAACATTGCTGATAGGACCCTAAACCCCAGGAACAGAGATCGTCCAACAAGGGAAAAGAGCTTAGACCCAGCAGGCCAGTATGGGTACACAACATACCCTAACATAGCGTGGCAGAAGGGAGAAAAACGAAGAGAAGGAAGTAAGTCCTAACTCTCCAAGGAACAAGACACCCCGAGATCTGTCACCTCCAACAGGGTAAGCACAAACCTGCCGAACGCCAAGGTATAGCCTAAGATAAGAAACCTGACCATGTAAAATGGAGCTCGTGAGGGACACACAGGCCTACTGTTCTCAGCAGAACATCCACGGACCACACTCCACTGGGCCATCCAGGCCTACAGCATAGCGGTGCTGCTCGCCATAGGAGAACTTGCGCAAACCCCCACCCAGTAGGGCATAGGGGATAAGACATTTCAATATAATATCTAACCAGAACCACTGAACCCAACTAGGGCAGACCAATCTGGGCCAATAATAAGGGTAGAACCCTGCGATCGAGACGGGGTCCAACAGGACCGTACCAGTATGGACCCAATGGGCAATAGAGAACCTCCAGCAGAGGAGGGATATTACAAGAAAAGGGCAAGGAATATTAATTCCCCCATAGACGGAATCAGAGCTCCCCTGGAATAGAGCTAGACCCAGGAATTCCACGGGGAACAAGGAACATGCCACTGTCCTACAATGGACCAAGGGTCCCCAATTGGACAAGTACTGAAAGGGAGTAGTCCAGCAAACTAGAACCCACCGAAGCTCATTGTGAAAAAAAGAACCCATAGGTAACTGGATCCCTCAAGGTCCCTACCTAGGAACCACCGGGGGTTTCAGAAGACAAGCCCTTTGTCACCCTGCCAGATTTGGTACCATGGTAACCAACAACAGGGAGAAACAGAGAGGTAGGGAAGATCCCTAACGGTTTCCTCGAGTAACCAGCGGAAGAATAACCGCCTCCACCAGAAGGAAGGTAAACAGACCTAGATCTCGGGTGCTGAACCCTCATCCAGGACTAATAGCTAAAATGCCTCAGAGCCCAAAGGCACAGAGAAAAAAAGGGATGTCAACAGACCAGCCGCCAACGGCCACACCTGGAGATAAAAACGAGACAGGACGGAGGACCAGAGACCTCGTTTCCGGAAATTCCCTTATAGTCAAGAGAAAAGGCACTAGCCGAAACCCAATCCAGATACAACGTGGACCTGGAGGATGGAACAGAGTAGTGCTTGAGTCAACTAAGGTCCATCCAAACGACTCCCTCTTGTAAGTAAAAGGGAGGACCTGATAGGTCCCCTGGTAGCTGCCCTCTGGTGTCGTGCGAGACATCACACCCATCCAGAGCCTAGCGGGCACATGAACGCAACAGGGGACCCAGCCAATGCCACAACGGTGGCGATGACCGCCAATACCCAGCAGTAGTGGGCTCAGTATCCAGAAGTTACCTTGGGGTCAGAATAAACATCTCAGCACGCCACGGGCGGCCAGAGGACCCCTAGTGCGTAGGGCGCCAACGGCCCATTCAGAAGGAGCAACTGGCGCAGAGGCCCCAGTGTCTATATGATAATGGCGTTCTGGCAAGGAAGTCATACCTGACAGGCCCAGGAAGCCTGCCCCCATACCTGAAGAAAAACAGGGGACCGTAGTCCTCCTGACCAACTCAGGGAAGGACCACCCAGCTAACACTGTCCCATATCCGGAGGAACTATCTCCTAAAGCCACTAGAACGAGGCAGGATGCCTGCTGATAGGAGTAAGGTGCTGTGGCCATCCCCTCACCCAGGTGAGTGAGGGTGTCCCATCATGCTTGAGGGTTTTCGGTGAATGATACGGGCTTAGCCCGGCCCGAAGGCCCCGGGCGTTGAATGTCACTCCTGGGACAGGATACCGAACCAGACCCTGCAAGGGGCATCCCCGGTTCCTGCTTAACGCTATGATATGGAGGTGGAGGGGTATCCCTGCTCCGAGGGGGCCGAGACGGCCGCCCCTGATTGGGTGGACTGTCCTGTTTTCCAAATAGGTCCAGACGGGCCCCAAACAGGCGATGCCCTCTAAAGGGGAGCCCCGTCAGGGTCCTTTTAGCGTCATCGTCTGCCCCCCACTGACGCAGCCAGAGCAGGCGACGTATAGCTACCACTTGGGCAGAAGTCCTCGCACACATTTTGATGGTGTTATCCAGAGCTAAAAGGATAAATTTAACAAAAATATCACAGCTGGAGAGTGTGTAAAATACCTCCCAGGGTAAATCTTCAGGTTGATGCTCCAGCATCTTTCTCATGAGAGCCTTAGCGGCCACTGCTGTGATGGCCGCGGCACAGACAGGGAGTAGCGCCGTACCTGCACAGGCAAAGGCGTGGGAAGCCAGCCTATCAATGCGCCGATCCTCTGTGTCCCGCAAGGAGCTGTAAGCCGGAGCTTTAAGGAAGGGGGGGTTAGGAACCCCAATAATCGGTGCGTCTACCACTGGGGACGAAGACCAAATATCAACCATCTCGGGGGGGGGGGGGGAAAGGGTATTTCCAAACCCAATTCTCTGGGGGCCTTTGAAGTGCAGTGGGGCATTCCCACTCTTTAAGTACAAGAGCATGGAAGTGAGCCTGCTCGAGAAATTCCAAGCGCGCAGGCGCAGTATGGAAGCGCCCCCCTCTTGGCCTAGAGACCGCACCGGGAGGCGAAATGGACAGGGCATTAAAGATCCTGAGTAACATACCACCAATATCAAGCTGGTCCCAGTCATCTTGACCAGCATCATCCTGACACCTCGCCCTCTCGTCAGAGGAACCTAGGTCAGAGAACAGGTCCCCCTCTTCCGACGTGGCGCTAGCACGTGTAGAGAAGGACTCCTCAGAGCCCATAGCACAGGCCAAAGCCGCGGGAGTCCAAGGCCGTTGTCTATCAGGACCCACCCGGCCGGACAACCCTTCAACAATCTGGACAAGCGTGGGCCGTCTAGAAGAGGTGTCTATTTGCAATTCCCCACTTGTACAAGACTCAACAGGAGTGAGATTTAGGAAAGAGGAAAGGGGAGAGAAGGAGCGAGGTGCAACCACAGGCGCCGCTCGCAATTCCAGCGTCTGTTCAGAACAAGCGTCTGTTCAGACCCGTGTCCCGTCAGCCCCAGCATGGGGGAGACCACACGCTACACAAAGCCGGTCCTGTCCCAGAGGGACCCCGGTAACACAATCCTGAGATGCCTCCATATGGTGATTGTTTAACACAATATGTCAATAGGGATTTATGCAAAAGTCAACCCTGGATGCCCCAACAACCCGCCGATTAATGTGGGAGATTTTAGGAAGCTAATATCCTTATACGTATAAGTATAAATATGTATATATAAATATATATATGAATATGAGGCCGGGAGAAGCCACCGGGAACTCAGCGTCTGAAAGACATAATGGGAAAGAGATGTCAGGGCCATGTGCAGCTGGACAGACAAAAAACAGAGGGATTCGCCCATGAGGGCACTTACAGCTCAAGTGGAGGAGGAGGAGACCGTCACCCTGCACGAGCGCGAAGCTTAACAAATATGGCGCCCAGCGAACCTCGAAGGGCGGGCTAAATGCTCTGCCATGACGCGGAGCGCGCCAAACTAAGGCCCAGCCCACTCTAAAGAGCGCAAAGCTCTGAGGTAAAAATAAAGGCAAGGATACAACCACAAGCCTAAGGTTCAGTAGAACGGTTACAGATAATAAGTACGGGCACCGCAGCATCAAGACTATGCGGCAAGCAATGTAAAAACACACGGCGGCAGTCGAAATAAGGAGCAAGCAGCGCGGCTCTGACATCTCTGAGTTAATAAAAGGCAGAATAAAGGCCACGATCGTGACACACCGGTACACTGGGACCGCCACACACATACCCCCCCTTTCTTTTCCCCCTAAGTAGTTGGGGAAAAGAGGGAGAATGGCGACCCGTTAACAGGGTCCAGCACTATGCGGGGTACGGGGCAATAATGCGGGAGGGGCATCCACTAGAGGCTCACCATCGGCCTAAACCGCCTACCCTATGGTGGGGGATTGCGGTGGAGCATGGCTCCGTTAAGCACACACAGTGCTGCCTACCTTCACCCGACCAACGCAGCCCAGGCTGGGAGGCATATTCTGATCACAAAAGGGACGGGTGGAAATAGTCCCGCAGGGCCTCGGGCTGTAAGCCCCGCTCGCCTGCGAGAGCGTGATACTTCATGTCTTCGCAGTTCGAGCACTGCAGAGAAATCTGGGGATTTATGGGAGGTCCTCCGGTATATGTAGGGCCGGGAGGAGCTTGTTTTCTTCATGTTCTGCAGTGCACGGCGCTGAAGGCGGAGGATTACCCACACGTTATGACTATGTCTGGAGCAGGACATGCTGTATGCTTAGAATATGACATTTTCGTACTCGTACTCTGGCATACGAACGGACGAAGACTTTACAGAAGGCTTGCAATGCATGCATAGAATCGCTCGTACACTCATACGAGAGCGGAAATATTAAAAAAAAAAAAAAACGATCGACACAAAAACGAAAGTCTTTTTTTTGTCTATCTGAATCAACCCTTATATACCAGATTAAAAAGTGTCAGATGGAATAGCCGATGATCAGATCAATCCTACCTGTATGATGAGAAGAGAGATGGAAGTAGGTGCCCTTTGGGGGATGGTTAATTGCTTAGGCTAGTTCCTCCTGTGAGAGGGGGATCTTCTAGGGTATTTTGTGGCAGCTGCGGGGGGGCCTGGTTTCTTGGTATATTCTGCTATTTGTTTTGCTATCTGCCTGTGTCGTCCTGAAAATTATTTCTCGAAGAATCTAGGTTATAGAGCTATTCGTAGTACACTCTAAAAGTATCTGCTATTTGGCTTGTGGTATAATGTTTTCCTCCAATTTACTTATAATTACTATATAATTGCTTGCTGCCTTTTAAGAGTAAGAACCTTAGCAAGCATGATATTGCATTGCTTTCCATATTCATAGTAATTCCTCTTGCATCTCTTAATGGGGAATTTAGTGCAATAGAGAAGTATAGCATTATTCCTTTTCCGTACTTCCATTAACCCTTTAAGTGCCAGCCTACCTGGAGTTTTTGTCACCCTTTGTTGCCAGACCATTTATCACTATTTTGCACTATTCGGTACAAAAGGGATGGGACCCAGCACAGCTACTATACACTCTATAAGTAAATATTCAAGTGGGTGCTGGCCTTCAAAGGACCAAAAGACACAAAAGGGTCAAATACACATTAAAGCACAAAGGTAGGGCTGCCAGATCAGCCCAATATGGCCCTGTAGCGATAACCCTTATCGCCGGAGGGCTTCACGGCCCGAGACGTCCTTTTCCCAATCGTAAGAGGTGCTGCTGGAGTCGTCCGTGAGGAAACAGGAACAGCCCTTACAAGGGCTAGTGAATTGTAATATAGCGTTTCCCCCAATAAGAGACAGAACTTCAGTATTGAGGGTGAAGGTGAAGTAGACTTTATTAGTGCCACTCTAGGCCTTATATACACAAGTCTCCATTGCATGACACACACACCGACCAATAGCAGCAGGGCACACAATCCCTCAACTCTGCCGGAGACACAATCAGCAATACAATATGTATGTAAGGTCCCCTCCAAGGTCAGCCACACACCGACGTGTTGCGTGGGTACAAAAGACGTCCCACTTCCTCAGGATGTGAACTCGAGATCATAGCCTTAGCCCTTTAACCCCTTTAACCGTGGCTGGCGGTTAACTGACGGAGAGGCAGCCACGTAAATTTTACGTGGCTGGCGTTTAAAGGGTTAAATACTCCCCAGCATAATGCAAGCGCCGCAGGATCAGTGGAGATCCCCGAGCGCTGAACCATGGCCCGTCCGCGCCCCCTTCCGGGTAGACGTAGGGGTCACGTGGCCGCCCCCTCAGTTGCCCAGTGACCATGGAGCACTCGGATGTTGGCGCACGCATGGCTCCAGGTCACACGCCCGCGCCGAGCGACACCGCCAGCCTCCCGTCCAGCAGCTGTCAAAATGGCACTCTGCGGATAACAGAAGGGGGGGGGGGGAGAAGGAAAACCAAGCTTTACACAAACAATTAACAATATATTGACAATAAAATCATTGCCAGAAAAGATGGGCCTAGTGAATAGTTTAGAGCTGTACATGTAGAAATGTCTATTGTGTATATATACAGCAACAATTATTCATATATGTGATGATTGTAGCAGAGAGCAACTGGTCTATAGTGCATCACTCCATAATTAGCCAAGCTGTACAAAATATATTACATAGAAATATGTTTCGTACAGCTTGAAATGTCGTTTGTCATTTTTCAATATTTTTGGGTGAAATAAAAAATAACTATTTTTTACAATTTGTAGTTTTTTTTGTAATAAAAAAAGTAAGTTTGTCAATAAATTCTTATTGCGTGTAAAATCCCAATTTCTCCCGGTTACAGTGGTACCACATACAGAACATGCCCCCAAACTGAAAAAGAGCTTTAGGGGATTTTCAGATAAAATACAACTATGTTATGCGCTATGCGCACCTTGCAGTTTTTAAATGAAAACATTAAATGAAAACAACCCTTTACATTTGAAATACCCCCCACAAACTATATATTCTCTGGAAGTACATGCCTCAAGCTTTCTAGGTGTACAAGGCTTGTTGATGTGCCCAGTTTTCTGGAAGTAATCCCTCAATGTATTTGGTTGCAAAGAGTTTCCCTAAAAAAGGATACAAAAGCAGAATCAAAGCCACATTTTCCTAAAAAAAAATAAATAAAAAAAGAAAAAACAAATTAAATCTGAGAAATCAACATCCCCGAACAGAACAATACCCAACATGCCTAAATCGGCCCAGGTCCTTTTGCCCCCCCCCTAGGCTTTGGGGAGGCAGGTAATAGGGGGGCTGGGGGTTAATGGCAAGCCACCTGCTAGCCACAGGTGACTTGCCAGCCTCCATCCTTGTGAACTGGTATAGTAGTCTCATGGACCCCTTACCAGTTCACAATGGGTTAAATGTAAAAAAACAGACACAAACACAGAAAAAAATATTTTATTCGTTTTTTTTTAATACTTACCTCCCATCCATCTTGCACTGTGTCCCTCGCCAATCACTGGCTTCTGCTCGCCTGCTGGAAGCCTTTTATAGCTGCTGGGTGACAGAACATAAGGGGTTAATTAAAAAAAATTACATAAGGTCCCCCCTCCCAGGGGGGGGGGCATTTTTTTATTTTAAGTAAAAAAACCTTAAAAATCCCCCCAAGAAATTAAATGGGGTCCCCCCTACCCGAAGTAACCAGCCCGGGACCAGCTATGCAGGGCTTGTAAGAACTGGGTGCAGGGGCCTGCTTTGATGGCCCCCCGCCCTGCCGGCTACAAGCTCCGTTGGCCGGGCTCTTCTGCCCCCCGGGCTTTGGGGAGGTGGGTAATTGGGGGTGCCGGGGGTTAATGGCAAGAGCCCCCAGCCTTGTGAACTGGTATAGGGGTCTCATGGACCCCTTACCAGTTCACAAGGGGTTAAATGTAAAAATAAAGACACTGACTACTCACCTCCAATCCTGTGCTGCTGTCCCAGGCCGATAACAGCTGGTGATGACAGATGCCGATAGTGATCGGAGCAGGGCAGGTGAGGGGCAGAAAATTAGAGCCTTCTCTCCTCTCACTCGTTCTTCACCGCTACTACCGGCATCTGTTAGAACCGGGTAACTCACCTTCCTCCGCAGAACCCAAACAATCAAAAAGATCATCATCACAAAGTCAGAATGAGACACCTTGCTGGCTCCCCCTTTGCTAGGGGCTGTATGCAGCAACGGAGGGTCCGGAGAGGCCGATGGCAATACAGGGCTAGGGTCAGGGACAACCGCCCGCTCATGGTCCAAAATAATGCCTCTGGCACATGTGGTACAAAAAGTGCTGAATCCGCCCAGAGGATTCCTTCTGCACAAGGGGCAGAGCCTGTCCTGCCCAAATGGGCCCCCCAGCTCACTATCCCCTGATGCCTCCATTATGGTGATTTAAAACAGTAAAATTCAATAAGGCTACAAGACTCTACTGGCCCAAGCCTATATAATCCCTCTTATTAAAAAAGGGGACCGGGAGGAACCACAACCCTCAACCTTAGCCCATGATCTAGACAGACAAAGAGAAAGAGAGAGCCCCTGGTCAGCCCTGGCATAATACAAATAGCAGATCAATGCAGCAAAAAGAGGGACTCACAACACCGACAATAGGGGTCCCCGCAGCCAGAAGGCCCGAGCTTGATCCCAGCAGCAGCAGGGCGGCAGCAGCAGCAGACAGCGTGTCCGGCCACCACCTTCCAGAAAGATCCTCGGGGGGTGCGGCGTCGGCGCGCTGCTGAAGTTGCGCTGCCCCCGCACCCCCCCGAGGATCCGCCACCTCCGCGCGCGTAGAGGAAGCCCGCCCAAATGGCGGCAGCGCCTGCAAGGGCCACTGCATGTACAGCGCGACCCCCCCTCCCCCCCCTGTCGGCGGAGGCCCGAGAGACGCAACGGGCGAGAGGCACGTATCCCGGGCAGCCAACGAGGGAGCGCAGGGAGGTGAGTATGAAGCCAGAACAAGCCAGCGAGCACAGTAAAGCACAGTAAAACACAGTACAAGTACCAAAATAAAGCTTGTGGGCAGGGAGGGATATATACAGAAAATTAAACATAGTGGTTCCCCTTCAGGCTCACCATAAGCCTCTGGCCGGCTGCCTTTTAGAATAAGGTCTGCGGCCCAGAGCCTAAGCTCTGCCGAACGCCACAGACCCCGGCGTTCACCCTACCGCCATGGATCCCGTAGCAGCCAAAGGGCTGGGAGGCAGGGATGGGTCAGAAGGGATCCATGGAAATAGAGTCCGCAGCGGCTGACAGGCTAGGTGGCCCCGCTCTGCTGCCAATATCTGAGAGTGCCAACGATCTTATGCAGCCAAACTGCAAGATGAACAACTGGGGAATGATAGAGGGACAGCTGCCTTTATAGGGGGCCGGGAGGAGCTACATCTTCGATCCTGCAGTCAAGTGCCCCCCTAGGGGTGAACACCCAGTTGTAAGGATATTCTTAGTATACAGTACGTCCTGCTCCAGATATACTACTTACACTTGGGGTTATCCTCCGCCAGATGGCGCTGCACTGCAGAGACATGCAAAACAGGCTCCTCCCGGCCCCTCAAATATCCGGGGACCTCCCACAAATCCCCAGATTTCTCTGCAGTGCTTACTGCGAAGACATGAAGTATCACTCTCTCGCAGGTGAGCGGGGCTTTTAAGCCTGCGGCCCTGTTGGACTATTCCCACCCGTCCTTTCATGTGATGTGCCTCCCAGCCTGGGCTGCGCTGGTCGGGTGAAGGTAGGCGGCACCGTGTGTGCTTAAGGAGCGCTGCTCCACCGCAGTCCCCCAAAGGGTATGCGGTATAGGCTGATGGTGAGCCTTTATGGGATGCCCCTCCCGCATTATTGGCCCATGCCCCGTGTAGCAGTGGGTCCTGTACAGAGGGCCGCCATCCTCCCTCATTCTCATTGTGTCTTTCAGACGGGTGAATCCATTGGCTTCTCCCGGCCCGGTGTAATTGATAGTCGGGCCTTGTAAATTTACTCCCACTTCCCTAGCGGGTCATTGGGGCATATGCCCTACTGGCATATTGTGCCCAAAAAATCACCATATGGAGGCATCTCAGGATTATGTGACCGGGGTCCCCTTGGGACAAGACCGGCTGTGTATGGCGTGTGGACAACCCCATGCTGACGCTGACAGGGCATGGGTCTGCGTACCCTGTGCCGAGCAATCGCTGGCCCTGCAATCAGGCCTGCCAGTGGCTGCACCTTGCTTCACTTCACCTACTTCCCCAAGCTTAAATCTCACTCCTGCTGAGTCGCATACAAGTGGGGATTATCAGCCTGATTTGTCTTCCAGACTGCCTATGGCTGAACAGATTATTGCGAGGTCTTTTGAGCGCAAGGGCCCTGGTAAGAAGCGGCACTTGACGCCTCATGTTACTGCTTTCCCTATGGGAACTGAGGAGTTTATGACTCTGTGTGGCTATACCCCTTCTGATGAAGGAGAGCTCTTTTCTGACTCATCTGATGGAAGGCCAGAGGGTCATGACGATTCTGGCTCTGACCCCTGGGCCCCGGATGACACTGACAGATTATTGATCCAGATCTTTGAGGTTCTGTCTATCTCTCTCCCTGTGTCAGGCCCTTACCTCCTCCTCGCGCCCAGTCCCGCGGCGTCTCTACGCGGCGGCGCGCGGCCCCGGTCTTCGGGCGGCCGCGCCGGGCAGCTGCCGCCGCGTCTGCTGCATTCTCGCCTGCCGCCGCTCCTTCTGCCGTTGCGGGGGCGCCTGGCATCGCGGGGCCCCCGTCCGCTTCCCGTGCTGACTCCGTCGCCTCTCTGGCCGGCGCGCCTTCCCCTTCCCTCTCGGGGAGCGCGCCCGGCCCTCTGTCACGTGCTCGCGCACGCGCGCGAGCACGGTTTCAATATGCCCCTCGGCGGCGCTGCTCTCTGCGCATTCGCCGGGGGCAGATTCGAATAGACCAGTCGGGTCCTTAGCCTGGGTGGGAATGAACCCAGGGACTGGACAGCCTGACTGGCCAGGGCGGTCCAGTCCCTGGGGCTGCTCCAATAGGGAACTACTTCCTAGTTGCACCAAACACTACATTCCCCCCAAATCACAGTTGCACCAATCACCAATTCCCCCTTCCCATTGGCCAGTTCCCCTTTAAATATGTTATGGTCCCGTCCACTAGTGCCCGTTATAGCCTCTGTGTTATAGTCTGCTCTTTACTATCTCTCTCTGCTCGTTATAGTCTGCTCTTACAGTGTTCAACTCGGCTTCGTCTCTGACCATCCTTGTCTGCTGCCCGTCCTGACCTTTTCGCCTGTCCTGACTCCGCTTGTGCCTGATCCCTCTGTTACTGCGTTTTGGTGCTCACCTGGTTTGACCTCGGCTCGTTTTTGACTACTCTTCGCTTGACCCCTTGGATACCGCGCTCTGTGACCACCCGGCTTGACCTTGGCTTGTTTCTGGACCTCTCTGATTGACTCTCCGTTTGTAATCCTATTTACATCCCGGCATCCATATTCGGGATTCCCCGCCGTTCACCCGTCTCCACCTTAAGCCGGTAATCTTTGCGCCAACTAAGTCCTGGGGGTAACCAAGTCTGGAGAGGCACAATCCGCGTCTCCTGCGAGCGGGGACTTGTCTAAAGGCAGAAGAGGCGGTGGAGATTGGGGATTACCTGGCTTAAGAGAGAAGGGTGTCCGGCGCCTAACAGTATAACGGGCCAGAAAGAATGGACCAGATATTGGAGCAGGTACAGGCCTTAACCGCGGCCGTGGAGCACCTAGCCCATCGTGTGGCGGCCCAGGAGAACCGTCCAGCTCCTATCAACACCAGCCCTCAAGGGGCTTCGGCCGCATCACTAGTGGAACCCAAAATTCCACTTCCAGATAAGTTTTCTGGAGACAGAGCCAAATTTGCCAATTTTCGGGATTCGTGCAAGCTCTACTTTCATCTTCGACCAACCTCGTCCGGGTCTCAGGAGCAGCGCGTGGGTCTCGTCATTTCCCTCCTCCAAGGGGATCCACAATCATGGGCCTTCAGTCTGTCGCCCCAGGATCCGGCACGTCTTTCCGTGGATAGTTTCTTCTCAGCTATGGAGATTTTATATGACGATCCTGACAGGGGGGCCACAGCAGACGCAAAGCTTCGCACCTTACGCCAAGGACGTCGGCCAGCCGAGGAATACTGTTCGGAGTTTCGCCGATGGGCGGTCGATTCACGTTGGAACGATCCGGCGCTATGCGGTCAGTTCAGGCTTGGCTTGTCTGACTCCATTAAGGACATTCTAGTTAACTATCCCGTTCCTCAGACCTTGGACGAAATCATGCATTTGGCCATTCGCATTGACCGACGTCTGCGAGAGAGACGCCTGGAAAAAGGGTCCCATCCCGACTCCAGCCTGAGAGCCGAAGTCCCAGCCTTGCCTTCCTCTGAGGAGCCCATGCAGCTGGGCGCCACCAGGCTCACTGAAGCTGAAAGACGTAGGCGCTTGTCAGAAGGTCTCTGCCTTTACTGTGGCGGAATAGGTCACATGGTCAGAACCTGCCCCAAGAAGCCATCGGGAAACTTCAGAGCCTAGGGGGAATCGAGGGGTCCCACCTAGGCTGTAAGGTATCTCCTCGTGTATTGTCTCCATTTATGATTCCGGTCCAAGTAAAAGTTGACCTAGAATGTATAAATCTGGAAGCTCTCTTAGATTGTGGGGCAGCTGGGAACTTCCTTGACTTTGATTTAGCTCAAAGCCTTGGAATTCCGCTCCAGTCCCTTCCTGTAACCATTCGGGTCTCTGCTATTGATGACACACCAATTGCGGGGGGGCTCGTTCAATATAAAACCCCACCAGTCTTGCTTAGGGTGGGAGCGGGGCATTCTGAATTAATTTCCCTTTTAGTTCTAAAAATGCCTTCTACCCCTCTAGTTCTTGGGTTACCTTGGCTACAGAAACATAATCCCCAAATCGATTGGGTAGCTAGGCAAATTGTTAAATGGGGCCCTCAGTGCTTTCATTCCTGTCTGGAACTTCCAGTGCGAGCCACTCAGTTATCCCCTGAAGAGGTGCCTAGCCCATATTTAGATTTTTCTGATGTATTTTCTGAAAAAGCGGCTGATAAACTTCCCCCCCATAGACCTTGGGATTGCCCCATCGAGCTCCTCCCGGGTACTATGCCGCCTAGGGGGAAAATCTTTAATTTAACACGAGCCGAAAATCTTGCTATGCGGGAGTATATCGCAGAAAACCTAAAGAAAGGTTTTATACGGGCTTCCTCTTCTCCGGCAGGAGCAGGGTTTTTTTTTGTCGAGAAAAAAGATGGGGGTCTCCGTCCCTGTATCGATTACCGGGGTTTGAACAAAATAACGGTTAAAAACAAGTATCCCCTGCCTTTAATTGATGGGCTGTTTACTCAGGTGGTTGGGGCCCAAGTGTTTTCCAAATTAGATCTCCGTGGGGCTTATAATCTTATTAGGATTCGGCAGGGAGATGAATGGAAAACAGCTTTTAATACCCACGAGGGGCATTATGAGTACCTGGTGATGCCATTTGGCCTGTGTAACGCTCCCGCAGTCTTTCAGGATTTTGTGAACGAAATCTTTAGAGAATACCTGGGTCGTTTTGTTGTAGTTTACCTGGACGATATTCTGATTTTTTCCTCCTCGCTATCTGAACATCGTAAACATGTTCGTCTGGTTTTACAGAAGCTCAGGGAGAATCATTTGTTTGCCAAACTGAAAAAATGTCAATTTGAGGTTACTGAAGTTCCCTTTTTGGGTTTCATCATTTCTAGTACCGGTCTTTCCATGGATCAATCCAAGGTCAAAGCGGTACTAGAGTGGGAACAACCCAAAGATCTAAAGGGTTTACAGAGATTTTTGGGGTTCGCCAACTTCTATAGAAGATTCATTAAAAATGTTTCCACCCTGGTAGCCCCCCTCACTAATCTCACTAAGAAAGGGGGGTATCCTGCTGTCTGGCCAGAACAATCCGTCTTGGCTTTCAGGAAATTAAAGGAAGTTTTTAGTTCCGCCCCTGTGTTAGTGCACCCGGACTGCCAGTTACCCTTTATTGTGGAAGTTGATGCCTCTGAACTTGGTGTAGGAGCAGTGCTTTCGCAATATAGTGGTTCTCCTGAGCGCCTTCATCCCTGTGCCTTCTTCTCCAAAAAATTTTCCTCTGCCGAGAGAAATTACGATATTGGGAATCGAGAATTATTGGCAGTTAAATTGGCGTTTCAAGAATGGAGACATTGGCTGGAAGGGGCTCAATTTCCCATTACTGTCTTTACTGACCATAAGAATTTAGAGTATATTCAATCTGCCAAAAGATTGACTCCAAGGCAGGCTCGCTGGTCCCTGTTCTTCTCTCGGTTCAATTTTTCCATTACTTATAAGCCGGGGTCCAAGAATGTGAAGGCTGATGCCTTGTCACGTAGTTTTTCTTCTTCTACTTTACCCGAAGGGAAAAATTTGCCCATTTTGCCCCAGGCTCTGGTAGTAGCTGCTATCCAGCCAGAGCTTCCTGATTTAACCCAGTTCCAGTCTGAAGCTCCGCCCGAAAAACCCAGCTATGCCCAATTTGTGCCCACTGCCTATCGGGCTGCTGTTTTACATCAGTTCCATGACTCTAAGACGGCGGGTCATCCTGGTGTCAAAAAAACCATCTCCTTGTTGTCTCGCCTGGTCTGGTGGCCGTCTCTTAGAAAAGACGCACAAGAGTACGTGCGAGCCTGTAAAGTTTGTGCCCGGAGTAAATCATTAAGACACTCTCCTGAGGGTTCTTTACTTCCATTGCCCATTCCCTCCCGCCCCTGGACCCATTTGGCCATGGATTTTATTACCGATCTTCCACCTTCCCAAGGGTGCACTGTCATCTGGGTGGTGGTAGATCGGTTTAGTAAGATGGCTCACTTTATTCCACTAAAGAAGCTACCCACAGCTCAGGTCCTTGCCCAACTTTTTGTGACACACATATTTAAAATCCATGGTATCCCGGAGGATGTTGTGTCCGATAGGGGGGTCCAGTTTGTTTCTCATTTTTGGAGGGCTTTTTGTGCCAAGTTGGGGTTCACTGTCTCCCTATCTTCTGCATTTCATCCCCAGTCCAATGGGCAAACGGAAAGAACGAACCAATCCTTGGAGCAATATTTACGTTGTTTCATTTCTGATGTACAGACAGATTGGGTGTTATTTCTTCCGTTTGCTGAATTTGCCCTTAATAATGCCACACATACCTCCACTGGGGTATCTCCGTTTCGTTGTGTTTACGGAAAAGATTTGAAGTTTTCGGCCTTGTTGGATCGGCCTTCTAGAGTGCCTTCTCTTGATGAATGGATGTCCCAGTGGCCAGAGTTATGGAATAAGATTCAGCAACACCTGTCTAAAGCTGTTTTCCAACAAAAAAATTTTGCTGATCGTAGGCGATGTAATAATCCTGATTATATGGTTGGCGATTTGGTTTGGCTTTCGACCAAAAATTTGGCCTTACGCCAACCCTCTGCCAAGTTGGGTCCGAGATTTATTGGCCCCTTTCCCATACTGCAGAGAATCAATCGGGTTACCTATCGTCTGGATCTCCCGCCCTCCATGAGGATTTGTAACTCCTTCCATGTGTCCCTATTGAAATCTGCCAGAGGTATTGAGCCTGATAATCTCCCGGAACCCATTTTAGTTGATGGGCAGCAAGAATTTGAGGTTGCCCGGATTTTGGACTCACGATTTTCCCGAAATTCTCTTCAGTATTTGATAGATTGGAAGGGTTACGGTCCGGAGGAAAGGTCTTGGGTTCCAGCCAGAGAGGTTCACGCGGAGAGGTTGGTTAGAAAGTTCCACAGGGAAAACCCTCAGAAACCCAGGTTGGAGGGTCCAGTGGCCCCTCCTCAGGGGGGGGGTAATGTCAGGCCCTTACCTCCTCCTCGCGCCCAGTCCCGCGGCGGCGGCGCGCGGCCCCGGTCTTCGGGCGGCCGCGCCGGGCAGCTGCCGCCGCGTCTGCTGCATTCTCGCCTGCCGCCGCTCCTTCTGCCGTTGCGGGGGCGGCTGGCATTGCGGGGCCCCCGTCCGCTTCCCGTGCTGGCTCCGTCGCCTCTCTGGCCGGCGCGCCTTCCCCTTCCCTCTCGGGGAGCGCGCCCGGCCCTCTGTCACGTGCTCGCGCACGCGCGCGAGCACGGTTTCAATATGCCCCTCGGCGGCGCTGCTCTCTGCGCATTCGCCGGGGGCAGATTCGAATAGACCAGTCGGGTCCTTAGCCTGGGTGGGAATGAACCCAGGGACTGGACAGCCTGACTGGCCAGGGTGGTCCAGTCCCTGGGGCTGCTCCAATAGGGAACTACTTCCTAGTTGCACCAAACACTACATTCCCCCCAAATCACAGTTGCACCAATCACCAATTCCCCCTTCCCATTGGCCAGTTCCCCTTTAAATATGTTATGGTCCCGTCCACTAGTGCCCGTTATAGCCTCTGGTTAGTAGGGTGTGCGTTATAGTCTGCTCTTACAGTGTTCAACTCGGCTTCGTCTCTGACCATCCTTGTCTGCTGCCCGTCCTGACCTTTTCGCCTGTCCTGACTCCGCTTGTGCCTGATCCCTCTGTTACTGCGTTTTGGTGCTCACCTGGTTTGACCTCGGCTCGTTTTTGACTACTCTTCGCTTGACCCCTTGGATACCGCGCTCTGTGACCACCCGGCTTGACCTTGGCTTGTTTCTGGACCTCTCTGATTGACTCTCCGTTTGTAATCCTATTTACATCCCGGCATCCATATTCGGGATTCCCCGCCGTTCACCCGTCTCCACCTTAAGCCGGTAATCTTTGCGCCAACTAAGTCCTGGGGGTAACCGAGTCTGGAGAGGCACAATCCGCGTCTCCTGCGAGCGGGGACTTGTCTAAAGGCAGAAGAGGCGGTGGAGATTGGGGATTACCTGGCTTAAGAGAGAAGGGTGTCCGGCGCCTAACACCCTGGTGAGGCTCCCAGGCATAGAGGGGAGTGTTTCCATACAGCAACATCACGTTTGGAATTTTTAGAGCAGGCACATTTCCATACCCTTGTGCTCAAGGAATGGGAGTGCCCCAGTAAACTTCCCGGGGTTCCAAGGGATTGGGATAGCAAGTATCCTTTTCCCCCTGAGGTGGTTAGATGTTGGTTTTCCCCCCCCCCCCCCGAGGTGGATGTCCCTATCCTAGGGCTATCTAACAACCCTGCCTTGCATCCCCCTGATTATACTACACTTCGGGATGCTGAGGACCGGCGCATTGACCTGCTGGCCTCCCACGCCTTTGCATGTGCGGGGACGGCGTTGCGCCCAGTCTGTGCCTCTGCCATTACTGCAGTGGCCGTTAGAACCCTCATCAGCAAAATGCTTGATCGTGCCCCTGATGATCTCCCTTGGGAGGTGTTTAATGCACTCTCCACTTGTGATGTGTTTGTAAAATTTATCCTATTGGCATTGGATGACACCATCAGAATGTGTGCAAGAACTTCTGCCCTTGTGGTGGCTATAAGTCGCTTGGTCTGGCTGGGACAGTGGGGTGCCAACAATGCTGCGAAGAAGGGCCTTACCGGGCTTCCTTTTAAGGGGCGTCATCTGTTTGGGGCCCGTCTAGACCTGTTTGGTAAGAGAGGTAAGTTAACCCAGCACAGGTGGCTGTCGCGGCCCCTTCGGGGCCAGGGCCCCCCTTCTGCCCCCTGCCATGGTGTTAAACAGGAACCAGGGGTGTCCCTCGCGGGGGCTTGCGCAGATTCCTGCCCCAGGAGCAGCAGATGACACCCTGGCTCCTCTGGGGGGGCTAAGCTCAAATCTTCCCCCAAGTCCCCTCAGGCATGATGGGGCGCCCTCGCCCGTCAGATTGAGGGGATGGCTGCGGCACCTTGCTCATGTCTGGAGGCATCACGCCTCGGACCGGTGGATTCAAGAGGTAGTGCCCTCCGGCTACAAGATAGAGTTTGCTGTGCGGCCTCCCCCATGCTTATCAGGTCCCGGGTACTCCTGGTCCCTGCTTCTGTTCAGGTGTTAGCGCAGGCTGTGCGAGGCCTGCGGGGTCTGGGGGTCATTTGCAAATTTCCCCTAACTGACAGCCTTTCCACGGTTCCCCAGAAGGATGGCCCATTCTGGATTTACAGATCTTCAGCAAATCGTCCAGTACCGGCGTTTTCTGCTTGTAAATTCAGGGCTCGGCCATCAGCTCCTTGCGCCCCGGGGGCTTCATGCCGTCTGTGGAGATTAAAGATGCTTATTTTCACATTCCTGTGTTTTCAGGACACCAAGGTTCTTCAGATTCGCGTTGGAAGACCAATACTACCAATTGGTGGCCTTGCCATCTGGCCTCTCTTCAGCCCCCTGAGTGCTCATCAAGGTGCTGACGGGGGGATGTCCCTGATGAGACCAAGGGGCGTCCGCGTGCTTCCCTACCTTGACGTTCTCATTACTTCCCAGTCTCTACATCAGGCTAAGTTGGATACTCAGCTAGGTGTCCATTCGGGAGTCATTTGGGTGGTTGATCAACCACCCCGAGTCCTCACTGTCCCTTTCCTTGGTGACTCCATTCCTAGGAATGAATCTGGATACAGTTTAGGCAAGGATATTCCTTCCCCAGAAAAAGGTGGACAATCTGGTTGCACGGGCTCGATCCCACCTAGTTGTCTCCGTCCCTCCACCAGGCAGGGGATGCAGCTGGTGGGCCTGATGGGGGTGTGCTTTGAAGCGGTCCCTTATGCTTAGTCCCACTTGGGACTTCTGCAGCTTCTCCTACGGTTGTATGGGTCAAGGACCCAGCATCCCTGGACAGGGTCTGTGTGTCTTCCCCCCCTGGTAAGGAGGTCCCTCTTGTTGTGGATGGACTCAAAGAACCTGTTGGGGTGTCTTCTGGAAGTCCCTGCGGTTCCAGGAGAGGTGGGGCCCTTAGGAGGCCCATACTAATGTCAATGTTTTGCAACTGTGAGCGATCAGGTTAGTTCTGACTCGCTTGGCTACTCATCTTCAGGGCCTACCTGTGCAGGGGTGCTAGGTCAATCTGACGTCAGTTGCCTACGTCAATCATCAAGGAGGGACCCGGAGCAAGAGGGTCCTCCAGGTAGCGTCTCTGATTCTGTCATGAGAGGAGGCCAAGGTTCCCTGCATATCTGCTGTATACATTCGGGGGGGGGGTCCCTCTGTAACAGGGTGTTCCAAATTCTTGTCACCGTGGGGACCAACCATATGTGCCATATGTGGATCCGTTTTGTGTCCCGTCACGATCACAAGCTCCCGGCCATTGTCTCCCTGTCCCAGGTTCCCCTGGCCGTGAACACGGGTGCTTTAGTAATGTCATTGTAGGACATTCTGTTCTGTATATCTTTCTTCCATTCCCCCTGCTAGGCAGGGTCCTGCACAAGATTGCTCTGGAAGGGGTGCCAGGGATTCTGGTGGCCCCCAGGTGGCCTCGAAGAGTGTGGTTCACAGACGTGGTGCAGATGACTGTAGATCAGTACGTTCTGCCAGGAGTGCCAGTTCTGCTCACTCAGGGCCCCTTACATCATCCCAGTTATAGACTCTGGCTTGACGGCCTGGTGGCTAAAACCTCCATCTTGATGGAGAAAAGGCTTGTCTGCCTCGGCGGTTGAGACCATGGTGAAGGTTAGGAAGAACACGTCTTCTTCCATCTAGTATGGGGTATTGTGTGCCTATATGGTTTGGTGTGAGTCTGGGTCTCTTCCCTGTCGGGTGTTCACAGTCTCCAGGGTCCTGGAGTTTATACAGCATGGGTTGGAGTCGAGTCTCCAACTCAGTACTCTGAAGGGTCTGGTTTCAGCCCTGTCAGTCTTCTTTCAGAAGTCTTTTGCTCAGCATTCTTTGGTTAAAACTTTCCTTCAGGGGGTTACTTATGTGCATCCCCCACGTAAACCTATGGTCCCTGTTGGGATTTGAACTTGGTCTGGTCTGCCTTGTGGGGTGCTTCCCTTGCTCCTATTCAGGTTGCTGCTCTGGCTGTGCTTACCCTCAAGGTTGTCTTTCTGGTGGCTATTACTTCGGTCAGGCGTGTGTCTGCGCTGGCGGCTCGGTCTTCCAGCCCCTATGCCTTGAGAGACACCAGGATAGGTGGTGTTCCGCTTTAAGCCGGATTTTCTGACTGAGGTAGTGTCTGCCTTTCATTGGAATCATGATATTGTTCTTCCCTCATTGTGCCCTAATCCTAGCGACGCTAAGGAAAGGATTCTGCATTCCTTGGATGTGGCCAAGTGTCTGAGGTATTACCTGGTAGTCACTGCGTCCTTCAGAAGACTGATGTTCTTCTGTGGTCCCTTCTGGGCCCAGGAAGGGTTTTTGGCTCCTGCCAAGTCTGCTATTAGCAAATGCATCTGTTAGGCTGTGATTTAGGCCTATTCTGCTAAGGGGAAGAGTCCTCCGTTCTTCCTTACTGTTCATTCTACTCGTGCTATTGGTGACTCTTGGGCCTTCTAGCACTAGGCTTCTGTTGAACAATTTTGCAAGACCGCTACTTGGTCTTCTGTTCATACCTTTTCAAGTTTGACAAGGTTGATGTTAGGGCCTCAGCTGTTGCTGTTTTTTTTTGGCCGCAAGGTTTTGCAGGTGGCAGTGGTTTAAACTGTCTGCTGTTACCCTTTTTTGTTGGGGATCCCACCCTACTTATGGACACTGCTATTGGATGTCCCAAGTGTAAGTACTATATCTGGAGCAGGACGTACTGTATACTAAGAATAATACAATTCTGTGAAATACTCACCTGTAGAATTGGTATTATAAGTATACAGTACGTCCTGCTCCACCCCACCTTGGTTTTGCATTATCCTGGATCCCCTGTATGGTGATTGTTATCATTGTTATTATTACCAGTTGTTTTGGGTGGTTAAATTCTCCCGGCTTCTTGTTTACTGCTTTTCAATGCTGGGGATTTGTGGGAGGTCCCGGGTATTTGAGGGGCCGGGAGGAGCCTGTTTTGCATATCTCTGCAGTGCAGCGCCATCTGGCGGAGGATAACCCCAAGTGTAAGTACTATATCTGGAGCAGGACGTACTGTATACTTATAATACCAATTCTACAGGTGGGTATTTCACAGAATTGTATTATTGGGACGACCTGGACTGGATGTAGGGAAAAAGGAGTAAAAAGTTCACCCGGGCCACATCTGCCTCCTCGTCATGCAAAGTGTCAGTAGTGGTGCTGGCCATCTTGGAGTCCCCCTGCCTGGATGGAAATCACTCCATCTCGTTCTGGGCGTTTTGGGACTCCTTGGGCTTTGTTCCTGCTTCCATGGCAGTTAGAGGAAGGGAAAGCTCAGTTCAAGCAGTGAATGCTGTTGTTTTAACTTCAATGGCCAGGAGCTCCTAACATATGCGTGCTTACGTTATCTAAGTAGCCTGATTACTTTTTTATAATGGTGAGAAAAAGCCCAGTGTTACCACTTTACTACAGTAAATTATTTTCTTACACATGGCAATTTAGAAAGGAGTTGATGTTTGATACAATAGAGGAGTCTGAGTCAGCTTGAGAGTAGACCTCCAACTCCACAGTCCTGGTAAGAACACATGTGGATGCTGCCTGCCAGGAGTGATCTCCACAGCCCAGATCAGTAGCTTGAGAGAGGAACTCACAACATTGGCTGCTCGGGGTTCCGCACTGGAGAAAGTTTGTAATGACACTTCCAGACAGGATTTGAACAGAAATATTCTGATCCACCTGGAAAATCTTAAGAACAAAGTCAAAAGGAACAATGTCAGGGTCAAAGAACTCCTGTAGATGATCAGGGGTGAGGATTTAGTAATTTCCTTATAATCCATATTTAACCTGCTGCTGAATGATCCTAAGCGATGACACAGTATAAAAGTCTTAAAGGGGCCACAGCACTCAAACCAGTTAGCTTGCTGACCAACCTACAATCTGTCTCTAAACTAGGTTAAAAACAGGGGGCTCGGTCACACACATCTGCAGAAGTATGCTTAAGCTGCACCACCAGCGCCAAGGTGCCCCTGTGAGGTACGGTCCTAACTCTAGTACTAATTCTAGTCTCTAAGAGCCCCATTTGGGACATACAATGCAATAGATAAATTGGGAGCAGGCTTACCTGAGGTTGCCCTAAACCTCAAGTGCAAGCCATGGGGTGGAAGGGTCAAAGACCTTGCAATACAGCCTAGACCCCACACACCATGTGCTTGCACAAATTCAAAAGAAACAAAAGAGGGGTGGCAGCCGCTCAGACCATTTTATAACTAATATACAATTCTGTGATTATTCACCTGTAGAATTGGTATTATACGTATACAGCACGTCCTGCTCCAGAGAGTAATTCCCTACATTTGGGTTATACATCCACAAGAGCGCTGGACTGCAGACAGCAAAAAGTGGCTCCTCCCGGCCCTTTATATTCCAGGGACCTACCACAAAATCCCCAGTATTGACAAGCAAGAAGCCGGGAGAATAAAACCCATAATCAAACAATTTTAACCATGATAACAATCACCATACAGAGGCACTAAGAACAATGAAAACAAGGGTGGGGTGGAGCAGGACGTGCTGTATACGTATAATACCAATTCTACAGGTCAGTAATCACAGAATTGTATTATTCTAAGTATACAGCACGTCCTGCTCCAGAGAGTAATTCCTTACGTTTGGGACATCCAATAGCAGAGTCCGTAAGGTAGGGCGGGATCCCCAAACGCAACAACATGCAGATTAAACCACTGCCACCTGCAGAACTTTGCGGCCAAAAACAGCATCAGCTGAGGCCCTAACATCAACCTTGTAAAACTTAGAAAAAGTATGAACAGAAGACCAAGTAGCGGCCTTGCAAACTTGTTCAACAGAAGCCTGGTGCTGAAAGGGCCAAGAGGCACCAATAGCACGAGTGGAATGAGCAGAAAGGCGGAAGGGAGGATCCTTCCCTTTAGCAGAATAGGCCTGAATAACAGCCTGACGGATCCACTTGCTGATGGTAGACTTAGCTGGAGCCAGACCCTTCTTGGGACCCGAAGGGACCACAAAAAGAGCATCAGTCTTCCTGAAGGGCTCAGTAGCCACCAAATAGAACTTCAGGTTCCTGACCACATCCAAGGAATGTTGAGCCCTCTCCTTAGGGTTACTAGGATTAGGGCACAGAGAAGGTAGAACAATGTCCTGATTGAGATGAAAAGCAGACACAACTTTAGGCAGAAAATCTGGTTTAAAGCTAAACACCACCTTGTCCAGGTGTCTCTTACAGTAAGGGGGCTTGATGCAGAGCGCCGCCAACTCAGAAACACGCCTAACAGAAGTACAACAAAAAGACTACCTTAAGAGTAAGAATGGACAAAGCAGCCTCATGCACAGGCTCAAAAGGAGACCCCTGCAAGGCATATAGGACCAAGTTAGAGTCCCAGACTGGTAACATAGGCTTACGTGGGGGGGCGCACATGAGTAACCCCCTGGAAAAAAGTCCTGACCAGATGATGCTGAGCAAAAGATCTCTGAAAGAAAACAGCCAAGGCAGACACATGACCCTTTAGAGTGCTGAGTTGAAAGCCCAGATCCAAACCATGTTGGAAAAATTCCAGAATCCTAGGAATAGAAAACACACGACAGGGAAGAGATTTAGCCTCACGCCAAACACTATAGTAGATGGAAGAAGAGGACTTTTTCCTAGCCCTGATCATGGTGTTAACAACAGCGGCAGGCAGCCCTTTTTCCATTAAGATGGAGGTTTCAGCAGCCAGGCCATTAAAGCCAGCATTTGTAAATTGGGGCAGCGTAGCCTCCCCTGAGTGAGCAGGTCTGGATCCTTGGGCAGGGCGTACTGATCTACCGCCAGCTGCACGATGTCTGCGAACCACACCCTTCTTGGCCAACAGGGGGCCACCAGGATTGCTGGCACCCCTTTCCTGAGCTATCTTTCGCAGAACCCTGCCCAACAGGGGAAACGGGGGAAAGACATACAGTAGCTGAAAGACCTGCCAGGGCATTGTCAGAGCATCCATGGCAACGGCCAGAGGGTCCTGGGACAGAGACACAAAGACTGGAAGCTTGTGATTGCGACAGGACGCAAACAGATCCACATCTGGCTGACCCCAACGATGACACAGAGAGCAAAACACCCTGTTGCTGAGGGACCATTCCTACAGGCGAGAAGTCCCCCTGCTCAGAGTCTGCCTCCAGATTCTCCACCCCCCGAATGTACACAGCTGAGATGCAGGGAACATTGTCCTCTGCCCAGGACAGGATCAGAGACACTTCCTTGAGGGCCCCCTTGCTCCGGGTCCCTCCCTGATGATTGATGTAGACAACCGCCGTCTGGTTGTCCGAGCGGACCTGAACAGCCCAACCCCGAAGGTGCGGGGTCAAGCTGGCTAGAACCAACCTGATCGCTCCAGTTCCAGAATGTTGATAGGGGTGTCGGCCTCCTGAGGGCTCCACTGCCCCTGGAATGTTAGGGATCTCCAGAAGCCCCCCCCCCAACCTATCAGACTGGCATCCGTGGTGACTGTCTCCCAGCAAGGGGCCAGGAAGGATCTGCCCACTAACAGGTTCCTTGAGTCCAGCCACCACGAGAGGGACCGCCTGGCTAGGGGGGACAGATCCAAAACCTGATCCAGGGACACAGGGTCCCTGTCCCATACAGACAAGAGGTGGAGTTGAAGAGGCCTCATGTGGAACTGAGCATAAGGAACCGCCTCGAAGCAGGACACCATCAGGCCCACCAGCTGCATTCCCTGCCTGATGGAAGGATGAGGGCAGGACAGAAGGAACTGAGCTTGCGCTTGCAGACTGTCCACTTTCTGCTGAGGAAGAAAGATCCTGGCTCGAGCTGTATCCAGATTCATGCCCAGAAATGGCTTTACCAAAGAGGGAGACAGGGAAGATTTGGAGTGGTTTATCACAAAGCCGAATGACTCCAGAGTGGTCACCACCCGCTGAGTATCCAGCTCTGCCTGTTGGAAGGACGGAGAAGTGATAAGAATGTCGTCCAAATAGGGAAGAATGCGAATGCCCTGAGCTCTTAGCAGAGCAAAAATGCCCGCCAGCACCTTGGTGAATACCCTGGGAGCTGAAGTAAGACCGAAAGGCAATGCCACAAACTGGTAATGCTGATTCTCCAGAGCGAACCTGAGGAATCCCTGATGACCTGTAAAGACTGGAACATGGAGGTAAGCATCCTTGATGTCCACAGAGGTCATGAAGTCCCCTGGGCGTAGTGAACTTACAGCTGAGCGCTGAGTCTCCATGCGAAACCTTCTGGGTCTGACAAACTTGTTGAGAAGCTTTAAGTCCAGGATGGGTCTGACAGCCCCATCTCTTTTGGGAACGGTGAAAAGGTTGGAATAGTAGCCCTTGCCCCTTTCCCCTAAGGGCACCTGGCAGATGACCCCCAGCTCCAGTAAATTCTGCACACTGACAGGGGTTCTTGAGGCATCTGGGATCTGATGAATCTTGGGGGCAGCCAGGCTGCCAACTCTATCTTGTAACCGGAGGACACTACCTCCTGAATCCACCTATCTTGTAACCGGAGGACACTACCTCCTGAATCCACCGGTCTGAGACATGACGCCTCCAGGCGTGAGCAAAGAGCCGAAGCCGTCCCCCCACCCGGATGGGTGAGGGCGCCCCTTCATGCCTGAGGGGGCTTGGGGGAAGACTTAGATTTGGAACCCCAGGAGGGTCCATGGCGGCCACGTCCTCTGCCCCTGCCCCAGAAATCTCCCTGGGCCCCTGCAAATGACGCTCCCCTTCCCATTCTGGACCCACGGTAGGAGGGAGGAAAGGAACCTGAACCTCGAAAGGGCCGAGACTGTCTCTTGCACTGGGGTAAGCTGCCTCCCTTAGCAAACAGGTCCAGGCGATCCCCAAATAGATGCAGCCCTTTAAAGGGGAACCCAGTGAGAGCCTTCTTGGCAGCGTTGTCAGCTGCCCACTGGCGCAGCCAAACCGAGCGGCGTATAGCCACCGCCAAGGCAGAAGCCCTGCCACATATTCTAATGGTATCATCCAAGGCAGAGAGGACATATGCAACAAATTCCTCACAACGCAGAAGGGCACTATACTCTGCACTAGCTGCCTCATCAGGAGCCCCATCTAAAATACTCCTGAGCAGAGTCCTAATAGCCACAGCTGTAATGGCAGAGGCACAAACCGGGTGCAGCGCAGACCCCGCACAGGCAAAGGCATGGGAGGCCTGCTGATCAATGCGCCGGTCCTCACCATCCTTCAGTGTAGTAGAGTCAGGGGAATGCATGACAGAAGTGTTGGACAACCCCAGAATTGGTGCATCCACTTCTGGAGGGGACGACCAACGCTTAACCACTTCAGCAGGAAAAGGGTACCTCTTATCCCAATTCTTAGGCACCCAAGGGAGCCTGCTTGGTCGCTCCCACTCCTTGAACACAAGATTATTAAAGTGAGTTTGCTCAGGAAACTCCAAACGTGGCTTAGCCGTGTGTAACAACTCCCCCTGCTGCCGAGGAGCCGCGGCAGGAGGAGAGATAGAAAGCACTTCAAAAATGTGAGCCAAAAGCCTGTCAGTATCATCTGGAGCCCATGGGTCAGAGCCAGAATCAGCATAACCCTTAGGCTGCTCATTGCGCAAAGGGGGTGGGAGTAGCTCCATCACTATTATTTATACAAAATCATCATCATCATTATTATTCAGGGCCTGGGAACCAATTTACCACCCAGTTTAACCCTCTCATCATCCAAGTATTAAGCAGCAAACATGTCTATCTACGTGGAAAGACAGAGATTTGGTTGCACATATCTGCAGATACATGTGGAAGCCACACTGCCCCGGCAAGGAACTATGTGTTTAGTGTGGTCCCTACTCTTATTTTTGAGTCCCCAAAGTTGGGACATGCAATGCAGCCAGAGCTACTCACCTGGGAAGCTGCCAGCCTCCCCTTAGAACACTCTATAGGGAGAGATCCATGGTGGCTGAATCCCTCCCTGTGTGTGTTCATGGCAATTCAAACTGAGCAAAGGGGGTGGCAGTAGCTCCATCACTATTATTTATACAAAATCATCATCATTATTATTCAGGGCCTGGGAACCAATTTACCGCCAGCCCACAGGGGCACTTACGGACCGCAGTAGGTAGAAGCCAGCCACGCAGCACGAGAAGGCAAAATTGCGCCCGCAGATACCTCGAGGGGCGGGCCGCGGAGACAGTGATGCGGAACGTGCCATCCGCAAGGCCCGCCCGAAGAGCGCGAAGGCGCCCACATGACCATGTCAGCCAATGATGCCGCAGCAGCGCCTGAGGTAAAGTCGCCGCCGACCGCAGAACGTCGTGCAAGTGCGCGGTGGTAAAACCCCTTCCTCAGCAGAGCGATGTCCCTGCACCGCCGACAGCGCTCTTAAATATGAGATGTTTCCCCCCGGCCGGCCAATCGGCGCTCGCCAGCGCACAGCCAATCAGGCGCGCGCTGACATCGCCCCCGTGTGACGCCGTCCCGGCCAATCCGCACAGCTAGTGGTTTTCTAACCACAAAGATGGCGGCGGCGCACAGGGCGGCGACACACGGCGCCTCACTGCAACTTTATCAAAAAACAGAACTGTACAAAATGACAATATGTTTAATAAGCTGAGGCGTGAGGGTCATTTCTTGCAGGGGAACTCTGGAGGCTTTTGTTTCTTCAACTTGATAATAAACACAGCATGCCTGTAGATATATAAGATAGCCCCATTAACACAGCATAAATGGTATTCGATCAAAGCACAGCCCTCACACTGCTTAAAGGGGAAAGAATCTATCAATGATATATATGTAAACAGCATGTATTTTTGAGCTCTGGTCAAATGACTAATATATTGTGTGGTGTGCGTTCCTATATTGGAATTTTTGTAGCATGGTTTTGACCCAGGGCAGAGGGTCATAGGCACAGCACCCAGTATCATCAGTTTTCATTTGAATTATAATTTAAGGGTGTGCTCCACCTGACCATTTGTATTAAGCCAACCTAACAGGAGCCCACAGATAGACAGGGGGAGAGGGGCGATAGCACGGGAGGGGCATTCCATAAGGCTCACCGTGGGCCTATACCGCCTACCCTTTGGTGGGGGATTGCGGTGGGAGCAGTGCTCCTTAAGCACCTGACAACGGTGCTACCTACCGTCTCCCGACCAGTGCAGCCAAAGCTGGGAGGCATGAAAAGGAGGAAAGGGTGGGAATAGTCCTACAGGGCCGCAGGCTAATAGCCCCGCTCACCTGCGAGTAGAGAGAGCCATCTTCTTGTCATCGCAGCGCCAACTGCAGAGAAGAACTGGGATTTTGTGGGAGGTCCCTGGAATATAAGGGGCCGGGAGGAGCCACTTTTTTGCTGTCTCTGCAGTCCAGCGCCATCTTGTGGATGTATAACCCAAACGTAAGGAATTACTCTCTGGAGCAGGAGGTGCTGTATACTTAGAATAAATCCCTGCTCTTTTGAATGAGAAACTTTGCAGTTTTCAGTTATTTCCAAGGCAACACTTTCTAAAACACGTGCTGTACATCCACTCTTGGAACCTCTTAAAAGTCAAGGAGCAAATAATAGATGGGGCTATACTATCCTATCACTATTATTGCCAGTAAAGACGGTAAATCAAGTCATCAAGAGCTGCAAGGCTCTTCAACAAGCTTGTGGCTCTTCAACATTGCAGAAATTGCTGTTCCTGACTGGCAGGATCTTAGCTATTTCCACTCTCCACTGTGAAATATTTTTTCTTTAGACGAAAGGGGAGTTGTGGGCATAATACAGGATTGCTGATCTATATAGATGGTTTAATAGAAAGTCATACTAATAAGCAATACTGGAGCTGTAGAATTACAAAGCGCATCTGTATGTCATGACTTGACATGTCTTCCACTCTTACTGATAAACATGCAAGGCCATTGGCCTAATAGCTTGCTCACATTCTGCTTGTTACAAAATCCTTAAAGATTATATAGAAATTCATGATTTTATAGTTTTATTACATTAATATCATAAATGAATATATAATAAACAGCATATGGTCACAGACTTGAGGGCCCGTCTGATATCCTTGGTTGCTAAATCAGGAAACACCTTAATACACCAGCTAACATTCACCCCAAATTAGAAGAACAATTTTTTTCGCTTCAACATTGAAGAAGTTCTGGAGTGCTACAACCAATAATGTCTTTGGTCTCCTCCTTTTCTTTTTATAGAAATTAATTCATTTATTACCTCCCCACTCCAACTCTCACCTAATTTTCATGCTTTTTTTCTTACTTTTCTCTAATTTTGATTTAATATTTTCTTGTCTTGTTTCTTACAATTCTCTGCCTGAGACTCGTGGTGCCCTACGTAAGACTCCCTGAGTGGATCATTTTCATGTGACGTTATATGTTTATTCAAAGCATTTGCCCTTGAGAAATCTAACACTAAAACTGTGGATAACAGTAACAGCTGCCTATATGAATGAAGGATGGATGGATGTATACTATATGTGCTACAACTAGCTTGCTCAGTACAACTCTTGTAGGATAAAAGGTCTCATTCTAAGTACGGTTTATGGCTAATTTTCCTTCCTAATTTTCCTTCACTCTTTGCAAAACCTAAATAAAATTAAATAATATTAAAAACAAAATAAAATCATACAATATTAAGTTAATAATTTCAAAATAACAATGTATTAGAATGATTAACTGACACAAAATGGATCTCATGTACTAAATCAGGCCCTGAGAAAACACACATCTGTGTTCCTGTGTTTTCTTCTGACATACACTGGCCTCATACATCCCCTGCCTGCTCTTAAAGACCATTGTCTGTCACTTTTGATATAATCTAATATGATCCATAAAAACTCAAATAGGAATAATCTGATATGGCTATTGAAAGAATATCTAAAAATTATCAGCTACTAAAAATACCATTTTGTGAGTACTCACCTGTAAAATGGATATTATGAGTGTGTCATACACTCCGCTTCCACTATTCATGACATCTGGGTAGTCTCCAGTAGAGGGCGAACTTCTGCATAGATGAATGCAAAAAAGCAGCTCCTCCCCGTCCATAAATACCTGGGACCTCCCACAAAACCCCCAGTATATGATAGCAGTAAGGGGACCAGGAAGAACAAATATAACAATACTAACTAAAAAAAACAATGGTTCACCATATAAAGGATCCGGAATACCAAAAGGGTGGGGTGAAGCGGAGTGTATGACACACTCATAATATCCATTTTACAGGTGAGTACTCACAAAATGGTATTCCAAGTGTGTCATACACTCCGCTTCCACTATTCATGACATCTGGGACATCCAATAGCAGTGCCCGTCATGGGTGGGAACCGAAAACAGTAAAATAATGTACCAATTCAAACCAATGCAGCTTGCAGAACCTTGCGGCCAAACACAGCATCCGCTGAAGCCCGCACGTCAACCTCGTAAAACTTGGAAAAAGTATGAACGGAAGACCAAGTAGCAGCCTTGCAAACTTGTTCAACAGAAGCCTGGTGCTGAAAAGCCCAGGACGCACCAAAAGCATGGGTAGAATGCGCAGTGACCTTAAAAGGGGGAATCCTCCCCTTAACAGAATAGGACCCAACAATGGCCTGACAAATCCATTTGCTAATGGTAGACTTGGCGGGCGCCAAACCTTTCCTGGGCCCGCAGGGCACCACGAAAAAAAGGTGTCCGTCTCGCGGAAAGAAGAAGTAGCCACCAAATGGTACAGAACACAACGAACAACAGCCAAAGTGTGCAAAAACCTCTCCTTGTCATTGCTAGGCTTAGGACACAAGGAAGGGAGAACAACATCCTTAACGAGATGGAAAGTAGAAACCACTTTAGGAAGGAAATCCGACTTAAAGCGGAAGACCACCTTGTTCTGGTGTCTTTCAAAGTAAGGGGCCTGAATAGACAGAGCCGCCAACTCAGACACGCCGAACAGAGGTAATGGCCACCAAGAAAGCAACCTTTTGAGTGAAAACAGAAAGAGCAATATCTTGTAATGGCTCAAAAGGAGGACCCTGGAGAGCCGAAAGAACCAAATTCAAATCCCAAACAGGGACCAGAACCTTCCTAGGGGGCCGCACAAGAGTGAACCCCTGGAAAAAAATCTTAACTAGCGGGTGTAAAGCAAAAAATCCTTGGAAGAAAACAGCCAGAGTAGAGACCTGCCCTTTCAAATTACTAAGCTGGAACCCAAGATCCAGACTGTGTTGAAGAAACTCCAAAATCCTAGGGATCGAAAACACCCTGCAAGGCAAAGCCCTAGCCTCACACCAGTCAATATAGGACCGCCAAGTCCTATAGTAAATGCCAGAAGAGTACCGCTTCCTAGCTCTAATCAAAGTCTGAACAACGGCCTCAGACAAACCTTCCTCCTTCAGAATGAAGGTTTCAGCAGCCAAGCTGTCAAAGCCAGCATTTGTAAATTGGGGTAAAGTAGTTGACCCTGAGATATCAAATCCAGAAACATGGGCAGCTGGTACTGAACTAGCCGTACGACGTCGGCGCACCAAACCCGTCCTGGCCACCTTGGGGCCACCAGAATTGCTGGTGCCCCTTCCAGAATCAGCTTGCGAACTACCTTGCCCACTCTGGAGAAGAGAGGAAACAGGTACAGGAACCCCAGATCCTTCCAGGCAAGGGACAAGGCATCCACTGCCAGGGCTAGAGGATCCTGAGATAGAGAAACAAAGGATGGGAGTTTGTGATTGTGCCGTGAGGCAAAGAGATCCACCTCCGGAGTCCACCACTTGTGACAAAGGGACCGAAAAGCCAGACCGATCGGCGCATGGCTACCAAGAATGCCGAAGTTCTTCTACACATGACAATAGTGTCCTCCATAGCGGTCAATACAAATTCCATGAATAATTTGCACCTTTTAAGGTTAGTGAACTCGGCGCTGGGCGGGTCAAATTGGGCGTCAAGTAACAAGTCCCTAACCACAGACCTAGTAGCCACCGTAGCAAGTGCAGATGCACACACAGGTCGCAAGGCTGAACCAACACTGGCAAAAGCATAACCTGCCATCTAATCAAGGCGCTTAACCTCGCCATCCTTAAGGGAAGTGGCGTCTGGGGTGTGGACCACAGAGGTGTTGGACAATCCCAAAAACTGGCGCATCGACCTCGGAAGGAGAAGACCAGCGCTTAACCGCTTCCACCAGAAAAGCATACTTCTTATCCCATCCCTGAGGAACACCCGGAAGCCAGCTCGGTTTCTCCCATTCCCTAAGGATCAATGCCTCAAAATGACCTTGGGTAGGAAACTCCAAGCATGGTTTGGAGGAACCTAAAAATTCCCCTTTTTTTGACAGGGGTGCCTCTGGCGGGGCAATATCCAAAACCTCCAAGAGATGTGCCAAAACCCTGGAAGTGTCAACGGCATCCCCAAGCGCCTGCCCAACATCAGTATCACATAAATGCACCTCATCAGCATGATACCTCAAACAATTCCCCTCTCTAACGGGGAATAAACCGACCAATCAAGGGAATCATCATCAAAATCCAAAGCCGCCTGGGCCGGCGACAAATGACTCTTTTTAGCCTGGGCCATCTTGCCCACTAGCAATCAATCTCTCGATGCTGGACAAATTAGTACAAACAGAGTGCGACTCCCCGCTAGCGACCATGTCACTTGGGGTACAGATAAAGCAGAGGGGGGGAGGCGAAGCGGGAGGTGCCGACCCAGATGCCTGGGGGGCCAACTGCCGCGTTATGGCCTTTTGTGCACATGGTATAAAGATCAGCACAATATCACCCATAAGGGATATCCCACAACCCACACATGGCCGGGATTGTCCCAAATGGAGCCCGAGCCCAATATTCTGCAGAGCCTCCATATGGTGATTTTTTGGATAGTCGCAAGACCTAGGGAATTATGCTAGTAAGCAACCCCGGGATGCCCCTTTAAAGTCCCTGTGGGAGGATTTTGAAAAAGAATTGTAAACTTTTAATGCTAGGGATTCATAGGAAAGACATGAATGAAGAGGACCCCATAAGCACAAGTACACACACCCACACACAAATAAACACGTGGCAGGAACAATGTCATAAAATGAATATATTAAAACATATATATATTTTGAAATATATAAAGGTATGCATAGGTACACCAAGACAGGCAGCGCTGCCAAAATATCAAGGCATTATCACAACCAGTAAGGAACATAGGTGGGCCCCAATGGGGCACTCACGTGGAAAGAAGATGGCGCCCGGCAAGCAGAAGCAACGCTTTCGGCTGAGGGTGAAAAGGGGAGAAGAAGGGGGGCAGGCCCGCACGCCGGTTGTAGAGGCTGGGTCAGACAAGGCGGCAATAGCGGGGGGCAGGCCGCGGCAGCGTGCGAGCGCCCGGCCCTGCCCCCTCACCGGAGCACTGAGGGGGAGAAGCTCCCCAGAGGCCGCGATGCCGGAGGCCGGCAGACGCAGCTCCTGGAGAGTCCTCCATAAGGAGGCATGAAGTAAAACACCAACACAGACACTTGAAATGTAAAATAAAAAACACAGACAACATGCATACAATGGAAGACCCCCCCGCCCCCCCAAAGGGTAATAGAGGGACCTGGAAGGGGGGAGATCCCACACCGTACGGTGCACAAGGGAAGAAGGGACAGGGCATCCCCAACCGGGATCACGAACCGGGATTCCGCCTACCCCATAATGAGGTCTCACGGGGGAGCATAGGCTGCCTATCACACCTAAAGAGGTGTATCCTACCCTCACCAGGACCTGCAGCCATGGCTGGGAGGCTCATACGGTACTAGGAGAAAAAGGTCCGGCAGAAATAGGTAAAAAATGGGGCCAGGCGCGAGCCCGGCTTACCTGCAAGGAGTAGAAGTCTTCATCTTCTGTCTTGCTCGCCTTCCTGCAGAGAAGGAAACTGGGGGTTTTGTGGGAGGTCCCAGGTATTTATGGACCGGAAGGAGCTCCTTTTTTGCATTCATCTCTGCAGAAGTTCGCCCTCTACTGTACTGGAGACTACCCAGATGTCATGAATAGTGGAAGCGGAGTGTATGACACACCTGGAATAAACATTTCCCATAATTAGAACATGATCATCGCATCCCCAATGGATAAGCACTTTCATCTGTGACTCTGAAAAAAAACATCTCCCACATTTAGAGCCAGACTTTAGCCTCAGTCCTGTATGAACTCTTTAATATGTGATAAGGTGTGATTTGTAAGAGACACATTTCCCACATTCAGAACAGGAATATGGCTTCTCCCCAAATGAACTCTTTCATGCCGTAAAAGCCGTGATTTGTGAGAAAAACCTTTCCCACATTCAGGGCATGGATATGGCATGTCCCCTGTATGAACTCTTTCATGATTGATGAGCTGTGATTTGTGAGAAAAACATTTCCCACATTCAGAACAGGAATATGGCTTCTCCCCTGTATGAACTTTGTGATGTCTGATAAGGTGTGATTTGTAAGAGAAGCATTTCCCACATTCAGAGCATGAATGTGCAATGTCCTCTGTATGAACTCTTTCATGACTAATGAGCTGTGATTTGTGATAAAAACATTTCCCACATTCAGAGCATGAATATGGTATCTCCCCTGGATGAACTCTTTCATGCCTGATAAGGTCTGTTTTGCGAGAGAAACCTTTCCCACATTTAGAACATGAATATATTTTCACTCCTGTATGAACTCTTTGATGTTTGATAAAGTATGATTTATCCGAGAAGCATTTATCACATTCAGAACATGAATAGGGCTTCTCCCCTGTATGAATTCTTTTATGTGTGATAAGGTCTGATTTGCGAGAGAAGCATTTCCCACATTCAGAACAAGAATACGGTTTCTCCCCTGTATGAACTCTTTCATGACTGACAAGGTGTGATTTGTGAGAGAAACATTTCTCACATTTAGAACAGGAATATGGCTTCTCTCCTGTATGAACTCTTTCATGACAGAGAAGGTGTGATTTGTAAGAGAAAAACTTCCCACATTCAGAACAGGAATATGGCTTCACCCCTGTATGAACTCTTTCATGACTGACAAGGTGTGATTTGTGCGAGAAACATTTGCCACATTCAGAACAGGAATATGGCTTCTCCCCTGTATGAACTCTTTCATGTCTGATAAAGACTGATTTCTGGGAAAAACATTTTCCACATTCAGAACATGAATATGGCTTCACCCCTGTATGAACTCTTTGATGTTTGATAAAGCTTGATTTATCAGAGAAACATTTCTCACATTCAGAACATGAATATGTCTTCACCCTTGTATGAATTCTTTGATGTTTGATAAAGCTTGAATTATCAGAGAAACATTTCCCACATTCAGAACATGAATATGGCTTTTCCCCTGTATGAATTCTTTGATGTTTGATAAAGCTTGATTTATCAGAGAAACATTTTCCACATTCAGAACATGAATAGGGCTTCTCCCCTGTATGAATTCTTTCATGACTAACAAGGTGTGATTTGTGAGAGAAGCATTTCCCACATTCAGAGCATAAATATGGCATGTGTCTTGTATGAACTGTTTCATGCCTGTTAAGGTGCGATTTGCAAGAGAAACATTCCCCACATTCAGAACAGGAAAATGGCGTCTCCCCGGTATGACTTCTTTTATGTCTGATAAGCTGTGATTTGCAAGAGAAACATTTCTCACATTCAGAACAAGAATAAGGTTTCTCCCCAGTATGAACTCTTTCATGCCTGATGAGGTTTGTTTTGCGAGAAAAACATAGCCCACATTCAGAACATGAATATATCTTCACCCCTGCATGGATTCTTTTATGTTCATTTAAGCTTGATTTATCAGAGAAACATGTTGCACATTCAGAACATAAATATGGTTTCTCTCCTGTATGAATTCTTTCATGACTGATAAGGTGTGATTTGCAAAAGAAACATTTCCCACATTCAGAACAGGAATTTGGAGTTTTGGTACTATGAGCTGTATGAAGGTTGAGGATATCCATATAACACTCCTGTGTAGAGGGGTGGGATGAGAAATGTGCAGGGTGCTTTGATGTAGTTGGTTCTGTGGACTTTGCTGTGGTGTCTTCTTCTCTTTTGGCATCTGGAGACATAACAGCATTGGTCAGATTATTTTGGTTGGATCTTCTACCTGAAGCAGATGGGAAATATGGGGAAAACAGAATTACAACTCTGCTCTATTTTACTTGCTGGCCATAGAACCAGGATCTGCTGAAATCACTTACAAAAGAAAATGTTAAAGAGAAACCAACCTCAACATTTTCACTTTCATGGGTTGTGTTCCTCCTGTCTGGGGCATCCCAATTTCAGATGCCCTGCTGTATATTCAAGGATCACCTGTAAATGCACATTTTACTTGTTCCCATTGCATTTGCAAGTACAGCTAAGCCAATCAGCAGTGCTCATTCCATGTAGACTTCTCTTACCGCTTTGAGTACAGAGCAGCAAGAAAATCTAAATGGAGTGAATGCCGCTAGCAGTGCCCCCCTGCTCGCCTCTGGCTGTGGGTGTACCTGCTTTATCCATTCAGAAAGGTCCCGTGTGCGTGCGTACCCACCTGGTGGTGTGTCGGAATGCGGCAAGGGACTGGTGAAGAAGTCAAACGAACAGGCAATTCGGGGGTTTTACGCAACTAGGTATCCCAAATCAGGTTGTCCCAAAAGGAGCTAGACCACTGACCCTCACAAAAACATATAGATCTGAGGGGGGTACAAGAGAAAGATTTCCACATTCAGAACAGGAATATGACTTACCCCCTGTATGAATTATTTGGTGTTTGACAAAGCTTATTTTATTAGAGAAACATTTAAAAGATTTCAGGGCCGGCCATTGGCTTTCCCCTGGGGCCGACGGCTGTGTGAAACTACCTTAAGGCGCTGGTAATAACTCACCTTTCCCCGCTCCAATGGCAGCACGTGCTCTGCATTGAAGGCATTTAGAACCCTAGAGTGTAAATACAGCAAATGACTCGTCGGACTTGCCGTGGCGCCATTCTTGGGGGCGGAGGTGAAGAGCATACTGACCTGAAGGATCGTTCCCCGCTGGCTGTTGGAGGTGAGGGCTTGCCAGGATGAGGTCGCACGATCGGATCCTTGGGAGCTGGGCGGTGTGTGCGGTTACGCTGAGGCTCGTCCTTCCCCGTCTGCACCGCACCAGGACTGAGCCTCCTGTCTCCTTCGGCGGTGGAGGCTGTCAGCTTCCCCACTGCTCTGCTGGGGGCCTGCCCCACCCTCACCCGTCTCGCGCTGCGCCGCCTGGCACATGTATGCCGGCTTCCTCTGCTGACTCCCCTATCGTCGGCCTCACTGATCACCACTGCCTCCTGTGCACCGGCTGGTGCTTGCTGCTGCGGGCGGAGGTGGCTGCCCCTTCCCCTGAGAGTGCCTGCTCCCGGCTGTGCTGGCGGCAGCTGAGTCGCTTGCCCCCCCTCTTCTCTCCCTGGAAAGCGGTCTTCTGCTGCCCACGTGTTTGTGGATCCCTGCGCCCTTAGGATTGCTGGTCCATCAGCCACAGTAGGGGGAAGTAGCCTGCCAATAAAAAGGAGGACTGATCTTAGACTGTGAACTGGGTCATAAGAGCTCGGATCTCTGCCCTCCTGTGGGCCTCTAACGCTGAGGGGGTCTGTGGAAACCTTTTTGGAGCACCGCAGCAAAAGTTTGGCATATTGTCATCATATTATAAGGGCTGGAGGCAGGTCTGAAGCTCGGCTGGGGACCCTCACAGTATGACGACCTTGTACTCCGCCCAGTGCTGCCAATGGTAATTGCCCTGTGGGTGTGCACTCCCCCCCCCCCCTCCTGTTGATAAGGCTGAAATTGGGATCGGGTGCTGCCTGGCGCCCCACATCCCCCTGGTTCATTAGCCTCGAGATTATCCCCAGGAATAGGAAAGGGGCAGAGCAACATACCAGGCAGACACCATCTATTTATGAGAGGCAATAAAAAGAGGCGCACGGTGCACCTGAGCGGCAGCACGCAAACCATGGCCGAGTCACCCACTAAACACTCTGGGTCTCCTACTTTGGATCCTGACAATGCTGCAATAATGGCGGCTATTACGAATTGCCAAAGTGTGCTTACAGCTAAATTTGATAATCTACAGGAACAACTAAATTACTTTAAGCATTACCTAGACAAGGTGAAGGATAGAGCAAAGGAGTCGGAGAGAAGAATTGGAGAGGTGGAGGATAGCTTATCAAATGTTACCTCGACGGTGGATTCTCTGAGACGCCAGGTGAAGATCCTCACGGAACGGGCGGAGGATGCTGAGAACCGTTCCAGACGCAATAACATCAGAATTATTGGACTGCCGGAGAAGGTGGAGGGGGATGCTCCTGAAAGATTTATTGAAAATCTCATCCAAAATACGGTGGCGCCGGAGGGCCTTTCTCCTTTCTTTGTGGTTACGTGAGCACATCGAATTCCATTTAGGCCTCCGCCGCCCGGGGCCCCGCCCCTTTATCTTGAAGCTCCTGAACTTTAGAGACAGGGACACCGTATTGATGGCGGCTTGGAAGCAAAAGGATATCCTATTTAATGGGGCGAGATTGTCCTTCTTTCCGGATTTCACGTCCGAGATGCAGAGACAGCGCCGATCCTTCAATGAGGTGAGAGCACGACTCCGGGGGAAAAACATCAGATACGCCATGCTCTTTCCTGCGAAACTGCGAGTCCAGGATGGAACTACCACAAGGTTTTTCCTCACAGCTGAAGAGGCCAACGACTGGATAGACTCACTTCCCACAGCCTAAAGGCCGAATATGCATAACTGATCCAAATGGAACACTATTACTCTGGTTTCGCCTAACTTTTCTGCTTTTTGGAAGTTATCATACCAGGGGAGCCTGAGGATTGTTTTTCATGGGACCACCCGTTTCTCCTCCCTTACCCGGGTTGGGGGCCCCTGTTCCCCTCCCCCGTTCTCAACCGTTATTATCCGTTACCGGTTCTTCACCTTCCTTTTCCCCCCCTCACAGCATATGTTGGCTGGGTTTCATGGGGATGATTATCCTTTATTATCCCTCTGTGTGACTGCCTTCAATGACCACGGATCGCCAACACTACAGTTAACCAGTGTTTTTTTGTCTTTTAGGTTAAGGGATTAAGCTCGCCTTAGTTTGGGTTTGGTAGAGCCAGGTGGGTTGGGGTTGTTACCTCAGGGCACAACGCTGTTGTTGAGCCCCAGAGGTCAAGGGAAGGTTAAGGTTATTGTTATTGTTACTACTACTGCTAATGTTCCTTTTTTATTGTATAGTGAATTTGATGTGGTGTGTGAGTGCTGGTGTGAATGGGTTGGCCTGCTGCTATGAGGTCTTGGAGGGGGCTGCGAGATGCTGGGATATGAGGTACTTCCCTGGCAAAATTGACTATTACCGCAAGGCTAGATGGAATGTAAGGTGATTTCATGGAATGTGCGAGGTCTTAATGATCGCATAAAGAGGTCTACCGTGTTTCAATTCCTGAAACGCCATAGCCCTGACATCATAATTTTACAAGTGACCCATTTACTGGGCCGGAAAGTGATGTCCATCAAAAAACCCTGGATAGCGCAGCTGTTTCATTCCCACTACTCTAACTATGCCAGGGGGGTATCAATCCTAGTGGCTAAGCATCTCCCCTTTACCCTTCTATCGATTTGCTCTGACCCTAAGGGACGTTTGTCATAATGCATGCTAAAATACATGATATTAATATTTTGGTGGTAGGCTTATATATTCCGCCCCCCTTTGATGTGCGATTTCTCCAGGAGATCATGGATAAAGTTGCCGCCTTCCCGCCTGACCCTCTATTGCTCATAGGGGACTTTAATATGATCCTGGATAGATCCCTGGACCGACTGACCCCTGGGGTGGGCCCAACTACAGCATTGGCTGCCTGGGCTGAGGCCCTGGGTTTAACTGAACTGTGGAGATGGAAACATCCAAACGACACAGCATTCTCTTGTCATTCCGCCCCCCACAAATCGCTTTCGCAAATTGATTTGGCTTTTGCATCCGGGTGCCTCCTGGCTAGGGTGGTGGCTAGTGAATACTTGCCAAGAGGTATATCGGACCACTCGCCATTAATAGTGTCCTTACGCATGTCTGGGACCCAAATTGGTGTAATAAGATGGGCTCTTAACCAGGAGGTGTATTGGCAATGCAACGGGGAGGAAACCTCAATTAACACTCGGTGGGATGCGTTTAAAGCGGTGGTCAGAGGGAGTGCTATAAGTTAGGGTGAAGCGAGGGAGGTCAATTCGGGAATTGGAGGAGAAAATGGCTGGGGCAGAAGAGGAGTTTGTGCTATCAGCGACGCCTGTGAATCATAATCTACTTAAATCACTCCAAAGAGAATATAACCTTGCATTAACTGAGTCCACAAGGAAGATATTATTACTAAAACAGCAAACTTTTTGAAAAGGGGGATAAAAATGGGAGAACCTTGGCATACCTTTCGAGAGCAGAGTGCAAACGCAAATAGCCGGTATTACAAACCAGACCCAATTTATAACCGATTTGGAAGGGATCTCCAACCAGTTCTGTGAGTACTACAGTCAGTTGTACTCTTCTAGGGTGCAATATGACTCGGTAGCTCTAGACACCTATCTCGGAAACATAAATCTTCCGTCTCTGTCAGCTGCGGATAGTGCGGTGCTGGATGGTCCAATAACGTCCGAGGAAATTGGGAAAGCAATCGCTCTGATGTCTGGCCGGAAGGCTCCTGGGCCAGACGGTTTGCCCTCAGAATGGTATAAAAAGTACGGTGATGCTGTGGTGCCCAGACTTTTGGAGGTTTTCTCTGAAGCTCTGCAATCTGAAACCCTACCCAAATCTTTTGCACAGGCAATTATTACTTTGATATACAAAGATGGTAAACCTCGAGATTCTTGCAGTTCGTGTAGGCCGATCTCTCTCTTGAATCAGGATGCCAAGGTTCTCGCTAAGATTTTGGCGCTCCAACAACACGGTAAATCTCTCGCTTATAGGGCCAGATCAATCCGACTTTATGCCTGGCCGAACAACAAGCATTAATCTAAGGAGGCTGTTCAGTAACCTGCAAATTTGTCACGATAATGCTGGGAGCAGGGTGGTTATATCCCTTGACAATGAAAAGGCCTTCGACTCTATCGAATGGCCTTATCTATGGGCTGTTCTGACCAAATTTGGCCTTCCTCCGACCTATATTAAATATGTACAATTACTTTATAAGAACCCCAGGGCGAGGGTAAGGGTGAATGGAGTTACAACGGCTGAATTTTCCCTGCATCGAGGCACAAGACAGGGGTGTCCTCTCTCCCCCTTGCTATTTGCGCTTGCCATTGAACCCCTGGCGTCGTTAATTAGAGGTTCCTCGGAAATTCAGGGTTGGAGATTGGGTCCCACTGTTGAAAAGGTTTCCATGCACGCTGACGACACCCTGGTTTTATCTGGCTGATGCTAGCAGTTCCCTGGAGGCACTACTAAATGTGATAGCTAAATTTGGGATGTTCTCTGGATTAAAAGTTAATTGGGAGAAATCTAGTTTGTATTTGGTAGACAAACCAGAGGACACTCAGATCTCTTTGGCTTCATCGCTTCAAGTAGTGGACCGGTTTAGATATCTGGGAGTCATTATACATGGGGTCCCCTCAAAATTCATGGAGCTGAATGTATGCCCGGTGATTGATGCTCTCAGGAGGAAGACTGCTCAATGGGCATCTCTCCCCCTCTCAGTGATCGGTTGTATTAATATTTTCAAAATGGTTTTCCTCCCCAAATTTGTATACATTTATCAGGCCTCACCTGCTGTGCTGCCAGCTGCTCATTTCCGAATACTAGATTCCATACTATTTCAGTTTATCTGGGGCGCCTCTCCCCCCAAAATGAATAGGTCTATCCTCAGAACGCCTCTGAACGCTGGGGGCCTAGCAGTGCCACATATGTTGCTTTATTTTTACGCTGCCCAACTAGTCTACACTACGTAGTGGATGGACCCCTCAGTGACTAACCCGGTGACTGCCCTGGAGGCTTCCTAGTTTGGACCAGTGGTCCCCCTGCAGACTCTGGTATATAGGGGAGCTAAGGGCCTCCCACATGCTACTACGTGTATGAGAACCACCCTGCACGGCTGGCATAAAGTGCATGATTTGGGGGGGTCTCCCCGCTCTCCTTTAGAATGGTCCCCCAATAGACCTCTGTGGGACAACCCTAAGTTGCCTGAACTGATGTCCCTTCAAGACGTCTTTTGGAAGCGCTGAGGAATTACATCGCTGAAACAGATACTGTCTGGAGGGACGTTGATGTCATATGAGCAACTATGTCACGAGTTTGCGTTATCTCCAAGGGATTTTTTTTAGATACCTGCAGCTTCGGCATGCTCTCAGGTTCCAGATCCCTTTGGAGGGACTGCAATTAGTGGAGTCAGCGTTTGAGGCTATAGTAAGATCCAAGGACCTCGACAAGCCCACCTCAACATTATACTCCGCCCTCCTCTTAAGTCTCCCCTCCCCACTGGATAGAGCAATGGAAAACTGGAAAACACTTATCCCAGACCTTGATCAGGGAGACTGGGAGGAGGCAATAGACAATTTCTACACATTAGTTATAGATTCAAGGGATAGATTAATCCAAGCTAAATGGCTTCATCAGGCTTATCTGACCCCAGTTAGGCTTAAGAGAATGGGCCTGTTGGGGTCAGACCTGTGTCCCAGATGCAATGCCAGTGCGGGCACCTTAAAACATATGATTTGGGAGTGCCGGGTGATCTCTGCCTTCTGGGATGGGGTATCTAGCTTCATACATACTTCTGTAGGGCTACCAGTTACGAAATCAGCTGCATTCTGCTTACTAAGCATAGTGGAGCCTATGTTGGATGGGGGGCCACAGAGAGTTCTCTTACGTTTGTTAGCTTTTTATGCACGCAAATGTATTTTATTGAACTGGAAACATCCAAATGTGCCAACTCTGTCGAGCTGGAAAAGCCTGATAAACGGGAAATTAGTCCTATATAAGATGACATATCAGGCAAGGGGATGTCCTAACGAATTTGAGCGGGTGTGGGAGGCGTGGCTTAGTGCCTCTGACTCAGTCACGGATTAGATGAAATCACTTTTCCCTCTCGCGCTTCCTTCTTTGACCTCAAAACACCCAACTTTTATACTGACAATCGTAGGCGATAGCAGGCGAGGATGAATGTGTGTGACTGTTGTGTGGGTGTGCTGTTTTGGTTTTGATTTTGACTGTATCTCTGTTGGTTGTTTTTGTCTTTGTGTATGTTAACTTTTTCTATGTATGTATATGCATATGTATATGTTTATGGCCCCCCTTTGAGGGGAGGGCTGTAATGGTAAGTTGTTGTAACCTAACTTGAAATCATAAATAAAAATTTATAAAAAAAAAAAACTTCTAGCTCAAACCCCGGCCAATTAGCCCTCTGATGGAAGGTGTTGGATGCCACTCTGCTCCAAACCAACTTCAGCTCACAGACATGCTGCATGGGAGCAGGCTCACAGATACACTGCATGCAATGCAGAACCTCAGACTTGGTTAGTCAAGGCAGAAGGTACATACTGAAAAGGTGCAGCAATGTCATCAGGAGGAGACAAGGGCGTCATAGATTTTGGAAAAGACACCGTCTTGGGTGGAGTCACCAGGTGCACCGGCTCGGATGCATCTACTGTATGTAAAATGGTATCATTAGGAGCAAACTTTCTTTTGTGTTCAAATTTAGCCTTTTTCACAGGGGAAATGGGCTCAGCTGGAGCTTCTGATTTCTGGGCTGGAAAGCTGCTGTCACATTTAGATCAGCAAACACATTCTTAGGATCGCACAAACAGGATGTAACTACAAACATAAGGAATTCAACAAGCTGTGATTCAGCCAGGCTAGAAAAACAGATCATCTACAAAAAGAAAATAAGCTACTGGATGACTCCTGAGTGTCAAGGCTGAATATAAGGCTCCTGCACCAATGTCATGGAAGCTCGGCGAAACAGGCTAGGGGCCAAGGTGAGCTCTTTATAGTGAGGAGGGGGAAACAAAAATACACCAATATGTAGGAGCTGTGACACTGTCATAGTCTGTAACAGCAGATGCACTTTTAGGAATCCTGTGGCCTAATCCAGGAATCTCAGTATGGATTATATCACAGGGCCCTCAGGGCAGTTTTGGGATTACTTGGTTTAGGAGTAGGAACTGTGAAAACTGTGCCAGCTAATTCCTGCACTGGTGAAGCACACGTTAGCATGGTCAAAGGCTGGGAACAGGTAGGAGGCTTCACAGGCTTAAAACAGGTGGAGCACAGACACAGGTTGGACACAGGTGAGCAAATTCACAGGCCAGCTGCCATCGGATCCAAGCCCATGTCTTCAGAAGGCAGGTCCCAATGGTGGAGGGTACACTAAGCCCCAGGCAGTCCTGTGGTGATCATAGACTCGGAAAAGAGGAAAAAACAACACACAAAGCAAAACGATTTACAGACAATGGAGGGTCTGAGCCCCAGTAGAGACAATGGAGGTTATGGACATAGTAGGTGGTATAGGCTGAATAAAGACCTCCTGTTCAGCCTGTATATAAAATATAAAATCTCCTTCCAGTGGTCTAGTAGCCATAGCTGGTAATGTTATTACATGCAGGGAATGCATCCTGACTACTTTTGAACTCTTTTCTCTAACCTTAAACCGGACCAACAGCATGGCACACTTGGAAAAGGTAGCAGCGAACAGGGGCTCCAGCGTCCGCATACCCAGCAGCGTGTGCTCTCGCCCTCAGCCTGTCGGAATGGCTGGGAGTGGGAGCGCTTACTGCAGATGTGGGGATGGGACCGCTGGATGTTTACGTCAGGGAGAGAGCCAGGAAGCAGGTGAGTGTAGTGGCCTCCCATGGGGGCCGTGTTCTGCTTTAAGCCAATTAATCAGCCATGTACACACATTTGCCCCCAGTACAAGCATTTGCATCTTTGGTACCAACCTTTTATGTGGCACAGTATAAAATGCTTTAGAAAAGCCAAGATATACGACATTCTATGACTCCCCCTGATCCAGTCTTGAACTTACTTTCTCATAAATGCTGATTTGATTTGTGTGGCAAGAGGGATTCCTCATAAACCTATCCTGAAAAGAAGTGTCACGATCAGCTTACCTGTGCCGCGTTCCAGCGGTGTCCCCGTCGCCCCGCCATCCAGGCGCCGGCCGAGCCGGGCGGCAGCTCGCGCGGCTGCGGGCGCGCCCCCTCCTTCTCCTCCTGCCGGCGTGTCCGGCATCAGCACACGTGCTCGCGCGGGTGCGCGAGCACGTTCCTTCTATGCCCTCCGGCGGCGCTGCACTCAGCGTGGCCGCCGGAGGAGGTGAATAAATTAAAAAGGGGCACGCCCCCTTTTCAGTTAAAGGGCCTATGAGCCCAGCTGGGCGGCACGTCCTCTATTCCATCTGAAGGGCCAATGAGCCCTGGGTTCAGTGGGGGGACACGCCCCCCTCCTGTTGTGCACTCCTTGTTCTGGCCAATCATTATCATGATCCTGTGTGCACCAATCACAATACCTTCCCTCCTATGTCTGTCCCTATAAAGCTTTTCCCCGCAGTTGGTTGTTGCCTGTGATAGCGCCTAGACCCTAGCCATTGTTAATCCCTGTTATTGATCCTGATTCCTGTTGCCGACCCTCGCTTGTTTGACCATCCTTGATCTCCATTCCTGTTGCCGACCCTCGCTTGTTTGACCATCCTTGATCTCCATTCCTGTTGCCGACCCTCGCTTGTTTGACCATCCTCGATCTTCTCTCCAGTTGCCGACCCTTGCCTGTCCTTGGACTCCCACCATACGCTCACATACCGGCTACCCGATTCCACTTCCAGCCGCGGGCTCTCCAGTACTCTGTACCGTAAGACCTCAACCTTTGAGCCATAAAGTCCTGGGGGCAACCGATCCCGAGCAGGCGTGTTCTGCGTCTCGGCAAGCGGGGGCTCCTATAGGTGAAGCTGGCTGTGGAGATTGGGGGTTGAGGTCCTTACCAAGAGAGCTGGAGTTGTCCAAGTGGTAAATTGTGGTTCCGGGAGCGTGATACTATCACAGACCTTCATGGATGACCTGGTACAGCAAGTACAGGCTATGGCCACAGCTATAAATCAACTTGCCCAGAGAGTGGCCAATCAAGAAACCAGGCAGATTCCTGCATCCGCCGTACCACCTCACGTGTCGGAGCCGAAGGTCCCGTTACCAGAGAAATTTTTTGGAGACCGAGCCAGATTCTCCAATTTTAAAAACTCCTGCGAGCTGTACTTCAGATTGAGACCTGGGTCCTCGGGCACCGAGACCCAACGGGTGGGGTTAGTTATCTCCCTTTTGCAAGGAGATCCCCAATCATGGGCCTTTAGCCTGCCTCCAGATGATGCTGCCCTGCACTCCGTAACTTCCTTTTTTCAGGCTATAGGTGTGTTATATGCCGACCCAGACCAGCAGTCCACAGCCGAAAATAGGCTTCGGGCCTTGAAGCAAGGTCGGAATACTGCCGAAGATTACAGTTCTGAATTCCGGCGGTGGGCAGTAGACTCCAGATAGAATGACCCAGCCCTGTGTAGCCAGTTCCGTATGGGTCTATCAGAGGGTATCAAGGACGCTTTGGTCAATTTCCCTACACCAGCAGATCTAGACCAGCTAATGCAGGTCTCCATCAAAATAGATCGGCGTCTTAGGGAGAGAGCCAGGGAAAGGGTTAGGACTTCCTCGTCCTTTAAGCCATCTCAGTCCCCCAACCCACTCCCTTCCCCTGGGGCAAACACACCTTCTTCCTCACTGGAAGAACCCATGCAGATCGGTAGAGCTCGTCTTACCCAGGACGAGAAGCAGCGTAGACGCTCCATGGGTCTCTGCTTATATTGTGGGAATCCGGGACATTTTGCTAGATCCTGTCCTAACAAGGGATACCCGGCGGGAAACTTCCTCGCCTAGATCAGGAGGGGAGTACTGGTCTAGGTGAGTCCGTTAATTACTCTCACTTGAATAAAATGTTAATCCCCATAGAGCTTTCTTGGGGTCCCTCCAAACGGGCAGTATCCGCCTTTATCGACAGTGGAGCTGCAGGTAATTTCCTGGACCGGGGCATGATCTCCGTCCTGGGGATTCCGCTGGTACCCCTTGGAAAATCTCTACAGGTTCTAGCCATAAATGGGAAGGCCATCCAGGGAGGTTCGGTTAGTACCAAGACCCCACCTCTCAATTTAATTGTTGGCTCTTCTCACTCTGAATATATTGAGTTCTTGGTTTTTGACTGTCCTGAAACCCCGGTAGTACTGGGATATCCCTGGTTAAAACTCCACAACCCCATTTTAGACTGGCAGACTGGGGATTTAGTGAGGTGGAGTAATCACTGCAAGACACATTGTTTTTCCACTGCCCTCAAAAGTTTTCAGATGCTGCCACAGGGATTGCCTCAGCCTTACGCAGATTGGGCTGATGTTTTTTCCGAACGTTCTGCCGATTCCCTTCCCCCTCATAGGCCCTATGACTGCCCTATTGACCTGCTCCCCGGGACCATCCCTCCTAGAGGGAAGGTTTATAATCTCACTCGGCCGGAAGAACTGGCCATGAAGGAGTACATCTCTGAGAATTTAAGCAAGGGGTTCATCCGTCCTTCAACATCACCTGCGGGGGCTGGCTTCTTTTTTGTGGAGAAAAAAGATGGTGGTTTAAGGCCTTGTATAGACTACAGAGCCCTGAATAAGATCACGGTTAAAAACCGGTATCCCCTTCCCTTGATTGGGGATTTATTTAATCAAGTAGTAGGAGCTCGGGTGTTCTCCAAGTTAGACCTGAAGGGGGCCTACAACCTGATTCGTATTCGACAAGGGGATGAGTGGAAAACTGCATTCAATGTTAAAGATGGTCATTACGAATATCTAGTCATGCCCTTTGGCCTTTGTAATGCCCCTGCGGTCTTCCAAGACTTCGTTAATGACGTCTTCCGAGACTATTTGGGCAGATTCATGGTAATTTATTTGGATGATATCCTCATTTTCTCTAAGTCTTTGTCCGAACATAGACTGCATGTGAAAATGGTACTTCAAAAACTAAGAGAGAATAACTTGTATGCAAAGATTTCTAAATGTATGTTTGAGGTCACCACCGTTCCCTTTTTGGGTTATATAATCTCTAGCCAGGGGTTAGAGATGGATGCGGGGAAAGTTTCGGCGGTGCGGGAATGGGTACAACCCAAGACTTTAAAAGAATTACAGCGTTTTTTAGGTTTCGCTAATTTCTATCGACGCTTTATTAAGGGTTTCTCCAAGATTGTTGCTCCTCTCACCAACCTTACTCGCAAGGGCGCCTTCACAGTAAACTGGTCATCTTCGGTCAATGAGGCCTTCCAGACTCTAAAACAGGCTTTTACTTCGGCGCCAGTTTTAGTTCACCCTGACGTTAATAAACCTTTTACCATCGAAGTACATGCATCTGAGTTGGGTGTGGGGGCGGTGTTGTCGCAATACTCTGGTCATCCTGATCGTTTGCATCCTTGCGCCTACTTCTCACGGAAATTTAGTACCGCGGAACAGAACTATGATGTTGGAAACAGGGAGTTATTGGCGATTAACCCTTTAAACGCCAGCCACGTAAATTTTACGTGGCTGTCTCTCCAACAGTTAAACGCCAGCCACGTAAAATTTACGTGCCTGACTTTCCCCAGAAATAAAAAAAAAAGTAAAAATAAAAGACACTTACCTGACCCCTCGTTCGATCCGGTCGGGTCTCCTCTTCAGCCAGAGGGGCTCCGATCGCCCATCGGGGCTCCTCCGGCTGCAGGGGAGGGCCCGGAACAGGGTGCCCCCCCCCGTTTCAGCAGCCGCCCGGTTTCCTATAAAAAAAAAAAAAAAAAAAACAGTCACCTACCTTTGTCCCCGCCGGCTCCCGCAGGCTCTCCTCTTCATGGGGGGGGGCTCCGATCCCCCCCCCCGCTCTTCTGTCTTCTGGAGGGGGCATAACAGCCCTCCTCCCTTGCTGTCTTCCGATGGCGGCCGCCATCTTGGTGACGTCACGGGGCGGGGCCAGATGACGTCACCGCCGGGTGTCATCGGGGCACCCGGCAGTTCGTCTCTCAGATGCCGGTGACGGCTGGGAGGGGAAGGAGGGAGGTAGGCGATCCTCCGATCGCCTGCCTCCCCCCTTCTCTGCCCAGCCGTCACTGACAGCAGATCGCCGCGGGACACAGAAGATGAAGATCGGAGGTGAGTAAAGTAAAAGTTTTTTTTTTTTTTTTTAATAAACTTTTTTAAAAAAACGTGTGTGTCTTTTTTTTACCTTTTAACCCTTTGTGAACTGGTAAGGGGTCCATGTGACCCCTATACCAGTTCACAGGGCTCGGGGGTCTGGCAAGTCACCTGCGCTAGCGGGTGGCTTGCCATTAACCCCTGACACCCCCATTACCTGCCTCCCCAAAGGCCAGGGGGGGGCAGAAGAGCCCGGGCCCACATGGGCTATGTGGGCTCGTAGGCTGCAGGGTGGGGGGGCCACAAAAGCTGGCCCCCCCACTCTGTGCCTACAAGCCCCCATAGCTGGTCCCGGGCTGGTTACTGTGGGTAAGGGGGACCCCACGTCAATTTTTTTTTTTATTTTTAAGGGTTTTTAACCCTTAAAAAAAAAAAAAAAAATGGGGTCCGCCCCCCCTGGGAGGGGGGACCCTATGTCATTTTTTTTTTTTGATTAACCCTTTGTGTTCTGTCATCCAGCAGCTATAAAAGGCTTCTAGCAAGTGAGCAGAAGCCAGTGATCGCCGAGGGACAGAGTGCTCCAGGATGGATGGGAGGTGAGTACAGTGTAAAAAAAAAAAAAAAAAAATTAATAAAATATTTTTTCTCTTTTGTGTGTCTGTGTCATTTTTTACTTTTAACCTCTTGTGAACTGGTAAGGGGTCCATGACCCCTATACCAGTTCACAAGGCTGGGGGGATGGCAAGCCACCTGCGCTAGCGGGTGGCTTGCCATTAACCCCCGGCACCCCCATTACCTGCCTCCCCAAAGGCCAGGGGGGGGCAGAAGAGCCCGGGCCCACATGGGCTATGTGGGCTCGTAGGCTGCAGGGTGGGGGGGGCACAAAAGCTGGCCCCCCCACTCTGTGCCTACAAGCCCCCATAGCTGGTCCCGGGCTGGTTACTTCGGGTAAGGGGGACCCCACGTCAATTTTTTTTTTGATTTTTAAGGGTTTTTAACCCTTAAAAATAAAAAAAAAATGGGGTCTCCCTCCCCTGGGAGGGGGGACCCTATGTCATTTTTTTTCTCGATTTAACCCTTTGTAGTGTGGATGGTTTTTGTGTTTTTTTTGTGAATGTTATAAAATACTTGTTTCAGTTAGGGGGGGTCTCCTGGGCAGGAACGGGGGGCTACCGATAAATATGTGGTACCGTTCTAATCGGTAGAAATGGGGCTTTCACATGCAATATGATTTTCCTTAATAAAATACATTTTTTATTTAAAATAAAGGAGTCAATTTTCTAAAATTTTCACTTAATAATATTGTAAAAAAAAAAAAAAAAATTACAAACAAGACATTTCATGTTAAAGTCTAAACTCTGCTGCAAAAAAAAAAAATATATAATTTTTCTGAAAGTTCCAGCAAAAATGGCGCAAAACATGTCGCAAAACATGACGCAAAATGGGGAAAAATGGCCTGTCAACAGAGGGTGACAAAATCTCAAGTAGGCTGGCAATTAAAAGGGTTAATAGTACCTATGCATGTTGGGTATTGTTCTGTTCGGGGGACCTTGCGCTTTCAGACTTAGCTTGTTTTTTCTGGTTTGCATATTTATATTTTAGGAAAAGGTGTTTTTTATTCAGCTTTTTTATAAATTTTTTAGGGAAACCCTGCGCAACCAAAGAATTCTTTGAGGAATTAATTCCAGAAAGATGAGCCCACTACAACAAGCTGGGTACCCTTAGAAAGCTTAACGTGTGTACTTTCAGGGAATATATGGTTTATGGGGGATATTCCAAATGTAAAGGGTTGTTTTGGTTGAAAAATCGCAAGGTGCGCACTTTGTCTGCAGAGCTGAAATTTTCAAGTAAAATTACCGTTATGCGCATGCTTTACTTTGGGGTGTTTGGCAACTCTTCCCTTGACAGAACCTATGCATGTTGGGTATCGTTCTGTTCGGGAGATGTTGCTTTTTCAGATTAAACTTGATTTTTCTTGTTTGTATATAGTTTTTTTAGGAAAATGTGGCTTTGATTCTGCTTTTTTATCCTTTTTTTAGGGAAACTCTTTGCAACCAAAGATTACGTTGAGGGATTACTTCCAGAAAACTATGGCCACATCCACAAGCCTGGTACGCCTAGAAAGCCTGAGGTGTGTACTTCCAGAGAATATATAGTTTGTTGGGGGTATTTTAAATGTAAAGGGTTGTTTTTCTGGAAAAACCGCAAGGTGCGCATATTGCATAGCATAGTTGTATTTTATCTGAAAATCTCCTAAAGCGCTGTTTCAGTTTGGGGGAGTCTCCTGGGCAGGAAAGGGTGTCTACCTATACATATGTGGTACCGCTGTAACCGGGAGAAATTGGGATTTCACACGCAATAAGATTTTATTGACAAACTTACATTTTTTATTCCAAAAAAAACTACAATATGTAAAAATTTTTTTTTTTTTTTTTTTGCACATATTTCACCCAAAAATATTAAGAATACACCTAACAAATGACAAACAAGACATTTCATGTTAAAGCCCAGACACTGCTGAAAAAAACAATATATCATTTTCCTGGGAAATCCCTGGAAATCCCCTCAAAAATCACAGTTGAACAAGGGGAGCGCAAAATAGTGCAAAATGGTCTGGCAACAAAGGGTGACAAAATCTCAAGGTAGGCTGGCGGTTAAAGGGTTAAACTGGCTTTTGATGAATGGCGTCACTGGTTGGAGGGGTCATTGTATCCGATCACGGTCTATACTGATCACAAAAACCTCGAGTACATTAGCTCAGCTAAGAGACTGAACTCTCGTCAGGCCCGTTGGGCATTATTTTTCTCGCGTTTTAATTTTATAATTACATTTAAGCCAGGAGTGAAAAATTCTAAAGCGGATGCTCTGTCCCGCTTGTTTGGGGATTGTAAGGATCGGGGTGATATGGGTGAACCTATTTTGCCTGTGGGATGTGTGATTGGGGCCTTGCTTCCTGATCTTTCGAATGCACTGGCACCATTTCAAAATGAGTCCCCTGTAGATGTACCTTTAGGATGTCAGTTTGTACCACCGCATATGCGTTCCGATGTAATTCGCGAGTTTCACGATGCCAAAACTGCTGGACATCTAGGAAATCGTAAAACTTTCATTTTAGCCCGACGCCTTGTATGGTGGCCTACTATGCGCCGTGATATAACTACCTTTATCGACGCATGTTCTGTTTGTGCACGAAGTAAGGGGGTTCACAAGGCCCCTAGTGGGTGTTTAGTCCCACTTGAGATTCCTAAAGAACCATGGACTCATATCTCTATGGATTTTATTGTAGATTTGCCTCTCTCACATGGGAACACTGTGATTTGGGTGGTCGTCGACCGTTTCAGTAAGATGGCACATTTTATTCCTTTATCTAAGCTACCATCAGCTCCTGAGCTTTCGCGATTATTTATCTCGCACATTTTCCGTATCCATGGCATACCATCTAATATAGTTTCCGATCGGGGTGTGCAATTTACTTCGCGTTTTTAGAAGAACTTCTGTTCTCGCTTGGGGATTCAGATATCTTTGTCTTCTGCTTACCATCCTCAAACCAATGGACAGACTGAGAGAACCAATCAAAGTCTAGAACAGTATTTGCGGTGTTACATTTCCGACGCACAAGAACAGTGGTCAGAATATATTGACTTCGCGGAATTTGCATACAATAATGCGCCGAGTGAAAGTACCAAAGTCTCTCCGTTTTTCTGCAATCTTGGGAGGAATCCCAGGGCTTCCTCTCTCTCTGGGTCCCCTTCCAATTTACCGGCATTGGAAGAGTGGCTCCAAGAGCGGAAGAACATCTGGACCCGCGTCCAGCAGACTTTGAAAGAAACTATTCTTAGATACAAAAGGTTCGCCGATCGCCACAGGTCTCAAGAACCCGCGCTTCAGATTGGGGACTTTGTTTGGGTTTCTACAAAAAATATTTCTCTGCGGTAACCGTCCAGTAAGTTAGGGCCCAAGTTTATTGGCCCTTTCCCCATTATTCAGAAATTAAGCAACGTGTCCTTTAAGGTTCAACTCCCGCAAACCATGAGAATCCCAAATTCTTTTCACGTGTCACTGCTAAAACCAGCCAAGAATGTACCGCGTCCATCATCGCCGCCTATTCTAGTAGATAACGAACCAGAATATGAAGTGAACAAAATTCTTGACTCGCGCAAGCTCCGTAATTCTTTACAATATCTAATTGACTGGGTTGGTTACGGTCCTGAGGAGAGATGTTGGGTTGCGGCAAAAGATGTGCATGCTAAAGTTCTTATTAAAGAATTCCATCGTGACAATCCGGGGAAACCTGGTGAGGGTCCGGAGGCCCCTCATGAAGGGGGGGGTAGTGTCACGATCAGCTTACCTGTGCCGCGTTCCAGCGGTGTCCCCGTCGCCCCGCCATCCAGGCGCCGGGCGGCAGCTCGCGCGGCTGCGGGCGCGCCCCCTCCTTCTCCTCCTGCCGGCGTGTCCGGCATCAGCACACGTGCTCGCGCGGGTGCGCAAGCACGTTCCTTCTATGCCCTCCGGCGGCGCTGCACTCAGCGTGGCCGCCGGAGGAGGTGAATAAATTAAAAAGGGGCACGCCCCCTTTTCAGTTAAAGGGCCTATGAGCCCAGCTGGGCGGCACGTCCTCTATTCCATCTGAAGGGCCAATGAGCCCTGGGTTCAGTGGGGGGACACGCCCCCCTCCTGTTGTGCACTCCTTGTTCTGGCCAATCATTATCATGATCCTGTGTGCACCAATCACAATACCTTCCCTCCTATGTCTGTCCCTATAAAGCTCTTTTCCCTGCAGTTGGTTGCTGCCTGTGATAGCGCCTAGACCCTAGCCATTGTTAATCCCTGTTATTGATCCTGATTCCTGTTGCCGACCCTCGCTTGTTTGACCATCCTTGATCTCCATTCCTGTTGCCGACCCTCGCTTGTTTGACCATCCTTGATCTCCATTCCTGTTGCCGACCCTCGCTTGTTTGACCATCCTCGATCTTCTCTCCAGTTGCCGACCCTTGCCTGTCCTTGGACTCCCACCATACGCTCACATACCGGCTACCCGATTCCACTTCCAGCCGCGGGCTCTCCAGTACTCTGTACCGTAAGACCTCAACCTTTGAGCCATAAAGTCCTGGGGGCAACCGATCCCGAGCAGGCGTGTTCTGCGTCTCGGCAAGCGGGGGCTCCTATAGGTGAAGCTGGCTGCGGAGATTGGGGGTTGAGGTCCTTACCAAGAGAGCTGGAGTTGTCCAAGTGGTAAATTGTGGTTCCGGGAGCGTGATAAGAAGTAATAAGGTCATTTTCACTGAGATGCACCAGGATAGCATCTCTTAGACAAATACCATCTGGTCCTGGGGATTTGTCTATTTTATTCTGTTTAAGGTTGGTGCTGCATTTCTTGGTTAGACAGGTGACATTTTATGGAAGGTGTGGTGGTTATTTATCTGCATTTCACCTGGCATATCAAAGCAAAGAAGAGGTTTATTAAATTAGCTTTCTCTTAATTCCCCTCTATAGTTGCCCCTCCTTGCATTTTGGGGTTGGTTTTACTCCCTTTAGTAATTAGTCTTTCCGTCTCCAGCTTTGCCACTCTTTATAGTTTTCTAACACTTACACCATACTTTCTTGCTTTCATAAGTTTTTTTTATAATTCTGTTTTTATTAAAGATTTCAAAGAGAAAAGACAACACATTCTAAGAACAGTTCCAACATGCGATATACAAGAAAGCATACAATGTCAATATGTTCTAACTCATTGTGTCTAATAAAGGAAAAAATGTTAAACTTCGCCACCGATATATCTCAGCACGTTCTTTTGTTCAGGAGCGAAGCCTCCAGGCTGTTAACTGTCTCCACAGTAGCGGTCATTGACATTGACATAAAGGGGGTAAGAAGGTATGGAGTTGGACACCAGAGAGAGGAAAGAAGGAGGAGAAGGAAAGGAGGAGGGGGAGGGAAGAAGAGGAGGGGGCCCACCTTCTGAACCAGAACCTGAATCGGGTCAGATTTCTCTGATAGCTCAATGCGGACCTAATACCTGTGACAGTCCGTCCAGGTCGTGTCTGCATCGCCACTCACGATGTTAGCTCAGCACTCGAGGGGGAGGGCTGGGGAGGCGGGGGTGCCTGCTCCCGGCAAAGGAGTTCCCTACCCTCCGCAGACTCCGAATACATCATCCAGCCATACCAAGTCCTGGCAAATTTCTCATGGGTGCCACAGACTTATAGAGGGGGGATCCTTGCTCTTCCACATCCGCGGGATGCAGGCTTTTGCTGCGTTCAGCAGATGACAAGTTATGGAGTTCCTGTAGCGTTTCAGAGGGATCTCCGAGTCATGGAGGAGACAGAGAGCAGGGTCATCAGGTATCCCTACTCCTGAGACTTTCTCCGTGACCCCCCTGACCCGACCCCAGAACTCCCCAAGCAGAGGGCAAGACCAAAAGATGTGCAAGAGATCCCCCCTCTCTCCACCGCATCTCCAGCAATTGGGGAGGGGGGCAGTCAGGGAACTATCTGTTAAGGTCTGTTGGAACTCGATACCATCTTGAGAGCAAATTGTACCCGCATTCTTGAATCCGGGTACAAGTTGAGGACCTGCGCGGCAACGCCAGTATTTTCCGAAGCTGCTCGGGGGTCCATAACAAGTCAAGGTCCCGTTCCCACTTTCCCAAGTATGGGGGGTCTTCTAGGCCGGGCGGGGCCACGAGGAGTTTGTAGATCCTCGATAGGACGTGTCTCTCCACTTCAGTACTACGGCACATCTCCTCGAAGGGTGTAAGGACCTGTCTGCAGTCCCTATACTCCCGGAGAGAAGCCAGAAAATGTTTAAGCTGCATCCCTTGCCACCTGGAGAACTCCGGGGTCCCAGCCCTCAGGGTCAGGGCATTTAGGTCCGCCCAACCGCCATCCGCTGCAAAATGACCCGTGTTATATATATTCGCTGCAATCCAGGCTCTCACCTGATGACCCTCGCACCCCGGCGTAAAGCGCGGGTTTCCCAAGACTGGGTACATGGGAGAGGGGGAGATCTCCCGGCGAAGGAAGGCGGTCTCACAAACCTTCAGAGTGGGGCCTATAGTGGGATGATGTCTCCCAAGTTTATCTCCCTCGCTCGCGACCCAAGGCGCCCCCTTAAGAGGAACTCCAAGGAAGCTCTGCTCCAAGCCAACCCACTGTTTACTCTGGCCGTGTACACACCAGTCGACCACTCTACAGAGATGGGCCGCGGCGTGATAGAGTATCGGATCAGGGACGCCCACGCCCCCCTGGTCCTTCACTCTGGTCAGGATCTCCCTCTTCAGTCTCGGCTTACTTCCAGCCCAGATGAATCTGGTGAAGACCGAGCGTACCTTCAGGAGATATGACCTAGGAATAAACACCGGGAGAGCCTGCAGGAGGTAAAGCAGGCGAGGTAGGAGGGACATTTTGACCGCGTTGCACCTTCCAAACCAAGAGAGTCTCCCCCCACCCCACCTGGCCGTCTCCCTCTCAAAATCTCTCAGAAGCGGGGGAAAGTTGAGGGCAAATATTTTTAGGAGGTCACTGCTAATGTTAGTCCCCAGATATTTGATGCTATTGCAGACCCACCTGAAGGGGAAGGATTTTTTGATGTTTTCGAACCTACGAGGGGGAATGTTGATATTAAGGGCTTCGGACTTCTGGAAGTTGATCTTGTAGCTCAAGAGGCTCCCGTACTCCCTGAGTTCCCTCATGAGATTAGGTAGCGAGACCTCGGGATGAGACAAACAGAATATAAGGTCATCAGCATAAGCCGCAACCTTATAGTGTCCCGCCACATTCCCCACTCCCTTGACGTCCGGGTTCCCCCGCACAGGAAGGGCTCAAGAGACAAAATAAAGATCAAGGGCGACAAGGGGCAGCCCTGCCTTGTCCCATTCCTGATTTTGAACGAACCAGACAGGAAGCCGTTTACTCTCACCGACGCCGAGGGGGAGCTGTAGAGGCTCCCAATCCAGCTTAACATGTTCGGGCCCAGACCAACATGACTGAGCACCACTGACATAAAGCTCCAGTTCACTCTGTCAAAAGCTTTCTCTGCGTCGGTAGAGAGCAAAAGGGAGGGCACGTTCTGATTCTGCACCAGATGAATCATATTTAGAACCTTGGTGGTATTGTCTCTAGCCTCTCTCAGGGGCATGAAACCCACCTGGTCTGGCCCTATCACCGAGTGCAGGTGCGGGGCAATCCTAGCCACCAGGACCTTGGCGAAAAGCTTCATGTCCGTATTGAGGAGCGAGATCGGTCTAAAGATTGCACAAAGGTTTGGATCCTTTCCTTCTTTGGGGATAACCACAATGTGCGCCCTGAGTGAGTCCACGGGGGGGGGATCCCCTAATGATGCAGTTCAGCATTTGAAGCAGCTTAGGGCCCAAGATGGGAAATCATTTTTTATAGTACTGGAGGTGCAGGCCGCCAGGGACCGGCCTCTGGCCTGTGGCTGAATTAGCTAGGGCGTTATGAAGCTCCAACAATGAGATGGGGCTCTCCAGCTCGGCATAGATCTGAGCCGGAAGCTTGGGCATCCCCGAACCCTCAATGTACCGCATGCATTTCCCCATAAAACCTCCCTCCCTAGGTGCGGGCAGGTTATACAGATCCTTGTAGAATTTGCGGAATACCTTAGCTATGGCCTCCACCCTATGAGCCAATTTTCCCCCAGAATCTGTAATTTTGGGTACATACGTCGTAGCCCTCTCTGCTCTCAGGGCCCTGGCCAGCATTCTCCCACATTTATCTCCAGACTCATAAAAGGCCTGTCTACATTTTGCTAACTGTGCTTTCAGCCGGTCACAGCAGGCTGTTTTCAGTTTTTCCCTTAGTGATGTGAGGGTCGCAATGTGGGCAGCTGCCAAAGATTCCTTATGTAAAGTCTCCAGTCTCTTAATCTCCTCGAGAAGGCGCATGACACCTTCCGACTTCTCTTTCTTAATTCGGGCCCCCTGGCTAATTAGGACCCTCCTAATGAAACATTTGTGGGCCTCCCAAAGGACCCCAGGTGTCACCCCCCGGCCCAGAATTTAGCTCAAAATACTCCCCAAGTTCTTTATGAACGACGTCCAGGACCCTCTGGTCTTACAAAAGTGACTTGTTTAGCTTCCAAGACCAACTTCTAGGGATGGGGTCAGGGTTCCTAAGCGTGATTGTGATAGGTGCGTGGTCTGATAGAGGGATATTCCCTATTGTAGTATCCTCCACTCTACCCAGGTGAATGTGTGAAATCAGGAAAAAGTCCAGCCTAGAGTAGGAATTGTGGGGGTGTGAGAAGAACGTGTAGTCCCGTGTATTTGGGTGTTGGATTCTCCAGGGGTCCATCAGCTAAAATGAACCAAGGACTGTCTTGAGGCGTTTTAATTTGGAGTATGCCAGGTGGGGGCCCCCCTTGGAAGTGTCCAGGAGCGGGTCAAGCGTCAGGTTGAAGTCGCCCCCCAGGACGAGTAACCCCTCGCGGAAGTCCACCAGGGCCTCCAGCTTGTTTTCTATAAAGGTGAGTTGTTCTAAGTTCGGAGCATATAAGTTAACTAGTGTGACCATCTCAGAGTGCACCCTCCCCTTGACAAAGAGCCACCTGCCATCCTCATCAGATACGTAGTCTACGAGTTCCCATGCGATAGATTTAGAAACCACTATGCTGACACCTCGGGATCTAGAGTCAGGGGAATAGCTGTGGTAGGCCCTGATGAAGTTCCTGTCCCCTAACGAGGGGGGGGGGGTTTGATGCTCTGAAGTGGGTCTCTTGGAGAAAACCTATCTGGGCGCCCAAACCCCACAGGTTCCTTAAAGTCAAAGATCTTTTTTCGGGGCTGTTCATACCCTTGGCGTTAAGAGAGACAACCTTAGTTCCCAACATCTTAGTCTTCCCCCGGAGCGACGACCCGTCAACGGGCCCCCTTGGTGGCTTGTTCCCGTCCATCCCAGCGGGTCAGTCCCCAGGGGAGGCGGGAAGGGGAGGGCAAAAGGGAAGAGAGGGAAGGGCAAAAGGGAAAGGTAACTCAAACGAAAACAAACAGATAAAACCAATCAAACACTAACTTGTCCTAAACGGAAAATGAAACAAGACCCAGAGGGTCCGAAGGACCCACGGGCTGACCCTAGCGGGGGGACAGGTGTCTGTTGGCGCGGAGCTGCAACAACAGTCACCCCCTCCCACTCCAGGCCAGGAAATTTAGGCGGCAGTGCTAAAGCCCGCCGCCCCGCTGAAGAAGAGCAGCAAACCCAACACAGCAGCACAGCGCAAACTTCAACATTAACAATGTGAACTAACTTTAAGCTGGTATCCCCACCCGACAGTGACAGCAGGGTGGACCATCCACCACCCCCCCCCCAGAGGGAGGCGCCCCCCACGAGCCAGGGACCAAGCAAGGAGTGCCATCAGCACCCCCAAGGAAAAGACATGTCCCATCGGTCCGCGTGAGCAGGTTGGAGGAGGGGAGAAAAAGGGCGCTCCCCGCAGAGGGGGGGCAGGGCAGCCAGCGCACCCCACCGAGCGCAATTCACTCTCCGCCCGGGCAGCGCCAAGCGCCACCCCAAAGTCCCCGGAGCCCCAGGGCCCTGTGCACCCTGTCCAGTTTGATTGGGGTGTCAGGGTCTCTCTCCAGCACCGAGTTAAAGATTGCCGTTGTAATGCGCCTCAAGTCCTCGCCCGAGGAGGCCTCCGGGATGCCCCTCAGGCGCAGATTGTTCCTGCGGCTGCGGTTCTCTACATCGTCTAGATGAAGCATTTGGGTCTGAAGCAGAGCCTCTTGGAAGTCACATCGCTCCTCCAACACTTTAAGTCGATTCGCGGTCGTAGACTCCTCGGACTCCAAAGCCGACACCCTCGAAGCCACCTCTGCGACCTGCTGCTTGACCTCCCCCAGCTCACGCCGATGCGCCTCTGCATATTTCGCGATTAATCCCTCGATATCGGACCTAGTGGGGAGGTTCTTCAATAATGAGATTGTCGCCAAGTGAATATCTGCATCTTTGGGGGGTACCAGGATTCATCGAACTACTGGGCGCCGGGGGGGCGGGGGGCAGCCGCTGCATCCCATTGGAGGAGCCATGCGCCCATGGATCCCACGGGCCCTCTCCCTGCTCCGGGGAGAAGCATGGCTGCGACGGCGACATCGGTGCTGGACTAGGGCCATCCGTGGGCCACGGGATCTCCGGGGACGTCAGCAGCAGCGGGGACCTCAGGTGAGGGAGGGGGCCCCGTCGTACCTCGACTTCTGGTTCCAGAGGAGGCGGGTGGCGGGCTCTTGGCGTCCTCTGAGGGAGGCCTGCACCGGGAGAGTCCTTGTGCAGGGGCTCCGAGCTGTCTCCCTGGACTTTGTTGGCATCTCTCTCTCCCCTGGCAGAAAATGCAAATTTATTCAGGTTAAAGCCGCCAGGCGTGGGCGCTCTCGGCGTAGGATGCATATGTTGTTGAGGAGGGGGGGCTCGAGGGGCCCCAGCAGAGCAGACACGGGGCTTATTTCCTGTGAGAGGGGAAGGTAAGGCTGTGGTGGGTGACTTGATTGGTGCGTCGTGGGGGGGGGGACTCAGACATCTCCCTTGTCACGCCGGGCGTTGGAGACTGTGTGGCCTCAAGCACCACTTCTCCCTCTTCACCCCCTTGCCCCACACCAGTGGCCCGCAGCGCAGGACGAGGCGCTGCTGGGACTCTACGTTGGGGCTCTCCCGCCCCTCTCAACAGCTCCGGAGACGAGAGCAGCACCTCACAGGCCCCGCCCCCCTGCATCACCTGCACGTGTCCTCTCTCCTCGGCGGGCGCCATCTTGGGACTCCACTTTCCTCCCGAGGCCGGCATCGCCACAGCACTCTTCTCGCAGGCTTGGCCAGGGGTCAGCTCCGGACCCGGCAGCGAGGCAGGCTCTTCCTCCTGTCCCTCAGCACCGCCGCCATCTTAGTACACCCAGCTTCTGGGGCAGCCTCATCTCTCGTCTCCCTCGGCTCCTCCGCGGCAGGCAGGCGTCGGGTGCACCTTCTCGTCGCCGTCCCCGGACTCCGTGGGGGCGCCTCCGGCTCCACCGCTCTCCCCAGCCCGGGGTCCTCAGGTAGGTGCAACGCCATTTTGGCGCGGCGGCACTCCTGTGTTTCTGTAGGTCCGCAGTATGGTGGCGAGAGGGCCCCTTCTTTGGTCCCCCTCCCTTTCTCGGCCCGTTCCTCCTAGCCATTGCCAAAAATCAGGTGAGTGGTAGGTCTGCAGTTAACGCCAAGTTACAGGGCCTTGGTGCAGGAGCTCGGGCAAGGTGCGTCTCTACAGCTCCATGTCCAGGACACGCCCCCCTCATAAGCTTTTTTTGTTGTTCTTTGTTGCGCCCTCTTAACCCTTTTGTTTAACCACATAGGTATACTTTAGTTTTAACCTTTTATAAGATAGGATAAGATTTTTATAAGATATAAATCTATTGCAATATTAGGATTTCTTAAAAAGTATCCAATTTAAGGGGTGTGGCTTGCACATGGCTGAGTGAGGAGCTGTGAGACAGAGCTCCCGGAGACCCAAGATGTTTTTAAGCCTATAACCGGCTGTTTAGGGGCCCTAACTAGCAAAAATGGGCCCCCAGAGATAAAGAATGCCTGACAGGAGTAACAGACAGAGGCCAGAGGACGAAGCAACAAGGTCCTTCACCTTCAAAGATGGCAGCGACAGGGAAGAGCGCAGACAGAGGATGCAACCTGATGAACATGAGCAGCAGACTCCCGGGACTTCGCCTTGCGCTGCGGCAGCGGAGATGGTGGGCTGAGTGGTGCCAGGACCAAGAGCGGAGAGGATGCTGGGCCGCTGGGCTTGAGTGGAGGCCAGCGCACTGTGAGCTCTGAGTGGTGGCAGGAGGAGGGAGAGTGACACCCGTCGGAGGAGGTACGGAGGGGGGGGGGGAAACGGGGCCGAGAACAGTTTGCCTGATCAGCTGCAGGCAGGGCACAGAGAAGGGCCTGAGCTGCAGGACACACGACCAAAGCTGACAGGGGAGCGGCAGGTCACAGTTACAGCCATAGTGCACGTGGCTGGGGCAGAGCGGACAGGCAAGCAGAGACAACAGGACTCCCCTCCCAAAATCTGCATGTTAACTCCCCAGACACACAAGACGTTCTCCTGACAGCACAGGAGGGGAGCCCAACTTCTCCCTGGCCCCCAGGTGCCTTTAGACCTGAGATTTCACCTTTTGACAGCCCTACCCAGTCTGATCATGCCAGAGATCAGGAGATCCTTTGGATCACCCCACCTAACTTAATCTTATATTAAAGGGGAAACAAACACAAATTGACCCAGAGCCCCAGAAACAGTGAGAAGTATTATGCCATCCCCGTTTTTAATTCCAGGCAGCCACTGCAGTCAGCAGGGGTTGGATACCCCCCTGGGACAGGACCTCAAAATGAACCTACAATCCTTAAAGTGGACCAACACCCAGGATTTTGACTATCCTGGGCTTTGGTCCACTTCAGGGGGGCACCCCGATTGGGGGTGCCCCACTGTGTGAAACCCCCCCAGAAAGCCCCAAAAACTCACCTCACCACGCTCCCACGTGACCGCGCCGTCCAATCCCCGCCGCCGGACAAGACAGCGCGTCCGCCGCCGCCTCCCGCACGTCACTCTTACAGGGCGCGCACCTGCGCCGGCCATTCACAAACGGGCGCGCGCACATCTAGATAAGGTAAGGTTTTCTGGGGGGGTTTCACCGAGATCGGGATGTCCCGCGGTGAGGGAGGTGATCGGCCCGGGAATCTTATAGATTCCCGGGCCAATCCCCCCTGGGTGTTGGTCCACTTTAAACACTAAAGAGGACCTAAAGTCCTTAGTCACTAAAGCGGATCTGGAAACCGTAGCCCTGAGAATTGAGCGTGCCCTTAGAAAAGATATAGAGGAACTACAGCAGCAGACGGCTACTCTGGATACCAGAGTTTCATACACTGAACGAGACACTGCCACAATGAATGCTAGGCTGACAGCTCCGGCGGAATCCCAGGGGGAATATAAACATCAGCTCATTGGCACAAAACTTCACCTAGACAATCTTGAAAATAGAGGCCACAGTAACAACATTAAATTAAGGGGCATCCCGGAAGAGGTAGCTACCAACTCCTCGGCGTACAAGGTGACTGCTATCTTTAGCTCATTGCTGGAGAAACCATGTGATGCCCCTATTACTATCGACGAAGTTCAAACAGTGGTGAGCAGACCACCCGGAGTCCCCCGAGGGGGGACAAGAAATCAGGGCATGGGAAAGAAAGGGAGCAAACTGAAAAGGCCACTCAATTAAGATTTTGCTGGACTTTTCTAGGAAGAAACATAGGCAGGTGATGGAAGGAGACCAGTCTATTTAGTCTGCCCTTATGTGTATACTGGTCTCTTTATATTAGGATAGATGGAGGCTTATCCCAGACATGTTAAAATTCACTTACTGTCGATTTTTCAACCCCTAACCTCTGCTGGAAGTTTGGTCCCGGCATCTACTAATCTTTCTGTAACATAATATTTTCTAACATTGCTCCTGTTCTCTCCCCCCCCCCCCCCCCCCCCCCCACTAGCTTCAGGTTACGTCCCCTTGTTTTATCATTAAGTTTTTTCTTAAAATCACTTCCCTCCGGAACCGTATTCCTTCCTGTAACATATTTAAAGGTCTCCATCATGTCCCCTCTCTCTCTTCTTTTCGTCCAGACTGTACAAATGAAGTTCTTCAACATGCGACGAACGCTGCATCCGCTGCTAAAGAGAATTAGAGTGGCGGACGCAATATACAAATGGGGTCCTGTTTCATCTAGTCAGAAATCTAGTAATAAAAAATGACTATATGGTTTACTCCCCATCGGACCTCTCCAGTCTGTTTCAACTCCTGGACAGTGAAGCTGTCCCTGTGCTGGACTGGCTAACAAACGTATTCGCCCCATGGAACAGCGACGACCAAGAGATCAGCGTCTGGCACATAGGCAAGTGGGGTGGATATGCCCTGAGAGACGCTAAGAACTTTAAGGGGGGGGGGGGGCAGGGGGTAGAGGAGATTGTGGGAATCCCTAAAAGTATAAATGTAATTAATTTTTTTTCTCATTCCCTTCTCCCGCAAACCCCTTTTCAGGCCAAGACGCAGGCCGGATTCAGTGTCATCGGAGCAAGATAAAGCACCCACAGAAAAAAGGGTTATTTTTTGTTCCCTTTGGCCCCCCTTGCCCTTCCCCTCCCCCCTTCATCCCCAGACACGGACAACCCATGCACAGGAGGGTTTCAGGGACAAATCTCGGATCAGGTAGAGCCATTTCACCACGATAGGTATCTGCACCCTCTCCTTGGTTTCTCTGGAGATGGCAGAAAGTGCAGATCAGTGATTACCCACCTAACTGGTGACTTCCATATTACTCATATTGCACTCAGCTGTTTTAATATTGCAACAATATATTACTGTCTTATTTTACCTCAGTGAACTTCTTCAACTGCTGAGCAAACTAACTTTTTTTGTTCTTCCTTCCTTTTTTTTGGTGTGTTCTCACTCCCCTCTTCTTTACTTCCCCCTTTGCCTCCTTCACCCTCCCCTAACCCTGTGTGAGTGTATCGAGTGAGTGACATTAAAATGGCCCAACCACAGAGGCATCCCATGATCAAGCTGTGTTTGTTCAACGCTAGGGGTTTGAACTGTCTAAAGAAGAATTTTCAGGCCCCCAGAACCATGCGGCACGGGGGTAAGTGTCTTATTTTTACAAAAAATGCAAAACTGGCCACATCCCCAACTGTAGGGATATATACTACTCACAGCGGTGAGTAAACTGTGGCTAAGTCACAGGGTTCACTCAGCTGTCCACCACTCAAATGTCGGCAGCATGTCTCACAGGAAGGGATGAGCGCCAATAGTGGCCCTGTCCTCACCTACCTTTCATGGTGTATAGCACAGGCCCCCCTAGCACTCTGCTCAGCAGCTGCCAAGCCTTAGAGAGTACATTGCATGGAGGCCGTTATTATGTGATCTAGTGATGACTGCAGCTCCCTGTAAATAAGGGGCCTTTATGGAAAATGAATATTGTTATAACATTGTGTAATGTTTTAATCTATTTCTATGTGTATAATCAATTGCATTTGACCAGTCATACCTAGGTCAGGTCATTCAGGCAGGCTAATGTCCCTCTCAGGCCCAGAGGCTGGTCAGCCAACATTCTGTTCCCCCACCCCAAGAAAAATGGGTTTTCAGGTCAAGTTGGGGGGGGGGGGTGCAGATGCTGGGAAATTCCGATACTTACCCACCTAGAGTTGAGCAAATCAGGTTGTGACAAGTTTCAGGATAGCCAGACTGGGAAGACAAGTCTGGACATCAAAGGAATTTTGGGATATAACTGAGGGAGAAAGGAGAACCTTGGGAGGAGAGGAGGCCCTGTCAGAAAGGGGGCCAGAGAGAGAGCGGAGAAAGGAGGCAAAAGGCTGCCAGCTGAAGGGTCTGCTTGTGGGTTCCCCTGGGTAATTGTATCAGTTGCTGGTCATGTAATGCTCCTAAGTCTACCTTAATCACTGTATAAGTGTATGCCGTATCATAGCGAGTTGTATCTTGTCGTTTTGTAAGATTAGATTGCATCTTGTGTTATTGTACCAACATTATATCTCTATATTTACCAGTTGACTCAGTGTACTTCGATTTACCGGATGTCTAAAGATCCTACAGTGTTTTGCGTGTATCTATTGCGTTACCCTTAACCAGTTATTAATAATAGTTATATATTTGTTTGTCCTGACGAAGTGGTGGGGTCTCCACCACGCAACATGTCGGTAGGTGTGTATGCTGAAGGACGGCTCCATTCATTATCGGGTGATGTACTTTTAACTCCATTAGTTCCCAGGTCATTCATTATCATGTATTTACACTATTAATTGTATGCGCTGTTGTATCAGTTATATAAGCTACAGCACTGGCCACTTTATATTAGCACTTGGCACTTTGAATATCCTTTTGAATAGCACTGTCACTTTTAGGTCTATTAAGCACTGAATGAGATATATATATTTTTTTGAATCATATATTTGCACAGATGAATTTTTTGAAATAGGGAACATCCTTACTATTCTTGAAGAGATTATAGCATTAGAGATCCGTCCGCCAAAAAGGGGCTTTTAGATTATTTTAAATGTTAGTGATTTATGTTTTGTAGTGTGTAGCTCGTGCTCAATGAATACATTTAAATAAAATATAGAATTTTAATAAATTTCCTAAAGTGTGTGGCATATCCTTTTGGGCAAAAACTCATTGTGGTGGATTTATCTGGTAACCCACATATAGATATATTGCATATATATTTGTTTGCCTATTTTAGTTGAGCCGGGCAGGACATCAGTTATTACATTGTTTAGATTAAATTGTTCACATAATTTGGACAAGCCATTCAGGAGTATAATTGTTTACTTCCCGATATAGGAGACATGTTGTAACGTTCATTGCTCGTGCCAGTATAGTCTGCTCCCCACCCTGGGGAAGACGCATCAGACATCTTTCTGGCCAAAGCCTGATCAAGTCAGAAGGGAGTAGAGCTCTGGAAGTGATTTCATCTGCAGTCCCCGTGTCAATAGAGCAGCACATGGGACTGCGTGTAGAGTTGTATGAACCCTGCACTGGGGAGAGGAGACAGAGCACAAGATGGAGTCCTCTATTAGTGACAGCAATCTACACGCAGACTTCTTGCTGTACTCTGTTCTTTTAGAGGCCTGTGCCATGTTGCCGGCCTCCTTTCTGGAACTCCAAAGGAGAGCAGCAGCAAACTATTCCTGAATCGTCCATCCAGGTCATTCCACGCTAGCAACAGAATTCTACAAAATAAGGCTCGATTCTGGGCCAGGTGAGAATTCTCACTCCTGATTTAAGAGAGAAAACTTCCATTCACTTTTATGGTCTACCTTGGTTGAGGTGCATCAACCAGATGTAACTCACCTGCCTCTAAATCGATCCCATATTCTTCAGGCCCCCGAGGCCTGGCCATAGATTGTATAGTTGGGCCTTGGAGCTGGAAGATAAAGCCAGGTCCACATAAAGTCTCCCTATAGCCTGGAAGGTTCCCATGGGGCAAAGTACAGGATTTCCATGTGCACAGACATATCTATGCGACTCCCACACAACTGACACATTATGAAAAAGGAGCCAACTGAATGTCACCGATTGGCCAGACATCAAACCCACAATCTTCACCTACAGCTGATCACCCTCCTCGGGAGGCCACTGGCACCATCCAATCACAGAGCTGCCCTGCAAAGGATGACACCTGACTAATGACCAATAACCCCCTGAGATCAGGCAGGACCAAGTATAAGAGGGGAGTCACGCTGAAGCTCAGCAGCTAAGAGATCCTCCACCAGATGTCAGGGGAAAATCAGAAATATAGCCAGAGAGTAGATATCACCTGAGCACATGACTCCGGGGTCAGGAGAGGTCACAGTGTGGCAACAGGAAGCGAGATGTAAGCAAGGACAGGAAGGGCTTATACTGTCTGTGATAGTGTAGAGCTATACTTCATTATAAAAGGGGCTTATTCTAAATTGTCACCTCCACATGAATCTGTAACAGGCCCGGCTACTGCTCACCTGTGTCTGCATTCCTAAGGCCTGACATAGGGTATAGGAAAATATTACTCACCTGGGCTGATCTTTAGAGGAACTTCCTCCTCTTTATTCTTCACCAATATTTCATCTCCCTCTTCCTCAGTTGTCACATTTCTCTCTATAGAGTCTCCGGGGTCTGTGAATAAAAATGAGAGTGAGGCCCCTGCGCTGAGATCTATGAGACACCAGAGTGGGCAGAGTGACCGACACGTGGGGGAATCTCTGATATAGGTTTATTACTCGCCAGAATTTTGAGGAACTTCCTCCTCTTCATTCTTTACCATTTCCTCCTCCTCAGTTTTCATATTTCTCTGTATAGTGTCTACGAGCTCTGGGAAGAAAGATAAGTGACACCCCAATAGTAAGTGTGTAATGAGAGTGTGTGGGGTCCGGAAGACAGGACGAGTATTGAAAACTTTACTATAGAAGGTTTATTACTCACCCGGCCTGATCTGTACAGGAACTTCCTCCGGTTCTTTCTTCACAGATACTTCTCCCACCTCCTCAGTTGTCTCTATAGAGTCTCCGGGGTCTGTGAATAGAAATGACAGCCAAGCCATGAGAAGGTGCCCTGTAATCAGATATAGCCCTCCATCATGGTGTCCCCCCTGTAGAGATGTTGGGGTCCCCATACTCCCCCTGTAATCAGATATAGATCCGCCTCTTACCCTGTGATGGGAGGAGCTGCTGAGCCTCCATCACGGTGTCGCCCTGTCTGTCCGCGTCGCTGTGGAAGACATGAGATGTGACATCAGAGATATGGGAGGAGCCAGGTGGGAAGCTATCCTAGCTGCACACACACAGCTGAGGGGGCAGAGCACTGGGGCAGGTGATGAGGAGGGGAAGGGGCAGGTGATGAGGAAGGAGAGGGGTCCTCTGGTGAGCAAAGATAGAACAGGTGGTGCAGCTCCTGGGATGTTCAGCCCCCTTTGTCTTTGGCACAGCACACACCAGTCTCCTGAGCTGTGGAGAGCAGTGCAGGGGGCGCCGTTAAAGTGGAGCAAAAGCAGCATCTATAAGACACTAGGTCTGGCTTAAGCTCCACCGTCTGGGGCATCCCAATTTGGGATCCCCACTATGTGACCCCCACAATCCCCCGATATTGTTACCATGTGCGTCCGGTATCGGCTTCTCTCCGTTTCGCCATGTGTGGCGCCGCTGTCACTGAATGGTTGGAGTGGGCGTGCAACAGCTGAGGGATGAGTGTGGCCAGGATGTCATTCAGCTTCTGTAGCCGCATATTAAAGTGGAGCAAAACCCATCCGGGGCATCCCAGGAATCTATTAGACTCCAGAGTCACCTGATTCCATCTTCCCATGCATGGCCGGCACGGGCACACCCCTGCTAGGGCCCGGTGGGGATCCATTTAGATGAGAAGTGAAATACAGGCGAACACACCGATTGACTGTGCCCAGGGGCTATGGTGAGATGTTGCTGAGGATCCCGAATATGACTATAGGGTGAATTTAAAGTGGACCAAAACCCAGCTCGATCGGCCTAGGAGTCTATAAGATTCCAGAATCGTGATGCCACGCTGTGTGAAGCCCCCCAGGTCGCCCCGTTCACTTACCTTACTTCCCGGTCCAACAGTGCATGTGTCGTGTCGGTATGCCCAGTGCTGCCATGGCGCTGGGGCAGCGGCGCGCTGTGCATAGACGTTCCCTGGCCTCAAACCGCAGAGACTTGCGGGCGCGGGCAGAGGCAAGACTTCCAGTGCGGGAGCAAGGGGGGAGATCAAGAGACTTCCGGGCGGGCCGGCTGTCAGACGCTCGGCGGGGGGGGGGGGGTTAAGAAACTTACAGCACAAATGAAAATGAAGATCCTTGAAGGCGGGCTGGAGGAGCTGCTGTCAATCTTCGAGCAGCGGGGCGGGGCAGGCGTTCTTATGTGCTGATTTGTGCTGGCAGCAGACCCAGCAAGATTAGACCCCGCCCAGAAAGATGTCTAGCCACACCCCCTGCTCCCAGATAGGCTGAGGCTACTAAGGGGGCAGTGCTGGGAGTGATGGAATAGGATGGGGCGGGGCTGGGCTGGATAGTGAGGCTGCAGCCTGGCAAGTAGCCCAGACCCCCCATCCTGCTCCTGGACAACAAGTAAGATCACCTATTCTGTCTATGGTAATTTCCAATCTACACCCCCCTCCCCAGTTGTCAACCCTCACCTAAGTAGCCCCTCCCTGCCTTCCAATCCGCACCCACACCTAAACCCCCTCCCTAGCTTCCAGTCCGCACCCCTTTGCCCCCCTCTCTAACCGCTGACCTACACTCCCACTTAAAGTGGACCAAAACCCAGGATTTTGACCTTTTGATCCTGGGTTTTGGTCTTTTCCCCCGGGGCACCCTGATCAGGAATGCCCCGCTACGTGAAACCCCCCCAAATTGCCCCAAGGAACTCACCTCTTTCCAGTCCTACGGGCGCATGCGCAGGCGCTCGTCCAATCAGCACACTCGCATATAAGCCGGTGTCTAAGCAGAGCAGCTCCAAGCATGCTGGCGACCACATCCCCCGCTTATCTCTAACAGAGTGTGCCAACACCGCCACCGCACAAATGGCTGGCGCGGGCACACGTCCTGCTAGAGGGCTAGCTGGGATGCGGCCAGCGCATGCGCCATTGGACCAGGAAGTAAGGTAAGTGAACAGGGTGACCTGGGAGGTTTCACACAGCGGGGCATCCCGGAATCAATCGGCCAAAACCCATGCTACACCAGTTGGGCCGGGAATCTATAAGATTTGGGATGCCACGCCATGTAAAACCCCCAGGACGCCCCATACACTTATCTTTGTTCCCGGTCCAATGGCACATGCGCGAGATGCGGCCACGGCCTCATCCCCGCTATCCCTCTAGCAGGGCCCGTGCCAGACATTTGTGAATGGCCGGTGTGGGCACGCTTTCTGTTAGAGGAAAGTGGTGATGTAGCTGCCAGCTATCTGGGGGGTTTCACACAGCAGGGCATCCCCGATCGAGGTGCCCTGGGGGAAAGAACCAAAACCCAGGATAGTCAAAATCCACTTTAAAGTAAGATCAATGGCGTATGAGCTGCTGGGAGGAGAACCCGCACATATGCTGTGGGATTGCCAGGTGAAGTAAGAATTATTGTCATTCCAGGGGGGTTTCACACAGCGGGCATCCCAAATCAGTATACCAAGCTGGAGAGGAACCATCAACAAGATAGTGAAATAACTGGGGTGGCTCCTTTTTAAAAGTGTACAGTCTGTTAATTAAAGTTAAATATACGTTTCAATTTTTTTACATTTATTTTTATAATTTTTTTCTAAGGAAATTAGCTTCTCGGGTTCAGATGTGCATTTGTGTCAATGGGTGGGAAATATGGCGTGGCTGGGGGCGTGGCTGGGGGTGTGGCCAGGGCGTGGCTTGTCCCTCTTTTATATCTTCAGAAGTTGGGAGGTATGCCGCTATCCCTCTAGCAGGGCCAGGTATTTTTGAATGGCCGTCGTGGGCACGCTCCTCGCTTGAAGCCACAGGCCTTAGATGATGTGACCTCAGCTGGCTCAGAGCGCGCTGATTGGACGAGCAGCCACACATAGGCCCGGGAAGAGGTGAGTTGCCCTCAGGGATCTGGGGGGTTTCACACAGTGGGGTATCCCCAATCTCGGTGCCCCGGGGTAAGGACCAAAACCCAGGAGAGTCAAAGTCCTGGGTTTTGGTCCACTTTAATGCAATATTGCTCAGAGCGCTCTATAGGATAACTGGCATCATTAACAGGAACTTTCCTCTATAACGAGGCAGGAAATAAGCAAAAATACTTTCAGCCTGAATAAGAAACCAACTTCAGCATCATATGGAGAAGCTCCATTATGCCTCGGATAGCCTCCATATACCTCCTCCTGCTTCCAGTCATCCCACAACGCATGTGCAGCCAATCAGCTTCCCGCCCTCCATTCATCAGCCAATCACAAACGCCTGGTGCCGGCTACTGGCCACATAAAAAGGGCCGCACATGCCCCAGGGATGAGGAAGCAGGAAGTGCTGCCACTGGCACATGAAGGGTTAATGCCTCCCGGAGCCGCACTTACCGAAGCACAGCCGCCAGCGCCGGAAATACTTCACTTACTTCCGCATCAGCCGCATTCCCGGCTCTGGTCGCCATAGCAATGTCCGGCCGCCATGTTGTTGTAGCCCCTGATGCGGGCAGTGGCCGGGTCCAAAGATCTAGCGAACAAAACAATAGGATGAGGAGCTTTCCCACTATAAGGGGCGGGACTTCTGTGCCTGTGACTGCATGGAGTAGAGGCGGGGCAGGGGAATGGCCTCTGCAGGGAGCTGCCATGTTGTTGTAGCCCGGCCGCGGGGTAGTGGGCGGGGCCAAACATCGTGGAACAGAAGAAGAGGAGCTTATGCCTATAAAGAGCGCTCTGGGGGCAGGGCTTGTGTGCTGGTATCAGGAACTCTTAGAATAGATGTCCTCATTTCTGGGAATGGGGCCTGAGTGTAGTATCAGGATGTATGAGAGGCGGGCCGGGGAGCGTCCTCAATGTTGGGGGCGGGGCCTGTGTGCTGGTATCAGGATCTATTAGAGGCGGGGCCATGGAGTGTCCTCATTGCTGAGGGCGGGGCCTGTGGGCTAGTAACAGAATGTATTAGAGGCGGGGCCGGGGAGTGTCCTCAGTGCTGGGAGCCGCCATCTTGGTGTAGTCTGGAGCCAGGCATAGAGCAGCACAGGTAAGTCCTGGCCAGAGGGCAGCTTAGAGTCTCCTGTGATTGGCTACTGAGTCTCCCCGCCCTCTTCCTCTGCTCCTCCCCCCAGTGGCTCTTTGTCTGCCTCCTGCTTGCTATTGGTGGCTTTTATCCCTCCAGGCCCAGCAGGGTGCCCCGGGAGATGAGGGGTTAATAGGAGCCTCAGGGGCTAATGGGAAGGAGGTAGCAGCTCAGACGTTTCCATGGTAACCGCCCAGGGCCTGCATCAGAAAAAGAGAGTCAATACTCCATCATTGGGCCCAAGGGGCGTGGCTGTTAAGAGAGGGGCGTGGCCAAGTGACCCTGAAGGGTGCCTCCATATTGCTTGTGGGGTTGATGAATAATGGCCTCTACCCCCATCACCTATTCCCAAAGGCAAACTGAACCTAGGGCCCGGCCATCACAAATGTGTAATGGAGGGGCGCTATACATATGACCTTTAGTTTCCTATATGGGGAGGGGCCAGACTGTGTGCAGCCTATACGGTGTCTGGCCCCTCCCCCTCCATAACCTATAATGTGATGGCTGGGCCTTAGTATCCTATATGGGGAGGGGCCAGACTGTGTGCAGCCTATTTGGGGTCTGGCCCCTCCCCCTCTATAACCTATAATGTGACGGCTGGGCCTCAGTTTCCTATATAGGGGAGAGGCCAGGCAGTGTGCAGCCTATACGGTGTCTGGCCCCTCCCCCTCCATAACCTATAATGTGACAGCTGGGTCTCAGTTTCCTATATGTGGGAGGGGCCAGACTGTGTGCAGCCTATATGGTGTGTGGCCCCTCCCCCTCCATAACCTATAATGTGACGGCTTGGCCTCGTTTCCTATATGGGGGAGGGGCCAGACTGTGTGCAGCCTATACAGTGTCTGGCCCCTCCCCCTCTATAACCTATAATGTGATAGCTGGGCCTCAGTATCCTACATTGGGAGGGGCCAGACTGTGTGCAGCCTATACGGTGTCTGGACCTTCCCCCTCTATAACCTATAATGTGACGGCTGGGCCTCAGTATCCTATATGGGGAGGGACCAGACTGTGTGCAGCCTATACAGTGTCTGGCCCCTCCCCCTCTATAACCTATAATGTGATGGCTGGGCCTCAGTATCCTATATGGAGGAGGGGCCAGACTGTGTGCAGCCTATGCGGTGTCTGGCCCCTCCCCCTCCATAACCTATAATGTGACGTCTGGGCCTCAGTTTCCTATATGGAGGAGGGGCCAGACTGTGTGCAGCCTATACGGTGTCTGGCCCCTCCCCCTCCATAACCTATAATGTGACGGCTTGGCCTCAGTTTCCTATATGGGGGAGGGGCCAGACTGTGTGCAGCCTTTATGGTGTCTGGCCCCTCCCCCTCTATAACTTATAATGTGACAGCTGGGCCTCAGTATTCTATATGGGGAGGGGCCAGACTGTGTGCAGCCTATACGGTGTCTGGTCCCTCCTCCTCTATAACCTATAATGTGACGGCTGGGCCTCAGTTTCCTATATGGGGGAGGGGCCAGACTTTGTGCAGCCTATACGCAGGGCCGTATTTAGGGTTCATGCTGCCCTAGGCACTACTTAAGCTTGAGCCCCCCCCCCCCCCCCCTCAGCCTTTTTAGCTGTACAGATATAGCAATGCAGGAGGAAAAACGCATCAAAGACCTAAGGACCAGGAAGGAGGAGAGAGCAGAAAAAAGCAAGAACAAAATCCGAAAGGATCAGTAGAGAGTGAGTGGAGGAGAAGGCACTAGAGAGTGGAGGAGTCAGTGGACACTGGTGGCAAATCTGCAGTGATGGCTGCCAGATGGCCAAAGCACAGTGCAGTAAATGTAGCCTGCACTGCCCATAGGCAGATATAGATTTTCTGTGTTCACTTTAAAGGCAAACAGGTTATGCATTATATTCTAAAACATGATGCAGAGGAGGCTGGAAGCTGCCACATGAGCAGCAGCAGGTGCTGCCTTCTCTAATAGGTGGCACTGGAGTGTGTGCATTAGCTTTTGGTTCCCCATCTCCACCATGGGTACAAACAAAGCACTTACCTTTGATGTCCTGTGAGTCCTGTGATGTGCAACCCTCGGGTTTTAGCAATGTTGACAGTATGCTGCCTGCAGGGCTCCACCACACATCTCTGCTGTCATGTAGGAGTAGGCTCCCTTACTCACTGGCAGCAGGGGGGCATCGGGTGACTAGAACTAAGCTGACCATTTTTTCAGAGGGACAAATGTGAGACGCTTACATTATGATGGTTTGACAAATTGCGAAGTGAATTTACGATGGCGGCAACATTTTATGCTGTGTGACCAATGTTGTCACTTGAAAATTGACCTAGCGATTTGCTGTCATAAGTGTCCCAAATGTGTCCCTCTGAAAAAATGGTCAGATTACTAGAACCTATAGTTCTGGGAACAGCACTCTTATCTTCAGTATTGCGTGGGTGCATGGTTTGCGGAGACGCCGCATATAACCAAATTTGTTTGTAAAGAACCAGCACTCCAAAAAGTTCATGCAAAAGGTTGTATTCGCTACATCATATAGATATTACAGCGGTGGAAGTGAGTCGACGTTTCGGGGTGCACTGGGGCACCCTTCATCAGGACCCACCACATGTACAAGAGGAGAACAGATTGCCATCAACTGTAATGCATAAATATCCTAACTGACCAATCAAAACGCTAGAAAAGGTGCAATTTCGCCCTGACGTCACTGGTGACGTCATTGGCGCTGTCAAAACATACTAAGCACAAAGCACAATGGTAATAAAGATAATAACATCAGTAACATAGTACACTAAATGTCATGCTGCATAATACAAATGAACTCACCCCTCTCCATGGACCCCTGATGGGTCAGAAGCTCAGGGCGCGCCAGTCACTGCCGTCCCGGTCGGCGGGGAGGTTGCTGAGCACCCGTCCCGGGAGTTCCGCCTGGTGACAAGTGACGCAGCGCCCAGGAGCCTTCCTATTGGCTCCCGGGCGTCGCGAAGCTAGCGCTCTATCCCCGGCCCTCTGACAGGCCAGAGACAGTTCGCCTGCCTCGTCCCGGCCCCGGGGCGGCAGGTGGCAAGCGCGCCCCCCGCTCCCGGACCTTGAAGCATATGGGGTAAATAAGAACAAAAGTGGAATAAAAGTACAAGTCAGTATTGGAACAGGAGAGGATGTATGAGGTGATGAGAACAAGAGTGAAATAAAAATGGGAGTCAGTATTGGAGCAGGAAGGGACATTGTGGAGAAGTGGATCCCAGGATGGGCAATAGAGGCCCAGTGTAAGAGGAACTGGTGCCCCAGAAACGTCCAGGGGGCTATACAGAGGGACAGTAAGTGGGGCTGCAGCAGGTGCGGCAAAAAGAGGGGGGCAAAAAAAGGGGCACAGGAGGGGGAGAGGGCGTATGGCCATACATACGCTCTTACCGGGACCAGATGACATACATCCTCGTGTTTTAAGGGAGTTATGTACAGTAATAGACAAGCCGTTACTTCTAATATTTGTGGATTCCATAACTACAGGGTTTGTTCCGATGGATTGGCGCTTGGCAAATGTGGTGCCAATATTCAAAAAGGGATCTAGGGGGGAACCTGGGAACTACAGACCGGTAAGCTTAACATCTGTGGTGGGCAAGCTGTTTGAAGGTTTCTTAAGGGATACTATCCTGGAGCACCTTGGGGAAAATGACCTTATTACTCCATATCAGCATGGATTTATGAGGAATCGCTCCTGCCAGACAAACCTGATCGGCTTTTATGAGGAGGTAAGTTCAAGATTGGATCAGGGGGAGTCATTGGATATCATATATCTTGACTTTTCTAAAGCATTTGATACTGTGCCACATAAAAGGCTGGTACAAAAGATGAGAATGCTTGGACTGGGGGAAAACGTGTGCAGATGGGTAGGAAATTGGCTTAGTGATCGGAAGCAGAGGGTGGTTATCAATGGTACACACTCAGATTGGGTCACTGTTACTAGTGGAGTACCACAAGGGTCAGTTCTGGGACCAATTCTCTTCAATATATATAAATGACATTGGGTATGGATTAAACAGTAAAGTCTCAATCTTTGCAGATGATACTAAGCTGAGTAAAGTAATTAAAACAAAGGAGGACAACAGGCAACTACAAACAGATTTAGATAAATTGGAAGCATGGGCAGTTAAATGGCAAATGAAGTTTAACACAGATAAATGTAAGGTTATGCACATGGGAAGGAGAAATATGTGTCATGATTACACACTAAAAGAAACACTTGGTAAAACAACAATGGAAAAGGATCTAGGGGTTTTAGTTGACAATAAGCTCAACTGTAGTAATCAATGCCAGGCAGCTGCTGCCAAGGCAAACAGGATCATGGGGTGCATCAGGAGGGGCATGGGTGCTCATGACCAGAGCATCATTTTACCCCTGTACAAGTCACTGGTCAGACCCCATATGGAATACTGTGTACAGTTCTGGGCACCTGTGCTTAAGAAGGACATATCAGAACTGGAGCACGTTCAAAGAAGGGCAACAAAGTTAATAAAAGGAGTGCGGGGGCTAGAGTACCCGGAAAGATTGTCCAAGTTAGGCTTATTTAGTCTAGAAAAAAGACGATTGAGGGGTGATCTAATAACTATGTATAAATATATTCGGGGTCAATACAAGGATCTGTCCCACAATCTATTTATACCCCGGAGTGTAACCATAACCCGGGGGCATCCACTAAGGTTAGAGGAAAGGTGCTTTCTCCACCGACATAGGAGGGGATTCTTCTCTGTAAGAGCAGTGAGACTATGGAACTCGCTGCCAGAGGAGGTAGTAATGAGGGATACATTAAAAATGTTCAAAAGTGGCCTTGATGCCTTCCTGGCATGTAATAACATTTCCGGCTATGGCTACTAGACCACTGGAAGGAGTTAAACAGGCTGAACTGGATGGACTAAAGTCTTTATTCAGCCTTACATACTATGTTACTATGTTACTATGTTACCTACTCAGCCTAGCGATTGCGGGTATGAGTCCCATTCAATGCCTAGTGTCAAACGGCGGGGAAAAAAAGGGGCAAAAACATCATCATCAGGAGCCACCGGTTCTCATGTCGGCCTCATCTGGTACTCAGGAAACTGCTGAAACCAAATGACGTGTTCAATCCCCGTGGATGCACTGTGTCCAGTTTGTGTATCCAAAAAGTTTCACGCTGTAATAGGCGGCGATTCCTATCACCTCCCCTCAATGGTTTGGGGACATGTTCAATGACCATGCCCCTGAGTTCATGTGTCTGATGGCCAAACTTGTGGAAATGTACCGCGACCGGTTTATCCATGTCCGCCGCCTATTACAGCGTGAAACTTTTTGGATACACAAACTGGACACAGTGCATCCACGGGGATTGAACACGTCATTTGGTTTCAGCAGTTTCCTGAGTACCAGATGAGGCCGACATGAGAACCGGTGGCTCCTGCCCCTTTTTTTTCCCCCCCTCTGTTTCCCCTCCCTTTCCCCCCCCCTTTCTTTATTCTGGGGTACGCCTTTTGACACTAGGCATTGAATGGGACTCATACCCGCAATCGCTAGGCTGAGTAGGTAAGAGCGTATGTATGGCCATACGCCCTCTCCCCCTCCTGTGCCCCTTTTTTTGCCCCCCTCTTTTTGCCGCACCTGCTGCAGCCCCACTTACTGTCCCTCTGTATAGCCCCCTGGACGTTTCTGGGGCACCAGTTCCTCTTACACTGGGCCTCTATTCCCCATCCTGGGATCCACTTCTCCACAATGTCCCTTCCTGCTCCAATACTGACTCCCATTTTTATTTCACTCTTGTTCTCATCACCTCATACATCCTCTCCTGTTCCAATACTGACTTGTACTTTTATTCCACTTTTGTTCTTATTTACCCCATATGCTTCAAGGTCCGGGAGCGGGGGGCGCGCTGGCCACCTGCCGCCCCGGGGCCGGGACGAGGCAGGCGAACTGTCTCTGGCCTGTCAGAGGGCCGGGGATAGAGCGCTAGCTTCGCGACGCCCGGGAGCCAATAGGAAGGCACCTGGGCGCCGCGTCACTTGTCACCGGGCGGAACTCCCGGGACGGGTGACGTCTGTCCCGGCTTCCCCCTATCAGGGGACGGTGAGGGAGGTTGCTCAGCAACCTCCCCGCCGACCGGGACGGCAGTGACTGGCGCGCCCTGAGCTTCTGACCCATCAGGGGTCCATGGAGAGGGGTGAGTTCATTTGTATTATGCAGCATGACATTTAGTGTACTATGTTACTGATGTTATTATCATTATTACCATTGTGCTTTGTGCTTAGTATGTTTTGACAGCGCCAATGACGTCACCAGTGACGTCAGGCGCGAAATTGCACCTTTTCTAGCGTTTTGATTGGTCAGTTAGGATATTTATGCATTACAGTTGATGGCAATCTGTTCTCCTCTTGTACATGTGGTGGGTCCTGATGAAGGGGGCCCCAGTGCACCCCGAAACGTCTACTCACTTCCACCGCTGTAATATCTATATGATGTAGTGAATGCAACTGTTTGCAAGAACTTTTTGGAGTGCTGGTTCTTTACAAACAAAATTAGATTACTAGAACCGACTGGTCAGAAACTGGAGCTTTGCAGCTATGTGATCAAGCCCTTGCACTGGCCATTTAACATAATGCCTGTCCAGCCCTCAGGAGGGACCAGAAATGACAGCACACACAATGTCCTCTGCAATGTGTGCTATACCTTTCAGTCTACTTGGTTAAAGTGGACCAAAACCCAGGATTTTGACTATCCTGGGTTTCGGTCCCTGCCCCCACTGTATGAAATCCCCCAGATCACCTGAACAACTCACCTCTTCTCGGTCCTATGACGCATGTGCAGCCTTCTTGTCCAATCAGCGTGCTTGAAAATGCTTGAGCCACTTTGTCCAGGCTCGTCTAATACGAGCGGAGCCGAGCATCACAAATGCCTGGTGCGGGCATGCGGCCTGCTGGAGGGATAGCGGGGATGCAGCCGCTGCTCGCAACATGCACCATTGGACCGGGAAAGAAGGTAAGTGTATGGGATGACCTGGGGGTTATCACACAGCGGGGCATCCTGATTCTGGATGCACCAGTGGGAGGAAATCAATTGGACTATAAGATTCCTGGGCCGATCTCCGTGAGTTTTGGTACACTTTAAAGAGACCAAGACAACATAAGTTTACCCTTTGGGAGGGATAAAACTGTACTGTGCAGCCAGGACTGCCAGGACAATTTCCAGGCAGACCAACACCCGTTTATAGCTATTGGTTGTGGGTCCGGCCATATTTAGACAGGTTGACAGGATGCACAGAATTCTTACCTTATCCTCAGCTAGGAATGCAGCCCCTTGACTGGCTGCCAGCTGAGGGTCAAGGAAGGTAAGGAGGGTAAGGAAGGTAAGAATTGTGGGTGTTCTGGGGGGGCAATGAACATGGGTTCTGGATTAGAAAAGTGAGTGTTTATAGGTGCCCTGGGGGGTATTGCACAGTGGGGCATCCAGATGGGGATCCCCCGAGGTAAGGCCAGCAGCCATCATTCCAGGGCTGGCCCGGTGGGTTTTATTTCGCTTTAAGCCCTCACAACTCTCATCACTCACCTCCCATCACACTCCCATAACGCATGTGCAGGCCTACTCTGCACGGCATTGAGCTCACTGACGTGCACCTAGCGGCAAGTCGGCCACCTGCAGCTGCGCGCCCTTGCTGGCAGCCATTCAAAGCTGCCTTGGGTGGGGCACAGAGCATGTGGGGATGCAGAGGAAGCCCTGTTGTAGCATAGAGCAAGGTAAGAGATTAGAGATCACAGGGATACCCTGCTGAAGGGGACCAAAACCTGGGGGGCATAATGCTACATTATGGTCTGCTTTAAAGTGTTCTAAGACAACAATAGATGAAAATCAATCAAAACATTGACCTTCTCCTGTTTGTTTGCTTAGTAAATAATTGGTGGCTCAATGGTTAATGGCCCCTCTCTCTCCCTGCCACACCCCCCCCCCTGCTGACATGTACCTGATCACAAATGATAAATGGCCCCTCAGTTTTATACAGCTCCTTTGATGGTCCCCCTGCTGAGGGTGACATCATTCATCCCCAGCCTCCTCAGAGCCTGTCATTGAGGAAGTGGGTGGCGATTGGGCGACACATAAGTCACATGCTGTCTGCAGGAAGCTCAGAGAGAGCGAGAGATGGGACATTAACCATACCTCCCAACTTTTGAAAATTGTGAAGAGGGACATGAGTGGCAGCGTGCGTAGCGCCCTGTGGAGTCACGCCCCAACCACGCCCTTAAAGGGAAACACCACCTAAGAATTACACTCTCTAGGGTATTGTTTCTCTCAAATGGGGCATCCCAATTTAGTGTGTCTCACTGTACCCAGATGGAACACCCAGCACCCTTTCCGTGTAAAAGACTCCAGGGCCAGGTGACTAAGTGCCCCTAGAGCATCCCAATTTAGGATGCCCCACTGTGTGAACACCTTGCAGTGGCCTACAAATCCATCACCCTTCTGCTGGTACCTCGCCATGATCATGGGCTAGAGTGACAAATGTTCTTCACCCAGTCATTCAGCTATGCTGGACGCGGGAGCATGACCGCACTCTGCAGGGAAACCATAATGCGGCCATTCCTGCTGCCAATGCTCTTTCCAAAATGAAGGGTTTATTCCGTGTATTAGTATGCACAACATAAAGAGCTGATTGAATGAGTCCCTGTGCATGCACCATGGGAACGGTGGAAAGGTGAGCAGAGTGGGTGATCTGGGGCGTTCATATAGTGGGGCATCCCAAATCAGCATGCCCCAGGGACAAAAACCAAATACCAGGGTAATGGAAATTCTGGTGACAGGTCCACTTTAACTTACCTGAACCTTGCAGCCAGGTCTAGGGCTAACTTCCCTGGGGGAAGGTTCATGAAATCTACCTATAGTGGTGTGGCTCGAGTCCACTGACCCCCCCAGTACATTAAAAGAAATAATATTATGGACCCCACATGCCAATTCACCACCCAAGCCCACATACACACATCTGTAACCCCCTGCGCTCATTCATGTTAGACACCCCTTTAGCCGTGCATGTTCATCAATTTGTCAACCACCCCCCCACACACGCACAAGCTCAAGCCCCCTACACATGCAAGTCCCCCCAACCACACACGCATAGATGCAAGCCCCCTACACACATTTAAAGTCCCCCACACACGAACACACAACATTAAGTGGGGTAAATAAAGTGATGCAGGCCACGCGTCAGGCCAAAAGGTTAAAGAGATCCAAAAGTCATTTTTAGTTGCTTGTATGTATAACATGGCAAGAAAGGGTGAATGCCAATTTGGGATGCCCTTCAACTAGAAACATGCTCCTACCTTACTTCTGGGATCCAGGGATAAAGGTAGAAGCCAAATGTGGCATCCCCAGCTCCCTCCACAAACCTAAAGCTCTGCTTGGCTTGGTGCACACAGCAGAGGGAGTGATGATTCCACATATCCAGCCACTGGGGGAATGTGAGAGTAAGGCAAGTGCATAGCCTCAAAAACAGCGGTTATGTTTTCAAAAGTGGGGCATGGCCAATCAACACACATTCTTGCATGCCTTGCTATATACATAGAAGTGATCTAAAAGTTATTAATGGATTACTCTTACTCAAGAGTAAGAGAATAGAATGTAAAGAAACGGCTTAAAGTGGAACAAAACCTGGGAGTTTGACTTTCCTAGGTTTTGTTCCTTGGCCCCAGGGCATCTCGAATTGGGATGCCCCGCTGTGTGAAACTCCCCAGTTTGCTCTTAAACATTTACATTCTCAGGCTCCAATGATGTATGCGCAGGCTCTTGCCCAATGAGAGCCTCTTGTTGTGACCGTGTCATTCAGCTGGCAGCTCTCATAGACTTGAATGCCCCAGCTTATCTGAATGAGAGCTGCCTGCCAAATGACATAAGCACAGCCCGCACACATGCCTGAAGAAAGCAGAGTTACGTTTTTATGGGTGCCCTGGGGGATTCACACAGCGGGGCATTCCTATTCGGGATGCTACAGAGCCAGTGACTGGCCTTGGAATCCTTTAGAGTCCAGGCCAGCTTTGCTCCGATTTAAACCAAAAAATAAGCATAAAATTAGAAAAAAGAAAGAGAAACCGTGGAAATACATGACAGACATACAGAAGCATAAAGAGGACACAGGGAAGGCAGAGGGGAGTATAGAAGGGGCACAAGGAGGCATATGAAAACATAAAGGTGAGGCACAGTAAGTTGTGAAGAGAGGGCTCATCAGACAGCTGTCCCTGCAGCATCTAGTGAGCTGAATCACTCACCCCAACAACTTGACAAGTCAGCAAAGCTGTACAAAGGCAAACTCCAGCCCTCACAGGTAAAAAAGACCTGCCACACATCAGAGGCCTTCACTAGCAGGAAGCAGCAGTGAAGCAAAGCTCCAACCCCATCGAGGAACTACTGCTCCCAGTGAGAGTGTATGAGCTGTCACCTTCCTATTCCTTACCTAGAATCTCCTAAATCTCCGCCAGCCATGTCAATGGAAACTCACTGATTGCTCCCAGTGTATCTCCCCCAAGCTGCATCTACATGGCCCTACAGAGCGAAGCTGTGCTGATGCACACTTTCCTTCACTGCTATGAAAGTTGCAGCTCTGTGCACCCCAGCCCCGACTTCACAAGCTTACCTCCATCTCTAACTTCAGTGATCTGCTGTATAGTCTGAGACTTGGCCCCGCCCACACCATAGAGAGCACTAGGAGAGACAGACTGCCAAGCTTTCCAGCCTGCCTGCGAGGAGCGAGGGTGTGACGTCACCCCTCTCACAGCACAGAACCAATGAGCAGCCGGAGCGGATGTCTGTCTGTCTGTCTGTCAGCAGTGCGCTTCGTGCACATTGCGAGCTGTTAATCATGCTGGTAAGTCCTGGACAAACTGGAAACATACCCTAGGACAAGGGTTCCATTGGGAGGTATGCAAAACCGCTGGTAGCGGATTTTTTTTTTAAGTAAAATGTTGCTGGCTACTGCCCCTGTCCCTGCCATAGCTCCGCCCTAGGCACGTGCCTATGTTTGCCTTGTGGCAAATACGGGCCTGCCTATACGGTGTCTGGACCCTCCCCCTCTATAACCTATAATGTGACGGCTGGGCCTCAGTTTCCTATATGGGGGAGGGGCCAGACTGTGTGCCGCCTATACGGTGTCTGGCCCCTCCCCCTCTATAACCTATAATGTGACGGCTGGGCCTCGGTTTCCTATATGAGGGAGGGGCCAGACTTTGTGCAGCCTATACGGTGTCTGGACCCTCCCCCTCTATAACCTATAATGTGACGGCTGTGCCTCAGTTTCCTATATGGGGGAGGGACCAGACTGTGTGCAGCCTATACAGTGTCTGGCTCCTCCCCCTCTATAGCCTATAATGTGATGGCCGGGCCTCAGTTTCCTATATGGGGGAGGGGCCAGACTGTGTGCAGCCTATACAGTGTCTGGCCCCTCCCCCTCTATAACCTATAATGTGAGGCTGGGCCTCAGTTTCCTATATGGGGGAGGGGCCAGACTGTGTGCAGCCTATACGGTGTCTGGCCCCTCTCCCTCTATAACCTATAATGTGAAGGCTGGGCCTAATTTTCCTATATAGTCTGAATAACGAGGTGAGCCCGGGATGCCCTGGGGCCCAGCCATTGGATATAGGGTGAGTGGTGGGGTAGACTGATCTTTGTAGTTTGCAGCTGTTTCCTGTCCCGCAACATGCAGACACAGAGATGGAGAATTCCTCAACAGATTCCAAGGGTTGCAGAGTTATTGATGGGTGGGGGTCCACTTTAACCCTGGCAGGGGCGGGGCTAGAATTATAGCATGAGGCCCAAGAAATTGTCATGGCAGCCCTGGAAACCCCGCCTCTGAGGAACAACCCCACCTCCTCTCTTATGTCTCCACTTAGATCCCTCTCTAGCCACAGCCCTGCAGACTAAGAATGGAAAGGGTTAAATGGAGCAAGGGGAGGGGCAATAAAGGGAAAGGCTCCTCCCTTCCTGGGGGTCATAGTCCAGGAGGAGGAGATTTCCTGGTTATGGGGGGTGATGGGAAGTGCTCTCTCACGTGTCTGTCAGAGGAAGAGGCAGAGTCTTAATTGGCCCTTCCTCTGCCCCACCCCTTGGCTGGCTTCTCCTGTATCTGACCACCAGTCTGTGTACTGTGAGCCCTGACCTCGCTTTCACCCGACCACCTCACTGTGGTCTCATGTCTGTCAGAGGAAGATGCGGGGTCTTGATTGGCCCCTCCTCTGCCCCACACCTTGACTGTCTTCTCCTGTGTCTGACCACCAGTCTCTGTACTGTCAGCCGTGACCTCTGACCTTATCCTGACCTCTGACCTTGCTGTCACCCGACCACCTCACTGTGGTCAAATGTCTGTCAGAGGAAGAGGTGGAGTCTTAATTGGACCCTCCTCCTCTGCCCCATCCCTTGGCTGTCTTCTCCTGTGTCTGACCAACTGCATGCCTCCCAACTGTCCCGATTTTCCCGGGATTGTCCCGATTTTTTAGAAGGATCCCGCGGTCCCGGAACATTACCAAATGTCCCGGGACCCCCTGCGCTGTGACAGCCCAGGGCCGCAATGACGCCGGCGGGAAGATAACTTCCTGGCGCGTGGGGTGAGAGAGTGGGGCGGGCGCACGGGGGTGGGTGGGCAGGCGCACAGGGGTGGGGGGGCTACGTACCGCATGCAGGGGTGAAGGCAGCCGACATTGCTGGAGCTGGAGAGCGTGACGGGGGCGTGGCCGGGGCGTGACGGGGGGTGTGGCCGGGGCGTGACGGGGGTGTGGCCGGGGCGTGACAGGGGTGTGGCCGGGTGCATGGCTTGTCCCGCTTTCAAGTTTTCAGAAGTTGGGAGGTATGCAACTGTCAGCCCTGACCTCTGACCTCGCTTTCACCCGACCACCTCACTGTGGTCATCCGTCTCTAGAGCATCCGCGCCCATCCCGCCAGTGTGTCTTGGCAGCGCGTAGGCCTCTGTTGCCTCAGGTGACATACTCTGGGTCTGGTGGGGGCGTGTCTATAGGCAGAAGCAGCAGTGGAGATTGGAGGTATAAGCTGAATCGGGGACGGTGATTGGTCAGGCATCACAGGTGGCAGTAACCTCCCTCTGATTAACAGGGTCCATTAGCCAAAGCTGGACTGACCCTGATCTCCAGCTCTGATTGGCCGATGGTCACATAACCCCCCCTCTCCCAGTATGCCTTGCACGTTGTAGCTTTTGGAGTTGCTGGGTCATGTGATCCTTCAATAACAAGTCGAGTCTGTCCCAGTTCTTTGGTAACAAGAAGCTCTGTTGCTCCCTCATTGGTGGGACCCTGGATTGGCTCTGGTTTATCCCCAGTGACACCCGTGCTGATTGGCCAATCTCTTGTTGCCGACACTGCTGTCCTGAGCTCTCCCTACACCCTTATCTAGCATTTGACCTGGCAGCCTATCAGGTGCCGTCACTTGTGATCATATGTCCTGGGGGCACCGTGTCTGGGTCAGCCAATGGGGGAAGGTCAGGAGGTAGGTAAGTAGCGGGGGAGAGATGTGAGTTGTCATGTTATCAGAGGCCGGTGATCAGCCGGGCATTACGTGTACCATGTACATAGCTGCCGCTGTCTCTGATTGGAGGATGAGCCGGGCATTATGTGTAGCATGTACATAGCTGCTGCTGTCTCTGATTGGAGGATGAGCAGGGCATTACGTGTAGCATGTACATAGCTGCCGCTGTCTCTGATTGGAGGACGAGTCGGGCATTATGTGTACCATGTACATAGCTGCCGCTATCTCTGATTGGAGGATGAGCCGGGGCATTACGTGTAGCATATACATAGCTGCCCCGGTCTCTGATTGGAGGATGAGCCGGGCATTACGTGTAGTATGTACATAGCTGCCCGCTGTCTCTGATTGGAGGATGAGCCGGGCATTACGTGTAGCATGTACATTGCTGCCTGTCTAGGATTGGAGGATGAGCCGGGCATTACGTGTAGTATGTACATAGCTGCCCGCTGTCTCTGATTGGAGGATGAGCCAGGAATTACGTGTAGCATGTACATAGCTGCCTGTCTCTGATTGGAGGATGAGCCGGGCATTACGTGTACCATGTACATAGCTGCCCGCTGTCTCTGATTGGAGGATGAGCCGGGCATTACGTGTAGCATGTACATAGCTGCCGCTGTCTCTGATTGGATGATGAGCCGGGAATTACGTGTAGCATGTACATAGCTGCCCGCTGTCTCTGATTGGAGGATGAGCCGGGCATTACGTGTAGCATGTACATAGCTGCCCACTGTCTCTGATTGGAGGATGAGTCGGGCATTACGCTTAACATGTACATAGCTGCCTGTCTCTGATTGGAGGATGAGCCTGGCATTACGTGTAGCATGTACATAGCTGCCTGTCTCTGATTGGAGGATGAGCCGGGCATTATGTGTACCATGTACTTAGCTGCCGCTGTCTCTGATTGGAGGATGAGCTGGGAATTACCTGTATCATGTACATAGCTGCCTCTCTCTGATTGGAGGATGAGCCGGGCATTACGCTTAACATGTACATAGCTGCCTGTCTCTGATTGGAGGATGAGCCAGGCATTACGTGTAGCATGTACGTAACTGTCGCTGTCTCTGATTGGAGGATGAGCCGGGCATTATGTGTAGCATGTACATAGCTGCCTGTCTCTGATTAGAGGATGAGCCGGGCATTATGTGTACCATGTACATAGCTGCCGCTGTCTCTGATTGGAGGATGAGCCGGGCATTATGTGTACCATGTACATAGCTGCCCGCTGTCTCTAATTGAAGGATGAACCGGGCATTACGTGTAGCATGTACATAGCTGCCCGCTGTCTCTGATTGGAGGATGAGCCGGGCATTACGTGTAGCATGTACATAGCTGCCTATCTCTGATTGGAGGATGAGCCGGGCATTACTTGTAGCATGTACATAGCTGTCGCTGTCTCTGATTGGAGGATGAGCTGGGCATTACATGTAGCATGTACATAGCTGCCCGCTGTCTCTGATTGGAGGATGAGCCGGGCATTACGTGTAGCATGTACATAGCTGCCTGCTGTCTCTGTTTGGAGAATGAGCCAGGCATTACGTTTAGCATGTACATAGCTGCCCACTGTCTATGATTGGAGGATGAGCCGGGCATTACATGTAGCATGTGTGAAGGAAATTATAAGTTTGACCAAAATCTAATAAAATATAATGAAAATTCACATTTGAACTGATCTAGTTGAAACATATAGCTCCATGCAAAGGTCAGCTTCAGTGCCTATATATAGTTAGCATTCGTCTTACAGACCAGCAAGGAGAGATGAACAGTTGTCCCTATCAATCAATGTATGATGTAATATGTGCATTCGGTTGTGATAGGCATTTCTTCATATATGGTGTATGCTAAATGTATATGCTGATGTACGAATCATTCACTGATTGGCTGCAACACAGTATGTCTGTATATGGCTTCTCTGTAAAGCTATAAAATAAAAACGATCCAAAAGGTCAAAGCTGAGAGGGAGGGGCACTCCCCACACGTGCCCATGAAGGACAAGCTGGCCTATGGATAAGTAACAAAACGTGTGTGTCTCTGTGTGTCTTTAAATAATGTTATTTTCCCTGACACATGTAAATAGCTGCCTGTCTCTGATTGGAGGATGAGCATACGGACACCTCAGGGGAGGAGTTTGTAGGACTCCCCCATGATGGATTCACATATAGCCCCGCCCTGCTCTGTGACACTTTTATATTATACATGGGGGGAACCTTCTTTTACATTTCTCTCTTGATTTCCTGTTCCTGGATGTGCTGGCTCCTTCCATATATCTGATGTCACATCTCATGTCTTCCAGAGCAACGCCCACAGAGCGGACAGACAGGGGGACCCCAACATCTCTACAGGGGGGAAACCATGATGAAGGCTCAGCAACTCCTCCCATCACAGGGTAAGAGACGGGGCCTCCATTACACACACTTGCACCTTCTCATGGCCTCACTCTAATCTTTAATTTACAGACCCCGGAGACTCTATAGAGACAAATGTGACAACTGAGGAGAGAGAGGAAAGAGTAAGGATTAAAGTGGAGGAAGTTCTACAGATCAGACTAGGTGAGTAATAAACCTTCTACAGAATTATTTTCTGTGTTCAGTTTCAGTCATAGATCTTAGTACTCGTTCGCTCTCATCTTTATTTACAGACTGCAGAGACTCTCTAGTGACAAATATGATAACTGAGGAGGAGGAAAAGAAAATAGTGAAGATTAAAGTGGATGAAGTTCCACAGATCAGCCCAGGTGAGTAATAAATCTTTTACAGCAAAGATTCCCCCACTCCGCACACTCTGGTGTCCCATAGATCTCAGTACAGGGGCATCTCTCTCATCTTTATTCACAGACCCCGGAGACTCTATAGAGGGAAATGTGACAACTGAGGAGGGGGGAGAAGTATCTGTGAAGGATAAAGAGGAAGTTCCTCTAGAGATTAGCCTAGGTGAGTTATATTCTGTTCCCCTTATAATGTCATCCCAAACTCAGAGGGACCACTGGGCATCTTGGGGCTCTTTGAGATACTGCTCTGTCTCAGGTTGGAGGATGGGTGGGGCACAGCCCACTGGGAATTTTCTGAGTCTTGCCATTGGCCAGTCCTTCCATGTGTAACTGAAGCTGGTGTCTGGTGACTATTTTATAATCTAAAAACAAACGAGAAGCCAGCCCTCCGTTTGCAAATAAAGTCTATTGAATCAAGGTCATATAATCCATGCAATCTTCATCCAGTGAATGATACAGTCCAAATAATCTATATCCGATGTTTCGTGGCGGGGGCATTTGCCCCTTCATCAGGGTTGAACAAACAAACAGGATCTGCACAAGAGAACAAGTTAAATACCCTAGAAACAGCACAAAAACCTGTCTGACGTTATTAATGACGTCATTGGTGATGTCCAGGAAAAGTTCATATCACGGAAGCACTCTTACCTGTAGCAATCGTATTGGGTGCTTGGCCAGCGGTGGCGCCGCATACAGTGAAATCACACAGGAAGCCAGCTCTCCATTTGCAAATAAAGTCTATCGAATCAAGGTCATATAATCCATGCAATCTTCATCCAGCGAATGATACAGTCCAAAAAATCTATATCTTTCGGGCGGCACGAGCCCCTTCATCAGCGTTGAACAAACAAACAGAGGATCTGCACAAAAGAAAGGGTTAAATTATTTTATAATCTAGGTGGCAGTTGATAGGCCTATCAGAATGAATTTGTAGATGTTTCTTTTGGGTGCACAGGATTGGTAACATCTGCCCAAGCTGAGAGAAACAAACCACTTCCCGTTTAGGTTCTTCTTCCATTTTAGGCCCCTAAAACTTACCCAAACCACTTCCCGGTTAGGTTCTTCTTCCATTTTATGCCCCTAAAACTCACCCAGACCACTTCCCAGTTAGGTTCTTCTTTCATTTTAGGCCCCTAAAACTTACCCAAACCACTTCCCGGTTAGGTTCTTCTTCCATTTTATGCCCCTAAAACTTACCCAAACCACTTAGCGCAATCCTCCATCTTCCATGTATCCCCCCTAAAACTTACCCAAACCACTTCCCGGTTAGGTTCTTCTTCCATTTAGGCCCCTAAAACTTACCCAAACCACTTAGCGCAATCCTCCATCTTCCATGTATCCCCCCTAAAACTTACCCAAACCACTTCCCGGTTACGTTCTTCTTCCATTTTAGGCCCCTAAAACTTGCCCAAACCACTTAGCGCAATCCTCCATCTTCCATGTATCCCCCCTAAAACTTACCCAAACCACTTCCCGTTTAGGTTCCTCTTCCATTTTAGGGCCCTAAAACTTACCCAAACCACTTCCCGGTTAGGTTCTTCTTCCATTTTATGCCCCTAAAACTTACCCAAACCACTTAGCGCAATCCTCCATCTTCCATGTATCCTCCCTAAAACTTACCCAAACCACTTCCCGGTTAGGTTCTTCTTCCATTTTAGGCCCCTAAAACTTACCCAAACCACTTCCCGGGCATCTGAATCTTCATCTCTAAATATGTATTTTACTTGTTGTTGTTAATGTATTTGTGAAAATAAATGACACTGAAACTTGTATTTTGTTTTTTTTTTATTAGAAGGCCATTTTTTTTGGCTTTTTTTAAAATTTTTCATTTTTCAAAAATATGACCAACTTTTAAAAAAAAAAAAACAAAATGTTTTAAAAATTTAAAAAATGAAAACTATTTACAGACAAAAAATACAGTGACAGGACCCAGGACACTAGACTTCTTCTGTTGTCCCCAACGAGTCAACCAGCTGCTGCATATCGGCCACCAATTCAAGGACCCTTCGATTCATTTCTTCCACTCTTGCCCGTGTGGTCCCTGTATGAAATTTGAAAAAAAACCCATCAGTTTGAGACAAATACATGTTTCTCACCTGTGGATGGAATGTTTGTTAGTTGGCAACCTAAATCATGACGACATGTCATTCTGCTAAGTCATTAATATAAGGAAGTGGGCAGAGGTCATTCTGCAATGCCACTGACTATGGCTTGATGTATCTGGGTGATCATGTCAATTACCACATACTGCAAAGAATGACATTACAACTTACTTGGTTGGTGGCCGACAGATGCCTCGTTGGGGAAAACCCTATGTCCTGGGCCCTGCCACTGCTGTGAAGTAGAGGCTGTAGAGACATGGCAAATAGGGTCACTTATAATGTCTTAGTCAACAGTAATCAAATGTCAATCTCCCTGTGCCTCCTGGGCGAGATCTGCTGCATGCTCCACATCTTCACCCGCTCCAGAAGCATCTAGAAAAACAGATGAAGGAAATCAGCTTTGGTGGAAATAGCATGTATATGTGTGTGCGGTTACATGAAGAGTCACATACCAGAGGCTCCCGCCTGCGTCGCTGGGTACGACTGCCTGCCCACGCCGTGCCGCCCCTCCTCTGTGGAAAGGTCCAGGGGCTGGTCGGAGGACCCAACAGAGAAGGGGTAGGACCGTCGCCCTGGAGATCCACCACCTTCACTTCCAGCTGCAGATTCATGCAGCACTGGTCGGCCTGTGCGCCTCCAGGTGCGGCGGATTCGGTACTCCATTTCCAACACTAGAAAAGAAAAGCAATTATAAATAAAGGCCTACCTTCTGTATTATTTACATCTTGCATGCAATCACTATGTACTTACTAGGAAAATGGAGGATGAAAAACCGCCGCACCCGGGGCATGTGCAGCCATTTCAGGTCCGACCAATGCTGCATGATATGAGTGTGGGTGAAGGTGGTGTCTGTCTGATGTTGGATTTTGGCAATGATCTCGAGGGCAACGGTGCGCTTCTCAAATGAGTTGGGTAGGTAGTCGTACCTGCACTCCAGCATCGTCTACAAAAAAAAGAAAAACATAGTATTTAGATCCAAATGCATACAAATATCTGTCACCAGTCGATCATTTGACTAAATTACATTAACAGACACATTTCTAGCCTAATACAATCCTTGACGCTGCCATAAGTGTTGGTTCGCACGTGTGGGCCCTATCTTGTGTTTAGACACTTTTAAAACAAACCGTTTCTTGCTGCGCTTCCTTAAGGGCTAGGCATGCATTCAGATGGCAAATCAAAGGCATTAAAAGACACTTACAAGCATGATGATCTCTTCTTGTTGGCAAGTGAAGATTGTGGGCGCCATCTTGCCTAGCAGATAAGTTAGGCCCCAGCGGTTTCCAGGCGCGAGCGCGTAAGCGCCAGACCCCGGTATTCTTCTTTAACCCTTTCGCTGCCAGCCTACTTGGAGTTTTTGTCACCCTTTGTTGCCAGACCATTTTGCACTATTTTGCGCTCCCCATGTTCAAATGTGATTTTTGAAGGGATTTCCAGGGATTTCCCAGGAAAATTATATATTGTTCTTTTCAGCAGAGTCTGGGCTTTAACATGAAATGTCTTGTTTGTCATTTTTTATGTGTATTCTCAATATTTTTGGGTGAAATGTGCAAAAAAATAAAAAAAAAATATTTTTTTACAATTTGTAGTTTTTTTTGTAATAAAAAATGTAAGCTTGTCAATAAAATCTTATTGCGTGTGAAATCCCAATTTCTCCCGGTTACAGCGTTACCACATATGTATAGGTAGACACCCTTTCCTGCCCAGGAGACTCCCCCAAACTGAAACAGCGCTTTAGGGGATTTTCAGATAAAAAACAACTATGCTATGCGCTATGCGCACCTTGCAGTTTTTCCAGAAAAACAACCCTTTACATTTGAAATACCCCCTACAAACTATATATTCTCTGGAAGTAAACACCTCAAGCTTTCTAGGTGTACCAGGCTTGTTGATGTGGCCATAGTTTTCTGGAAGTAATCCCTCAATGGATTCTTTGGTTGCAAAGAGTTTCCCTAAAAAAAGGATAAAAAGCAGAATCAAACAAGAAAAAACAAGTTTAATCTGAAAAAGCAACATCCTCCGAACATAACGATACCCAACATGCATTGCTACTGTCAAGGCAAGAGTTGCCAAACACCCCAAAGTAAAGCATGTGCGTAACGGTAATTTTACTTGAAAATTTCAGCTCTGCAGACAAAGTGCGCACCTTGCGATTTTTCAAGCAAAACAACCCTTTACATTTGAAATACCCCAAACAAACTATAGCCTCGATTCAGAGAGACACAAAAAAACTTCAGTTTTCGTGCCGATCTGTTTTTTTTGTGAAATGTTTCCGTTCTCGTATGAGCATTCGAGCGATTCAATGCATGCATTGAAAACCTTCTGTAAAGTTTCCACCCGTTCGTACGGCAGATTCCGAATTACGAGGATGTAATTTTCCATCCAGACTTTTCCGTTTCATTTTCACATGTTACAACATAGGCTTTCGTTTTTGCCCTTTTCCCATCGTATCCTCCAACGAATCCTTTACGTTTCCCGTTCGATTCTGTTTCCCTTTTTCAATAAATATTCGTCCAGACGGAAATCCTTACCATCTTGCGCCTGCGCACTACAAACTTAACTCATTAAAGTGCTTGCCTACATATTTGCCACCCTCACTTCTACTACAATGTTTAGCTAAATCACTTAGCACTATCCTCCATCTTCCCTTTTGGACCCTTAAAGCTCACCCAAACCAATTAGCACTATCCTCCATCTTCCCTTTTGGACCCTTAAAGCTCACCCAAACCACTTCTCGGTTAGGTTCCTCTTCCATTTTAGCCCCCTAAAACTTACCCAAATCACTTCTCGGTCATGTGAATATTCATCTTTAAATATTTCTGGGCCCATTAGTTTTGTGTTAATGTATTTTGTAAATGAAATGACAATGTAACATTTTTTTTTATACCATCATAAAATATAAAATTTGTGGTCCCCAACGAGTTGCGCTGCTCCTGCATCTCGCCCACCAACTGAAGGACCCTGACACTCAGTTGTGCCACTCTGGCATCTGTTAAAAAACGTAAATTAAAATTATGGTATAACCTTGTTGGGGTCATACTGCAGTGCCCCCCCCCCCCCCCCCCCCCGTATGGTCCAAACACCTAAATCTGGACTTCAAAAGCCAGAGGGCCCTCGCCACCACGGCCCGGGTTTTGCATAGTGCCCGATTAGAGAACCCCTGGCCCGCATTCTGCAGGCAAAGAACGGGCATCAGGAGCAAGGGCGAGTGGCACATCTTGCAGTTCCTGCAACCAAATATAAAATAATTACACAAAGCAAAGGTAACCAACTAAAACAATAACTCCTACAACAAATTAAGATTCAAGTTCAACAATCCAAATATAATTCACAAAGGACATAAGAATAAAAAAATATAGCAACTATATGGATGTGTGGAAAAATAAATGTTTACATGCTAAGGACTAATTAAGGTCAGCATTAAAATGCATCTATAAGGCATACATGAAATGTATTGATTCAGGTATGCATTGCTAGACAATTTATGGCCTCGGCCATGCTGATACATGCAATGCCTTGGTGCTAAAGGCGCGCAGGCTCCTCCACATAGCCGCAAAACATGTTCAACAATAGCAATCCGAGCCCTCAAAGGTCTCGTAAGTGGATCGGAAATGAAACGGATTTATAGGGTGGTGATCCGTCGGAAATCAGCTCTCTGAATCAGACAGAAACCCATCCCAGCAACGGAAGTTTTCTGAACGAACTGAACTTTTGTTTGGAAAATGATCCGAACTAATGGAAATGTTCCGATTTGCTTCCGTTCATCGGAAGCGCATTCCCGAATGTTCGTGCGAGTAGAAAATGGACGAAAAAAAGCAAAAAAATGACAAAACACCCACCAAAACTTTCACAGACAGCTACGGAAGTCCGGACGAATGTGTCTCTGAATCGAGGCTTATATATTCTCTGGAAGTAAACACCTCAAGCTTTCTAGGCGTACCAGGCTTGTTGATGTGGCCATAGTTTTCTGGAAGTAATCCCTCAATGGATTCTTTGGTTGCAAAGAGTTTCCCTAAAAAAAGGATAAAAAGCAGAATCAAAGCCACATTTTCCTAAAAAACTATAAACAAACAAGAAAAAACAAGTTTAATCTGAAAAAGCAACATCCTCCGAACAGAACGATACCCAACATGCATTGCTACTGTCAGTGGAAGAGTTGTCAAACACCCCAAAGTAAAGCATGTGCGTAACGGTAATTTTGCTTGAAAATTTCAGCTCTGCCGACAAAGTGCGCACCTTGCGATTTTTCAACCAAAACAACCCTTTACATTTGGAATATCCCCCATAAACCATATATTCCCTGAAAGTACACATGTTAAGCTTTCTAAGCGTACCCAGCTTGTTCTAGTGGGCTCATCTTTCTGGAATTATTCCCTCAAAGAATTCTTTGGTTGCGCAGGGTTTCCCTAAAAAATTTATAAAAAAGCTGAATAAAAAACACCTTTTCCTAAAATATAAATATGCAAACCAGAAAAAAAACAAGCTAAATCTAAAAGCGCAAGGTCCCCCGAACAGAACAATACCCAACATGCATAGCTACTTTTAACCCTTTTAATTGCCAGCCTACTTGAGATTTTGTCACCCTCTGTTGACAGGTCATTTTTCCCCATTTTGCGCCATTTTTGCTGGAACTTTCAGGAAAATGATATATATATTTTTTTGCAGCAGAGTTTAGGCTTTAACATGAAATGTCTTGTTTGTAAATTTTATTTTGTTTTTTACAATGTTATTAAGTAAAAAAAATAAATAAATTAATAAAATTTTTTTTTAGAAAATGGACTCCTTTATTTTAAATAAAAAATGTATTTTATTAAGGAAAACCATATTGCATGTGTGAGCCCCATTTCTACCGATTAGAACGGTACCACATATTTATCGGTAGCCCCCCGTTCCTGCCCAGGAGACCCCCTAACTGAAACAAGTACTTTATAACATTCACAAATAAAATACAAATACCATCCACACTACAAAGGGTTAAATTGAGAAAACAAATTACATAGAGTCCCCCCTCCCGGGGGTCGGACCCCGTTTTTTGGGGGGATTTTTAAGGGTTAAAAACCCTTAAAACCTCCCCCGAAAATCGACATGGGGCCCCCCTTACCCAAAGTAACCAGCCCCGGACCAGCTGGCTGGCTGGCCAACTTTTGTGGCCCCTGGCCCTGCAGGCTACAAGCCCGCATAGCCCGTGGGCCCGGGCTCTTCTGCCCCCCCCTGGCCTTTGGGGAGGCAGGTAATGGGGGTGCCGGGGGTTAATGGCAAGCCACCTGCAGTCGCAGGTGACTTGCCATGGCCCCAGCCTTGGGAACTGGTATAGGGGTCATGGACCCCTTGCCAGTTCACAAGGGGTTAAATGTGTAAAAAAAAAAAACACCGACACATAATAAAAAAAAACATTTATTAATTTTTTTTTTACTGTACTCACTTCCGATCCTGGGTCCCACGTCGCTGTCCCACGCCGCTCACTCAGATCGATGCCGATAGTGATCGGCGCAGGGCGGAAGAGAGGAGAGGAGGCTCCTCTGACAGATGCCGGTGCTCGGGGTAGTATAGGAGGAGCGGGATGACGTCATCCCATTCCCCCCACAATGGGCGGGGCTAGGAGGCGGCGGCCATCACCGCCATTACAAGAGGTGAGGACCCGGAAGAGGGTCCTCACCTGAAGCCTGCACAGCCCAGGGGGGGATCGGACCCCCCCCCTGGTGAGGAGGAGACCCAGACAGAAGGCTCGGGCACGGAGGTGAGTAAATGACAGTTTGTTTTTATTTATTTTTTACAGCCGCGATGTGTCAGCGCTTGAAACGGGGGGGGGGGGGGGGTGGCAGCTGGTTTCGGGCCCCCAAGACGGAGGACGACGGGGGGGATCGGATGCCCCCCCCCCAGAGAGGACCCCAAGCTTCACGTGGATACCAGAGGTAAGTGGGGTTTTTTTTCTATTTTTTAACTAGCAGGGGGAAATGCCAGGCACGTAGTTTCTACGTACTTGGCACTTAACGGTAGGAGAAGCAACCACGTAGAAACTACGTGCTTGGCATTTATAGGGTTAAAGGGTCCTTGACACACAGCTCATTTTCTTTGATAGTCTGTGAGTAATGGCACCCAAAAAAGCACAAGGCAGGCCCAACAACTTGCTCACAGATGCCCAAAACTAAGCTGCGGGCAACCCGCAGTGCTCAGCCAAAGGCACCAACAACAACCAGCAAAAAAAGGAGCCAGCGGGAAAGAGGAAGCCACAGGCCAGCAAGCCAACACCAACGGAGGGAAAAAAAGGTCCAAAGAGGGTGCGAAGCCCCAGGTCCCCATCACCCCACCCACGTGTCTCAAAATCAAAGGCTAAGAGCAGACCCCACTGCGAAAGAAGCCCCAGCAGGCCAAGAAGCCACAGCAGGCCACAAAGCCACTGCAGGCAAAGAAGCCCAAGAAGGGCAAGAAGCCCCAGCAGGCAAAGAAGGGCAAGAAGCCTCAGCAGGCAAAGAAGCCCAATAAGCCCCAGCAGGCAAAGAAGCCCAAGAAGGGCAAGAAGCCCCAGCAGGCAAAGAAGGCCAAAAAACCCAAGGTCGCCATCCCCACCCGCACAGGTCTCCAAATCCTCTGGCAAGAGTGCAAGGCACCAGGCAAGAAGCCAAAGCTCTGCATCACCCCAGGACCAGCCTACAACCTCCAAGGGGCATGCAACTTCTAAGGGCCGACAGAGGCACAGGGCCCCAAGCCCTAATTCATCAAGCACACCCTCTCCTCCTTGGCCACATTCTCCACTGGCACAGGTGACAAGGCACTCACCATATGCCACATCTACACTTGCTACTTCAGTGGCCACCCAGTCCCTTTTCAAGTCCTGTTCAATCTCCAGCCAGCCAGCAGTCAGTAATTTCACCCCAACACAGCCAGGCCAGAATGTCCCCATATTTTCCTGCAAACACTGAGGAGCCAGAGCCGCAAGCAACAGGGCGCACATTACGCAGAGGCAACTTGAGTTGCAAGTTTGGGGAGGCGCAAACTCTGGCATTGGCTAGTGGCCTCACCTTGCATTATGATGAGCTATATGGGCGCAGATCAAAAGCTACCAGCAAACAGCGCAAAGCAGAAATTTTGGAGGAGCTCACCAGACAGGTCAATGCAGCGGGGGGAAAAGCTAAAAGATGTTGAGCAGATTCAAAGGAAAATTTCAGACCTCAAGTATGCAGCACGGAAGAAAGAAAATAAACGGCGTCATTACAGGTACATATATACTTTGTGGATTTGTCTTCTTCTTGTATTGTCAACATTTTACTAAATTTGTCAAACTATCTTTTTCAGCTTACAAACTGGCGGAGGATTCCCCACTAAACTTCAATTTACCCAGGCTGAGGAGATGGTGCTGGGCCTGCTATATCCCGTGGCTTTAGAGCAGGGGTCTCAAACTCAATTTACCTGGGGGCCGCTGGAGGTAGATTCTGGGTAAGGCTGGGCCGCATCAAGTTTTCCACAAAAAATGCGCTTACAAAATATCATTATTCAGATTCAAATGTCTTTATTAACAGTTCTTTAACATTTAGAACATGAATGGACATAAACTGTTTGAACATGGCTTTATCTGCCTACTTCTTGCTGCTAGAGATCTGACAGCGCTTACTCTTGCATAGCCGAGCCACATTTGGCGTAAGTGAGGAAGCAGTTGAGACCCTCAGCACAGCTTGAAGATGAGCATCAGTAATTCTAGACCTGTACTTTGACTTATTGAAGTTCAAGGTAGAGAAGAGCTTTTCGCACAAGTATGTGCTCCCAAAAAGACACATGGTCTGCTTGAACATTCGGGAAAGCTCAGGGAAGCTGGGGGGCAATTCTCTTAAAAATTGCCCAAGTTTGTCTGCTTTTCCACTCACATCCCTAAACTTGGCTTTGAGTTCAGAGTTACACTGCAGGTCAATGAGCTCTATTTGAAACACTGGAGGGGCATCTTGCACATCAAAGGAGAAGGGGTCTGCAAAAATTTGAAATGTGGCTCTGTGTCTCTTGAAGTCTGCAAATCTATGATCAAATTCCTCCTGTAGCCTCAAAATGACATCCACATACTCCTCATGACTGAATAGTGTGCCTGAATCAATGAGTGACTTGCATGCTGGGAAATGGCAAAGGTTTGTTTGAGAAAGCTGGTCTTTCCACAATATAAGTTTTGTAGAGAACGCTCTCACGCTGTCATAGGCAGCACTGACAAGTTGCCCCTGGCCTTGTAACCTCTTATTCAGTACATTAAGCTCATGTGTGATATCAACCAAAAAAGCTAAGTCCATGAGCCATTTTGGATCACTTAGCAAAGGAACAGAAGCCCCATCTTTCTCCATAAAAGCTTTCACTTCCGCTCTCAACTCAAAAAATCTCTTCAATACGTTTCCCCTGCTGAGCCAACGCACCTCGGTAAAGTAGAGCACATCCCCATATTCTGACTCTATTTCCTCTAAAAAAGCACGAAACATTCTGTGTTTTAAGCCCCTGGATCTGATTTGATTGATGCATTTCACAACGAAAGACATCACGTTGTCAAACTTCAGGCATTTGCTGCAAAGGGCCTGCTGATGAATAATGCAGTGCAGAGCAATGACCTCCTCTAAACCTTCCTCTTTCTTTTTTTTATTAATAAGTGCCACCAGTCCTTTTTTCCTCCCGATCATTGATGGCGCTCCATCAGTTGTTATTCCGACAAACTTCCTCCAAGGCAAACCAGCATTCTGAAAGGCATCACACAGCTGGTGAAATATCTCTTGGGCGGTGGTCTGGCCATGCATTGGAACTAGTGAGAGCAACTCCTCTGTGACTTCAAAATTGTCATCAACACCCCGGACATAGATTGCAAGCTGGGCAGTGTCGGTGATGTCTGTGGTCTCATCAAGAGCGACTGAGTATACACTGAAACATTTTATTTTCTCACACAGTTGATCATAAATGTCACTTGAAAGGTCAGAAATGCGCTCTGCCACGGTGTTGGAAGAAAGGCTGATGTTGCTAAACTGACCTTTCTTTTCTGGAGAGATAATACTTGCAGCCTGTAACATGCACTTTTTTATAAATTCCCCTTCTTTAAATGACTTTCCTGCTTTAGCAATCATCATACTAACTACGTAGCTGGCTTCGACTGCTGCATCATTCTCTTTGGTTGCTTTCTTAAAGAAATCTTGTTGCCTCAGCAGACATGTCTTAAGTTTAGCAACCTGGTTGGCTCTCTCATCTTCCTGGTACTTTGCATACTCCTCAGCATGTCTAGTTGTGTAATGACGCTTCAAATTGTATTCTTTGGGCACTGCAACTTTCTCTGTGCAAATAAGACAAGTTGGGATGCCCTTGTGCTCAATAAAGAAATATTGCTTTTCCCACTTTTCCTGAAATTGTCTGTGCTCATCATCAACCTTTCTCTTCACTGCAGGCTTTGAGCAAGACATATTTGGGGCTGCGTACCAAAAACTTAGGCCTATGGTGCCTTGAGATACCCACTTCAGCACAAGGTGCTCTGGATGAGCGGAAATAGAGTTTCCCAGTCCCCCTAGCTGCCTAGCATGACCTTCGGCAACATTAAAGAGGACCTGATTTTTACTCACAGGAGTAGCCAAATACCTTTAGGGTGGGCACGCACCTGTCTGGTTTATAAAAATAGCACTCCTCCACTCTGCTGTGCTGGGTTTCTCAATGGGTGTCTCCTTCTCCATGTGCCTCAATCCAATCACAGTGAGAGTCACAGCCAGGAAGAAAAAAACTCCTTGTCTGTGACACTCTTTGATGTGATTGGATCACAACACAGCCAGGGAGAAGGAGACGCCCATTGAGAAACCCCTGCGTCTCATCCTCCCATGCAGGGCCTCCAATGGCAGAACGTCCTGTCGCCTGAACGGGAAAAAGAAAAAAAGTGCGTGGAGAGCGTGACTGACAGGCTGGTACCTCTCCGTGTCCCTCCCATCCCTCCCAGTGCTTTTCCCGCCTAGAAAAGCACTTACCTTCCCTCCGGTACTTGAAGAAGATGAAGTCGCCGCTCTGAACGCACTTGGTGCAGGTCAGCGTCCGGCGGTGTTACACAGCGGGCAGCGCTCCACCGCCACTTACTCCCCCTGGTGAGACGCCGAGGTACTGTACTTGGCGGTGGAGCGCTGCCCGCTGTGTAACACCGCCGGAGGCTGACCTGCACCAAGTGCGTTCAGAGCGGCGACTTCATCTTCTTCAAGTACCGGAGGGAAGGTAAGTGCTTTTCCAGGCGGGGGGCCGCAAAATATTGTCCCGCGGGCCGCAGTTGGCCCGCGGGCCGCGAGTTTGAGACCCCTGCTTTAGAGGGACACTCGAGGCAATGGGACACGGACATCCGGACTATTCCTGCAGGTGACTAATGTTAGTGTGTATGTGAAAGGTTAGCTACGTGTCAAATGAGGCTCAAAGGCATATATTAACACATGCCCCTAGGGAGTGCCTTGTAGTGGCTGTAACAATTTTACCAGGGTGTGTCATGTCTGTGGACTGATCATTTTCTAATTTCCTTGGCCATACATGACCTTTGAGAGTATTTAGGAACATTATTAAAGTATTGAGATTAGCAAAGGACTGCCTGTTATGTTCTTCTAGTCAATCAGATACAACACTTCCATCTTTATCTTTAGCCCACTTGGGTTGGAACTGTGCTTTGGTCTGAAAGACTTGATCTGGGGTGATTGAAAGGTTTACCTAGAAAGAATGGCAAACAGCATAATCTGATGCCAAATGCTATTTGCAAGCTGAGTGTGGACCCCTAATGGCCTTTTCGGGATGTGTCAAGCCTCATAACAGCCAGTACATGCATGTTTAGTTGGGATAAGGTGACCAATGTGTATGTACTTGTTGACTAATACATCGAACAGATAATGGCATTCATAGTGAAGGTCAACTTGGACCGTTGGGGGATTGCCATTCATGCTTGCCCACGTGTTTTAGTGAAGCATATGTATTATGACACATCAACAATGCATAGTTGTGTGTTGACATGCCTTTTTTTAAACAATGCAGCCCAGCATCATCCCTCAGCTAGTGTGGAAGCCTCAGCCAGTTTGTCCATGCCCTCAACTTCTGTGCTGCCTAGGACCCAGGATCCGATAAATACGGTAAGTGTCTTTTTGAGATTTTGCAGATGCATGTGACTTGCCATGTTTCTTTTTGCGGAATTACATATGTAGTGCCCAAACTGAACCTTTTTTTTCAAACATGTCCCAACAGACCTACACACTGATGGAGGAAATCCAGGAGCTGGAGGAGGATGGCACCTTCAAATCCTCAGCAGCAGAGTGAAGCTGGCCGCATGCTGCCAGCCCATCATGGGCAGCATGCAGAGACTGAGCCCACATTCCCCAGTTTTAGCTCTGCTGCAGAGGATTTGCTAAGCAGACCTGTGGCTGTTGGTGGAACTAGAGGACCATCATCTGCACGTTCCACAACCCGGGGAATTGGGAGGCATAGTCAGCTACTTAGCCCAGTTTCCCAGGGGAGGGGCACCCCGTTAATGGAGTCAGCATGGCACCATGAGAGGTTTATTTTGCCTACAAAATCAAAGAAACCACGAGCATCTTCATGGCCAATTAGAGACCTTAAATAATACCTTAAACTCCATGCTGACTGAATTTAGGTCCCACAACAGCCACATGGCCACCTTATCTAATTATTACAGTGCCATGCTGGAGGAAATTCGAAATAGCAACAGCCACATGGCCAACTTAACTACCGATTTCAGGGCTATGCTGGCTGATTTACAAACTAACAATAGAAACATGTTGGAACAGTTGCAGATTCTGAATGCAACACAGGCCCAGGTGAGGGCCCACCTCCAAGGCCCCCAACCTGGGTTCTATGGGCATCCAACATTTTAAGGGCTATTTGGCCTGAATCTGCACAACATCTTTGCTCTACATCCACACTGTATTGACCTGTCTGGTGAGCCCTACCAATATACCCTTTTGGTATGGCTTTGCTTGTAGGCTTTTGATTTGCGCACATATAGCTCATTAGAGTGCTGAGGTAGCCCACTAGCCAATGCCGGTGCTCAAGCCTCACTGAACCTGCCACTCAAGCTGTTGTGCTGCAGGCTTGGGCCTAATTACATTGGTTCTGGCTCCTCCTGTTTGTATGCATGATTGTGGGACATTATGGCCTGGCAAACTACTACCTTGATCCCTGGCTGAGATTAAACAGGACTTGGATTGGGATTGGGGGTACTTGTTTGGGTGGGCCACTGAGTAACAGGTGTAGATGTGGCATAGGTATGGCTGCTTTACACCTGTGCTTGTGGCAAATGTGGCCAAGCAGGAGAGGGTGTGTCTGTGGCCCTATTTGTTGGATCAAATAAATTGGCAAAAAAAACAGAGAGAGTCTCAAATCAGCTTTCTCAAAACATCCTATGGGCAGCATACGCCTGAGACCTCCGGGCTCTTCCCACAAAGGGGAACACGTGACTACCAGCCAAATAAATTCTTGACTCCTCCTACTCTTCCCCAGTTGTTTTCGTGTTCCTCTGTGAGGATAGGAACCAGACCACTAGCTCCTGAACCAATTGGCTTAGGTAAGTATTTTCCGGTGCTATGGGCCTGATTTGGCAGGGGGGTCCATTTCTCAGTCCCAAAGGTTTTTTTCTATATGCCTGGGGCCCGGGATACCCTATGGGATTTTAGGACAGATCCCATTCTTTGTTTGATCAAAGGGGGGTAAGCAATATATTTGCCCTCTTACTGAGGATGATTTGACTGGAAGAAGCCGGGGTGGCCGGACCCCATTACAGGATCAGGGCAATCTTTGGAAATTTGTCTCTTTTAATGGTGGGCAATAGTGAAGAGATCCCGGGAAATTTTCTTCCCTAAGGATTCTCTATTCTACATGGCGGTGTGGTTATGGCGCATCTGGTGAATAGTCCCCGGGATGATTTGGTTCTGGATTCTGCACAGGTATATTTTAGCAGTCTATATAGATTTTAATAATTCTGCTATACCTTTTAAGAGGCAGGGAGGAAAGGAGAATGATGTGTTCTCTACTTTCTCCCTCGCCTGTCACTTATTCTAAGATGCAGTACCTGCTTTAAACAGTATGTCTCCTCTTCTCATCTTGACCTTCCGGGTTCGTCCTGTAGAGCGCAGCGTATCTTCTCTGCTGGCTCTCTGACACCGCTGCGCCGCCGCCATCCCGCCGCTGTCCCACCACCGCGGCCGCGCCGCCATCACCAGGGGAGGAAAGAGGGGATCATTCCTCGGGAATGCCGCGATTGCCATGCTTCGGGTGAGTGGTTTCTTCGCGTGCGTGCACGCTGGCCGGAAATTTATACTGCCTGTGATCCTAAGCTTCTTCCTCCCGGGCTGGTGACGTCACATCCCGGCGCCCGGAGGATTCTTCCTGCTTCCCAAAAACACGTGCTTTGCCTTAAAGGGCCAGCACAGTGTTTTGGATATATGTATCATGGCCTCCCCTTCCTGGAAATATGTTGAAGGGTTAAAAGTTTGATGATGGATTTGCTCCTGCCCTATTTAAGTGGACTCAGGATGCATTTCTCTTGGTGCCTCATGACCAGAAACATAGCAAACCAGATGGATGAATTTACCATTGAACATACGGATAATGATGCCACAGATTTGCTTCTTGTGGATCAGAAAGCATCCATTTTTACACCGGCTGCCGAATCTGGTAGGAGGAGGCCCAGCTCTGCCCCGGTAAGTCAATTTCCTTATACTTTTAAGGGCAGGTTTCTATGTTTAGAGGGTCTTAGCTCATCCCCCAATGTTTTGCTTTTGTCTTTTAGTCTAAGACTCGGGACAAAGCTTCTAAAAGTGTACCTAAAGCCTCTCCATCTGGATCTTAATCCACAAAAAAGAGTAGAAGATGTCCGTTATGTGATACAAAGCTTTCAGATTCCTACAAAAAACCCCTTTGCCAAGTTTGCACAGACAAGGTGGTCAATAAGGAACATAATGAGGATCTGATGCGGATGATGAGGGAACTAAAGGATCAGATTTCCTCCTCATCCATGAGCCAGAGAGCCCAAGAGAGTTCGGACAGCCAAGTGTTTTTTTCACAACCCACTACAGGTCCATTTGACGCTCCCCTTTTTTCTGGCCAGATGGGAAAGCCTTCTTCTTCCTTTTTCATCACTCAGGATTCCTTTATTACTGAGGAGGAATCTGAGGAAGGAGAAGTATCTTCCCCAGAGGAGGAGGACGAGCAAGCCTCTGGCTCTGCTGCCTCGGGTAAGGCTTTTTCCTCTGGGAGACTTACCTTTCCTCCTCCACATGATTTATTTGTCCATGGGGATAGAGGAAAAGGCTCTTGGCCCTAGATCTAAGCATGATGGCTTTTATCCATATTTAGCTCCGGATTCTTCCTATTCATTTCCTTTCCATGGTTATTTAAAGGATATGATTTTGGAAGAATGGAAGGACCCTTCTAAGAAGGTTTTCAGGTCTCGGGGTCTAAAACGCAGGTATCCTTTTGCAGAGGAGGACTCAGCTTTGTGGGAAAAATGTCCCAAAATAGATGCCCCTTTCGCCAAGATCGCTAAAGGAGCAGGTTTAGCATTTGAAGATTTTGGGGTTCTTTGTGATCCCCTAGATAAAAAAAATGGATTCTCTTCTCAAGAAGTCTGGCAAGTGGAATCTAATGTTTTATGTCCTATTTTGGCATCCAATTGTGTGATCAGAAACTTAGGTTTCTGGCTTCAACAATTAAAGGACTGTCTTCTAGAAAGAACTAGTCTGGAAAAATTACTGAAGGCCTTACCCATCCTTTTTTTCAGCTACGGCTTTTGTTACTGACGCTATGGCTGAATCAATCAGATTTCTGGCACAAAATCTGGCTGTGACCAATTCCGTCCGCAGGACTCTTTGGCTGAGAACCTGGTCAGGGGATATTGAGATAATGAGACTTTGTGCTATGCCTTTTAGAGGAGAGTTTCTATTTGGTTCAGACCTGAGTAAGGTTTTGGATATGACAGCGGATAGAAACAAGTGTTTTCCACCTCATCCCAAAACTCCCGTTGGCAGGAAGTTCTACCCTAGGAATACTTTTAGGCGCTCTTTTCCTAACAGGGATGCCCCTAAAAGGTCCAGGGGCGGTGCTTCCTCTTCCGCTAGGAGAGGAAACTTTAGAACAGGGGTCTCAAACTCGCGGCCCGCGGGCCAACTGCGGCCCGCGGGACAATATTTTGCGGCCCCCCGCCTGGAAAAGCACTTACCTTCCCTCCGGTACTTGAAGAAGATGAAGTCGCCGCTCTGAACGCACTTGGTGCAGGTCAGCCTCCGGCGGTGTTACACAGCGGGCAGCGCTCCACCGCCAAGTACAGTACCTCGGCGTCTCACCAGGGGGAGTAAGTGGCGGTGGAGCGCTGCCCGCTGTGTAACACCGCCGGACGCTGACCTGCACCAAGTGCGTTCAGAGCGGCGACTTCATCTTCTTCAAGTACCGGAGGGAAGGTAAGTGCTTTTCTAGGCGGGAAAAGCACTGGGAGGGATGGGAGGGACACGGAGAGGTACCAGCCTGTCAGTCACGCTCTCCACGCACTTTTTTTCTTTTTCCCGTTCAGGCGACAGGACGTTCTGCCATTGGAGGCCCTGCATGGGAGGATGAGACGCAGGGGTTTCTCAATGGGCGTCTCCTTCTCCCTGGCTGTGTTGTGATCCAATCACATCAAAGAGTGTCACAGACAAGGAGTTTTTTTCTTCCTGGCTGTGACTCTCACTGTGATTGGATTGAGGCACATGGAGAAGGAGACACCCATTGAGAAACCCAGCACAGCAGAGTGGAGGAGTGCTATTTTTATAAACCAGACAGGTGCGTGCCCACCCTAAAGGTATTTGGCTACTCCTGTGAGTAAAAATCAGGTCCTCTTTAATGTTGCCGAAGGTCATGCTAGGCAGCTAGGGGGACTGGGAAACTCTATTTCCGCTCATCCAGAGCACCTTGTGCTGAAGTGGGTATCTCAAGGCACCATAGGCCTAAGTTTTTGGTACGCAGCCCCAAATATGTCTTGCTCAAAGCCTGCAGTGAAGAGAAAGGTTGATGATGAGCACAGACAATTTCAGGAAAAGTGGGAAAAGCAATATTTCTTTATTGAGCACAAGGGCATCCCAACTTGTCTTATTTGCACAGAGAAAGTTGCAGTGCCCAAAGAATACAATTTGAAGCGTCATTACACAACTAGACATGCTGAGGAGTATGCAAAGTACCAGGAAGATGAGAGAGCCAACCAGGTTGCTAAACTTAAGACATGTCTGCTGAGGCAACAAGATTTCTTTAAGAAAGCAACCAAAGAGAATGATGCAGCAGTCGAAGCCAGCTACGTAGTTAGTATGATGATTGCTAAAGCAGGAAAGTCATTTAAAGAAGGGGAATTTATAAAAAAGTGCATGTTACAGGCTGCAAGTATTATCTCTCCAGAAAAGAAAGGTCAGTTTAGCAACATCAGCCTTTCTTCCAACACCGTGGCAGAGCGCATTTCTGACCTTTCAAGTGACATTTATGATCAACTGTGTGAGAAAATAAAATGTTTCAGTGTATACTCAGTCGCTCTTGATGAGACCACAGACATCACCGACACTGCCCAGCTTGCAATCTATGTCCGGGGTGTTGATGACAATTTTGAAGTCACAGAGGAGTTGCTCTCACTAGTTCCAATGCATGGCCAGACCACCGCCCAAGAGATATTTCACCAGCTGTGTGATGCCTTTCAGAATGCTGGTTTGCCTTGGAGGAAGTTTGTCGGAATAACAACTGATGGAGCGCCATCAATGATCGGGAGGAAAAAAGGACTGGTGGCACTTATTAATAAAAAAAAGAAAGAGGAAGGTTTAGAGGAGGTCATTGCTCTGCACTGCATTATTCATCAGCAGGCCCTTTGCAGCAAATGCCTGAAGTTTGACAACGTGATGTCTTTCGTTGTGAAATGCATCAATCAAATCAGATCCAGGGGCTTAAAACACAGAATGTTTCGTGCTTTTTTAGAGGAAATAGAGTCAGAATATGGGGATGTGCTCTACTTTACCGAGGTGCGTTGGCTCAGCAGGGGAAACGTATTGAAGAGATTTTTTGAGTTGAGAGCGGAAGTGAAAGCTTTTATGGAGAAAGATGGGGCTTCTGTTCCTTTGCTAAGTGATCCAAAATGGCTCATGGACTTAGCTTTTTTGGTTGATATCACACATGAGCTTAATGTACTGAATAAGAGGTTACAAGGCCAGGGGCAACTTGTCAGTGCTGCCTATGACAGCGTGAGAGCGTTCTCTACAAAACTTATATTGTGGAAAGACCAGCTTTCTCAAACAAACCTTTGCCATTTCCCAGCATGCAAGTCACTCATTGATTCAGGCACACTATTCAGTCATGAGGAGTATGTGGATGTCATTTTGAGGCTACAGGAGGAATTTGATCATAGATTTGCAGACTTCAAGAGACACAGAGCCACATTTCAAATTTTTGCAGACCCCTTCTCCTTTGATGTGCAAGATGCCCCTCCAGTGTTTCAAATAGAGCTCATTGACCTGCAGTGTAACTCTGAACTCAAAGCCAAGTTTAGGGATGTGAGTGGAAAAGCAGACAAACTTGGGCAATTTTTAAGAGAATTGCCCCCCAGCTTCCCTGAGCTTTCCCGAATGTTCAAGCAGACCATGTGTCTTTTTGGGAGCACATACTTGTGCGAAAAGCTCTTCTCTACCTTGAACTTCAATAAGTCAAAGTACAGGTCTAGAATTACTGATGCTCATCTTCAAGCTGTGCTGAGGGTCTCAACTGCTTCCTCACTTACGCCAAATGTGGCTCGGCTATGCAAGAGTAAGCGCTGTCAGATCTCTAGCAGCAAGAAGTAGGCAGATAAAGCCATGTTCAAACAGTTTATGTCCATTCATGTTCTAAATGTTAAAGAACTGTTAATAAAGACATTTGAATCTGAATAATGATATTTTGTAAGCGCATTTTTTGTGGAAAACTTGATGCGGCCCAGCCTTACCCAGAATCTACCTCCAGCGGCCCCCAGGTAAATTGAGTTTGAGACCCCTGCTTTAGAAGTTCCACCTTGTTTGGAACCTATCAGGCAAAACCCAAGAAGCAATGACGCCAATCCCTGCATTGGCGCCAGACTAAAGAGGTTTTACAGAAGCTGGCAAAACCTTTTGGGTTGCCCTTTCATTGTAAGAGGTATTACAGAGGGCTTTCACATAATTTTTTTCTCAAAATCAAATCAAAAGATTTTTGATTTCTTCTCTTCCCAGGGGTGGAGAGGAAAGAGAAGCAGTTAACGGCAGTATTTTGGACATGAGGTCAAGGGGAGTGATTGTTCCAGTTCCTCGCAATCAGCAGGGGAAGGGGTTTTACTCCAGCATCTTTCTAGTAAAAAAGGCCTCAGGGGGTTCAGGTTCATTCTGAACCTAAAGAAACTCAATGTTTACGTCCAATACAGGCATTTACGTATGGAAACGACTTTTTCAGTCAAAAACATGCTTCTCAGAGGTGCCTTCATGGCATCAATAGATTTAAAGGATGCTTACTGGCAGATTCCAATGAGTCCTCTGGCCCAATCTTTTATGAGTTTTGCAATAAAAGACGGGGACCAGACTTGGCATTTTCAATTTGTTTGTCTTCCCTTCAGTCTGGCCTCAGCTCCGAGAATTTTCACAAAGGTTCTAGCAGAACCTATGGCCTACCTGAGACAGAAAGGAATAGGGATAGTCGCCTATTTGGACGACCTGCTTCTTTTTGCCCAATCAAAGGACAAGTTGTTGGGAAATCTGAATTACACCCTAAAGTTATTATCCCACCTGGGTTGGGTTGTGAATTTCAACAAGTCAACCTTGGTGCCCTCTCAGGTAATTACTTACTTGGGATTTGAGATCAATTCGCTCCATCAGGTCCTGATTCTGCCTCCTCGGAAGATTGTCACTCTACAGGAAGCAATTTGTCTTCTCTGCACTGGACCAACACCTACCGTGAGACAGGCAATGAGGGTGTTGGGACTTTTGACATCAACATTCCCGGCGGTGAGATGGGGACAGCTACACTCCAGATCCCTTCAAATACACATTTTAAAGAACTGGGACGGAACTCAAGACAGTCTGGAATTTCCTTTCAGAGGAGGTAAAATTCTCCCTGAATTGGAAATGGTCCAAAGGCCTGAGTCAATCCTCTTCAAATCTAAGAGAATTAGTAGCAATAAGGAAGCCTTATTAGTGTTGAGCCCTCATCTAATAGGGAAACATGTACAGATCAGATCAGACAATGCTACCTCGGTAGCCTACATAAATCATCAAGGGGGTCGAGATCTTTAAGATTGATGACAGTGGCAGCAGAAATCTTGTGTTGGTCGGAGGAAAATCTGGGGTCCCTAACAGTGGTACACCTCAAAGGGTCCCTGAATCAAGTAGCGGATTTTCTGAGTCAATCACAGATAAAAGAATCAGAATGATCTCTGGATCCGAGTGTATTCAGACAAATTTGTGAGCTGAGGGGCTTACCAGAAATAGATCTGTTCGCTTCGTCAAAGAATCACAAAGTCGACAAGTACTTCTCATTGAATCTGACGGATCAGGCATTGGGAGTGGATGCCTTGACACAGAAGTGGGAATTCAATCTGGCCTATGCCTTTCCTCCAGTTCAATTGATTCCGTTGGTACTAAAGAAAATCGTCAAGGAACCAGCTACAGTTCTCCTGGTAGCTCCTTGATGGCCCAAGAGACCTTGGTTTTCAACCTTGGTGGAGCTGTCAGTTCAGGATCCATGGATGGTTCCAGTGAACACACGGTTGCTGTCCCAGGGCCCAGTATTTTGTCCGAACCCACATTGGTGGAATCTGATGGTATGGAGCCTGAGATTCGAAACGAGTCATAGACACTCTGGTTTCAAGCAGGAAGATCGTAACTAGGAAAATTTATCTTAAAGTCTGGAAGAAATTTTACCCTTTAAGTGCCAAGCACGTAACACCTACGTGCTTGGCACTTAGGTCCTTGCCAAGCCAGCTTGTAGGTGTTACGTGCTTGACTTTCCCCCCTGCTAGTTAAAAAATAAAAAATAATACTGAAAATAACACCTGACCCCTCGTTGGATCCGGCCGGGTCTCCTCTTTAATTTGGTGCCATCTGATTCCGGGGGTCGGATGGCTCCAGGAGAGCCCCCGTAATAGCCCCCCCCCCCCGCTTCGGCAGCAGCAGCTGCTAACTGTAAATAAAAATAAGTAAATAAATTAAAAATGACATTTACTCACCTGCAGTCGCGCTGCCTCCCGCCGGGTCTCCTCTTCACCGGGGGGGCCTCTGATCTGGGAGGGGGGACCCCATTTTTTTTCTTTTTTTAAGGGTTCCCCAAAAAATGGGGTACCCCCATGTTAGCCTAACCCTAACCCTTAAAATCCCCCCCCAAAAAATTGGGTCCCCCCACCCCCCTATGTGTTTTTTTTTTATTAACCCCTTATGCTCTGTCACCCAGCAGCTATAAAAGGTTTACAGCAGCAGCAGGAGAGCAGAAGCCAGAGTGATCAGCGTGGGATCAGCGTGGGACACAGTGCTCCAGGATGGATGGGAGGTAAGTATAAAAACAAATGAAATATTTTTTCTCCATGTGTGTTTTTTTTTTTTTTTTACTTTTAACCCCTTGTGAACTGATAAGGGGTCCATGAGACCCCTATACCAGTTTACAAGGCTGGGGGCTGGCAAGGTTTATAGTGTGGATAGTAGTATTTTATTTGTAAATGTTATAAAGTTCTCTTTTCAGTTTGGGCAAGAATGGGGGGGGCTACCGATACATATGTGGTACCGTTGTAATCAGGAGAAATGGGGCTTTCACATGCAATATGGTTTTCATTAATAAAACAAATGTTTTATTTAAAATAAAGGGGACAATTGTCTAAAAATATTATTTTATTTATTTATTTTTTTTACGCAAAAACAGTAGAAAAATTACAAACAAGACATTTCATGTTAAAGCCTAAACTCTATATATATATATTCCGGCAAAAATCACGGTTAAACATGGCGCAAAATGGGGAAAAATGACCTGTCAACAGGTGACAAAACTTCAAGTAGGCTGGCAATTAAAAAGGTTAATAGTACCTATGCATGTTGGGTATTGTTCTGCTCGGCAGACCTTGCGCTTTCAGATTTAGCTTGTTTTTTCTTGTTTGCATATTTATATTTTAGGAATAATGTTATTTATTCAGTTTTTTTATTCATTTTTTTAGGGAAACCCTGTGCAACCTAAGAATTCTTCGAAAGATTACTTCCAGAAAGGTGAGCCTACTACAACAAGCTGGGTACTCTTAGAAAGCTTAACATGTGTACTTTTAGGGAATATATGGTTTATGGGGGATATTCCAAATGTAAAGGGTTGTTTTGGTTGAAAAATTGCAAGGTGCGCACTTTTGTCTGCAGAGCTGAAATTTTCAAGTAAAATTACTGTTATACGCACACTTTACTTGTGGTGTTTGCCAACTCTTCCCTTGACAGTAGCAATGCATGTTGGGTATCGTTCTGTTCAGGGCATGTTGCTTTTTGAGATTTTACTTGTTTTTTTCTTGTTTGCATATAGTTTTTTTTTTAGGAAAATGTGGCTTGATTCTTCCTTTTTATTCTTTTTTAGGGAAAATTTGTGCAACCAAAGAATACATTGAGGGATAACTTCCAGAAAACTAAGCCCACATAAACAAGCTTGGTACGCCTAGAAAGCTTGAGGCGTGTACTTCCAGAAAATATATGGGGCTATTTCAAATGTAAAGGGTTGTTTTTCTGGAAAAACTGCAAGGTGCACATAGCGCATAGCGCAGTTGTATTTTATCTGAAAATCTCCTAAAGCTCTGTTTCAGTTTGGGAGAGTCTCCTGGGCAGGAAAGGGTGTCTACCAATACATATGTGGTACTGCTGTGACTGGGAGAAATTGGGGTTTTGCACGCAATAAAATTTTATTGAAAAACTAAAAAACACTCCAAATTGCAAAAAATAGATTTTTTTTATTTTTTTTGCACATATTTCACCAAAAAATATTGAGAATACACTAAAAAAAGGCCAAACAAGACATTTCATGTTGAAGCCCAGACTCCTGGAAAATCCCTGGAAATCCTTTCAAAAATCACAGTTGAACACGTGTAGCGCAAAATAGTGAAACAAGGTCTGGCAACAGAGGGTGACAAAATCTGCAGGTAGGCTGGCAGTGAAAGGGTTAAATCTTGGAGAGTTGAAAATAGGAAATTTTCATTCAGGGTACCCGTAATTTTGGATTTCCTGCAACATGGAGTTGACATGGGACGCAGTGTTAACACCTTAAAGGTGCAGTTGGCAGCCTTATCGGCTTTTCTAGATAAGAGATTATCATCTATTTCCGTCATAAAACGGTTCCCTGCTGGCAGTCAAAAGATCTAAACCCACGCCATCCAAGATAGTTCCTCAGTGGGATTTGGCTAAAGTGTTACTTATGCTTAGTTCTTTACCTTTTTTTCCAAACAACAATTTGGACATCAAGTTGCTCACCTGGAAAGTCTTGTTTTTGGTGGCTATCACTTCTGCTCGCAGAATTAGTGATATTCAAGCCTTATCTTGTCGACATACTTTTCTTCAGATTTTTTCAGATCGCATAGTTTCGAGAGTGGATCCTTGTTACCTACCGAAGGTTGCTTCAGATTTCCACAGAACTCAGGAGATTGTTATTCCGTCTATCAACCAGGAAGACTCTGAGCTTAAGGCTCTGGATGTGAGATCTCATCTTTTACGATATCTCCGACAAACCAAAGATTTTAGGAAAGCAGACAGCTTATTTGTCTCCTTCGCAGGACCTAAAAAAGGTCTTAGAGTGTCCAAGACAACGCTGGCAAGATGGATGAAGAATACCATCAAAATGGCTTACCAAGATGTGAATATGCCAAGTGGAGTTACGGCTCATTCTACAAGGAGTGTTTATACATCTTGGGCAGAGCAAGCAGGGGTTTCCATGGAACAGATTTGTAAAGCAGCCACCTGGACTTCAGCTAAGACTTTTGCAAGACATTACCGTTTGGATCTTCTTACTCAGAAGGACCAGTCTTTTGGCCGAAGTGTCCTTCGTACAGTTCTTCCCACCCAATGAGGTAGTCCTCGCCTATCTTTCAGGCGTATGCTGCCCGTAGGATGTTTTGAGAAAACTTAAGTTAGGTACCTGGTAACTTTTTTTTCTAAACATCCAAAAGAGCAGCATACGCCAACTTCCCTGTTTTCAATAAGGTGTGGATTATGTATTTTGTTATTGGAGTTGTGGGTCTGTTCTTCTCTCTTTCAGATCTCTACAACAACTGGGGAAGAGTAGGAGGAGTCAAGAATTTATTTGGCTGGTGATCACGTGTTCCCCTATGTGGGAGGAGCCCGGAAGTCTCAGGTGTATGCTGCCCTTTCGGATGTTTAGAAAAAAAGTTACCAGGTACCTAACTTAAGTTTTTTTTGTTTTAGTAATTAATTCATTACTATTTTTTAGATTAACAAAAATGCCAAAAATAAGCAAAAGTAAATGAAATAACAACCAATACAGACAAGAAAAATTAAGAAAAACGGGTTGAAATCAAATGAGAGCGAACAGCTTGCCCAGACGCACTAGCTGGGCCATGGTAGTGGTCTTCGGGGTCATCGCTGGGTGGAGAGGGGGGCAGATCTACATACCGGGGGACACGCTGCAATATGGCGAAATTATGCAAAACAGCACACGCCATGATAATATCAATGACCTTTTTGGGGTCATATTGAAGTGCTCCCCCGGTATGGTCCAAGCATCGAAAGCGGGTCTTTAATAAACCAAACGGCCTCTCCACCATGGCCCTGGTCTTCCTGTCTGCCCTATTATATGCATTCTGGGGCCGGCGGACAGGCGTCAGCAGCCACGGAAGAAGTGGATAGCCTGAATCACCTGCAAAAATGTAAAAAGAATATCATAAATTACACATTAATCCCTGAATTCAATAACAAAAACGGTCCATCCACATAAGAGGCTAGGTAACATTTGCAAAACACCATGAGCATACATATTGTGCAGCCAAAAAATGAGCCTAACATCATCTAATGGATGGTGGGACAATTTTAACATCCAAGATGGCGGATGATGGCCAATCAGGCAGACTGCTAACAGGTATTGGTTTAGGACTGTGCTGCTCAGCATTCTTGGATGTCTTAACTTTTCAGGACCCTGTATCTGCTTTGTCTGAGGCAAAAACAGCTCTAACCCAGCCCCTGCACTTTATCCCGCTCTCCTCTACTCAGTAAGTGTAATGCATCTAAGCAAAGATGGCGCAGACCCTATCAAAAAGTCAAGAACATAATTACAGCCGAGTGTGGGTGTAGCGATAACCCTTATCGCCGGAGGGCTTCACCGCCCAAGACGTCCTTTTCCCAATCGTAAGAGGTGCTGCTGGAATTCCAGAGTCGTCCGTGAGGAACCAGGAACAGCCCTTACAAGGGCTAGTGAACTGTAATATAGCGTTTCCCCCAATAAGAGACAGAACTTCAGTATTGAGGGTGAAGGTGAAGTGTTTTTATTAGTGCCACTCTAGGCCTTATATACACAAGTCTCCATGCAATGACAACCACACTGACCAATAGCAGCAGGGCACACAATCCCTCAACTCTGCCGGTGACGCAATCAGTAGAACAATAGCAGGCTGTAATACCATTAATCAGGACAATGCCATTGACTGTGACGTAATCAACAACACACAATGGCAGTCAAAATACAATGACGTTGCCTGTAACAGTATCAAAATACAATGACATTGTCTGGAACCTAATTAAGAAAAGGCCAGTGAATGACCCGGTGGGCAATCGAATAGTGATGACATCCAAAAAACAGAGCCTCTGTCACAGTGGGGAAGACTAATTATTAATTTACTCTAAATTCCAATTTGGAATTTTGTCAATGCAGGACAAACATTTGCCAAGGCTTTGTTGTTTGATAAATCTAATGGGTAAGGTCGTGTTTCACATGTAAACAAGGTGTTCACATAGGCATAGTTTCATACATGGGTCACAAACTAAATTCATAGGCATACATTGAAAAGAAAATGTCGTTATTGGCATCAACTTACCAAGGAGCCATCCACCAGAGAATTCCCCAGACTCAAACTGACCCTACAATCCAGATCTTCTAAGAATGTAGGCATCATGGGCTGAGCCTGGGAACCCGGCGAGCATACTAAGGAACCGCATGTCCGGGGCCACCACTGCTTGCACATTCAGTGAGTGGCCCATTTTGCGGTTCCTGGGAAAAAAGGAAAAAAAAAACCATTAGCAAGGCAAGGAAAACTAGTGAAACACTAACTAATAACACCCTAAGCAAAACCTGTGGGCCAATACAAATAACACTAACCAAGTACATACGTATTTTGTCAAAAAAAGGATATGTATGTTGGATCAAGTAAAGATTAACTTTGAAGTGCCTATTTCAGGTCCACATTAAAATGTTTCCCTTTTGACCACATGAAAAATTTTGGCAACCTAAATACAGTCCATTGTTTCACAGGGACAATTTACAAGGAGGGACTATTTACAAGGAAGGATTAACAGATAGACAATGTCAACTATTTCACAGGGACAATTTACAAGGAGGGACTATTTACAAGGAGGGATTAACGGATAAACAATGTCAACTATTTCACAGGGACTTTTTACAAGGAGGGACTATTTACAAGGAGGGATTAACAGATAGACAATGTCAACTATTTCACAGGGACTACTTACAAGAAGGGACAATTTACAAGGAGGGATTTGTGAATAATTTAATGTACATTTTTGAAAACTAAATGAAAACAAGAAAGATTGTACTTGCCTGTAGATATACTCGAAGTCGATGGCACCCATGACGTTGGGCATGTCGATGATGTAAAAAAATGCCAGCTTAATCGCGTTCCTGGCTACAATATCATCAGGAAAACAAATATATTTCTGAGTTATGGTAGCCATGCCTTCCAAAAACTTGGATAGCGCGCGGCTCAGCGTAGGCTGGGAGATCCCCACAAGCCGTTCGCCAAAAATTGCAGGCAGCCAAGCATCTTGGTCATACCTGAAATTGCTTGCCCCTTCCTTGTGGTGCGGGCTAACCATGGCCGCAGCTCACTATACAATTTATGGAGGGAAGAGCGATTAAGTCTGATGAGCTCAAACAGCTCAATGTCATGCATGCCATTGATGTGCATGCATCACCGCCGGTGCAATCTGGGCTCAGACCTCCGGACGATCTCAATGACCATAAGCTGCAGATCTTCATGCTCCTCAAATTCACTTGAGCCGTCCATAGCTACTAGCCTGCTAGTCTCTAGGTCAAAATGGTCCCATAAGGGGATCGCAAAGGAAACGGTTTTAAAGGGTGGTGGCCCCTCTGCAATCAGCTCTCTGAATTAGTTGCAAGCCTATAACAATAACATGAGTTATCTGAACGGACGCAAAATTTCTGATTTTGATGGAAAAATGATCCGAACTTACGCTAATGTTCAGATTTGCTTTGGTTTATCGAAAGCGCATATACGCATTTGTCCAAACGTTCGTGCGAATGAAAAATGAACAAAAAAAAGACTAACGCCCACAAAAACATACACAGCTACGGAAGTCCAGACGAATATGTTTATGAATCGAGGCTATTGTGTAGATTTTGTTGTCTTATAAAACAAAAGTCTAGTCTAGAGTAAGTATTCTGAGCTCTGTTGTAGCATGTATAATCTTTATTTGTCGGGTGCAATATACGCCATGCGTCCACTAAGTTAAGACTTTTGAAATGTTCCCATATAAGTTTATTTGTGATTAAGGCGGTTTGTTTTCTTTTTACATCGGTTGAGTCAAGTTCAGAGTTGGCTATGAGACTGAAATCTCCTGCCCAGATTAGCATTCCTTTTTTTAGTTTGTCTATTTTTTTTTCTGTGTTTATTATATATTTAGGTTGTCCCTGATTCGGAGCATATGTATTGGCGATCGTGAGCATTTTACTGTTAATTTTTCCTGTGGTAATTATGGTTCTAGCTTGGTCATCCATGTAGTTAGATACTATTTCATGTTGACATCTCTTGTTGAAGAGAATGGCTACCCCGCGTGTTTTTTTTGAGCGATAAGGGTTAGATATCATGTCTCCAAAGTCGCTAAATGCTTCATATGGTTCCTTATTGCTTTTGAAGTGGGTCTCTTGGAGTAAAGCTATATCTATTTTTAACCGTTCTAATTCTTTTACAATATCGCGTCTTTTCTGGGGGCTGTTTGCCCCACGTATATTAAATGTGCATATACGTATTGGTCTACTATCCATCCTTAGATTGTGACAGTGTATTTTATTTAAGTGATACGGATACCTGAAAGGCAAAAGAGTTTTCTTCTTTTTGTACTTATCCCTCTTTATTTCTTTTTCCTTTTTGTTACCAACTCGTGGAATGTGGCCCACCCTTCCCCAATCTCCTTTACGTCCAGTGCTCGACCATCCATGGGAGAAATGGTTCTTTCGTCCGGTGGATTTTTTTAGCTTCTTTACCATTCAGAAGCTTTTTTTTAGTCTGAGCCTCTACCGCCACCCGGGACCGCTGTGAAGAATGGGCGAGGTGGAGTTGTGGGGAGGTGCAAGGCGGAAGAGGGGATCTTAAGATTATTCTTCCTTACCCATTGCCCCTCCCCCCACCCCATCCTGGGCCCCCCCACCCCCCTTCCATTCCTTACGTCACCCCCCTTCCCTCCAAGTCCTCCTCTCTTTGTACAGTTTTTTTTTTTTTTTTTCTTCTCCAAATTTCCTGCCCCTTTATTTTATCTCATTAATGATGCCTTTACTTTTTTGCCCAATCCTCTACCAGAAAATTTTCTGGCATGGTGGGTTTATCTGTAAATAGGTCCCATTCTGGAATTTTTAGAGGTGATAGCCCAAGCTCTTGTACCAGGGTTTCTAAGTGGTCGCCGTCTTTGAAAGTGATAGTTTTCCCTGCGCGGCTGATTGACAGTTTCAGCGGGCCTGCCCATTTAAATTTTATCTGGTTCATCTCTAGTTGTGCTAGCAGGGGTTTCAATATGTATCAGTGGTATCTTGTTCTTTTGAAGAAGTCTTGAAATATTTGTATGTTAGCTGTTCCTATCTGAGTTGATCTGGCTTTCCTAGCTGCTGTTAAGATCTCCTCTTTAAAGTCTGGGAGATGACAGAGTATGTCTTGCGTTATTCCATCCTTAGTATGTCTTCTTCCCCCATCGCGATGGTGCCTATCTATAGTTATAGTGTTGTCGCTGTTGGTTAGATTTTTAAATACTTCGTTAATGAAAGGCATTCATTCGTTGTGTTTTATCTCTAAGGGGACACCTCTAATTCTAAGGTTGTTCCGTCTTGATCTGTTTTCTAAATCCTCAGTTTTTATTGTCAGGTTCTTTAGTGTTTGGTTCATTACTGCTAGTGTTTGAGTCTTCTTTTTCCGTTCCCTTGCCAATACTAATATATCTTCCTCTAGCTGGTCTATACGCTCTGTAATTGCGTGCATTGCAGATTTAAATTCACAAAGTTTAGATGCAATTGTTTCTTTAACAGTGTCTAGAATTTGATTGGATATTGTTTGTTTTAATTCTCCGAGCATTGAGATCCTCAAATCTGCAAGGACCTTTTCCTTTATAGTAGATTTTGATTGCTTCGCAGTGATTTCATTATACTCATGGAGCGTGTCTGTTATTTTGTTTTTAACTAGCGTCAATTCATTAGAAAAACCTACCTTCAGTTCCTGAAGACCTGCCCGTATTTCTTGTTTAATAGCTGTACCTGGTATGTTATGTTCGACTACAGGAGTTCTTTTTTTTTCCGTTGGTATTGTAATCCTGATTCCTCTATGATGTTTGTAGGCATTGCCTGTCCTCAATTTTCTAAGTTCTCTGTATTAGGAAAAATTGGGGAAAAACCCGGCAGTTTGCCCTGATGTTCTAATTTGGGGACACAGGGACAGGTGCCTAGGTAGTTTAGGCCCGTTAGAGGATGTCCCTTAGTTTCCTCTCATGGTATGTGTTTTAAATGTTTAGGGTAATGATAGTTAGTACAGCAGTACACTTAGCATACAAAAAATATAATTTGATTTATTCCTACTAGAGATCACATAGTTCATTCTTAAACAATGTTGGCTTTTTATATAATTCATAGGCATCCAATTAATGGTAAACACAACCATTGTGCTAAACAAAAATACAGTCCGTGGCCAACATTTGGTCTAGTTTCAGTTTGTAGCAAGTTCTCAATTTGTAACAAGTTGTAGATATGCAGATGGCCTTTTACATACGCGTTTCGCAAATCTTAGCTTCTTCAGTGTAATTATCCATTGTATAATCTGTGATATATATAATAAATCAGTTTATCCCATATATTGGTATTAATAACAACATATGAGTAGAACGTGCTGTTTGATTCAATGATAATGTTAGCGTACCTTGTAGCTATTCTTAAGTAGAAATGAACTGGTATTTTCAGGCTACAATCTGTTGTTTATCTAAATAGTATGGAAGTATGTAGTATAAGTATAAACACAGATATTCTAGATAAGACTTAGATATCTTTTGGAATGAATACCTTTCTGTTGATGTGTTGGCAGTTTCAGGTAAGGTATGCCTGTTTCTTTAAAAAAAGGAAAGGATAAGTTCTATATATGTGGTTTAGGGTAAAAGTAAGATACAAGAGTCTAAAGTGCGCCAAAAGGTTAAGTATCAGACTTACTGTTCATAGTACTATGTTGCTAGGCTGAAGAGAAGCACCCGTCCTGCATTCGAGCGGGCGGTGCGTCACTGCTGTGCGGCTGTGTGTGAGAGACGGCGCGGTGTGTGATTATATAGTGAAAAGAACGTGACGTCACTGGGGGCCGGTATGCGCGGCGATGGACCTATTGGTCCCGCCGTCTGATCACCTGCTTCCTTGCTGGCCAATGGGAGCAGGTGGGAGGGGAGCGCGCGTCAGCTGTCAGTGACACGTGCACCACTAGATGTCAAACTTTCTCCCTTCAGACGGAAGGAAGGCGCGTGTCGGCAGCTGTGCGTGCTGCGCTCCAAACACCGGCCCCCTCTTCTCTTTCTACCGCCTACCCTGTTAGAGCAGGGACTGCGGTAGGAGCCTAGCTCCTCAGCACCTTCTGTACTGGTGCTTGCTAATCTACCTTCACCCGAACCTTGTCAGCCGAGGCTGGGAGGCAGTGTATAGTACGGAACGGGTGGGAATAGTCCTGCAGGGCCGCAGGCAATAAGCCCCGCCCACCTGCGCCACAAGAGAGCTATCTTCTCAGCGCAGACTGCAGAAATGAACTGGGGAATTTGTGGGAGGTCCCTGGCTTATATAGGGCCAGGAGGAGCCACAAGCTGTTTTCTGCAGTCCAGCACCATCTTGTGGATGTATTACCCAGAAGTAAGGAATATTCGTGCTGTATACTTGGAATATTATTATAATACAATAAGCACACGTCTTCACCCCTCTCCTTTCCCCATCCCTTCCTTCATATACCACCCCCTTACCTTTTTCAATCACCTGACTTTATTCATCTCTATTTACTGTCCAGGCTTTACTTGCATTATACAACAATGCTAGTACAGCCCCTGTGAAAAGCCACATGAAACATGCTACATTTTGTTTTCTTTTTACAATTATACATTATACTTACTCTAGTATCTTGATAAAAACATTTGAAAATAGAAAATTAATACAGAACCACTATATTAAGGTGTATAAATATATTTAAGATATGTAGTGTACTCCTACCCCCCGTGACCTTGCCTAAGAAGCCACCTGTGTTCTCTTAAAGTGGACCAACACCCAGGATTTTGACTATCCTGGGTTTTGGTCCACTTCAGGGGGGCACCCCGACTAGGGGTGTCCCGCTGTGTAAAACCCCCCAGACCCCCGAAAAACTCACCTCACCACGCTCACGGACAAGCGGCGGACAAGACAGTGTGCCCGCCGCCGCCTCCCGCACGTCGCTCTAACAGGGCGCACGCCCGCGCCGGCCATTCACAAACGGCCGGCACGGGCGCGCCCACGTCTAGAGGAGCGCGCGGGAGGATGAGGTGAGTTTTTTGGGGGGGGTCCCTCACCGCGGGACATCCCGATCTCAGATGTCCCGCGGGGAGGGAGGTGATCGGCCCGGGAATCTATAAGATTCCCGGGCCGATCACAGGAGGGTGATGGTCCACTTTAAAGCAAGAAACTACTAAAAGACTTTTATCTCATTTAGCTCCAGGGTCTGTTGAGAGTTCCTCAATTGCCCCTACCAGAAGTCCATGATAGCAAAATAGAACAGACCAAAAAAGAATGAAATAGAAAGATCAGAGATGAGTAAGCTAGATGTTTCATTGCATTACGCAGAATTTATGAGGAGCTCCTCACTAGCAGCAACTGAAATGTGAGATAAAACAGGACTCCTGAGTAAATTACTTATCATCGAACACACACATCTGGGATAATTATAGTGTTACAAAATCGTCAAATACTTAAAAGTAAAACTCAAAGGACCTCAATTCTGTCAGTTCATATATAATATAATATGCTTTATTAAAACCCACAACCACCAACGATGAATAATCTGATCTGTTTGTCTGGAGAATTTTTTCCTGAGTTCAGCATTCATGTGGCTTCCAGAAAACAAGAGGAAGTTTTCAATCAACTGGCGTATAGACAAGAGACCCAGAGGTATGTGCTTCAATAAACCAAACCTGTACCTTCAACTTCTGGAGATACAGGCAGTTTATAGCTGGCTCCACAGAAGAGAACTACACTATCGACCACTACTAAACTAGTAATAAAAAGTGTAAAACGATGGTTAGAAACTGGATCTGTAAACAAGCTTTTATTGCACTTATTGGGAGGTTTTTTAGTCTTCCAAATCAGGTCTGGATGACTGGACAGATACTTTGTCATTTTATTTCTACAGAACACTACTACTCCCATGAGAATAGCGAAACCCAGGTTTATAAGAAAGTTTACAGGCGTTCCACAAGAGCAAGTAACTGGCCTCCAAAGCAAAAACTTTTCAAGGCCAAGAGGGTGTATGGAAGGACAGTTTTTGGGCATAGATTGCCATTGTATGCTTGCGCACACAGGATTTCTTCCTCCGCATTTAACCCATCTGTTCAGGGAGTGCACACATGCCTGGAGCAGTGGGGTGTCCTAATTATAGCACCTGGGGAGCAGTTGGGGGTTAGGTGTTTTGGTCAAGGGCACTTCAGTCCTGCAACCCTCTGGAAACAACACCACTTCCTTACCTCTATGCCATGACCGCCCTTTTCTTTGTATATCTGAACTAGGTAAATTAGGTAGTGGGCTAACAAACATATTGCAGCTTTTGGTATTGATCAGTAGGCTTGCTTGATTGTTGTAGAAGTGGTCGATAGAGTTGTTCTGACCATAGGGGCAAGCTATCTACTGCCTGTATCTGAGAAATTCAATTTGGAATCCAGATTCACCTTTGAAAATTCTAGATGGGTCTGGAGGGGCTTTAAAGCCGTCACCAACTATAAAAACCCATACTTGCTGGTAACCATGAACAAGGGTCTGGAAGAGAAATTCAACAAATGCTATTGCGGAATAGACAAGATCTCTGTTGGTGGTGCCTTTCCAGTTTATATTATTGACACATCACTTCTATTAGTGCAAAAACTCTTTAATTGCAAATTGCGATCTCTTGCAGGGAAAATTCTTCACTCAATGCACCAGGGCCAATTGTTTTTTAACTGCCCTCCTTAAGGTCGCCCCAATAGAGTTCCCAGCTTAAAGACCACATAACGCTTTTCCTCTGGTGATCCGACAGCTGAACTCTGATGTGTAACAAAAGCAACAGAAAATATACACCTTTTATTTTCTTAGAATTATTATAATGAGAAATGTTACATGGGTTCCTCAAATTATGTGTCTTATTGCAAGTCTTTTGCCTTCTCCACATTCAGCATATGACAGTTTCAATCCCCTGTATCAACACTTTTATGTCTGATAAGATCTGATCTGTGAGAAAAAAAATAGGACGTTAACAATGGGAAAAGCGCTTCTGCCCTGTATGAACTCTTTCATGTGTGATAAGGGCTGATTTCTGAGAGAAACCTTTCCCACATTCAGAACATGAATATGGCTTCTCCCCTGTATGGACTCTTTCATGACTGATAAGGGCTGATTTACGAGAAAAACATTTTTCGCATTCAGAACATGAAAATGACTTCTCTCCTGTATGAACTCTTTCATGTCTGATAAGAGCTGCTTTACGAGGAAAACATTTCCCGCATTCAGAACAGGAATATGGCTTCACTCCTGTATGTACTCTTTCATGTGTGGTAAGGTGTGCCATCTGAGAAAAACATTTCCCACACTCAGAACATGAATATGGCTTCTCACCTGTATGAACTCTTTCATGACTGATAAGGTCTGATCTATGAGAGAAACATTTCCCACATTCAGAACATGAATATGGCTTCTCACCTGTATGAATCCTTTCATGTCTGATAAGGGCGGATTTACGAGAAAAACATTTCCCACATTCAGAACATGAATATGGCTTCTCTCCTGTATGAATCATTTCATGTCTAATAAGGGCTGATTTACAAGAAAAACTTTTCCCACATTCAGAACACGAACATGTTTTTTCCCTTGCATTAACTCTTTCATGAGCAATAAGCAATGATTTTTGAGAATAACATTTCCAACATTCAGAACGTGAAAATAATTTTTCCCCTGTATGAACTCTTTTATGACCAATAAGCAATGATTTCTGAGGATAACAATTCGGAAATTCAGAACACGAAAATTGCTTCTCCCTTGTATGAATTCTTTTATGACTGACAAGGTGTGATTTATCAGAAAAACATTTCCCACAATCAGAACATGAATATGGCTTCTCTCCTGTATGAACTCTTTCATGTGTGATAAGGTGTGATTGCTGAGAGTAACATTTACCACATTCTGAACAGGAATATGGCTTCTCCCCTGTATGAACTCTTTCATGCGTGATAAGGTCTGATTTCCGAGAGAAACATTTACCACATTCAGAACAGGAATACAGCTTCTCACCTGAATTAACACTTTTATGTTTTATACAGTTTGTTTTATAAGAAAAACACATCCCACATTCAGAACAAGAATATGGCCTCTCTCCTGTATGAACTCTTTCATGACTGATAAGGTGTGATTTCCGAGAGAAACATTTCCCACATTCAGAACAGGTATATGGCTTCACCCCTTTATGAATTCTTTCATGTCTTACAAGGCCTGATTTGTCAGAGAAACATTTCCCACATTCAGAACATGAATATGGCTTCTCTCCTGCATGAACTCTTTCATGTCTGATAAGGTTTGATTTCCAAGAAAAGCATTTCCCACATTCAGAACATGGAAATGGCTTCACTACTGTATGAACTCTTTCATGTGTGATAAAACTTGATCTATGAGGAAACCAATTCCCCCATTCAGAACAGGAATGTGGCTTCTCTCCTGTATGACTTATTTCATGTCTGATAAGGTCTGTTTTTTCAGAGAAACATTTCCTACATTCAGAACAAGAATATGGCTTCTCCCCTGTATGAACTCTTTCATGTCTGCGAAGGGCTGATTTCCCAGAAAAGCATTTTCCACATTCAGAACATGAATATGGCGTCTTAGATTGATTAGAAGTATTTTGAGGAGGAAAAACAGTGTGACACTTGTCATGTTTAGAGGGGCAAGATAAGAGATCTGCAGTGTGCAGCACTGGATGAGGGTGTATAGTAGACATGTCTCCTATAGCCTTTCCAGGGATGTCATCTTCTGTTTTTGTATCTGGAGAGTTAGCAGCATCTTCAGCCAAATGATTCTGGCTGGATCTTCCACCTGAAGAAAATAAGAAATAGAGAGTGAACCATTATACTTAACATTATTCTTGTAGTCTCTTTACTTTTGTAGGTGAATTATCAGCCGGTTGTGTTATGCGTAGAACTTAAATTTTAATTGTTACAGCTGATTGTAATTGTGTGGACCTGTCAGGCCTGGGTGAATTATATCACTGGACACTCAGGGAGGTACAAGGAATGGATTAGGAATAGGGATATGCGGTATGGAGGCGGAGGGCCAATTGCTCACTATAGTTATTATCAACTACTAGCTTTTTCTAAGAAACCAAAGCACAGACCAGGGACACAGGTGCATATTGAGAACAGGTGCATAGACTAGAACTGGGCATGTGGAGTCACATGCTGTGGACAGCTGAGCAGATTCATAGGCTGACAGAGCAGGGAAACAGAGGACAGACAGTACAGAACACAGCAGACATACTTACTGCATGTATAAGGGAGCAGGAACTAGCAAACTAAAGGTAGCTGAAGGCCTAAATCCAGCCCAGGCAAGAAACCAGTACAGCAAGGCTTAGATGCAAAAGAAGGACAGAGCAACAAGGATTTCAGGGGGCTGGAGAGCACATGGACACTCAGGCAGAGTAATGGAATGATCCAGATGGGAAGTGGGGTTATATACAAAAGTTTATAGGGAAATGGTAGAGGTGATGGCAGGAAGGAGACCTTCATAGCAGAGGCCAAGGGGACTGGGATCTTCACGGCAAAGCCCAGGGAGATCCGGGACCTTTGTGATTCTGGCCCATGAGACCAAAAGCCACGCCACAACACACCTAAACAGCAGAGCTGCAGGACCAATACCAGACCTTCCTGTCGCTCCAAGGCAGAAGCAATGGAGCAGATGCAACAACTGGGAATGCCGGAGCAGAAGCAATAACTCGGCACACCACAGCAGAGGCAACTGACTTGGGCGAGGTTGGCACAGGTACTAAAGTTTTGGGAAAGACAGGGGCTGGTATTAGAGGCTTAAGCCAGGCAGGTAATTATATTAAGAGACTTGGGTAAGGAAAGCACTAGCATTAGGGGCTTGGACGAGGCAAGCACTAGCATTAGATGCTCAAGCAAGCCAGACACAGAATCGTCCATGCCAGACTAGCCAGACACAGGATCGTCCATGCCAGACACAGGATCGTCCATGCCAGACTAGCCAGACACAGGATCGTCCATGCCAGACTAGCCAGACACAGGATCGTCCATGCCAGACTAGCCAGACACAGGATCTTCCATGCCAGACTAGCCAGACACAGGATCGTCCATGCCAGACTAGCCAGACACAGGATCGTCCATGCCAGACTAGCCAGACACAGGATCGTCCATGCCAGACTAGCCAGACACAGGATCGTCCATGCCAGACTAGCCAGACACAGGATCGTCCATGCCAGACTAGCCAGACACAGGATCGTCCATGCCAGACTAGCCAGACACAGGATCGTCCATGCCAGACTAGCCAGACACAGGATCGTCCATGCCAGACTAGCCAGACACAGGATCGTCCATGCCAGACACAGGATCGTCCATGCCAGACACAGGATCGTCCATGCCAGACTAGCCAGACACAGGATCGTCCATGCCAGACTAGCCAGACACAGGATCGTCCATGCCAGACTAGCCAGACACAGGATCGTCCATGCCAGACTAGCCAGACACAGGATCGTCCATGCCAGACACAGGATCGTCCATGCCAGACACAGGATCGTCCATGCCAGACTAGCCAGACACAGGATCGTCCATGCCAGACTAGCCAGACACAGGATCTTCCACCGTGAGCAAGTGGGAAACAGTCTCAGAGAGACATTTTGGTTCAGATTTGAAAATAAATCCAGGCACAGGCTCTGCAACAGATTCAGACTCGGCAAGGGATTTAGGCTCACAGACAGGCTTGGAGTAAAACTCAGAAAGCATAGGAAGCATAACCTTAGACCTGTTTAAAGACAGAGCAGCAGGGTCCTCATGCTGCTGGGAGGCAGAAAGGTCTGGGCCCCAGTACAGCAAACATTAAGCTTAAGCCCGAAAGCAGGAGAGAGCAACAAGGATTTCATAGTGATGCAATGACCCAGGAGGGAGCCAGGTTTACACATATATAAAGGAAGATGGGGAGGGAATAGCAAACACCTATGAGAGGGCAGCGAACACCAAACAGACAACACAGAAGAGAGGGAGATATTAACAGAAGCCAAACACAGACAAGCCAGAATATGTTGTAACAAGGGAAGCAGCAAACTTGGCAGTGATAACAGCCAACACTTTGCTGGTTCAGGGCCCAGTCTATGTCAGTTTTGACATTGACAATACGGTCATGTAATCATGAAAGCCTGTGGCCTCTCATTACAGAAGGTCAAGACCCATTCTGAACAGCAGACTTGTTGCAAATTGTTGTTATTTTACTTCGGTTACCACAATTGTTGGGTTAATGCGGTGGCCGTATCGACCTGATGCACTATGTAAAAAGTTTACTTTTCCACCAGATTAGGATTACTTAAAAGTGGCCAAACTCCCCACTTGGCCTGACCTGGGGTCTAAAAGAATTGTAAAAATCCCAGGTTTTGGTCCACTTTAAAGCAGAAACCAAACCATAGATTATATATATATATATATATATATATATATATTATATTGATATCAGAGGCAACAAAGCAGATAAGTTAGGGGGTTGGATGAGGTAGGATTAGGCGATTTGAAACGTATCACATGTTGTCATCCTAAAATTCATCTGTTTATGGCATTTAATGGACTAAAGTAATATATAATAGTATAGTATATTTTAACTTCCAGATTTTCAGGATCACAGAAATTGGGCATACCCCGGAAGTAATGGTTTATTTCCTCCATATAACAAACAGAATAAGGCTTTATTCATCTTGAAATGTCTATTGAGTCAATAATTGGAAAATAATGAGAAAAATAGAATTTTTTTTAACCAAATGGTGTGCTAAAATACCCTCTTCCCAATCCCCCCCATTACAGACAGTACACAGAATTGCCCCATTACAGACCCCACATTACAGGCAGTGAGCGGCATTCCCCAATACAGGCAGCGAGAGTAGCATCCCCCCCACTCGTGCAAGGAGGGTGCGCAATGGAGGACTGGCGAGCAGGAAGCAGTTAAACCTGCTGGAAAATAGTGTATAGCAGGGGTGTCCAACGAATTTTCACTGAGGGCCACATTAACATTCTGGTCGCCTTTAACCCTTTATATGCCAGCCTACCTGCAGCTTTTGTCACCCCCTGTTGCCAGACCATGTTTCACTATTTTGCGCTACACATGTTCAACTGTGATTTTTTAAAGGATTTCCAGGGATTTCCCAGGAAAATAATATATTGTTTTTTTCAAGAGAGTCTGAGCTTCAACATGAAATCTCTTGTTTGACCTTTTTTTTAGTGTATTAATACTTTTTGGTGAAATGTGCAAAAAAAAATAAAAAAAATCTATTTTTTGCAATTTGTAGTGTTTTTTTGAAATAAAAAATGTAAGTTTGTCAATAAAATTTTATTGCGTGCGAAACCCCAATTTCTCCCAGTCACAGCAGTACCACATATGTATTGATAGACACCCTTTCCTGCCCAGGAGACTCCCCCAAACTAAAACAGAGCTTTAGGAGATTTTCAGATAAAATACAACTATGCTATGCGCACCTTGCAGTTTTTCCAGAAAAACAACCATTTACATTTAAAATACCCCCAACAAACTATATATTCTCTGGAAGTACACACCTCAAGTTTTCTAGGCATACCAATCTTGTTTATGTGGGCTTAGTTTTCGGGAAGTAATCCCTCAATGTATTCTTTGGTTGCACAAAGTTTCCCTAAAAAAAGAATAAAAAGGAAGAATCAAGCCACATTTTCCAAAAAAAAAAAACTATGCAAACAAGAAAAAACAAGTAAAATCTCAAAAAGCAACATGCCCCGAACAGAACGATACCCAACATGCATAGGTACTGTCAGGGGAAGAGTTGGCAAACACCACAAAGTAAAGCGTGCTTGAAAATTTCAGCTCTGCAGACAAAGTGCACACCTTGCAATTTTTCAACCAAAACAACCCTTTACATTTGGAATATCCCCGATTAAACCATATATTCCCTGAAAGTACACATGGTAAGCTTTCTAAGAGTACCCAGCTTGTTGTAGTAGGCTCACCTTTCTGGAAGTAATCCCTCAAATAATTCTTAGGTTGCACAGGGTTTCCCTAAAAAAATTAATTAAAAAACTGAATAAATAACATGTTTTCCTAAAATATAAATATGCAAACAAGAAAAAACAAGCTAAATCTGAAAGAGCACGGCCCCCCGAGCAGAACAATACCCAACATGCATAGGTACTATTAACCCTTTTAATTGACAACCTACTTGAAGTTTTGTCACCCTCTGTTGACAGGTCATTTTTCCCCATTCTGCGCCATGTTTAACCGTGATTTTTGCCGGAATTTCCAGGATAATTATAGCCCCCCCATTCTTGCCCAGGAGTCCCCCCAAACTGAAATAGCACTTTATAACATTTACAAATAAAATACTACTACTAACTTAAATTGGGTCCCCCTTATCCAGCATTACCAGCCCGGGACCAGCTGTGAGGGCTTGTAGGAACAGAGTGGAGGGGCCAGCTTTTGTGGCCCCCCACCCTGCAGCCTACAAGCCCACATAGCCTATGTGGGCCCGGGCTCTTCTGCCCCCCCCCCCCCTGGGCTTTGGGGAGGCAGGTAATAGGGGTGCCGGAGGTTAACGGCAAGTCACCTGCTAGCGGCAGGTCACTTGCCAGCCCCCAGCCTTGTGAACTGGTATAAGGATCTCATGGACCCCTTACCAGTTCACAAAGGGTTAAGAGTAAAAAAAACACACAGAAAAGCAGAAAAAATATATATATATATTTTTTTTAACTTTTTAATACTTACCTCCCATCCATCCCTGTGTCCCACGCTGATCAATATGGCTTCTGCTGCAGCTGGAAGCCTTTTATAGCTGCTAGGCGACAGAACATAAGGGGTTAATTTAAAAAAAATGACATAGGGTCCCCCCTCCCAAAAAAATCCCAAAAAAACATAACCTCGCCTCACATATCTATGCCCTCTATTCTGGCAGAGTTCAGGCGCTTTGGCGAATTGAGCAATTTCAAGGTGAACTTATCTAAAACAGATACCTGAATGTCTCGCTGGATACTCAGACTCAGCGCTTCATACAAGTAAATTTTCCCTTTAAATGGCAGGGAGAGGCCATAAAGTATCTGGGTGTCCAGTTGCCCTCCGACTTGGGGAAGCTATACAAACTTAATTATGACCCGCTCCTGCATTCCACGGTCGCTAACCTTAACTCATATAGCAAGAAACAATACTCATGGTTAGGCCGTATAAATATCCTTAAAATGGACATCCTTCCCAGGTTTCATTATCTATTGCAGGCAGTCCCTTTAGCCCCGGAACGGGACTGGGGCAGCGGGAGGCCCAGAATTCGGAGCGTAACGCTTCTCAGATCTAAATTGAGGGGGGGACTTGGGGTCCCGGACCTTAGGACCTACCACGCTGCTTCGGTGCTGGTGCGTCTTTCAGACTGGTTCAATCATAAAGATGATAAATGATGGGTTGGCATTGAGGGGGACATCTCCCCCCTTAGTCTGGTGGCCCTGCCTTGGGTGGACCCTTCATGCAGGCCTGGGGCCCAGGGGCTGCCCTATCTGGTGGGCCCTCTGCTGACTGTCTGGGACAGGTTCTTGAGACGGGGAGAGCTCTCACTCAGACCGGGTCCCCTCACCCCACTATTTGACAACCCGTCCTTTCCCCCAGGGATGAATGTTAAGTCTTTCCTTATATGGGAAGCATCTCAAGATACTATACTGGGAGATATAGTGTCGAGGGTGGGTCCCCCCTCCCTTTCTGAACTGCGGGCTCGGGGAGGACATGGGAATGTCTCCTGGTTCTTGCACACTCAGTTGGTTGCTTTTGTCAAATCCCTCACGCCATCTTCGAGCCTCTCTCGCCCACTCACGCCTATAGAGAGGGTCCTGCGGGACCCCTCACCCCCTAAGCACGTGATTTCTCTTCTTTATAGGATTCTCCGGGACGGGGAGGAGGGGGGGAGCTGCCCTGGTACTGCAGGAGGTGGGAGGAAGACTTGGGACAAGCACTTGAACCTGATGACTGGGAGAAGTCCTTCGCGCTTACTCACAAACTGTCTGTGGCATCTCGGGCTCAGGAACAGAAATTCTGGCGAGATGGTATAGATGCCCATTGGATCTTGTGAAATTTGGGGGGGGCGGACACTGGGGACTGCTGGAGGTGTGGGGGTGCCCTGGGGACCATGTTGCATATCTGGTGGGAGTGCCCGAAGGAGAGGGCCTTCTGGGAAGGAGTGCTGGGAATCTATGAGCACCTGACACTCGAGGGGGTCCCACGCACTCTGCAGGTTACCCTCTTATCGATGATCCCAGTATCAGCAAATAAGAAGGGGTTGTTGAGGCATTTACTCACGGCCGCCAGGTCGGTGATCCCCAGGCACTGTTCCGTCTTTGATGGAGTGGTATGGGGAGGTTGAGAACATTAAGAGGATGGAGGAGTTGACTTTGGAGGGGGTTGAGGGGGGTATCCAGAGGTTTCTCAAGACCTGGACCCTTTGGGAGGTTTCACGGGTTTCTCCTGACTTTCAGACGCTACTGGAGCGTGGGTGATGCCCGGGGGGGTGGGGGGGACCTGACAAGACTGGGGGGGTCTGGGGATTCGGGATGCTGGGCCCCAGGGTTTCCTGTTCTCCTTTTTTCCTCCTTTCCCCATTTTTTACTTTTGCTATCTTTTATAATGTTTGCTCCTTCTTCTTTGCTCTTTGCTTCTTCTTGTTCTCTTTTTTCTCTATTACCACTTTTCTCTCTAGGATCGCCGGGGGGACGGGCACGGTTGCTATATACAGGAAACAGCTGAGGAGATGGGCCCATAGGCGGGGGAGTGCCTTCTCTTAGGGCGACGATCCGGTGGGCGCGCTGGGCGTTGTCTAAGGATGCCTTGTGTCCGATATTTCAGCGTGCCCTGAGGGGAGCGTGGCTCGCTCGGACCCTTCTAAGCCGAACAAGAATGCGATGCTTTTGTTGAGCTGCTGTGTCATTTTTGCCCTGTGATCCTCTTTGATACTGTTTCTATCTTTTGTTATGTATAAATTGTAAAAAAAAAATTCTTTATTTATTTATTTTTTTACTTTACTCACCTCCGATCCTCTGTCCCCCGGCGATCTGCGATGACAGTCTGCTGGGGTGTTTGGAGGAGAGAGCCTGGAGGGGGGGGGGGGGGCGATCTCAGCCCTCTCCTCCTCCCCACCTCTCTCCTCCAACCACTCGAGCAGACTGAGCAGACTGATTTTCTGTCTCGGGTGCTGGACTTAAGAGGCGGCTGCTGGTGACATCACAACGAAGCAGACCCGTTCCAGAAAGTGGGGGGAGAGGGCGATTTCTGCCCTCTCCTCGCCACGGAAGAGGCTGGGGGGCGATCGGAGGCAGGAGACCTGTCGGGAGACAGCGCGGCCTCAGGTAAGTAAATGGTAAATGTCATTTTTAATTTCTTTTTTTTTTTACAGTTAGCAGCTGCCGCCGCCGAAGCAGGGGGGGGCTCTCCTGGCCCACGGGGGATCGGATGGCACCAAATTAAAGAGGAGACCCGGCCGGATCCAACGAGGGGTCAGGTGAGTTTTTCTGTTTATTTTTTTTTTTAACTAGCAGGGAGGGGGAAGTCAAGCACGTAACACCTATGTGCTTGCCACTTAAGGCACGGACATGCGAGCACGTAGGTGTTACGTGCTTGCCACTGAAAGGGTTAAAAGGACGATTAATAACAAACACAAAACAGAATGCAATCACAACCATTCAATTCTATGGTTACAGGCGCAGAATTATTTTGCCCAGGATACAGGTGTAGAATGTTATTTTTCCCTGGGCAGCTTCTAAATTATTTTGCACAGGATAGCTGCAGAAGCCTGATTTAGTTCCCGGACATTGATAAAATACTACAATGCATTGGGAAGAGTTACTGCGATAGGCCGAATGTTTGGGATCCTAATAAGTGAGATCTTTCCCGTTACCAGAGGCCACCTACCACCCCCCCATCCACCCCAAAGCAAATAGAGGAGCCAACAATACATTTGCCCCATGCGAGGGCGGTAACAGCTTTATGGAAAATGTCTGCACCACTAGGCCCCTAGTTACAAAGTGACCAGGCAGAGATGCCGATAGGTGAACCAGCGAAGCTGCCCCGAATCAATATTCCATTCACACAAACACACGTATCCACAAAGACTGCAAATAGACGTAACCGTAGCAGGCAGAACAACTGCTCTGTCTGCTTTACAGAGGTACCACACCCACACTTCCCACCCCCTCCCTGTTCAACAAGGCCCCAACTATGACGGAGCTTTGTGACCCGGACTAAAAGGAACATTAAAAAAGGAAAGTCAGGGGGGGTTAAAAACTCCTCCAAACCTCAGGGGACTGCGCCCCCCCCCCCTTCAGTTTTACGTTTGGGTAGTTTGCACTCACCTCGTCAGGCACTGTGCGCATCCCCCAATCTTGCGCCTGCACAGTGCCAATGAAAGGGATGCAAGGGGAGCCGCCGAATAGCCGTGAGACTTTGCTGAGCCACGCAGGACTTTAAAGAGGAAGGCTAAAGCTGTGCTGTCATTTAGAGACGGCTAAGCCAGCAGCGGGGGGGGGGGGGGGGGGGGGGGGGGGGAGAAACAGGCCCTGAAGCAGCCAGATGTTGCCAATTCCCCCCATTGGCCCTGACTTACCTTTTGGATGTTGTGGCGGCGAAGGGAGGTGTGCAGAGAGAAAAGAGAAGAGATAGGAAAATAATATTACTCACCTGGTCTGATCTGTATACTCATTTCCTCCCCTTCATTCTTCATACATATATCTTCTTCCTTCTCAGATTTCATGGGTCTGGCTATAATGTCACCGGGTTCTGTGAATAAAGAGCAGTGAGGAAATTACAGTGTGTGCTCAGTGATGGGCTCCGCAATCAGATATAGCCCCGCCTCTTACCCTGTGATGGGAAGAGCTGCTGAGCCTCCATCATGGTGCCCCCCTGTAGAGATATTGGTGTCCCATACTCACCCCGTTATCAGATATAGCCCCACCTCTTACCCTGTGATGGGCGGAGCTGCTGAGCCTCCATCATTGTGTCCCCCCTGTAGAGATGTTGGGGTCCCAATACTTCCCTGTAATCAGATATAGCCCCTCCTCTTACCCCATGATGGGAGGAGCTGCTGAGCCTCCATCAAGAGGTGTCAATTCCTGCAGGGAAGCTGGTGAGTGGAGAGTCGTGAGCAGACAAGACCTAATTGCATGGCTTCTACAGAGGGATTACCCGGGGTAGATAAAGGAATAGTGGAGCTGGGAAGTTTGTTGGGACTCTACTCAGTGAGGACAGTTCAAATCTCTCCAAAGAGGCAGCAATCAATCAATCCGGATGGCCAATGAAATCTCCTCCAGGGATCAGAGACTCCCACTCCAATTCATCAGTCACAGTGATGGTGGAGCACAGAATTGTTCCAAGCAGTGTCTGCTCCCCAGCACTAGAATTCAGTAATATAGCCCCTTCCCCCGTGGGCTGGGCCTGTCTGAGGTGTCACACCTGGGGTCTGACTGTAGCGATAACCCTTATCGCCGGAGGGCTTCACCGCCCGAGACGTCCTTTTCCCAATCGTAAGAGGTGCTGCTGGAATTCCAGAGTTGTCCGTGAGGAAACAGGAACAGCCCTTACAAGGGCTAGTGAATTTTAATATAGCGTTTCCCCCAATAAGAGACAGAACTCAGTATTGAGGGTGAAGGTGAAGTGTTTTTATTAGTGCCACTCTAGGCCTTATATACACAAGTCTCCATGCAATGACAACCACACTGACCAATAGCAGCAGGGCATACAATCCCTTAACTCTGCCGGTGACGCAATCAGTAGAACAATAGCAGGCTGTAATATAATTATAATCAATCAGGACAATGCCATTGACTGTGATGTAATCAACAATACACAATGGCAAAAATACAATGACATTGCCTGTAACAGTATCAAAATACAATGACCTAATTAAGAAAAGGCCAGTGAATGACCCGGTGGGCAACTGAATAGTGATGACATCCAAAAGACAGAGCGTCTGTCACAATGCCCCCTTTTTGTGGAACACCCGGCAGACCCGGATTGACCATGTTCGGGTTAACGTGGGGCTGTCCGGACTCTTGTTAGGGGCAGAGTTCTGTTTGCCAGGATAATCCATCTGCATTACTGGTTTGTCTACAGGGCCTGTATACACACACACACATATACAGTTGTACTCACAGGGTGCTGGTCTTGTACACACACAGTTGTACTCACAGGGTGCTGGTCTTGTACACACACAGTTGTACTCACAGGGTGCTGGTCAAGTACACACACAGTTGTACTCACAGGGTGCTGGTCTTGTCATTTCCCCCCAATAAGAGACAGAACTCAGTATTGAGGGTAAAGATGATACCCACACACACACACACATACAGTTGTACTCACAGGGTGCTGGTCTGGTACACACACAGTTGTACTCACAGGGTGCTGGTCTTGTCATTTCCCCCCAATAAGAGACAGAACTCAGTATTGAGGGTGAAGATGATACACCCACACACACATACAGTTGTACTCACAGGGTGCTGGTCTTGTACACACATACAGTTGTACTCACAGGGTGCTGGTCTTGTACACACACATGTACTCACAGGGTGCTGGTCTTGTACACACACATGTACTCACAGGGTGCTGGTCTTGTACACGCACACAGTTGTACTCACAGGGTGCTGGTCTTGTACACACACATGTACTCACAGGGTGCTGGTCTTGTACACACACATGTACTCACAGGGTGCTGGTCTTGTACACACACACACAGTTGTACTCACAGGGTGCTGGTCTTGTACACACACACACACACAGTTGTACTCACAGGGTGCTGGTCTTGTACACACACATGTACTCACAGGGTGCTGGTCTTGTACACACACTCTCTTAGATCTGATTGCAAGGCATTGAGAAAATGTTCTAGTAAAAACAACTGTAGGCTTCCGGGGTGACAGCGTTCCGGGCTAACAAAGCCTCCTTTACCAGATGGTAGTGTGGTAAGTCCGTATCAGGGATGGCCCGGAAAGCATCGGAAGCTTTCCCCGATAGTTTCCCTGATAATATGGTGACCCATTCCTCCGTGGGTACCCGGTGTAAAGCGCACTGCCGTTCAAAATCGGCCAAAAATCCATCAATCTCATTGTCACTTTCCTGGATGGACTTAAATGCTGCAAATGGAATCTTTTTCCCCCCAGTGTAACTGAGGCTCAGAGACACAGGGGCGCTGAGAGGCTGCTGGGTTGCGAGTCGTCGATCTTCCCTTCGCTTACTGGCCTCTGCCTCCGCTGCGGCGAAGACTTGGTCGATCAGTTCTTGTGATGGATTCGGCCATAGACCGACAATCTGTTCCGAACCGCTTGAACGAGAGCAGCGTCTTCATCAGTCTCTATATTGGTTTCGGTCCTCACTGCTGCACGATCCATTTCGATCAGCTCGGCTATCAGTTCCTGACGTGGGCGGTTGCTAGCCGACCTTCCCCGGCTCACGAGTAGATCCTCCAGGGTCAGCCTTTTCAACTTGTCATACTGACTCTCTATCAGGGTAGCACTCTCTCTGGGTACAAAGGACCATCCGACCGCTTGCCACCAATTGTAGCGATAACCCTTATCGCCGGAGGGCTTCACCGCCCGAGACGTCCTTTTCCCAATCGTAAGAGGTGCTGCTGGAATTCCAGAGTTGTCCGTGAGGAAACAGGAACAGCCCTTACAAGGGCTAGTGAATTTTAATATAGCGTTTCCCCCAATAAGAGACAGAACTCAGTATTGAGGGTGAAGGTGAAGTGTTTTTATTAGTGCCACTCTAGGCCTTATATACACAAGTCTCCATGCAATGACAACCACACTGACCAATAGCAGCAGGGCATACAATCCCTTAACTCTGCCGGTGACGCAATCAGTAGAACAATAGCAGGCTGTAATATAATTATAATCAATCAGGACAATGCCATTGACTGTGACGTAATCAACAATACACAATGGCAGTCAAAATACAATGACATTGCCTGTAACAGTATCAAAATACAATGACCTAATTAAGAAAAGGCCAGTGAATGACCCGGTGGGCAACTGAATAGTGATGACATCCAAAAGACAGAGCGTCTGTCACACTGACCAATGATCTTCAGAGGTTACTCAGGACCAGTGCTATAAAAGCTAGTTGGTGGCGGGAGGCTTGGGGGATTCTCCACCACATGTCAAGGCAGAGTAATATAATGAGAAGAGAAGTCTGCTGTGCTGAGCAGGTGTCGCTCCTCTAATGAGCACGGCTGAGGTTTTGGGGTACGCCCCCCTTTGTCAGGTCCACGTGATTACAATCAGCTGTTACAATATAAACTCGTATTCTAAACACAAAACACAATATAAAGAAAAGCATGATCCATCCTTATTATAAAGCTATGAGGGTGCTCTTTTCTGTACAGAACTGGGGAGCCCCCTGTGGATTCCAGTAACAGAGATGAATAGTTAATTCTCAAAGCTACCGTATTTTTTTCGCTCTATAAGACGCATTCATTTTCCCCCAAAAGTGGGGGAAAGGTCAGTATGTCTAATAGGGTGAATGCCAAAAAACACAACAAACACACGCCTCAGCAGCCGTCTCCTGTCGACATAAAACCAGACACACATACATTACTGGCTTCCACTGCCCTGGCTGCCCACTGCAATTGTTACCGTAGTTGCCGCTGCTGCCCACCTTCCCCTGTACCCAGAGACCTGATCCAGGCAAACGGGTGGAGTGTGGCCTGTGACTCCTGCCAGCGTCATTGAACAGGCCAAGCCGACCCGGAAGTCAGAACCGGCGGGAGTGTGAGGCAGCAGGTAGCGGGAGCTACGGGGACCGAGAAGTGGTGGCAGCGGCAATTCTGGAGGCAGCAGCCGCTAGTAAGCAGAGCGTGTGTGAGAAAGTCGGCTGCAGGGGAATGTGTTTTTATGGGGGCATGCTGTATTTGGGGTGCCTGCACACTTGCTGTATTGGGGATGCCCTCACACACAGCCTGTCTTTGGGATGCCCACACACCGCCTGTATTTGGGATGCTGCACACCGCCTGTATTTGGGATGCTGCACACCGCCTGTATTTGGGATGCTGCACACTGCCTGTATTTGGGATGACAGCACACTGCCTGTATTTGGGATGACAGCACACTGCCTGTAATTTGGGATGCCTCTCACTCCCTTTAAATGTGGGATGCCCGTCACTGCCTTTAATGTGGGATACTGCTCACTCCCTGTAATTTGGGGAGCCCGTCACTGCCTTTAATGCGGGATACTGCTTACTGCCTGTAATGTGGGGTCTGTAATGGTGTGACGCTTGTGTGACACGCAGAATGAATTATAACGGCTGATTGTAACGGTAAGGACCAGACAATGGGGTAACATAAGAAACACCTTCTATCCTCTGCCCATTATATGTATCTCTAACCTCAGCTGTATTATCAGCCTCTTGTGTGATGTGCAGAATGAATTATAACGACTGATTAACGTTGTGGCCCTGAGAATAGGGGCGACATAACAAACACCTTCGATCCTCTGGCCATTAGGGACTTTAATCTTCAATGCTGGGTCCTTCAGGCCCTTTTATTTGAGATTAATAGAGAACGATCGTGAATATTTGCATTAAAATCGATAAATAATAAAATATCCGCGCAATAGTGTCTAACGTGTATAAATAATGTAGCAATAGAAAAACTTAAGTTAGGTACCTGGTAACTTTTTTTCTAAACATCCGAAAGGGCAGCATACGCTTGAGACCTCCGGGCTCCTCCCACCAAAGGGGAACACGTGACCACCAGCCAAAGTCTTGACTCCTCCTTCTATTCCCCAGTTGTAGGGATCCGAAAGAGAGACAAAGAAACAGAAGCATAACTCCCATATATAATTACCGGTAATACATAATCCAACTCCACATATAAATAAGGGAGAGAAAACGGCATATGCTGCCCTTTCGGATGTTTAGAAAAAAAGTTACCAGGTACCTAACTTATGTTTTCTCAAAACATCCTTCGGGCAGCATACGCTTGAGAGATAGGCGAGTACTGCCTCACTGGGTGGGAAGAACAGCACGAAGGACACTGCCAAACGACTGATCTCTCTGAGACAGAAGATCCAACCGATAGCGTTTTGCAAAGGTATTGGCTGAGGACCAAGTGGCTGCTTTACATATCTGTTCCATAGAGACCCCAGCTTGCTCTGCCCAAGATGTAGAAACACTTCTTGTGGAATGAGCCGTGACCCCACCTGGTATATTGACATTTTGTACTCTTCATCCATCTTGCCAATGTTGTCTTGGATAACTTTAGATCCTTCCTAGGGCCTGAGAAGGATATGAACAAACTGTCGGATCTTCTGAAATCCTTAGTCTGTTGGAGATATTCCAACAGATGATTTCTGACATCCAAGGCACTTAACTCAAGAGTCCTCCTTGTTAAAAGATGGAAGGATAATTTCTTGAGTTCTGTGAAAATCAGATGCAATCTTAGGCAGGTAACAAGGATCCACTCTCATCACTATGCGATCCGGAAATACCTGTAGAAAAGGATGAGGACAGGACAAGGCCTGAATATCACTAATTCTGCGTGAAGAAGTAATGGCCACCAAAAATAACACCTTCCAGGTGAGGAATTTTATGTCCAGATTCTTGTTGGGAAAAAACAACTGGACCTTCAGAGTATTCACACTTAGTCCCATATCTACTCCATGCTGTAAAAATATCAGGGATCTTGAAAGAAAATTTCCTGTTTTGAATTCTCCAGGATTTAAAAGGTCTTCCAGACTTTAAGATAGATCTTCCTGGTGACCATTTTCCAGCTTGAAGGCAGAGTGTCTATGACTGGTTTGGAGTAACCCTTCTTCTGCATTAATGAAACCTCAGGGTCCATACTGTCATTCTCCACCATTGCAGGTTTGGACAAAACACTGGTCCCTGGGATAACAACAGTGTGCTCACTGGAATCTCCTACGGGTCCTGAACTGATAGTTCCACAAGAGTCGAGAACCAAGACCTCTTGGGCCACCAAGGCACCACTAGGAGAACCGTAGCTGGTTCCCTGATGATCTTGTTCAACACCATTGGAATCAATCGGACTGGAGGAAAAGCATAGGCTAGATTGAACTGCCACACACGTCAATGCATCCACTCCTAACGCTTGATCCGTCGGATTCAACGAGAAGCATTTGTCCAACTTGTGCTTTTTGGCCGAAGTGAACAGATCCACCTCGGGCATGCACTTTAGATCGCATATCTGTTTGAACACTTCTGGGTTGAGCGACCATTCCGATTTCTTTATTTGTGACCGACTCAGAAAATCCGCCACCTGATTTAAGGTCCCCTTTAGATGTACTGCTGTTAGGGATTTCAGGTTTTCCTCTGACCACAGCAAGATTTCTGATGCCACAGTCATCAATCGTGAGGCTCTCGTTCACCCTTGACGATTTATATACGCTACCGATGTCGCATTGTCTGATCTGACTTGCACATGCCGCTCTTTTAGGTGTGATTTCAGTGCCAACAATGCTTCTTTTATCGCTATCAGTTCTCTCAGGTTTGAAGAGGACTGGCTCGGGGCCTTAGACCACTTCCCCTGTGCTGTCCAAGTCTTGCAATGGGCTCCCCAGCCCCAAGCTGAAGCATCCGTAGTTACTATAATCTCTTTGGGATCCAACCAAGGTAGTCCCTCTGAGGACAGATCTTCTTTTAGCCACCAATTCAGGGAACATTTCACCTCCTCTGGAATAGGCAGAATTTGTTCTAACCCGTCCAGGGTTCCGTTCCAATTCCTCAGAATATGCATCTGAAGGGGTCTGGAGTGTAACTGTCCCCATCTCACTGCTGGAAAGGCTGAAGTCAATAGCCCCAGTACTCTCATCGCCTGTCTTATGGAGGACGTTGTGCATGTGCAGAGAACCGAGCTGCTTCCTGAAGAGTCAAAATCTTTTTTTTTTTATACATTTATTGAGATTTTACACAAATAAAACAAACATATAACAAGTGGAGCAGGAATAGTATACACACCGACATAACAGCTTGATAGTCTATACTCGCAGGTGTAACGTACTGGATGAGTGTCCTTAATAATTCAAGCATTGCAGATCAATAAATAAACTTCGATTACAGTGTGTCTCTGGTCTTATTGGAATGGGGGGGGGGGTAACGCAGCAGGGGGGGGGCTGGAGGGTCTCTTAAACTATGCCCAAAAGGCTCTTCCCCTCAGCGGACTCAGTGAAGACCATCCAACCACGCCATGTGGAGGGAAATCTCTCGTATGTGCCATCCCAGGAGGCCATCATGTTCTCGAACCTCATCATGTCATTTACTCGTTGGAACCAGGTAAGTATGCTTGGGGAGGTCCTTGCTTTTCCATAGCTGGGGAATGCAGGCCTTTGCTGCATTCAACAGATGGCACGTGATCGATTTGCGGTACCTTTTTATTGGGACCTCAGTCCTATGGGGGAGACACAGAGCAGGGTCTTCAGGGACCTCCGAGCCCGAGACCTTTTCCACCACCAATCTCACCCTGCTCCAGAACTCCCGCAACCCAGGGCAGGCCCAGAACACGTGCAGCAAGTCACCCTTCTTGTTACCACACCTCCAACACTCTGCGGGCATCTCCGGTGACTACTTGTTGAGGGTCGAGGGGACCCTGTACCACCTGGAGAGCAGTTTGTATCCGCATTCCTGGTACCTGGTACATATTGATGATTTATGTGAGAGTAGCAGAATTTTTCGGCGCTGCTCAGGCGACCATGTTTCATTAAGATCTCTTTCCCATTTTGCTAAATAAGGGGGTACTTCATCCTCTGGGGGGTCTATCAGCAACCTGTATATCCTAGATAGAGTGTGTCTTTCAACCTCCTTACTCTGACACATTTCCTCAAAGGCCGTGGTGTCACATGTGCCCCCTCTAAAATCCTGTAGGGAAGCTAGGAAGTGGCCGATCTGCATGTCTTGCCAATGAGACCACTCAGGGATCCCATGTCTCTGTGCCAGCCCCGCGAGCGAGGCCCACCCATCCGGTGTCCTGAAATGACCTGCCCTGTATACATTTGCTCTAGACCATGCCGTGGCGGTCGACCCCCTGCATCCCGGCCCAAAACCCGGGTTCCCCAGAATAGGGTACATGGGGGAAGGGAAGGGTGAGATCCCCTCCCGTTGCAGCGCCGCCCTGCAGACCCTTAGCGTCGGGCCGATAGTAGGGTGCTGCGCAGCCTGCGCCATTCCCTCTTGAAGTAGCCAGGGGGCGCCCCCAATCGGAAACGTCAGGAAGCTTTGTTCCAGGCCAACCCACTGCTTGTGCCGTCCGTGGATGCACCAATCCACCACCCTGTTTAGGTGGACAGACAGATGGTACATTGCCGGATCTGGGACGCCCACCCCCCCTCTCTCCTTCGTTCTCATCAGCAGGCTCCCTCTTATCCTTGGCCTCTTTCCAGCCCAGATGAATTTGATAAATAGGGCTCGCACCTTCTGCAGGTAGGAGCGGGGGATCATTACTAGCAGGGCCTGCATGAGATAAAGCAGACGGGGCAGGAGAGTCATCTTCACTGCGTTGCATTTTCCAAACCAAGAAAGCTTCCCCTTTACCCACCTGTTGGTGTCTTCTTCAAAGTGCTTCAATAGCGGGGGGAAGTTGAGGGCAAATATTTTGGTGAGGTCACCACTAATCTTAGTTCCCAAGTAACCAACACTATCCTTCGCCCATCTAAACGTGAAGGAGTCCTGTAGTTTCTCAAGCCACGGTGCTGGGATACCGACATTTAGGGCCTCAGATTTCTGATAGTTTATCTTGTTCCCATATTCTCTCAGGTCTTTCATAAGGTTCGGCAGGGTCACCTCCGGACAGGACAAGAAAAAGATTAAATCGTCGGCGTAAGCCACGACTTTATATTGCCCCGATGTATTCTCTATTCCCTTAACATCCGGGTTTCCCCTCACCCTGCACAAGAGAGGCTCCATTGCCAATATGAAAATTAGTGGAGACAGCGGACAGCCCTGTCTTGTCCCATTGGCGATCCCAAAGGATCCCGACGAGTGTCCTTTAACTGTCACCGACGCCGAAGGACAACCGTACAGGCTTTCGATCCAGCTCAGCATATTTGGGCCAAGGCCAATGTGCCTTAGGACCGAGCTCATGAACTTCCAATTGACCCTATCAAATGCTTTCTCGGCGTCGGTGCAGAGCAAAAGGACAGGCGTCTTTTGTTTCTGGGCTAGGCGGCTCACGTTTAACACTTTTATGGTGTTGTCTCGAGCCTCTCTCATGGGCATAAAGCCCACCTGGTCAGGGCCGATCACCAGGTGCAGGTGGGGGGCAATCCTCGTTGCCAAAATCTTGGCGAAGAGCTTAATGTCAGTATTCAGCAGGGAAATGGGTCGGTAGCTAGCACAGAGAGTGGGGTCCCTGCCTTCCTTAGGGATCACCGCGATATGAGCCCGGAGTGTGTCTCTGGGGAGCGTGGCCCCCTTTATTATAGCATTCATAACGGACAAGAGTCTGGAGCCCAGGACAGGAAAAAAGTTTTTGTAGTACTGCAGGTGGAGTCCATCAGGGCCAGGTGCCTTCCCCCCTAGCCGAGCTTAACAGCGCTGCCTGCAATTCCGTCATGGAGATCGGTGTCTCAAGATCCACCGTCACCTGTTCTGGGAGGGTCGGCATCCCTGATAGCCTGATGTAGTCCCTGCGTCTCTGCTCCTGCCCAGGCTCCCAGACTTCCGGTAAGTTATATAGGTTCCGGTAAAATATTCGGAACGCCTCTGCTATGTCTTCCGTAAGGTGTGTGACCCTGCCCCCCTGGTCAACTATTTTGGGTACGAAGGTCCTGGCCCTTTCGGCCCGCAGAGCGCCAGCTAGTAGTCTGCCGCACTTGTCCCCCGACTCGTAGAATGCGCGCCGGCATTGCACTAGCTGCACTTTGATTTTGTCGCAACATAGCATCTTCAATTTCTCTCGTAGCGAAGTCAGGGTAGGCAAGTAGGCGGCAGACAGGGACTTTTTATGCAGCGCTTCCAGCCTATTGATCTCCCTTAGTAGGTTCATAGTGCATTCCATCTTTTCCTTTTTAACCCTAGCCCCGTGCCCTATGAAGAGCCCCCTGACAAAGCACTTGTGCGTCTCCCAGAGGGTCCCAGGTGACACCTCCGGGGTGGAATTTATTTCGAAAAAGCTTTTAAGCTCCTTCTGGACGTCCGCCAGCACTCTCTGGTCGTCCAGCAGCGAGTCATTGAGACGCCAAGACCAGCTCCTAGGGGCCAGGGAGCCTCCCCCCACGGTGAGGGTTATAGGGGCGTGGTCAGACAAAGTAATGTTACCTATCATTGAGTCTTCCACCCGAGGCAGCAGGGAGTGCGGGACCAGGAACAGATCAATCCTGGAGTAGGAATTATGGGGATGTGAGAAGGTGGTGTAGTCCCTCGTCTCAGGGTGCTGTACTCTCCAGGGGTCCACCAACTGGTGCAAGTGAAGGATCCTCCTAACTTGTTTCAGTTTAGTGTATGCAATGTGGGGCCCCCCACTGGAAGTGTCCAGCAGAGGTTCTAGCGCCAGATTGAAATCCCCTCCGATTATCAATTCCCCCTCCCGGAAGCCCACCAGGGCCTCAAGTAGGTTCTCAATGAAAGAGACCTGCCCGGTGTTCGGGGCATAGACATTAACCAGCGTGATCATCTCAGAGGCCAGCTTCCCCTTGACAAATAGCCATCTACCCTCTGTGTCCGTTTTGTAATCCTCAAGCTCCCACATGAGGGATTTCGCTAACACGATGCTAACCCCTCTGGACCTAGAGTCGGGGGAGTAGCTGCTGTAAGACCTGGAGTAAAACCTGTCACCTAATGATGGGGGGTTTGAGGCTCTAAAATGTGTTTCTTGTAAGAAGCCCACTTGCGCTCTAAGACCTCTCAAGTTTCGTAGTATCATGGATCGCTTTTCGGGGCTGTTTAGCCCCTTGTTGTTCAATGAGACGATTTTGGTACCCGCCATGCTGAGCGGCCCTCGGGGGGGGGGGGGGGGGGGGGGGTGAGGAGGGAGGGGGTCGGTAGAGAGTGGACTCTCCCCTTCCGGAGGACAACTGTGGAGGGAAGGAGGGGGGGAACACTGGGCAAGTGGGGAGTCGCCTCCTTCTGGAGGGGCTAAGGGGGGTCAAACGCACAAACAACTAACAATAAACACAAAAATTAACTCTAAATATCCTCTATGGAGAAAATCAAAACCCTACAGGTCCGGTGAACCTGCGAGCTGGCCCTAATGCGGGGTAGAGCGCCCGTCGGTATTTGCCGCAGATCAGGTCACCCCCTCCCGCATCGGATCAGCCAACAGGTCAGCATGGATAAAAAGTAATGAACAGCGACCAGGAACAACAAGTAAGAAGGCAAAAATATTAACATTGATAACATTAACAGAGCATGTTCATGCCCTTCCGGGCATAGCTCTGTGGAAGGAGGAGCCCAGCCCCCCTCCCCCCCGACAGGGAACCCCAGATTAAAGGAGGAGGCGGGCGCAGCACCCGTCCCGCGGACCCACGGCGGCACGCCACCCAATGCTGGGGTCGTCTACGGGTGGTTGGGTTCCCTACCGGAGGAGCGAGAGCGGCCGGGACATCCCGCCCCCCGAGCAGGCTCACGTCTCCGCGTCGTATGGCCTGGACTGCCTTCTCGCCCGTCGACGTCTTCCAGGGCCCCTAGGGCCTCCCAGGTCTCTCCCAGGCGCCCCTCCAGGCCGGGAGGGTGGAAGAGTCACTCTTGCCGCCAGCCAGTCCGGGACCTCTATCGGGTCACACCGAAGGAAGAGAAACAAGTCCGCCAGATCCCCCGGCGACCTCAGCAGGAAGGTGTCGCGGTTTCTCCTAATGATTAGGTGGAAGGGGTACCCCCACCTATATGTCGCTCCTGCGCGCGTCACTGTCTCCAGTAATGGCTTCAGGGTCGGTGCATGAGCAATGTTCTGCGTGAGAGGTCTTGCAGTATCTGAATGTTGGCTCCATCAAAACTGATGTTTCCTTTCCGCAATGCGGCACGGGCAATATCTTCTTTCAATGTGTATCGGTGCACCCTGCAGACGACATCTCTCGGTCTGGATGGGTCTGGGTTAGGGGGGCCAAGCGCCCTGTGGACTCTGTCCAACTCAATCGGGGTGGCCGGATCTCTATCCAGCACTGTATTGAATATGACTGTTGTGACGCGTTTGAGGTCTTCCCCCGACGAGGCTTCGGGGATGCCCCGCAGCCTGAGATTATTTCTACGACTGCGGTTCTCAAAATCGTCAATATGGAGCATCTGGGCCCGGAGTAAGGATTCCTGTCGGTCGCACCTCTCCTCAAGAGCTCTAAGACGGTTTGCAGTCGAAGGGCCCTCCGACTCGAGCAGAGTCACCCTCTCCTCGACTGTCGAGACTTGCTGCTTGACCTCTGCCAGCTCGCGTCTGTGCGCCTCTTCATACTTTGCAATAAGGCTCTCAATGTCTGTTCTGGATGGTAAGTTCCGCAGAAGCGTGATTGTTTCCTTATGGATATCGACGTCGCGAGAGGGCCCGGGGTCTCCAAGTTTCCCAGTCGACAGGGGGGCAGGGTGCAGCCGCAGCTCCCCCTCGGCGGGGTCAGGCACCCATGAAGCCCACGGCTCCAGTCCCGGCTCAGGGGAGAAGCAAGGCTGATGCGGGGTCATCAGGGTCGGGCTGAGCTGGCCCGTGGGCCACGAGGCCTCCGGCGAAGGGAGCAGCGGTGGGGTACAGGGACTTGGGGGTGTAGGCCCTTGCCGCCGCACTAGAATCTCGGGCTCCAAGGGGGGGGGGATGCCGATTCTTCGGGGTCCTCTGGGGTAGACCCACAGAAATGTGCACGCCGGCCCCCGGCTGCCCCTCTGTCAATGGTGCTCCGTCGCCCTCTGTTCCCTGCCGGGGCAAGAAAGCAAATTTGGCCAGGGTCAGCTGTTTTGTAGCTCCCAGTTTGTCCCCCTGGGGCCCTGCCATGGCGGCACTTGGCTTCCTCGTGCCCGGATCGCAGGGGGGCGTGGCCTCGCTTCTGGTCCTGAACAGGGCCTTATCTATCTGTGCAGGAGGGCGGGGAGGGGGGGGGGGGGGGGCCGCGCGGGCGGGGCCAGGCGGACATGCGCAGCCTGCTCCTCAGGTACGCTGGCTGCCTGTCTAGGCTCTCTGCCCGCCGTCAGCTGTGCACCCACCTCGCTTGCGGCGGTGTGCTGGCCGGGCTCCTTCTGCCCCCTCATCTGATCCGGGGAGTCCCGATCGGCACCCGTAGCCCCGCCCCTCCGCGTCATCATCCCGGCGGCCGCCATCTTTGGACTCCCACTGCCTGTGCTGCTGGCCGTCTCCGCCATGTTGGTGCACCCGCCGGTGCACATAGTCAGCGCCTCCGCCGCCGCAGCTTCCCTGCCCCGCAGGCAGTCACCCGGCGTCCCCTCCACGGCGGGATCTGCGGGCGCCTCCCCTCCGCCAGGTAGGTGATTTCTCCTCCGGCAGCGCTCACCTCCAAACGCCGCTGTGTTCTCTGCCGCCTCCTCCGTGGGCACACTGCCGGTATGCCCGCCTTTCCTCCCGGCCTCGTGTGGTCTCTCCCTCTCCGGCCCGTCCCCCGCTCCCTGACCTCGGGGGGGGGGGGCTCCTCCACCGCTGCGGGCATGACAGCCTCTCCGACCCCCAGCGTGCTCCTCGCCATCTTGGATCTCCGGTCCTCGGCTCTTTCCCTCCGGAAATCTGCAGTCGGGGGGGTTTGGGGACCCCTCCGCTGACCCCCTCCACGTCTCTGGGGGTTTCTCTTCCTGGCCATGGCTTTTTGGGGTTGGTTCGCTGCCTGCTAGCTTAACAATTGGGCTGTCGATGCGGGAGCTCAAGGAAAACGCTCCCTCACGGCTCCATACCTAGGACACGCCCCCGAGTCAAAATCTTTTGATGAGGCAGAATCACAACTTGGCAGACCGAATTGATCTCGAACCCCAAGTATGTCATTACTTGTGGGTGCACTAAGGTTGAATTATTGATTTTTTTAGGTTCAAAATCTAACCTAGACGGGTTAACAGATTCAGGGTGTAACTGAGATTTTCCAACAACTTGTCCCTTGATTGGGAAAAAGTAAAAGGTCATCCAGGTAAGCGACCACACCTATCCCCCTGCGCCTCAGATATGCCAGAGGTTCCGACAAAACCTTTGTAAAAATCCTCGGAGCTGAGGCAAGGCCGAAGGGAAGGCAGACGAACTGGAAATGCAAGATCCGGTCTCCGTCTTTTATTGCAAATCTCATTAAAGACTGAGCCCGAGGACTCATTGGTACTTGCCAATAAGCATCCTTAAAATCTATTGACACCATGAATGCACCCTGGGGAAGCATGTTCTTGACTGAAAAAATAGTTTCCATGCGGAAGTGCTTGTATTGGACGTAAACATTGAGCTTCTTTAGGCTTAGAATAAACCTGAATCCTCCTGAGGTCTTCTTTACTAGAAAGATGCTACAGTAAAACCCTGTCCCCTGTTGAAGACGGGGAACTGGCACAATTACTCCCCTTGACCTCATGTCCAAAAGACTAACTTGAACAGCTTCCCTTTCTTCTATGCCTTTGGGCAAGAAAGAAATCAAAAATTTTGAAGGAGGGGTTTGAGAAAAATCTACGTGAAACCCCTCTGTAACTCCTTTTACAATGAATGGGCAATCCAAAAGGTCTCGCCAGGCCGTGTAAAAACCATTTAGCCTGGCCCCAATTGCCATCTTGGCGTCATTGCTTTTTGGGTTTTGCCTGGTAGGTCCCAAACAAAGTGGAACCTCTAAAGTTACCTTTACCTGTTGAGGTTGTGGAAGAGGAAGAACCACCTCTGGATCTTTTAGGAGTGTCCTTGTTAAGAAAGGAGCGCCTAAAGGAATTCCTGGGAAAAAAATCTCTTGTTAGCTGAAGTTTTAGGCCAGGCTGAAAAACATTTATTCCTGTCCGTGGTCATGTCCAAAACATTTTTCAGATCTGAGCCAAATAGACACTGCCCCCTAAAGGGCATGGTACAAAGTCTCATCGTTGAACCAATATCTCCAGACCTGGTCCTCAACCAGAGAGTCCTGCGCATGGAATTGGTCACAGCCATGTTTTGTGCCAAAAATCTAATTGATTCAGCCATGGCATCAGTTACAAAAGCCGTAGCTGAAAAAAAGGATAGGTAAAGCTTTCATAATCCTTTCTAGACTAGTCCTTTCCAACAGACAGTCCTTCAATTGTTGAAGCCAGAAGCCTAAATATCTGATCACACAATTGGAAGCTAAAATAGGTCTTAGAACATTAGATTCCACTTGCCAGGCCTTTTTGAGAAGTGAATCAATTTTCTTATCTAGGGGATCACTAAGAACCGCAAAATCTTCAAAGGCTAACCCTGCTCCCTTAGAGACTTTGGCAAAAGGGGCATCCAGCTTAGGGCATTTCTCCCAAAACTCCTCTTCCGCAAAAGGATATCTGCGTTTAAGACCCTGAGACCTGAATACTTTCTTAGATGGATCTTTCCATTCTTCCATAATCATATACTTTAAGTAATTATGAAAAGGAAATGAATAGGAAGAGTCAGGTGCCAAATCCGGATAAAACCCATCATGTTTAGACTTTGGGCCTGAATCCTTTTCTTCTATCCCCATGGATAGGTAAATCATATGTAAAAGGAAAGGTAATTCTCCCGGAGGAAACAAATACTTCCCTTTGGCCGAGGCCGTGGAGCCGGAGGCCTGATCTTCTTCCTCCCCAGGGGAAGAAATCTCTCCCTTCTCAGAGTCGTCATCAGGCATAACTGATTCCTGAGTGGCGAAATAAGAGGGTTTCCCCATGTGACCGGAGAATAAAGATGAATCAAAGGGACCTGTTGTTGGTTAGGAAAATACAACCTGGTTACCTGAACTCTCTGGGGCCCTCTGGGTCATAGGTGAGGACGAAATCTGGTCTTTCAGTTCCATCATCCACATCAGATCAGAATTTTTCTCCTTATTAACCACCTTGTCCATACAGGTTTGACAGAGGTTTTTTTATAGCTTTGTTTCACACATGGGGCATCTCCTACTCTTCTTATGAGATTTAGATCTGGAAGAAGAGGATTTAGGTACACTCTTGGAAGCTTTGTTCGGGGTCTTAGACTAAAAGACATAAGCAAAATTAGAGGGGCGTGAGCCATATCCCCTTCCTAATAAACATGCCCAATTAGACACTCAAATAAAAGTGACTTACCGGGGCAGAGCTGGGCCTCCTCCTCCCAGAATCGGAAGCCGACGGAATATTAGATGAATCCTGGTCCACATTAGGTATTTCTGTGAAGGTATCTTCAATAGGAACCAACATAGGTTCAATATGACCATCATCTGCCTGTTCTGCCATGTTTCTGGTATGAGGCACAGAGGATTGCTTCCTGAGTCCGCCTAAATAGGGCAGGAGCATAATCCCAATAATTGTTAACCCTTTTTTAGAAAGGGAGGAAATTATACAGATTTGCCACAAAACTGTGCTGTCCCTTTAACCCTTTTGTTGCCAAGCACGTAACACCTACGTGCTGGCTTGGCTGGGCCTTAAGTGCCAAGCCCGTAGGTGTTACGTGCTTGACTTTGATCGCTTCTAGTTTAAAAAATAAAAATAAAAAATACTCACCTGACCCCTTGTTGGATCCGGCCGGGTCTCCCCTTTAATTTGGTGCCATCCGATCCCCCGTGGGGGGTCGGATGGCTCCAGGAGAGCCCCCGGAATAGGCCGCCCCCCCCCCCGCTTCTGCAGCAGCAGCTGCTAACTGTAAAAAAAAAAAAAAAATAAAAATGACATTCACTTACCTCCATGTGCGCTGGCTCCCGCTGTCCCTCCTCTTCACCTGGGGGGCCTCCGATCCCCCCCCAGGACTTACCGATCTTCAGGAGGGAGCCTGGGAGGCTCTCTCCTCTCTTCTTCAAGATGGCGACCGCCATCTTGCCTCTAAGCCCCGCCCCCTTGGGGGCGGGGCTTATGACGTCATCCCGGTCCCGATCACCGGCTTCAGCTTTCTCAGCTTCTCAGATGCCGGTGATCGGTGCCCTGGAAGGAGGTGACAGGAGATCCTCTGATCTCCTGCCTTCTCCTTCTCTGGATGCCGATCACAGGCATCTGTCAGCTGAGCGGCGAGGGACAAGAGCTTGCAATCGAAGGTAAGTACAGTAAAAAAAAATTATTTTTTTTTAATAAAATACTTTTTTTTATTGTGTGGTGTTTTTTTTTTTACAGTTAACCCTTTGTGAGCTGGTAAGGGGTCCATGAGACCCCTTATACCAGTTCACATGGCTGGGGGGGTGGCATTGCCATTAACCCCCGCACCCCCATTACCTGCCTCCCCAAAGGCCAGGGGGGGGCAGAAGAGCCCGGGCCCACATAGGCTATGTGGGCTCGTAGGCTGCAGGGTGGGGGGGCCACCAAAGCTGGCCCCCCCACTCTGTGCCTACAAGCCCCCATAGCTGGTCCCGGGCTGGTTACTTTGGGTAAGGGGGACCCCACGTCATTTTTTTTTTTGGATTTTTAAGGGTTTTTAACCCTTAAAAATCCAAAAAAAAATGGGGTCCCCCTCCCCGGGAAGGGGGACCCTATGTCATTTTTTTTTTTAATTAACCATTTGTCATCCAGCAGCTATAAAAGGCTTCTGGGCAGGAAAGGGTGTCTACCTATACATATGTGGTATCGCTGTAAGCGGGAGAAATTGGGGTTTCTCACGCAATAAGATTTTATTGACAAACTTACATTTTTTATTACAAAAAAACTCTACAAATTGTAAAAAAATATATTTTTTTTATTTTTTTTCACACATTTCACCCAAAAATGTTGAGAATACACCTAAAAAACACAAACAAGACATTTCATGTTAAAGCCCAGACTCTGTTGAAAAAAACAATATATAATTTTCCTGGGAAATCCCTGGAAATCCCTTCGAAAATGACAGTTGAACATGTGTAGCGCAAAACAGTCAAACTCAGTCTGGCAACAGGGAGTGGCAAATGCTGCAGGTAGGCTGGCAGCGAAAGGGTTAAGGCCTAACACGTGTTGTGGCTGAGCAGGAAAAAACCCGGGCGCTGGGTAGTGACGTCAGCATCCGGGAGGAAGAAGCTGCAACCCCAATTTCCTGTTAGGAAACGATAAAGGGGATTATTCTGCTGAGCGCGCGCCCGATTTTTACCTGACCCGACCGCCGGAGAGGACAAGCGAGATCTGGGAAGATCTTCAGGAACAGCCGCCCCGGAGGTAAGGAAACCGTGACTGCACTTGCCAGAGCCGGCGGGAAAAGAGAGAGCGAGAACGTGTCATTACCCTCTCTTCCCCGCCTCTTAAAAGGTAAAGCGCCCAAGAATAGTGAAGTAAAAATTAAGCTGGAAAAAAATCCCAGAGCAACCAATTCTTCAGGGATTTTCCAGATCAAAAGTCAAAATATCACTATTCAAATTAATTTAAAAAAAATGTATAATGGGGCCCCGGCTTTTCCATACAATTAATCCTCAGTAAGAGGAAACACATAGCTTACCCTCCTTTGATTAGTCAAAGAATGGGATCTGGCCTAGATTCCCAGAGGGTATCCCGGGCCCTAGGTATAATAAAAACCTTCGGGACCGAGAAATGGACCCCCTGCTTATATCATGCCCATAGCACCGGAAAAAATACTTTCCTAAACCTTCCTGGTTCAGGAGCTGGTGGTCTGGCTCCTACCTCACGGAGGAACACGGAAACCACTGGGGAATAGAAGTCAAGACTTTATTTTGGCTGGTGGTCACGTGTTGCCCTTTGGTAGGAAGAGCCCGGAGGTCTGAAGCGTATGCTGCCTGTAGGATGTTTTGCAAAATAAAAAATAACACGTACGCCTAACTTTTAATCTGTATAATGAATATGGCTCAGTCTATTCACTGAATGGGAAGGGATCTGCTGGGTCTTATTTAGTGAGGTGATAGACAGCCGCAGCATTAAGCCCACTGGTCTCCTAGCAACAGCTGCAGTGAACCTGCTCCAGGCTGTTACACTTTGGTAACAGCTGTGTGTGTGAGATGCGGCTTCAGGGATGAGACCAGCAGGTCTATAAAATCTCTACAAAATGAACTAAACTGACTGTGAAAAATATTTTCATTTGACTGTGCAGTTATATGTCTGGCGCAGGCATGCGCCCTGCTAGAGGGATAGAGGGATGTGGCTCACACATGCGCCATTGGAGCAGGAAACAAGGTAAGTGTATGGGGTGACCTGGAGGGTGTCACACAGCGAGGCATCCTGATTTTGGATGCCCCAGGGGGAGGGAATCCATCATCCCGGGAATCTTATAGATTCCCAGGCCGATCGTGGTGGGTCTTGGTCCACTGAACCTAGAGGTGACGGATGAAAAGACCTGCATGCACAATGATAACGGGACCCCCTCCACCAGGTACCTACCCGAGCATTGCACTCTAATCCCACTGCTGCCCCTCCCCAAAAATAAAATTTGGGGAACAAAAAGGAGCAAAAATGAGCCAAACCCTAACAGCTGCCTGAGCTTGTTTGACAGGCGTGTAACAGGTTTAACCCCGCCATTACCAATTAGGCAAAGGCTACAAAAACACACAAAAAGGGAAAAATCAAAGAGCCCAAAACAACCAAGGGGGGGGGGGGGGGGGAGACACAATGCAAAATAATTCCCCCTTCAAGCTCCATAGATAGTGGCATGATCTGCTTCCTGCACGGAAACACAAAAAAGACTGGCAGGGCAGGGCTTATTAACCTGTCATGTTTGTGTTACCTGTAGAGGGCGGAGCCAGATATCCTACCTCGTTATCTGGAATAACGAAGTATCTGGGATGAAGGTGATTAGGGAAAATAATATTACTCACCAGGTCTGATCTGTAGACTCACTTCCTCCTCTTCCTTCTTCACACATACTTCTCCCTCCTCCTCAGGTGTCACATGTCTCTCTAGAGAGTCTCCGGGGTCTGTGAATAAAGATGAGAGTCACATCCCTGTACTGAGATCTATGGGACACCAGAGTGGGCGGAGTGACCGAAAAGTGGGGGAATATTTGCTATAGAAGGTTTATTACTAACCTGGGCTGATGGGTAAAGGAACTTCCTCCTCCTTGGCCTCCACCAATCTATCTCCCTCCTCCTCAGTTGTCTCTATAGAGTCTCCAGGGTCTGTGAATAGAGATGACGGCAAGGGCATGAGAATGTGCCCTGTTATTTGATATAGCCCCGCCTCTTACCCCGTGATGGGAGGAGCTGCTGAGCCTCCATCATGGTGTCCCCCCTGTAGAGATGTTGGTGTCCCCATACTCCCCCTGTAATCAGATAAAGCCCCGCCTCTTACCCTGTGATGGGAGGAGCTGCTGAGCCTCCATCATGGTGCCCCCCCGTAGAGATCTTGGGGTCCCCATACTCCCCCTGTAATCAGATATAGCTCTGCCTCTTACCCTGTGATGGGAGGAGCTGCTGAGCCTCCATCATGGTGTCCCTCCTGTAGAGATGTTGGGGTCCCCATACTCCCCCTGTAATCAGATATAGCCCCGCCTCTTAACCTGTGATGGGAGGAGCTGCTGAGCCTCCATCATGGTGTCCCCCCTGTAGAGATCTTGGGGTCCCCATACTCCCCCTGTAATCAGATATAGCTCTGCCTCTTACCCTGTGATGGGAGGAGCTGCTGAGCCTCCATCATGGTGTCCCTCCTGTAGAGATGTTGGGGTCCCCATACTCCCCCTGTAATCTGATATAGCCCCGCCTCTTACCCTGTGATGGGAGGAGCTGCTGAGCCTCCATCATGGTGTCCCCCCTGTAGAGATGTTGGTGTCCCTATACTCCCCCTGTAATCAGATATAGCCCCGCCTCTTACCCTGTGATGGGAGGAGCTGCTGAGCCTCCATCATGTGTTCCTCCTGTAGAGATGTTGGGGTCCCCATACTCCCCCTGTAATCAGATATAGTCCCGCCTCTTACTCTGTGATGGGAGGAGCTGCTGAGCCTCCATCATGGTGTCCCTCCTGTAGAGATGTTGGTGTCCCCATACTCCCCCTGTAATCAGATATAGCCCCGCCTCTTACCCTGTGATGGGAGGAGCTGCTGAGCCTCCATCATGGTGTCCCCCTGTAGAGATGTTGGTGTCCCTATACTCCCCCTGTAATCAGATAAGCCCCTCCCCTCTTACCCTGTGATGGGAGGAGCTGCTGAGCCTCCATCATGGTGTTCCTCCTGTAGAGATGTTGGGGTCCCCATACTCCCCCTGTAATCAGATATAGCCCCCCCCTCTTACCCTGTGATGGGAGGAGCTGCTGAGCCTCCATCATGGTGTTCCTCCTGTAGAGATGTTGGGGTCCCCATACTCCCCCCTGTAATCAGATATAGTCCCGCCTCTTACCCTGTGATGGGAGGAGCTGCTGAGCTTCCATCATGGTGTCCCCCCTGTAGAGATGTTCGTGTCGCCCTCTCTGTCCGCTCTGTAGGCCATCACTCTGTAAGACATGAGATGTGACATCAGAGATATGGGAGGAGCCAGGTGCGGAGATATCCCAGCATCACAAACGCAGTGGAGGGGGTGGAGCACAGGGGCAGGTGATGAGAAGGGGGAGGGGCAGGAAGGGTCCTCTGGTGAGCAGTGGGATAAGAGGGGTAGGAGGACGTCTCTAAGGTTCCTGTATGGCGTAAGAGGGGTGTCACGGGGCGGGGCATCCCACATAAGCAGGGTTACTATGGTGAGGGGCAGTTGGAGGCGATGCGCGCCCCCACTGAGGGTACACACAGATAGAGGTGGGCGGGGCATGTGCTGTGGGATCAGGTTATTGGCTCATTAATATGCGCTGATTGGATGACACCACAAATGGGGATGCCCCAGGGAGAGGCAATGGCCGGCAATGTGAGAAGGTTTAGCTGTGGCGGCATCCCTGGCCTCCCTCAGCTGTGACATGTGGGAGGGAGAGAGGGGCCAGTGATATCAGTATCGCGGTGATCCCGGGGGCCATACCTCCCAACTTTTGAAAGCCGTAAAGAGGGACAAAAGAAGCCACGCCCTTAAAGTGGACCAACCCAGGATTTTCACTATACTGGGTGTTGGTCCACTTCCGCGGGGCACCGCCATCCAACGGACAAGTTGGAATATGGAACGGACAAGAAGAGCGCGCCCGCCGCCGCCCGCGCCGGAAGCGCGAGAGGTAGCGGCGGCCCGCGCATTGCGCCGCTGGAATGAGGAAAAAGTAGGATTTTTGGGGGTCCTGGGGGGTTTCACACAGCGGGGGAGTTGATCGGCCACTTTAAAGGGAAACACCACCTAAGAATTAAATAAGGCATCCCTCGTTACACAACCAGTTAGGAGCGACACAGACACATACACACATGCAGACACATAGACACCAGTGTGGCCATTTCCCCTCCTGTGTGATGCTCCTTCCTGGAGTCCAGCTCCCACTCACTGAACCACCCACCAATTAAATAACAGAAGAGAAAATAAAAACTCTGCCTCTCAGACTCCCGGCTGCCGCGGCCAATGGACA